>CAUJRU010000021.1:1326543-1989815 GCA_963277665.1 Viscum album
TGGAATATGAACTAAAAAGACTCTAACTCGTGTTTATATTTGATATATATAGAACCTATTTGAGTTTCGAGCCCAATATTAATACCTAGTGCCAACTAATCCAATATCTTCTACATGAAAATGTCTTTTATGGCTGTTGATACCTCATCTATTTTCCTTAAAATCCCCCATATAATCCTATATCAAAAGTAACCCATGTGGGAACACCATAATCTCTCTCTTATGGAGCCATATTACTTGTGAGTATGGGATTTTTTGGAGACAACTATAATATTCATCCCCCATGTTTAATACTAAACCTCGTCTAAACATGGGCATCAACTTTGGTGTGGGTCCCTAATTTTCTAGCTCATAGGTCCATATTCCCTATGAGTTTGATTAAACTTCCTTTTACATCAGTAAATGACGAATGAAACAATACCTTAGGTATCCCACTATGTGTAATCCCCAACCACATCTATATATTGGGCATATAATACAGTGTATGACCCCATACGTTTCCTTTCTTGGCTATATTCCTTGTGAGTGATGATCATATCATGAGAATCCATCCTAGTGAAAACCCCATAACATTTATTATTGTTAGGATATATACCTTACAATACTAATAATCCTCCTCCTTTCACTAGTGGATGAGGAAAAAATACTATTGGGAAGATTATGTATAATCCCCATTAATCCCTTGATCCATGTAACTGGAAAGCTATAAGAACTTGTTTCTCACATAGAGCATGACTCATGTGGGCTTCTAGGTTATTGTTAATTATTTTTTGGCCAATTTACCATATCTCATTCATTATTTCTTGAAGTTAAAATTAATTTTACAATTCCATTCAAACTACATTGGATTCCATTCCTTTCATCATAGTATATATAGGATGCCTCTTTAAGGATCGAGTCCCCCACCTCTAGGATAAAATCCCCCCCCCCCACACATATATATATATATTACTTCCTCATTTCACAATGTTAAAGAACATGTCATAGGAAATATGTGTACCCTAATTCTTATCCTTCTTTATATATAGTATTCCCATATAAGGCTTAAAACCAAAACCGTACATTAATATTCCCCTAATTTATATATTCATATCTGATCTCCCATGTAAAATATCCCTAATACAGACCATGGACCTCTGTAAAGATTTAAAATGCCTCTCCATCTATATTTTCTTAAACTATGAGGAATATGATTCTAGTTCCCATATGATATGTAGGAAACCACTCTATGATTAATTCAAAACATTTATATCATCCATATGAAATTTTCTCTTTATCATAATTTTATATTTTACATAAGGGAATTTAACCTATTGAAGAATAATGTATCCTCCACCTCATTATCATATCTATTATGAAAGATCATATCTCATTATTGAGTCCTATGTTATCTACTATACTCATGAATTCCACCAATAGGAAATATCCTCTATCAAAATTACATGATATTGAACTGGATTACATCTAAACTATGAGGACTCTGATTCTAGTCTTCATAGGATATGTAGGATTCATCTCCGAGGCTCATGTCCCATAACTAATATAAATAATTCCTCACAATACATTACCCCAACTAAAGGATATTAACAGCCTCTTACAAATATATATGTTTTATCATTTCCTTTTAATCATGATTAACAATTTTCATAAGGGTAACGATAGTTTTAATAACACCATTGGATAATATTCACAAACACATCATAAATATATAAGAGAGATGATGGGTGGTAAAAAAATTCCCCATCAACACAATGTGGATGAGGTCTATATTACATCCTCTTGATTGGACACAAATTTAAGGAGTCATTGTTATGTCCTAGTTACTATCTTCTTTTAGAAAGTATGAACATGAAGGGCATTAAACCAAACATGCTATAACTTGGATCAAAACATGCATGCCATAATTTCTATACTTAATATTTCATGAATCCAAAATTAAGAAATTAAAAGGGGATATAATCACAATTAGTATTAAAAAAATAAAATAATTCTCATATATATACCCTTTTATTATAGATTATGGGAAATTATGAAATAGTTAAAGGTTCAAAGAATTCTTTTGATTTTTTCCCTTTATTTTGAAATCATATTATCATTTTCTATAATTTTTAATATTGTTTCAAAAAATTGACCTATATTGTTGCAAAATCTTATGATTTATTTCATAATTTTGGAAAGTAGATAATTATAGTATGAGAATATGATTCATGATTTATAATGAGTAATTTTCATTACATAATTAAAAGGATTATTATTTAAAGTAAATTGATAATATTATTTTATTTTTGAATTTAAAATATAGTAGATTAATGTTGTTGAAATATAATATATAAATTTCATGTGATATAATATATATATATTTTACTATTTCAAGAAATTACATGGAATTTTATATAATACATATTATGATTAATCTATTATTAATATTATTTAATGAATTCGATTAGAAATAATAGTTCATATTGTGGATTACTATGATAATCATAGAATCTAGAAATTCCATCTTGAAATATAAATATTTAATATTTTTTATCATAATTTCCAAAATAGAATTTAGTGATTCATAACATATAGAATACTATAGTATTTTATAATCTATAAGATTATCATAAAAATAGTAAAAAAGTAATTTTATATTGTATATCAACTATGATTATCTTATAAATTATCCAAGAGGCAGGAATAGATAATTTCCTTCAAAAGTTTGAAATATTATTTTATAATATAAAAATTATAGCATAAGAAAGTTTTAAACTACTTAAATAATGTTGGTGAGAAATATTTTGTAATTTTGGATTTTTTAGAATTGAAATGGGGACTACACATATTTAGAAAATTTAATATTTCTTATCGATAATTAATTTATTGGATGATACTTTGTGATCAAATGAGCTCAATTTTTCCACTTTAAATTCATTAGATATCATGATATCTACTTTTCCATATTTCTTATTGTAATTTATAATGTTTAAATGGATAAAATAAATAAACAATGAAAATCCAGAAGTTATTATTAATTAAATTAATAAGGCATAACTAGAATAATTATTTCCCATCATGGAATTTTTTAACCAATGAATTAATGCTTGAAGAATGTTATATTAATTATATCTAATTACAGATATAGATATAGATTTCTTAATGTTGAAATTTTATTCATGATAATTATTTTAATTGAATATGGGATTAAAATGGTTGTATGTTAAAGATGAATTGTTTGGGGATGAGAAAGCCCATTCTTGATTTCAAGAGGCTTGAATCCCTTGATGTTATGGACTTGGTTTCCATTAATATTATGTACAAAAAGATACATATGATATATATATGTTTGTATGTTTGTATGATCTGTATTTTATATAATTTATTTGAATGATTTATAACATAATATGATTGGTAGTTTTGATGATTGTGGTGGCATGGGGTGATAGTTATGATAATGATGGTGGAATGGGGTTTGATTTTGATTATTATAGAAGAATAGGGTTCTGGTTATGATGATGATGATGGAATTAGATGCCAGATGTGATTTAATTCAAAATGATTTTGGACACTGAGGTGATCAAGGTGATTTTAGAGTGTGACTTTCTTGATGATGATTACTTCAAACATGGTGCTTACTTGATGGATAATAGACAATTGTTATTTATATGACCAGTTTCCAAATACAGGTTGTATTTTGATGTTATGCAATATAGGTTCATCTTTTAAGTGGTATATTTGGTAGAGACCTAGATTACATGAATTTTTATGAAATTATAACAAATTAATGAAAGAAGATGTTTAGTTATTGATAATTACTTATGATGATGAAATACTTGAGAATATATGCAAAGAATTAATGGTTCCCTAGACACCTGTATTAGAAGATTAAAATGTTAATCTTGTAAATGAAAATAGAAAAATATTAACTAATAGATGATTAATTAATTAATTTTGAACTTCATGCCTGTAAAATCCTTAGGGATATAAACCTTATGAGTGGAATTTGGGTGTCTTGTGTAATGATAGCGGTGTACAAGTCAAAGGATATGTAGTTTAAATTAGTGTGATTATGAGTTATATCTTATTCTATATGTTTTTTTATTTCATATGAACACCACCCATGTTTAAATAAAAAATAACAACTAGAGGTCCTGGGGGTATCTTCCCCAACATCCAGGCTAGCTAGGATACAAATGGAAAACTACCCCCACTCCCATATTCTCTCTTAGAATTTAGTATTACATATGAGAATACACATAAGATATTTAACATACATATTTGTGGTGTAATATTAATAATTGAGGTTATTATAAAACAATTTTTTCTAGATATAGTATTTGAAGGTTTATTGAAGGTGTGTAATATACAATCTTTGATTGATTGAGGAATAATGCATAAATCATAGGCTTTTGTGGATTTAAAAAAAACCGAGTTAGTATGTGGAGGATGTGGATGTGATGAAACGTTATACATGGTGCATGGTATGATATAGTTTCCCATGTATTTTCTAAAAGGATTTTTTATAGAAGATATGAGAGATTAGGATGTAAAATATTGGGGTGTGAGAGCAGTAAACCGGTGGGGAAGTTGTTTTGGGGTACCCATATGTAACACCTGATATATTTATGGGAGATATTTTAATTTTATGTTATATAAATCATCAAAGTAATCTTTCACTACACAAAACACTATCTTGGCTTGCTTTACACGCAATCGCGACCTTCCTCGATAGCTTGTGTTGTATGTAATACCGAGTTTCACTAAACAATGATATGCTATTAAAATATTACTTAAAGTAGCCGTTATGAATTGTAATACCCACTTTTTGAAATTTTATTTTTCAATATGGACTTCATTTTTGGATTTGGAATATCGAAATTAGCCTAGGGTGAAATTTTGGTATTTTTCTAAAAACATTCAATTTTTGATGAATAGTGAAAACACTAGGTTACTATTTAAAAAAGGCCTTTTTATTTAAATAATTATTTATTTTATTTAAATTTATTTTAGGTAAAAATTTATACATAATACTTATATATGTTAAAATTAATTCATTGGAGTCATTTTATAATAATTTTAGATATATAAAAATTTTACTAAACTTTTCACCGTCTTTTACGCATCTCCAAGGAGAATTTGAAAATTTATATAAAACATAATTTTACCGCTTCTCTGAGTGAAATTTTGAAAATTCGAGAGACACGGTTAATATCAAGGACTAAAATGTGGTTAAATAAGAAAAAAACTACTTTTTGGTGAATTGTAACTTTTTACTTTTTTTGCGAGGTTTAAAAGTAAATAGTGTAATTAAGGGTAAAAATGGTATTATTATTACCCTAACGCATGTCCTAATTCTATTACATAAGTTTAATTCGACCACAAATAACCTTAGGAATAAAATATGACCATTTAGGTCCACTTGGATTATATTAGGACATTTATTATTAATTTATTTAAAGAAGGGTTAAAATAGTTAAAATGAAAGTTTAATAAATAAATAATATTTAATATAGGGTTATACATAAGATAAATTACACTATAAATATTCATTAGAAATATAAGAATATTTCCTACATAATGGTATTTTATTTATAATTTTTAGACATTATATAATTTAATTTATTTGTGACACAATGATGATGCATTAATTATCTTATTAATGAAATATTAACATAATTGATGTTATAAATACCCAAATAAATGTAATTTGAGACTTTTTATGAATTTAAATAATTATATAGGTTCATATGAGATGTTAGTATTTTTTTAATATTTTTTTTCGAACTTATCATTCTTTTATTATTTTCACATTAATTAATTACCAAATAGTGTCAAAATTGACAAAAAATAGTTTTTAAAACAAATATTATATTATTAATTGTTATTTTATTTCTAAAAATCTAAGGTTCGGAAAAATGACTTATGTAATGTTATATATATTAATAATAAACAACTTGGGGTTCGTTTGGCTTGTTATAGTATGTTTATTGACTATATAGTATAAAAAAACAAGACGACGCGGTTAAATTTAAATTATTTAACTTAGAGTTAAATCTAAATTATAATGTTAAAATAGTAACCTCAACATTTTTAAAATCTATTGGATGAGAGTATTTCGGCCCATCCCCAGCTTATCTTTGAAATAAATCAATTTTGAGCTATTAAAAACCTAATATGACTTTATAATAAAATAATATTTTAAGATTTTCCTAAGGTGCCCCTCTCCTCCCTTTTAAAAGGGCACCTCCTCCCTCTCCTCCTCACACCAATTTGAGACTTCAATCTCAGAAAAAATCCTAAAAATTCCTCTTCTCCACTTCTCTAGTAATATTCTAGAGGTCATGGTATTCTTCAAATACCATCTTTAGTGCCCTAAGAGAAGGTTAAGAAGACACGTTTCAATGAAGAGGTAATGTCCGTTACCAATTATTTTAACATTATTTCTTCTTCTAATTCATCTTATTTAGTTGTTTCATTATAAAGTAATTACATCAGTATCACTCATATAGTTATATGTTATTATAAATATGAAACAACCCGATTTCACCTTCTATCCATCCTACGAAAAGCGAAATCCCCACGCGTGCGTACGTACGGAATACCGTCTCCACGCTGTGGTGTAATCTGTTTTCCACCACCACCATACATGGATGGGTATAATGGATTAGAGAATAACTATATATTATTATTTTAAAGTGATCTTAATTAGGAAATAGTATACATACACTTTAATACAATTCCACGATCATGGGAGTGATATCATCGTTCGTGCGTACATGCGGCCTACCGTCTCCACGATGTGATGCGACTCATTTTACATGATATTCAATGATTAATGATTATATAAATGAATTGAAAGAAAAAATATGATATATATTAAACTAATACCATTCTGTAAATGAGGTATCTATATCCTAAAAGAAGAATAATAATTTATTCGACAAAACATGCATAAGAACAAAAAGCAATAAACACCTGAATAACAAGTAACAATGAAATATTACTAATAAGAATCTAATAATATAACCATATATGATATCATAAAAATTATTACGATTCTAGAATATGTTGATAAGATTATTTAAATCATTATACAGGTGGTTCGGACACGTATGATGCAATTCGGACCTAAGGTAAGGGAAAATCTCACAATCTCATCTTTATCCGAGATTGTTTATACTTTGGTATTTACTGGGGAATATTTATCATCCAAATCCATGTTTCCTCAATATTTAATATTGTTTCTATCGTCCTACAATTGTTTAAATCCAATTTTACCCTTTGGTATGTTTTTAGTAAAAGATGTGAAAGGAATCTTTTGTCGTTTTTAGTACAAGGTACATTTTGACTTTTCCGGCCAATGTACGAGAAGAATGTTTTTTTTATCTTATTTTGCATGAATGGATTTCTATGGTTTCCTAGAACATTATTTCCATGAAGCTTCATTTACATGTTTTCAATTTTATTTTTAATCAACTTCTTTTAGATTAAAATTATATGACATGTTAAGAAAGTAAAATGTTTTTTTGAAGTAGAAAGGATATTTTCATCAAGAATGGAGTTCAAGGGTTTTATCGAAATTATTTTCCATATAAGATAATATAGGGATCTATTTCAATACCTATTTTTACATTGATTTTATTATGTTATGATGGAATTATTTTTATGAAGTCCTTTTATCTTATGTTATTTATGTTATGATGGCATGATGTTTAAAAATCCCATTTTTATTAAATGGGTTATGATATGATTTATGATTTATGATCTTGTGGCACACATAATAATGGTATCATTATTAGATGCGTGGGACCAATATCTCCATCCAATTCATTGGGTAAAGATTTATATGTCATGAGATAGACATGGCTAGAATGGCAGGTTAATCCGGTTCAGTGATACATGACTGAAACGAGAAGTGAACTCAGTTCAGAAATAGACTTTGTCCGCTAAGATAGTCTTGTCAACGAGTCTTGACTACTAGGAAATGATTCTCTATGATTATTTCTTTATTCAACAATGTTTCATGTTTTAAGTTATGATTATTGGGATTACATTTCACTATTATGATTTATCCCATGTTATGATATTATGATCTCTTTTGCAGGTTAGGATTTTCGAAATGTTGTGTTCTTATGAATATGATATGGTTGATATTTCTTTTGCTTACCCTTAATGAGCATTTGAGCTCACCCTTTGTATGTTTTCGTTTCCCCAGGTCAGTAAGAAGTATATTAAGTAAGATATTCCAAAAGGGACTCTAGATATGATAAAATAAAAGGGAGACAGTGTAGATGATTTATGAACCAGTTGTTTATGTTTCCTAGTTTCTAAAGACACTATACCTTTACGGTCTATTCATAGTTTTGTTATATGTTGTAATAAGTGTGCTTCTATTATGATGTAATAACAATGTATGTAAATTATGGTCCATTATAGTTGGTATCAGGGGAAAGGTATAGTCAAAAATGGAAACTAGGATGTGAAAGCCTTAGTAAGAACCCATAGGATAAGTCTATGCATAGCACACAGTCTTAGTGTTTTAGAAATGGCCATGGACAACCTATGATAAGACCTTAAGTGTGAAATTTTATTCTTGATTATGTGGTTTTACTATTATAATTAGTGTTGCTCACACTATTCTTCTTGGTTTTAGTCAATGGCTGGAACCCAAAGGAACCGTGATAATGTGGAACGCGACGGGAAAGGAAATGATTGTCCCCCTGAGAAACCAAACATTATGGGAGATGGAATGAAAAATATTTTAGCCATGCTCATACAAATTTCTCAATATATGAATCATGCATGACTTCAAAAATAGAAAAGTAAGGAGCAACATTCTGTTGAATCCTTCATGAGGCAGCGTCCACCCTCTTTCAGCGGGTCTACTGATCCATTAGGGGCTGAACAGTGGATCAGTACCACTGAAAATATTTTTTCAGTTCTTTAATGTTCTGAACATGATAAAGTCATCTTAGCAGTATATCGTTTGGAGGGGGAAGTTGATCAATGGTGGAATCTTATCAAGAATACGGGGCCAAGAGGTGAAATTGAGTCCATTGAATGGGATGAGATCAAGAACTTATATTTAAATAAGTAATTCCCTCGTATTCTTCAAATAAAGATGGAGAAGGAGTTTCTTGAACTAAAGAAAAAGGATGATGAATCTTTTGGTACCTACGAATAATATTTTACAAGACTTTCAAGGTACGTTTCTGATATTATTATCCAACCTGAGAGTAAGATTGATCGATTCTTTAGTGGCTTAAAACCAAGTCTTCGAAAGGGCGTTAGACATAAGGGACTTCAATAGCTATGAGGAAATCATTCGATGTTCTCTCAAAGTTGAGATGGATATTGGAGTAACCCTTCAGTCATATGGTTTTATAAGAAGAGGAAAATGGAATTCAAAGGGAAATCTAAATAGCACACTGAAATGAAGATGTGTTTTCCCTTATGCTCAACGTGTGGAAAGAAACATGGAGGCAGTTGTCTTAAAAGGACAAGTAAATGTTTCAAATGTGGAAAAGAAGGTCATCGGGCATTTGAATGTCGCAATGATGGGAAGAAGATGTCTAGTGATGCGAACAAAGAAAAGGATACACATAGTGCACCTCCTACACTTCAATGTTACAAGTGCATGGAAATGGGGCATTATGATCATCAATGGCCTAATCCAAGGGTTGTTCATGATGATCGATGTCAACAAACTCTTAAGGGTAAAGACAAAGGAATGTCACATGAAATTTCTATCAGCGATGCGGAGAATGATAATGAAGTGGTGAAAGGTACACTTACCATCCACTCTAAAGAAGAAAATATTTTATTTGATTCTGGATCCACCAAATCTTTTATTTCTGAAGAATTTTATAAGGGTATCGCTGTATTACCTCAACAATTATATGTTGAGTTAGCTTGGACAACCCCTAATGGCACAACAGTCGCATAAAATGATTACAATTATTCTCTGATTGATGTTTGTTGGAAAGTGCTTCCTGCAAATCTTGTGATCCATCCTGTAGAGAAATTTGATGTGATTATTGGCATGGATTGGATTTCTTTATAAGGAGGTCATATCAATTTCCAAAGAAGGGAAGTCACATTTCATATTCTAGATCAATCTATGATTGTCTATCGATTCAAGGATGAACATAACCTTCAAGTGGAAATTTCTTCCATCTTTTGGGTCTTGATTCTAATAAATGAAGGTTATTTATCTCAAATAGTTTGTGAGAAACTCATGATTAAGAATATGCCCATTTTACGGGAGTTTGATGATGTCTTTTTGGAGGAATTGTCGGGTCTTCCACCAAATCGTGAAGTTGATTTTTCAATCGAACTCATACCGGGTGCTTTGCCTATTTCAAAGACACCTTATAAAATGGCCCCAATCTAGTTGCACGAATTGAAGAAGAAAATAAAAGAGAATCTTTATAAGGGATTCATATGCCCTAGTGCATCACCTTGGGGAGCACCTATCTTGTTTGTTAAGAAGAAAGATAGATCAATGAAACTCTACATTGATTATCGAGAACTTAACAGGATCACTATCATGAACAAATATCCTCTCCTGCGCAGTGATTACTTATTTGACCAACTACGCAGAGCTCAATACTTTTCCAATATTGATCTTCGTTCAGGGTATCATCAATTAAGGGTCAAAAGGGAGGATATACCAAAGACAGCTTTCCGTACAATGTATGGCCACTATAAATTTATAGTGATGCCATTTGGCCTTACTAATGCCCCTACTATTTTGATGGATCTAATGAATATATTCTTAAAGACTATGTTTATCAGTTTGTGGTAGTCTTTATAGATGATATTCTTGTCTATTCAAAGAGAATGGAAGAAAATGAAGATCACTTGAGAATTGTATTGAAGACCCTGAGAAAGGAGAAGCTTTATGCCAAATTTACCAAGTGTGAATTTTGGCTTCAAAAAGTTTCATTTTTGGGTCACATAATCTCAAAAGAGGGTATATCTGTGGATCCATAAAAAACAGAGGTTATTGAAAGATGGTCGAGTCCAACAACAGTAACTGAGATCCGATGTTTTCTTGGTTTGATGGGATATTATCGACATTTTGTGAATGATTTTTCACGATAATCTAATCCACTCACCAGGTTGACTTGAAAAGGAGTTAAGTTCGTGTGGACGGAGGAATATGAAGAGAATTTCAATGAGTTGATAAGAAGGTTATCCAGTGCACCTATGCTCACACATACTTGCAGTGGAGAAAGGTTTCTGATATACAGTGATGCATCCAAGAAGGGGTTGGGGTGTCTTCTCATGCAAAATGATATAGTGATAACTTTGCCTCATGACAGTTGAAAATCCATGAACAAAATTACCCAACTCATGATTTGGAGTTAGCTGTGGTAAACTTTGCATTAAAGATTTGGAGGCATTATCTTTATGGAGAAAGGTGTGATATTTCTATTGATCATAAAAGTTTAAAGTATATTTTCACACAAAAGGAGTAGAATATGCGCCAAAGAAGATGGTTGGAGTTGATTAAGGATTACGACTAATGAATTCATTACCACCCTGGGAAAGTAAACAAGGTGGCAGACGCATTAAGTCGACAAGACCATGCTAGTTTATCCATGATGAGGATCACAAATGATCCAATATTTATGGATTTACAAAGGATGGAAATTTGAATTATAATGGAAGGGGAAAATTGTATATTTCTCAAATGAATGTTCAACCATCTATACATGTGAAGATTAAAGAGGAACAGAATGAAGATGTAGAGTTACAAAAGAAGGTGAGAAATGTTCCTGAATTCAACCTTTATTGTGATGGGATAATAATGTTCAGGAATTGAGTTTTTGTTCCTCCCATCCCCAAATTAAAGAAGGAGATGCTAGATGAGGATCATAGTTCTTCATTATCTATTCATCCCGGAAGAACAAAGATGTATAGGGAACTAAAAGAGTACTTCTGGTGGGATGGAATGAAAAGATATGTTGGTGAATATGTCTCTTGATGCTTGGTTTGTTAGAAAGTTAAATCTGAGAGACAGAAGTCTAAGGGGATGTTACAACCATTACCCATACCCGAATGGAAATGGGAAAACATCACTAAGGACTTTGTCACCGAACTTCCAAAAACATATAAAGGAAATAATGCTATCTGGGTCATAGTTGATCTTCTTACAAAGTCTGTAGAGTTCATTGCTATTAGAGAAGATTTCTCTCTGGATCAGCTTTCCAGCATATATGTAAAAGAAGTCGTAAGATTGCATAGAGTACCACTTTCTATTATATCTGACTGGGATCCGAGGTTTACCTCAATGTTCTGGAAAAGTCTTCAGCATAATCTAGATACAGAGTTGAGTTTCAGCACTGCTTATCATCCTCAGACAGACGGTCAGACTGAGAGAACAATTCAAGCACTAGATGATATGTTAAGAGATTTCTCTATGGATTTGAAAGGTGGAGGGGATCAACACCTACCTTTGGTGGAATTTTAATATAATAATAGCTTTCACTTTAGTATTCATATGGCTCCTTATGAAGCTCTCTATGGAAAGAAATGCTGAACTCCAACTTGCTAGGATGAAGATGGGGAATGAAAGCTATTAAGACCTGATCTTGTTGATGAGATGGAAGAAAAGGTTCGATTTACTCAACAACCCATAAGAGCAGCTCCGAGTTGACAAAAACGTTATGTCGACAACCAAAGAAAAGACCTAGAGTTTGATGTGGGTGATAAATTTTTCTTACGAATATCTCTTTGGAAGAGAGTAATGAGATTTGGAAAGAAGGGAAAGGTGAGCCCTAGGTATATCGGTCCTTCCGAAATACTGGATCGTGTTAGTAATGTCGCTTATCGATTGGAACTTCCACCGAATATCTATCAAGTTCACGATGTGTTCCATGTATCTCTCCTTAGAAAGTACATACCTGATCCTTCAAATGTACTCAGCTAAGAATGTGTACCGTTGGAGCAGATCGTTCTTATAAAGAACAACCGACAGAGATTCTGGATCGTAGAGAAAAAGTCCTTCGGAAGAATACCACTCGCTTGGTGAGAGTTGTATGGAGGAACCACCAATTAGAAAAAGCTACATGGGAGCTTGAGGATATGATGAGGGAGAGGTATCCTCATTTTTTGTTACAAAGTGATGAATTTCGAGGGCGAAATTTATTTTAAGGGGGGTAGAATGTAACACCCAAAATTTTTATGAGAGATATTTTGTTTTTATGTTATATAAATCATCAAAGGATTCTTTCACTACACACAACACTAGCTTGGATTGCTTTACACGCAATCTCGACCTTCCTCGATAGTTTGCGTTGTAAGCAATACAGTGTTTCACAAAATAATGATATGCTATTAAAATAATATTAAAACTAGCCATTATGAATAGTAATACCCACTCTTGGAAATTTTATTTTTCAAAATGGACCTCATTTTTTGATTCGGAATATCGAAATTAGACAAGGGTGAAATTTTGGTATTTTTCTGAAAACATTCAATTTTTGATGAATAGTGAAAACACTAGGTTACTATTTAAAAACCGTCTTTTTATTTAAATAATTATTTATTTTATTTAAATTTATTTGAGGTAAAAATTGATACATAATACTTATATAAGTTAAAATTAATTCATTGGAGTCATTTTATAATAATTTTAGATATATAAAAATTTTATTGAACTTTTTACCGTCTTTTACCCATCTCCTAGGAGAATTTGCAAATTTATATAAAACATAATTTTACCACTTCTGTGAGTAGAATTTTGAAAATCTGAAAGACACGGTTAATATCAAGGATTAAAATTTGGTTCAATAAGATAAATTTTTTTCCTGAATAGTAAATTTTTACATTTTTTCCACAGTTAAAAATAAATAGGGTAATTAAGGGTAAAAATGTTATTATTATTACTCTAACACATGTCATAATTCTATTGGATAAGTGTAATTCGACCAAAAACAACCTTAGGAATGAAATATGACCATTTAGGTCCACATGGATTAGATTAGGACATTTATTATCATTTTATTTAAAGAAGGGTTTAAATAGTTAAAATCCATGTTTAATAACTAAATCATTTTTAATATAGGGTTATACATAAGATAAATTCGACTATAAATATTAATTATAAAGAAAAAAGGATTTAATACATAATGGTATTTTATTTATAATTTTAGACATTAAATAATTTAATTTATGTATGACAATGATGATGCAGTAATTATATTATTAATGAAATATTAACATAATTGATGTTATAAATACCCAAATAAATGTAATATGAGACTTTTTTTGAATTAAAATAATTTTATAGGTTTATATGATATGTTATTATTGATTTATTTAACTTTTTTCGAACTAATCATGCTGCTATGATTTTCAAAAAAATCAATTACCAAATAGTGTCAAAATTGACATAAAATACTTTTTTAAAAAAATATTATATTTTTATTTGTTATTTTATTCCTAAAAATCTAAGGTTCAGCCAAATTACTTCGATAAGGTTATATATATTAATAATAAACAACTTGGGGTTTGTTTGGCTTGTTATAGTATGTTTATTAACCATATAGTGTATGCCCTTCTCCTACCTTATAAAAGGGCACCTCCTCCCTCTCCTCCTCACACCACTTTCAGCCTTCAAGCTCGGCCAACTCCTACCAATTTCTCTTTTCCACTTCCCTACTAATATTCTAGAGGTCCTGGTCTTTTTCAAAGACCATCTTTAGTGCCCTAAGGAAAGGATAAGAAGACACACTTCAAAGAAGAGGTAACGTATGTTACCGATTCTTTCAACTTTCTACTTCTTCTTTAGTTGTTTCATTATGAAGTAATAACATCAGTATCAATCATATACTGATATTTTATTATAAATATTAAACAACCCTATTTCACCTTCTATCCATCCTTTGGAAAATGAAATCACCGCGCGTGCGTACGTACGGAATACTGTCGCCACGCCGTGGTGTAATCTGTTTTCCACCACCACTATACTTGGATGGGTATAATGGTGTAAAGAATAACTATATATTTTTATTGTAAAATGATATAAATTATGACATAGTATACATAAACTTCAATACAATTCCACGATCATGGGAACGATATCACTGCTCGTGCGTACGTACGGCCTACCGTCTCCATGATGTGATGCAACTCGTTTTACATGATCATCAATGATTAATTATTATATAAATGAATTGAATGAATAAATATTATATATATCACACTAATAAAATTATGTAAATGAGGTATCTATAACCTAAATAAATAATAATAATTTATTTGACAAAACACGCATAAGAACAAAAAGCAATAAACACCCGAATAACAAGTAACAATGAAATATTACGAATAAGAATCTAAGAATATGACCATATATGATATAATAACAATGAGTAAGATTATGGAATAAGTCAATAACATTATTTAACTCATTATAAAAGTGGTTTGGACACGTACAAAGAAAATCGGACCTAAGGTAAGGGAAAATCTCACAATCTCATTTTTATCCGAGATTGTTTATACTTTGGTATTTACTGGGGAATATTTATCATACACATCCATGATTCCTCAATATGTAATATTATTTCTATCCTCCTACAATTGTTTAAATCCAATTTTACCAATAGGCAAGTTTTTAGTAAATGATGTGAAATGAATCTTTTGTCGTTTTTAGTACAAGTTACTTCTTGACTTTTTCGGCCAAAGTACAAGAAGAATGTTCTTTTATTTAACTTAAATGGAATGAATGAATTTTTATGATTTCCTAGAACATTATTTCCATAAAGCTTAATTTACAAGTTTTCAAGTTTATTTTTAATCAACTTCTTTTAGTTTAAAATTGTATGACATGTTAATAAAGTAAAATGTTTTTTTGAAGTAGAAAGAATATTTTCTCATGAATGGAGTTCAAGTGTTTTATCAAAATTATTTTCCATCTAAGATAATATAGGGTTGTTTTTCTATCCCTATTTTTACATTGATTTGATTATGTTATGATAGAATTGTTTATATGAAGTCATTTTATCTTATACGATTTATGTTATGATGTCATGATGTTTAAGAATCCCATTTCTATTATATGGGTTATGCTATGATGTATGATTTATGATCTTGTGGCACATATAAGAATGGTATCATTATGATATGGGTGGGACCTATATCTCCCTCCAATTAATTGGGTAAAGATTTATATCTCGTGAGATAGACATGGATGGAATGGCAGGTTAATCCGGTTCAGTGATACATGACTGAAACAATGAGTGAACTCGGTTCAGAAATGGACTTTGTACGCTAAGATTGTCTATGAAATGAGTCTTGACTACTAAGAAATGATTCTCTATGATTATGTGTGTATGAAACAAAGTTTCACGTTTTACATTATGATTATTGGGATTACATTTCACTGTTATGATTTATCCCATGTTATGATATTATGATCTCTTTTGTAGGTTAATATTTTCAAAATGTTGTGTTATTATGAATATGGTATGACTGATATTTATTTTGCTTACCCTTACTGAGCATTTGAGCTCACCCTTTTATATGTTTTCATTTCCCCAGGTCAGTAAGAAGGATATTAAGTAATCTATGCCAAAAGGGACTCTAGATATGATAAAATAAAAGGGAGACAATGTATTTGATTTATGAACGAGATATTTATGTTTCCCTATTTCTAAAGACACGTTACCTATATGGTCCTTTCATGGTTTTGTTATATGTTGTAATAAGTGTGCTTCAATTCTGAAGTAATAACAATGTATGTAATGTATGGGTTGTTATACCATATATATATATATATATATGTTCTAAATATTTTTGTTATGCTTCTATAAATGATTTGGTTAGTGCACCATGGTTCGGATGGGGAAAAGATGATAGACATGTTTATGTATCAAGTTAGTTTAATTTATTTACTCATTGGGATTTAGTATGCTTCTTTAATATTTTCCATGATAGGTTTTAGAAAAGATCATATTGATTATACATGTTATACTCACCCTAGGAATATATAAATTGATTTTTGGCCATTATGAGCTAGTTGGATATATTTTCAAACATTACTTGTAGGAGTTGTTCATGATCTATTGTTGTTTCATGGTCACTACTGAGGATTAATCTCTTTTCCATTTTAATTGCATTTGTGAATGACATCACATCATGTATTGGGGTTTATTCATTATTTATTATGAGAAAGAGTTTATTGGTGGTTTTTATCATCTTATCTATTACTTCTAAAATACTTATGAGGTTAATTCCTCTTTTATGTGTCATTATATACTATCAGTGTTAGTCTCCAACCCGTGGCCTATTGTAGGAACACATTCAGCATCACTATCTCTTTTTAATTTTTGGTATACTAGTTGGGGTAACATTGGAGTGAGTGGGTTGTGAAAGAGTTTCATCATGGATTATTTTAGCTTTTCGTTAAATGTTATGTTTAAAATGAGTATGATTGAATTATTTTGAAATAGAATATGCTCATGTGGAACAAAATGAGTTTTTTGCACTAGATGACTAATGAAGTATAACACATTGAGTTTCATACACTATGTTTTTATTATACTAGGAGTGAATGGTTCATTTTTAGATTTTCCCATACCTAAGGTTAGTGAGATACCTAGAATAAAAAGTTACTTACCTTGATACCTTTCTTACACAAGCCTTTAGGCTTAACTAATATAGGGGTAGTTGGGTATGTTATTGATCGTTTCATCAGTTGGAGCATAACAAAGATGAGATTTATCATATCATTTGATGAGCATCAAATATGGTCCTTGATTGAGATATACTGAGGAAGTGTATAACCATATATAGAAAATATATGATGATTGAATATTTCAGGTGAGGGTATGTGATGTGCTCATCCATAAATGTGAATGACATGTGATTCATTAATCGTTCTTGTTTGTTGATACACGTATAATTGAGATTACATTAGTTTTATTTATGAGATTAACATACGTCATGACCCATGGCCACTTGACGCCTTAGATAAATGGTATAATATTAAAATTCATACTGACATATTATGAATCAAGTGGACACAGATATGGAGATAAATGTGTTTGATTGAGATCATGCTAGTTCACTATTTAGGATGAGTAGCACTGCATGTTTTATTGATTCCACTATTTTTTTTAAATTTAAGAATTCATCACTTCATATTTGTTTTCAATTTTACCAAGATCTATGGGGTCCTACTTTGTTGTTGAAAACATGGGGATTTATTTTTACTCAGGGATTTACTCTAAATGTATGTTAGAGTTTGTCTTAATAGAAATTTAGATGGACATTCACAAGATATTACATATGATGTGAAATAAGGTCATGTTGATGATATCCTTCTGGAAGTGTTTTTAAAGATATAGTATAGGGGATCTGGATATGGTTTCAAAAGTTATTGAATGTGACACAATATAAGGTTAAATGACACATAGTGTATTAGGATTTATGGAAAGTGGGATATTTTTTGTTATATTACCTAAAATTATAATATATATGTAGTATATATGTGATTTGACATTAAACATGCAATGTAGTGTGGCCTTCATGGTTCCAAAGGAATAACATTTTTTCTTTTCTTTTATCATAAGTAATACCACAACGTATATAATAAGGGATATTATATGTTATCATGCCACTACCTACAATTAATATAGTAACTGAATCATAAAAAGTTAATATTTGAATTTATTCCCCCAATGGTTATAATTATTATAAAAATTTAAGAAGATGAATCACATGAGAGAATTGATGTGAAGAACCCAACCCAAATACCATCTCAGAATGGTACCCAAACCAAATCATAACATACCCGAAGGGAATTTTATATCCCCATGGTCTGGAGACTAGAACTTGGGCATCAAAAACAAAAAGAGGCAACAATTTTTTCAATCTCTGAGCATACAATATGAAATGAATTTAAATTTAGTGATAAAAAAAGAAAAGATAACTTGAAGTATATTCCAAAACAAAAAAAGAAATAGAATAAGTGATAGAAATCAAAATTAGCTAAAAAATATCAATGATATAAGGGAAATAAAAAATGAAAAAAAAAACAAAAATAGATACTCTATGTTATATCATGTGAACATTCCCACCATCTCACCACCAGCAACCCAGAGAAAACTGACGAAATCTCATCACCACAATACAATGACTTTCCTTTATCTTTATCGAAGGACATAACAAGGTCTATGCACCACCTAAGGGGTTCATAGGGTGTGATTTAAATAGTCATAGTAGGGTCCCACCTATGTGATTCATATAATTTCTCTTTAAATAGTATGAAAAAGAACATATTTAAAGAAAACAAGGCATGATAATCAGTAAAGTGTTTTTATATAAAAATCATGGTAACAAAATTCCCTTTTTCCACATTTCTAAATAATCTAGGTAAAACAGTTTCAAATAATAACACATATACCAAAGTGGTTAAAGAAAAACAAAAAATGTATCATATATCATATCAAATCCAAATCAGCCAAACCAAAGTAGAGGTAACATCACAACAAGGATCACAATAGACCTGTCTATATATAACACTCAAACCTAAACATAGAAAATCATGCACATAACTTATCTTGATATATATATCAAATCTATATAGAATAGGAACTTCCTAGAAATTGTACCTCCTGATACGTTTAACAAGTCCCAAGAACAACGGGCTTAGGGGGAAGAGTAACAACTCTTGAGTGAAGCCCATGAGAGTATCAATGAAATAGGACTACAGATACACATTACACCTAAGTACCCATGGATTACCATGTGATAGATTCTAAAAAACAACTCATCAAAACTATTTTTTGAATACTATTTCAAAAATACATTACACAATTCATTGAAAATTACCATTCTTTTATCAAAATAAAGAGAAAAACATATTTTCTCATAAACCAATTTGCCCAAACGTAATGCATTCATTCAAATTAATTTATAAAAAATTAAAAATACCAGAGAAATATAATTCATCCAAAATAGGCTATGGATGGAACCACCTAACTCAAACTATTATCACACATGCCCGCAATAGGATCCACCATCATAGAATTACACAAAGACAAAAAAAGAGGACCTATAATCAATCGTTACATCTTAGTATTAATTCAACAAGAAAAATGGTATGTGTATAAGATAGCACAAACTTTTCTCCAATAAACACACATGTCACAACACAAACAACACAAAGGTCATCCTCTATAGTATGATCTCACAATGAATTTATAAAGGAACAAGAATAAATGAAACTACAAGACCAACATATATGAAAATGTAGCACAATGGTGGTGCTGAAACCTACAAAAATAAAGAATTGGAAAGATAACATATCCAGGGAGACGCAATGAAACCATGAAAAATTGTCAATTTCTAAATAAAATGATCTATAAGGATTCGAGATCCCAAAAAGTAGATGGCAGAGATCCTAATTCTAAAGAGAGAATGTTGCTGCCAAAAAAATCTAAGATCATTCTTGCAGCACATAAAACCCAACAAAATGAGAACATTTCATGATGTTAATCATAGGATCATGATGTGAAATCCATGAAATACATAAACACTAAAAAATTAATCACCTCGTATTAAAAATAAACCAATCAAAATTTTCATGATTTGAATCGGTTTCACAATATGTTATAATTTGAGCCTATAAAATTGTTCATAACATTAGCCTAGTAAAAGAGCCACATTATTTAACCCTTTAATGGTGTGAAATTTTCCATCAGGTAGATTATATAGAAACACTTCTAAAAATCCTTCAGTTTGACCTAGAACCAAAATTAAATCTTCTTAAAAAAAATTCACATTTATACTCAAACCCAGTTAATTCCAAAAAAGAATACATCATGAAATTGTATGTCATTTCACTAGTAATGGTTATCCATCATTAGAAGCCCTGATATTCACACAAAAAAATAGGGAAACAAAAGAAGAGATAATAAAAAACTAAATAGGGTGATGTGATGTTCTAAAATCACCACCATAAGACTTTTAATCCCCTAGATGTTTTGGAAGAATGTCATTCGAAAAAGGATGTGGACACTCCTCCCTCATCAACAAATCACACTCTCAAGTCTCGTGAGAATCAGATCTGTGTCACCATAATACCCTAACCAAAAACAAATCCCATGTCAGACATTTACCAAAGATTAAATTATATCTACTAAATTCTCTAAAACATAAACTTATGACTCCAACTCTATCTCACCCCAACTCAGAACATGAGAGGGATCAGTGTGGTACTTCATAAGATGTGATATGTGAAAGACATCATGAATAGACATAAAGTAAACTAGAAATTAGAACCAATAAGAATCCTTCCCAATATTCTCAGTGACCTCAAATTCTCAATCATATCTTGGAGCCCACATTACCTATTTTCCCAGCCTACAATGACCCAACTAAGGAGAAAATTTTATGAAAACATTAACACCTATAGAAAAATAAAAAGTATGATGCAAAAGATCATGGTATGATTTATTCAAATTCTATTATATAATATCAAATAGATGTATATCTTAAATCCTCATTGATATATTTTAAATAAGACTCGGTCCTATATGAGAGTCATCCTCCTCCTCTACCTAACAAAGAGGTGACCTTCACAGGTGATCATACAATGCCTTTAAAGGTTCTATTCTGATAAATGAGTGATAACTGTTATTATAATAAAAAAAGTCCAATATGGATATACCATGATCCATCAATATCTAGGATGAAGCCATGAATAATGTCATATAGGATCTGAATAGAAATCTTGTTCTAGATGGTTTTTTGTGGATGGTATATTGTACTCGATCTAACCTGAGTTCTCATCACCTCCTAGAGAATCTTCTTGAAACATGAGATAATCCTTGGATTGCTGTCCGAAATGATGGTAGATGGAATCCTATGTAACCTCACATCCTACTATACATACAACATACCTAGGTATTAGATTTTAGAGGTGTCCCTAATCAGAATAAAGTGAGATGACTTTTTCAATTTATAAATCACCAATTAGATATAATTTCTCCCTCAGAGAGACCATGGTAATCCAAAATTTTTTTTTATAAATACCTCATACCATTTCCAAACAGGGAATAGAAGAGGAAATTGAAACCAAGATGGTTTTAGATGCTCTTTCTTTTCTCTGGGAAGGTTTAACAGTTGAACATGAAATCTGTAATGTCATGACTTATACTTTACCACTAAAATCACCATATCATGTCATAACAAATCTTTTTAGCTCCCAAATGAATGGAACATAACGATCTATAATATTTAAACAATTCAGATCTCCTCATAGATATTATGATGAAAAACTAATCCCAAAAATAGAGAGAATCATCTTAAGAGAGAGAGACCAAATAGAAACGGTCTCACCACCATATAGGGTTTCCAAAATTCCCTTGAACTCATCATCAAACTGAAGATAATTTAGAATAGAATCAAAGAGATATTATGATACCTAACACTGGTCAGGATCACACTAAAAACATCCTCTTGAGAATCCATGTTTATCTAATCTAATATCCTTATAAGGTATACTCCTCCTTTGATTCCAGAACATCCTGTGATAGTACATTCATATTTAGAGAGTATGCAATGACATTCACATTTCCTAAGGTGTAGGTAATGAAAAATTCAAACATCTGAATGTATTATACCCACCACCTCTCTATAAGATTCAAATATTTTTTATAAAATATTAAACACATACATTATGTCCAGAAAACACTGTTTTCATATCCCTAAAAAGACAGTGCCACCAAAATTAAATTCATAAAAATCCAAAAATAACTCTAAATAATGAATGGGTAATTATTCTCATGTGGTCAAAGTTTTTGAGATACATATGACACTACATGAACATCCTACATAAGCAAGAAACTCAAACCATCACTACGAGCATAAAAAACCAAAAAACTCTTATAGGTCTCAGATAACATCCGAATAGGATCTAATGTCAAAATTCATCTCAACTCATTGAAAAAAGAAAAATAATTTTATTCCCATATTAATTTAACACCATTCTTGATAAGAGCAGTCAAATGTGACACAAAATTTGAGAAATCATTTATTAACCTTCAGCAGTATCTGACAAGACTGAGGAATCCTTGAAGATTAAATATATTTTTGTGGTCTTACAATGAAAAGAAAGCCTCCACCTTCTTAGGATCAACTGATAAGACACCCTCAAATATCATGTTCCCCAAGAACATTCCTTCTTGGATCCCAAAACTCCATTTTAATATCTTTCCATTAAAATTGATAATCTTTAGGATTTCTAGAACCAAACTCAAATGGTACTCATGATCTAACATAAATCTTGAATAAAAATAATATCATGCATGAACATAACCAATAATGGGATGATATACTGCTGGAATATTTGATTAATCAAATCCATAAAAAACAAGATCATTATTGATAACAAATGGAATCACAAGATAATAATAATGGGTATACATACTCTTAAAAGTAATCTTGAGTATATTTGGATCCCAAAATATGATATAAAGATCACCCAATCAAAAAACTATATTTAAAAACCACTATCCACAATTTAATTGTTCAAACAAGTCATCCAAAAGGGATAAAGGATACTTATTCTTAAATTCTACCTAGTTCAACTTCAAATAACCCACATATAATAATAGTGAACACAATACCTTCTTGGCAAAGAGAACAAGGGTTTCTTAAGAAAAAACACTAGAGAGAAGAAAACTTTTTCTATCAGATCATCCAAAATGAATATTGAGCTCTTTTATCTCTACTGGTGACAAGTGATAATAGGGTATCAAAATCGGCAACTTACCTCAAACTATATCAATCATAAACTCTTCCTCCCTTTTTTGGAGGAAGAACATAAAAATAATCTAGTAAAACATAAAAAAATCATGAATCCCAAGGGAATAATACCCAAAAATAAACATCAATAGGTTCAACAGTAAAAGAAGGCAATGAAATTTGGAGTTATGGGTGGAAAGGTCATTCACAACATAACCTCAGATCCCATTATCCTTGAAAAATATTAGATCACACAATGTCCATAATAAAAGAGGCACATAGATGATATCAATAAGACTTAGAATGATGAGAGATAATAAAATCCATCCTGATGACGATGTCATATAGATTTAGATCGAGAAAGAGGAAATCATAGAGTAACTCTATATTAACTATTGATAGTGAACAAGAAGGACAACAAAACCCCTACTCATTTATCTTTTCAAGAGGTGTTTCTTACTAAATATAAAAGGACATGAGTTCTTTTGGATGTTTAAGAATATCCAAAAAAACATCTAGATATAGAAAAAATTGTAGGGACCTATGTAAAATAAAGTACCTAACATATATGTAATAAATATGCCACATTTTACTGTTTTTGAACAATCATCTACCACTACCAAAAAATATTCCACTACATGAAGTTGTTCACTCCTGAGGCTTATGGATAGAGCCTTATAGTATTTGAAGCATCTGACATTGTTATGGTAGCCTTTAAAACTAACAATCCTTGAACATAATTATGGATATAAATATCATGATAGAAACACTAAAATGAAAATATCATCAAAAACTATTACACATCTTCATAGGTGAAAAACAAGAATTTCAGGTGTACCTAACCATGCCATATTGATAGCAAGTTGGGTGTACAATACTAGCTATAACTGAAGGTTCAGAGGTGGTTATCCACTAAGAACCTCCCCCACTACTCCTAAAATGATCATGAAACTTTCTATTCCTCCCCTATGAACCACTAGAGACGCCATTGAGTGTAAGAGAAGGGTTGGAATAACAAAAATTGGATTCCATATCGATCTCTATCATTATTTCTCTTTCGACCATCTTTGTATTGTTTACAAGATTCAATATAAATACCTAAGATTTGATATCTAGTCACAAAGCCTACTTTTACTTCTGATTCTTCATATGGTCATTCTTTACTACCTATGGAGAAACAAAAACTATCATTATGAACCAATTGGTGCATGCCAACACTAAATAACCCCATTGTGTAAGGAGAGGAACACTAGAAACTTCTACATCAATAGTGGATCTATAAAAAGCTGCTAAAATGAGTGGGTCTTGAATCCCTTCCAGTCTATGTCCATGTTTATATCCACCAATACCGTGGAATCTCACCTTCGCATACTGGGACCCTAGAGTCTAAAGACCATGCACTTCACCTTGATATTCTCTAGTGTATCTAGGATGTCATTGATCTAATCAATATTTTCTAGCCAATCCTCGCCCTATTGAGGTTTATTTTTAAAATTAATGGATGGTGACTTCTCATGTATGAACTCTCATGAAAAATTCATTACTCCTGCAACTTTGGTCTATACCTAAAAAAATGAATTTTCAAGTTGTGGTACATTTTAATCTTCAAGACATACTTCCCACATGATATCCTCGATAAGATTCTGATATATAGGTGAATTTCCTTAAGGATTATCCATTACACCCTCCTGAGGAACCCATGGAATTAGTCTTAGAGGCATATCCCTGCACACCAAAATAGAAAGAATGATCATAAAATAAGATATTCTCAATTCAGACCAGAAAACCTTAAGAAAAAATTGAGATTAAGATTAAGAACTCAAAATAGGATATAGAAGTCCCAACATCCAATGTTAACTTGAGTATCATCATAGAAAGAGATTCCTATAAACTCACCACAACCTACCACTCATGTCCCTAATATTATATATTTAAACTACAAACTTCTCAAAATTGATCACAACCTCTATTCGATTCCAAATTATGATGAACCTGATCTAAATACCCTCTCAAACTGGTACCCAATCGAAATCATCACATACCCAAATGGTGTTCCTAATCCTCACGGTCTTATGAGAAACAACAAGGAATCAATAAAAACGAGACATAATGATTTCAACCAAAATAATTTAGAAAACATGGATTATATATACAAACTATAGAGAGACATTTGAAAATATAATAGGAAGTATATTTCATAACAAAAATTGAATAGAAGAAGTGATACAACTCAGAAGTAGATAAGAATATATGAGATACAAGTCAAATTGCAAAGGAAAACCAAAAACAAAATTTATATTATATGTGATAGCATGGGAAAACTCCCACTATCTCAACACCAGCTACCCGGACACAACTGAATGAAATCTCGCCACCTCACTATGGTTCATTTCCTTTCCCTACATCAAAATACATAGTAATGTCTACACACTAATCAAGGGGTGGGAAGGTTATGAGATAAATAGGATCAGTAGGATCCCATCTATGTGTCCCATATCAAGTCTATATACAATAATGAGAACATGATATAATTTAATGAAAAACTGCATGTTAATCTAAAAATAGTTATTATATCAAAATCCTACTAAGAAAATACCATGTTTCCAAATTTCTAAGTAATCTTGGTAAACAGTTTAAAATAATATCAAATATATAAAAGCATTCAATGAAAACCAAATCCTGAATCATATATCATATCAAATCCAAACTAGTACAAACTATATCATGGTTAATATCACACTAGGTCAGGAAAACTAGAACACTCATACACAAACATGGAAAATCACACTCGTTAATTATCTAGATATATTCATCTATAACACCTTGGCTTGGGTGATACTTATCGGTGCCCCAATCCAGTCAGTCACATGGCCTCATGAGTGCCTCCCTATACACCAAAGGTTGCCGACTAGCAGCGGGGGTATAATATCTGTTATGGGGAGACTATACCATCTTTATTAGAGTAATACCATATTAGAAATAAATATATAATAAACCAATAATATTACCATAACCAGAATGATACTAATATCACCTAATGTAAAAAATTGTGAAAATACTATAAAAAGATAAAGAAATAGATATGCCATGCCAAAGTACATGTCATGTGTCAATTTACAAATGGACCAAAATAAATAAAGAAACTAACAACTCCCAAATGGGTCCCAAACCACATCTAGTTTCCTTATCCATGCTCCAACCTAACTCAACCATATAACAGAAGGCCCTTTACCATAACCATTACTATAATCATGAAATCTATTTAGGTACCAATTAGGAAGCATGAGTAGGGTGTCAGTACAACTCAGTAGTCCATAACCAACAGCATCTAAAACAATATCTAATCAAAAGATTGTATGAATTTTTATAATTAAATAAGAACAATATATAGGTAAAGAGTTATCACATTAACAATTTTTCTTTATTTAAAAACATAAATCCTCAAGTTCGTAAAGACACCAGAACACTCAATACCTACTTCAGCCCGTGACAGAATCTGAACTATCCCCAAGGGAAATAATATATCTAAATTCCATTATTTCCACTCAACATCTCAGTATATATCTGAATGTAATTTTAACCATTCATCATCTAATTTTATATCTAAATTATATTGTTATCATTCATCATATCAATTCACATTTTAATTCCATTGTTTCCAATCATAATTTAAATTCACATTTGAATTCCATTGATAACATTCATCATTTCAAGTCACATTTCAAATTTATTTTTACCATTCATCATTTCAATTCACATATGAATTTCTTTTGTCACAATTTATCATTTTTAGTCCCATATTAATTCCATTGTATCCATTCCTCATTTAAATCACAAATGAATTAAATTGTTACCATTCATCATTTCAATTCACATATGAATTACATTATTACCATTCATCATTTTAAGTCACATATGTCACACAATCACAACATAACATTAATTAATTCACCAATTAATTAATCATATTCAAAAAAATTATATTCAAATCATTCCAATTATTAATTAAATAAACTATAAAGTAACTAATTAATCACATTAATTTCATTACTAATTTAGTAATTAGTTTATCACATTAATCCCCTTAATTAAGAAAATCAATACCATAATAAATTCAATAATTAATCATCCAGAATCCACAATCTCAATCTTATATAATTAATTTGACAATTAATTATTCAATATATAAAATCCCCATCTCTCAGTATTAATTCAATAAGTAATTATAAAAAATCCACAATGCCAATCTCTCAAAATTAATTCAAAAAAATATTTATTCAAAATCCAAAATCCCAATCTTTTGTAATTAATTCAACAAATAATTATTCCAAATACACAATTGAAATCTATTTTAATAAATTCAAAAATTAATTATTCAAAATAAAAAATCCCAATAATACCACAATTAATTCATAAATTAATTATTCCAATTTAATCAACTCAATATCACAAAATTTTACAATTCCTTAATTAACAAGTTTAGAAAATTAATTAATACAATTCAGAAAACTGAATTGTTAATCAACCAATATAAATTCTACAATAACATATATGTTATTGATATATAGACATTGTGATTTGAATAATGTACCACCTACCTCAATATTGTTAATAAACACTCACCAATGATGTCCCTAGTTTGAGCAGATCAACAATGAAGAACAAGATCTTAGATCAATTCTTGATAAGGTTCCGATCATGAATCTACCCTTAGATTCACCAAGAATGGAGTTCAATAAGGAATTCAATCAATTAGGGAACCTATAAAAATGATATAAAACAACATTTTTGTGTTATGATTGATTTGGGAGAGTTTTGAGGGTTCAGGTAATTTTAAATATATTTTTCAGCTAATTAAAAAATAGCACATGGTTTTCTTGGTAGGGCCGCATGGGTTCCCAATCCACGATCCTTAACCATGAGCCTCTTCTTGGGGGTGGTACACAGTTACTCCTAAGAGGGAATACGGTTTGACAAACCATAAACCACACATTCAATCCCCCTCTATCTGGGGCTGGACATTTTTCTGGGCTAGGGTGCATGGTTTGGGAAAACATTGTACCAACCGTTCCCTACCTAATTTCGGTCCCAAAATATCATTTTTCCCAAACACACCCCAAAGTAAATCCCAAAAAGTCATGATCAAACTAATAAAAACTAATACGTGAAATAAATCTCAAGACATCTCCAGAAAAGTTTAGGATCATAATATCTCCAATATTTATAACAGTGTATCCTCAAGCTGTACTCCCAAGCATCTCTATGATTCTAAGTCCAAAAGATTGGGCCGTTGAGCCCTCATTCTTGATTCTCTCTCCCATGATTCCTCCTAAAATGACCATATTTCTATAATATATAAACTCTCAACACTTTATTTTCCCATAAACCTTTATCACTAAAATCCAACAAACGTATCAGATTATCCTCAAAGGATGAATCTATCCCAAACCCAACATCATCCACATCGATCACATGAGAAGGGTCAAGGTGATAGCACAAAAGTTATGACACGTGAAAAACATCAAACATAGAACTATATCATAGTGGGAGAGTCAATCAGTACACCACCAACTCCATTCTCTCCAAAACCTCGAATGGTCCAACAAACTTGGGTGCTAACTTTATCTATCTATATATATTGTGGTGATCCAATATAGTCAAAACTCAAAGGAATACATGATATCCCTATATACACTCTAAGTATCATTGATGTCTATCAACATAAAACTTCGTTCTACTATGATCCATATCCATATGTTTATAAATCAACTGAACTGTCTTTGACATCTTTTGTATGAGACTCATTCCCAACAACTCTGACTCACCTGCCTCTATCAAGAATGGTTATTTTTTTGGACTACCATTATGTGCCTCTAATGGTTCTAGCTAAATCATCACTTGATAAATATTGTTATATGAGAACTCCACCTAAACTATGTTATTTTTACAAAATGCACCAAAGTCTAAGACACATGACTGAAGCATATCCTCAAGCATACATAGTGTATGCTTAGACTACCCATCTATTGTCTGTGTAACTCCATGAAAATAGACTATTTCTCAAATATACGAGTCTCCCAGCTATTCGACTAATAAAGTCTCACATAATAGTAAGAAATTTAATACCTTTTTCAAACGGTCCACAATAATCCAAATATCACAATTCTTATGAGGCATCCTTTGGAGACCCACCACAAAATACATAGTAAAGTCATCGAACTTTAATTATAGTATAGGAAATGGTTGTAGAAAACCACCATGTTGTTGATGCTCAGGTTTCACCCATTGGAATGGGTAGCATCGTATCATGAACCCTACTATCTCCTTTTTCTGGTTCAACCACCAAAACAATTTTCATAGTGTTATGATACATATTTGTCACACCTAGATGCACTGCCCACTTTGAGGCATGAAATTCATGAATTAGATCCTCCATCATACTAGTAGGCACAACAACTTGATTCCTAAAATAGATGATATCATAGTCATCTATAGTTCGTTATGAATGTGTCTCTCACCTTCAAGTATTTTTCTCAAGGCCAAAAAATTTGAATCCTCCTACTGAATGTCCCAAATCCATCTCAATAGTGTAGACTCTAATAAAACTGATATGAGAGTCATCTTCTCCTTACACTCCTAAATCACAATATGCATCTCCACTAGTAATGTAATAATATTCCACTCAACACTAGACTCTTGAACTCCCCGAGTTTGATTTTTCCTGCTTAAAGTTTCAGCAACATTGTTTCCATTTCTAGTTGTATATGTTATTCGTAAATTAAAATACTACATATAAAAAACGCATAAACACTACCAACAATTCAAATATAACCGTGAAAAGATATAATTTAATATATTGTGATACAATATATATGTAACACACAATGATTTTATGGGAAATATGTTTTTTATGTATTATGCTATATGAAACACCAAAGGAATCTTTCACTACACACAACACTATCTTTGCTTGAGTTACATGCAAGAGCAACCTTCCTCGATAGCTTGTGTTGTACAAAATACTTTGTTTAACTAAATAACGATATGTTATTAAAATATTATATAAATTAGCCTTTATGAATAGTAATACCCAAATTTTGAAATGTTATAAATTATATATTTCAAAATGGACTTCATTTTTTCTTTTGGAATATCGAAATTATCTTTAGGTGATTTTTTGTTATTTTTTTGAAAACATTCAATTTTTGATGAATAGTGAAAAACACTAAGTTATAGTTTAAAACCAAATTTTAATTTAAAAAATTATATATTATTAAAATTTATTTTATGTCAAAATAAATATATAATACCTATATAAGGTCAATGTAATTTATTGGAGTCATTTTATAATAATTTTAGATATATAAAATTGTTATTGAACTTTTTACAGTCTTTTACCCACCGCCTAGGAGAATTTGAAAATTTACATAAAACATACTTTTACCACTTTTATGAGTTGAAATTTTGAAAATCCGAGAGACATGGTTAATATAAAAGAGTAAAATGTGGATCAATAAGATAAATTTTTTTGGGGGGAATAGTAACTTTTTTACTTTTATTTACCACGGTTAAAAGTAAATAGTGTAATTAAGTGTACAAATGATTTTATTATTACCCTAGCACATGTCCTAATTCTATTGGATATGTATAATCAGAAAACAAACAACCTTTGGAATCAAATATGAACCTATTTGGTCCACTTGGATTAGATTAGGAAACTTATTATTATTTTATTTAAAGAATATTTAAAATAGTTACAATCAAAGTTTAATAACTAAAACATTTTTAATATAGGGTTATACATAAGATAAATTCGACTATAAATATTCATCAGAAAGATAAAAATATTTCCTACATAATGTTATTTTATTTATATTTTTTAGACCTTCAATAATTTAATTTGTTTAGGACACAATGATGATGCAGTAATTACCTTATTAATGAAATATTAACATAGCTGATATAATAAATACCCAAATAAATGTAATTTGAGACTTTTTATCAATTAAACTAATTTTATTGGTTAATAAATCATATTATGGATGGTTATATAATTTGTTTCTAAGTAATCATGTTGTTATGAATTTAGAAAAAACAAAATACCTAATAGTGTCAAAATTGACATAAAAGTGTTTTTAAAACAAATATTATATTATTAATTGATATTATATTCATAAAAATATATTTTTCAGAAATAATACTTATATAATGATATATGTATCATTAATTAACCACTTGGGTTCGCTTGGATGTATATAGTAGGTTTATTAACCATATAATATAAAAATAAAAAGATACATGGTAAATGTTAAACTAAGGGTTAAATATAAATGATAAGGTTAATATAGTGACGCAAACCTGTCTAAAACCTATTAGTTGAGTGGATTTCAACCCATTCCCACCTTATAATTTAAATAAATAAATTTTGAGCAATTATAAACCGAATATGAATTTATTATAAAATAATTTTTTAAGTTTTTCCTATGGTGGCCCTCACCTCTCTTATAAAAGGGAACTCCCCCTTCTCTATAATTCACACCTCCAAAGTCATTTAGATCGGCCAAAACCTACCCAAACACAGTATCCACAGTCCTCAATTTGTGCTAGAGTCCTTCTTTTAGTCAGAAATCCAATGTAAGGAGCCGTTTTGATCAAATCAAAAGGAAGAACTCGAAGAAGAGGTAAATATCTCACAACCTATTTCAAGTTCCATTCTTCTTGCACTTCATATTTATTTATTGTTTCCATTATAAAGTAATAAATCCAGTATATTATATATAATGTGATGTTATTATGATAATGTTACAACCATATTAGTTAATTTATCCGTCCTATGAAAGAAAAAGTCACCACACTTGCATATGTACGGCTTACCGTCTCCACGTCGTGGTGTAGTTTGTTATTAAAACATTTCATCATTTTGATGGGTATAATAATGAGTATAAATGATATAAATAATAAATATAACATTATTATTATTATTCATATATGATATACCATACAATTATATATTATTTTAATATCAAAAGAATGATATCATCGCTCGTGCGTACGTACGACATACTGTATCCATGATGTGATGTGACTTGTTCTACACGATCTTCATTGAATAATGATTATATAAATGAATTGAATGAAGAAATATAATATATATTACACTAATACTATCCTGTAAATGAGGTATCTATAACCTAAAAAGAGGAATAAAATTTTATTCAACAACACATGCATAATAACATAAAGCAATGAACACCCAAATAATAAGTAGCAATGAAATATTACTAATAAGAAGATAATAGAAAGACCATATATGATATTAGAACAATGAATATGATTATGTAATAAGTCAATGACAATATTTAAATCATTATACAGGAGGTTCAGATTCATACAAAGCATATAGGACCTAAAGTATGGGATAAGTTTGCAATCTCATTTTTTATCTGAGATTGCTTATACGTTAGTATTTATTGGGGTTATATTTTTCATCCATGTCGATAAAAATGTTTTTCAGAAAGTGTTTAATATTCTTCCATGTGTGTTTAAAGTCATGTTTACCCCTCTTTGACTTTTACATTGTGTTATGGACTAAGTCTTTTTTTGTTTATCATATGAGGAACTTTTTGACTTTTCTGGGAAAAGTATGAGGAGAATGTTTCTTAAACTTATACGACATGAATGGATATTTAGGATTTCATAAAACATTATTTAAATGAATCTTTCTTTATGATTTTAAAGTTTATTTTCAATTAACTTCTTTTAGTATGACATGTTATGAAAGGAAAGATTTTTTTGAAGTAGAAATGATTTTTTCTTGAAGAATGGAGTTCAAGTGTTTTATCAAAAATATTTTCCATCTAAGATAATATAGGGTTCTGTTTATATCCCTATTATTACATTGATTTGATTATGTAATGATGGAATTATTTTTATGAAGTCCTCTTATCTTATATGGATTATGTTATGATGGAATGATGTTTAAGAATCCCATTTTTATTACATGGGTTATGCAATGATGTATGATTTATGATTTTGTGGAACACATAAGAATGGATTAATTATGAGATGGGTGGGACCTATATCTCCCTCCAATGCATTGGGTAAAGATTTATTTCTCATGAGAGAGACATGGCTGGAATGGAAAGTGAATCTAGTTCAGTAATATAGGGCTCGAATGGCACGTAAACCCATTTCAGTAATGGACATTTTCTACAATGATGGTCTTGGAAGCAATGCCTTGGCTACTATTGAAATCATATCGTGTGATTAATGGTTTCCACAGTTACATGTTTTATTCCCATGTTATTTTATAATGGTTAATGTTCATTTATGATCTATTCCATATGCACTGCCAAGATTTATGTCATTACTCATGATTTTGAAGTTTTATGTTTATGTTCTTATGTTCAAATGTTTAGGGAATGTTTTATGTTTTCCATGTTTACCCTTACTGATCATTTGAGATCACCCTTTTTATGTTTTATTTTCCTCGGGATATATAGAAAGGTTTTAGGTAAGAAAAACAAAGTAGAAGATATTTATGGGAGATGTTGAAGATCTTTCACCATGATTAGAAGATTATGATCTGAGTTTCCAAAGACCCTAAACTAATACGTTCATTGGGAACCTGTTTTTGTCATGTTTTATGTTTTCCACAAATGTAATGTAATGTCCATGTACTTCAAGCTTTGGGTCTCTATATTTGGTATCAGAGAAAAGTTTCAGTTATCCTTTGGAAACTAGGATGCATGAACTTTAGTGAGATCCCAAGAAATATTTCTAATGTATGTCTAGGGATGACCCTAAGGTTAGGTATAAGTATAGGTTACAATCATAGAATTATGATAACAATCATGAATAACCTAGGATTAAACCTAAGATGTTAGATATTGAAATTACTCCCCTTTATTATGTTGTTTTCCTAGCATTATATTTTTACCTCTCACACTATTCTTTTTGGGTTTTAGATGATGACTGGAACCCGAAGGAACCGTGTTGATCAATTTAATGGACAATGCACTGATTATAATCCTGAACAAACCAATGTTATGGTATATAGAGTGAATAATATTATTGATATACTTACACAATCTATGAATAATTATGGACTTCCAAATTAGTAGAGAAAGGAATAATATTCTATTGAGTCCTTCATGAGGCGACGTCCACCTTCATTTGGTGGGTCTTCTGATCTACCTGTTTCTAAACAATGGATTAGTACCATTGAAATGATATCTTCAATACTAACTATTCAAAGCATGAAAAAGTCATTTTTACTGTTTACCGGTTAGAAGGTGAAGCTGTAACACTCCAGGTAAATAAAGAGTATGACATTTTCATATTAATCCATATTTGTGAATAAAATATTAATATTACTTTAAAGGGGACGCTATGCACGATGGCGTACCCAATATGCAACAATGAGTTCTTGGGAATCTTGCATTGCACTCTAATAATAAAATAATATTATTTTAAATGGTAGTTAACGCCTAGCCGTTATAATGGCAGGAATTAACAGAACTAACTAAAAAAATGATTATATATGTTTTTCAAATATTTTTACTCCTTACAATAAATGTAATAGTATTAAAAATGTGAATGAATCCAATTTTAAGTTTAAACATTCCAATATTCTTTAAAAGGACGATTAACCGCCTTTTAATGGCGAACCTCTTTTAAATCCAATTTTTCAAAAATTTTATAAGCTCTATTTTTCAAAATAAACATATTATTTATGATTGGGACATTGAAATTTAACTTGGGTTAATTTGTGGTATTTTTCTAACAATGTTCATTTTTCAATGAATAGTGAAAAATACTGTATTTTACATCAAAACTGCTTTTTCATATAATTTAATTATATGGTTATATTATCTTTTTAATTTGTTTTAAAGTGTAATTAGAATATATTTTTACCATCAAATTCATCTATGGTCATTGGGATTAATTGCACTTTTGAATTAGGCATAAACAAGTGCCAAACTTTTCATAAATATTGTTTCTAAAAAAACTTGCTATTTATTTTGACAACGGGATGTTTTTTTTAAATTAATTATTTCAATTTATGTGTTTGGAATTTGGTAAAATGGATTACATATTTGGAATCATAAGGTCCATATTATGTAATTAATACTCTTTTGTTTTCGGACATTATGAATAGTAACGATGGTAATTATCTTTAATTATCTTGATTAATGAGTAATCGGGTAGTTAAAGATAATAAGATAATATCATAATAATAAAAAATTACCACAAAATGTGTCCTAAGGCTACGGGTTGTCTCATGTCCAACCATGGGATGCCTTGTGCCAAACTTGGGGGCCCCATGGAATCAATTTTGTGAGAAAGTGACTTTTTATCTTTTTATTTTTAAAGAATGTTAAATGTAACAAAGAATGTATCACCTAAGTAAAATATTTTTAATTTTGACTACATAAATGATCTTTTTGGACTAAAAATATTCATTGGAAAGATAAAAATATTTCCTACATCATATTATTTTTTTTATAATTTTTAGTCATTAAATAAATTAAATTATTTATGACATCATGATGATGCAGCAATGACCTCATTATTTACCGATTTAAATAAAATGGAAAGATAATGTAAAATCTAAGACTTACACATTCCAAAACCTATTGGATGGGTGGATTTCGAACCGTTATCACCTTATCCTCGAAACACATCAATTTGGGACCATTAAAATCCGAAACTCATTTGAAAATAAAGTTACATTTTATACCTTTCCAAGAGTGCCCCTCCTCTCCTCTTATAAAAGGCCCCCACCCCTACCTCCTTACCCACACTTCCAAAGCTTTTTGATCGTCCAACACCGGCCCATTTGGTCTCTCCACATCCCTATCTAACTACTTGGAGCCTTACATTGGGCAGAAGTATTCCCAAGGAAGACTTTGAGCTCAAACCAAAGGGAGTTACCCGATTTTAAGGTAATGTCTTCACTTGAGTCCTTTTGTTTTATTTTGCTTCTCCAACCACCTAAACTATTTTTATTCATTTATTTTGTAACAAATATAGTATCTTCAATATACTAGGATGTTGTTATAAGATTTATTAGAGCTACACTTACAGACACCTTCGTCTAATGGTTAAAGAACATACTGTTTCTGTGGTTGGCGATTTTCTGCCTCACGAAACGATGATTGTTCAATATTCTTTTAACACCTTTAAAGGTGGACATTATGATGTCACTTTATTTTATATATGATATATATGGTATTTATTTTTACTATATTATTCTTTATTTTATATTTAAACCATGCCTTTATTCTTTTCATGTTGTGTAAATGCGATAATTTCATATGAGGAAGTGTGGACTACCGCCCCCTCAAGTGATGTGACTCATACATGCAATACATAGAATGTATAAAGAATGAAATTAATGAACATATGTGACCTATATAACATATATATTATTCTTTAATTATAATATATATATATATCATTTAAATTTAATTACATTAATATGACAAAAAATATGAAAGTAGCGTTCATGCGTACGTACGGCCTACCGTCTCCATGAACGGTGCTTTTCATTTTTTATCTCCAAATGATATGGAATAGTATAAAATGAATATGTACTGGATATATATGATATTTTAATCATTAATACTATTCTGGAAATTATTTACTTATAACTACATGGGCAATCAATTTTCAAACAAGTTCATTTTTGACTCATGTACCAAACATCGGAAAAAACGTCTGATATGAACTAACATTATTAAACAATTATAATAACATTATAATATGCGATATTAACTGAATAATAATCTTTAAAGAAGGACCTTAAGCTATTATAAATTGACCAAATTTTATTATTCAGGAGATTAAAGAACGATCGAGTCAAGTCGGACCCAAGGTAAGGGATCCTACTCCTCTCTTTCTTTTTAAGTACACTCTTTTATGTCATTCCTTTTAAAGCTCATATTTATTGTTATTGGGATATTCTTTTATATTAATCTTACTGTAATTTTTATGTTCATATTATGAGAGACCCTATTTCCTCTCATCAATCCATTTTGGAAGTTTTAAGTGGCACCGTTATGCTGCCGAGTTTTCATAAGGGAATTTTCATCTCACTTTTATTCCTGTGAGATTTATGCTACATTTTCCACAATTTCCTTTGATTGGTGTATGTACTGCCCATTATTATACAATTTTTTTAGTATAATTTCATTTATGGGTATTCACTTCTTCATTGTATGACCCTTCATCGATGGGGTGTACGTTTCAAAAGTTACCCAACTCGGTAAGGGGACCTTTCACCCTCCTCTTTTTAAAAGACATCAATTGTTATGTCTTTTAATTAATATAATATTATGTTGGGATATGTTCTTTTATATCATTATTCATTTTAATTTTATGTCCAAGTGATGATATGACCTTTTTATCTCTCATCAACTCATTTTCTTAATTTTGAAGTGATGCCATTAGGCTGTCGAATTTTACCAAGGGAACTTTTTAACCCAATTTCGATTTCTTTGGGTTCAACATGTAGTTATTAAATATGTCATATTTTGAATGTGTGAATGAACATTTATTGTTTTACACTTAATATCCACTTATATTGGGTGTATTTATATTTTTCACACATAATTTTGAGATTGATTTATCCTCAATTTAAGGATACCTTCTTTATAAGGGATTTCATCAAATTTCACATTTCTATTGAGACTTCATGGTTGTTATGCACCAATTCACTCTTATATAGTGTATATACTGTCATTTGGAATATTATATCACGAATCCATTTATTCTCATGATATTATAAAGTTCTGACTAAATGTTATTCTTCAATTATTGTATTCAAGTGTCTCTAATTTTGGTAAAACCCCTTTAACCAAAATATCGCTTAAAATGTTTTAAATATTTGTTCTTATTAATATTCATGTTTTCAAAATGGTTTTAGGGATTTATTTATATGTATATTAATGGTTTAAAATTTTAAAATCTTCAAGGTGGTATAGGACACTTTGATTCAAAAATGTCTTTATTAAATGTTTTAAATGGTTTTGGAAATGGTTTCTTTTTTTAAATGGATTCATTATTTCAATATACTAAAATGTTATATTGTGATTGAAATGTGGAAATGTTATGTTTCCTTTATGCATGTTTCATGTGATACATTTATGTTATGGTTCTTGGGAATTGTTATGAAAACGGGTGGTTCCGTGTTAAACTAAGTGGAGGTGAGCCCGATATAGCTCTCCAATGCATTGGGTAACACGAAGGAGTGAAACATTAAGGTTTCTACGAAAGGATTTAGGGAATATACTGTGGTGGGTATTCCAAACGTAACCAATAGGGTTACTCCCTACGTAAGAATGTTATGAATGCCCCAAGTTACCTTTTATGTCTTATGATTTCTATGATTTATTCAAGATTTGATGAGGTATGTTAAAGTGACTATGTTTAATGGGTAAAGTATGATTTCATTCTTATGTATATATGAACTCATGTTTGCTTTCCATATTTTTTATAACCCTTACTGAGCTTTTTAGGCTCATCCCAAGTTTTTTTGAAATGTTTTTCACAGGTCAAGGGAAAGGTATATGATATGATGATAGTGTCAAGGAAGTGTCAAGAAAGAATCCATGCTTTATTTTTAAATATGTTTCCGTTGATAGGAAAAAATGAATACTATCTTTTATGTAACCACTTTGTTTAAATGTGGAATGTAATGCAAGTTTTATGATCCAATTCTATAAAAATCTAAACTTAAAAAGATCCTCAATGTGTAATCTTGTAATAACTCAAGATTAAGTAAGTTTTAAGGATGGGGCCTTATAGTTGGTATCAAAGGTCAGTTTAGATAACTTTAGAGGTTAGGGTATTCTTTAAGCCTATGTGACATTACCATAATGGTTATTATTTCAGAAAGATTCCTAGTTTTAGATGAATTGAATGAGTAAATATATCTTAGTGTTTATCTTCCTAATTAGTACATGATGGTTTTGTTGATATACTCACACTGACCTTTTTGGTTTTAGTAAATGGCTGGATCTAGCAGGCACCAAAGTAAAAGTGGATGTGAAAGAAACTGTGACAGTTTTCTGAGCAAGCAACTAAATGATACGGGAGCTGCAATGAGAACTCTTGTGATTATCCTCAACCAACTATCTTGAGTCATGATTTACCACCTAAAACTTGGTGATTTCTCTAAGGCATCATATATGAAAGAAACAAATCCCTATGGAACTACAGGTAATAATGATAAAGGTAAGTGTGTTCAAAAAACTTATGTGTCAAAAATGTGGAAAAAAACACCTAGGAAAATGTTTCGAAGGGACAGCAATATGCTATAGATGTGGAAATGAAGGTCATAAAGTAAGAACCTGCCATATAAAAAGGAAGCATCCAGTTGACTCGAGGAAAGGGAAATAAGTTCTTTCTGAGGGATCAATTGAATGTTTTAAATGTGGTGTGCATGGTCATTATGCAAACACATGTCCTGTGAAGAAGTTTCATGAATGGGATCACCAAGATCATACAAATGTTCATTTACCAATACCTAATGCCATTCCGATTGAGGATGAAGAAAGTTAAAATGACCAATCAAAGGTATGGATTATTTCATAAATAATGTTTTCCTATTTTGGAATCTTAGGATATGATTCATGATTTTGTTTATAGGAAAGAAGTATTTCTGAATAAGTTGTAAAGGAATGGTTAATGGATCATGAAGAATGTTGAATGAGTATGATGTCAACATATAAGGGCTTCAAGAGTTGTGGTGAAATTCTTAAGATTGTTAAGTCTTTTTTTTTTGATGAAGGGGTTACATTAGAAGACTTTTTATAGTATGTGTAACCCTGATGTTTAATATATGAAAATTTTATTCAAGGAATACTTATCTGTTCTTTTGTGGACATAGTTATAAAGAACCATTTGGGTTTATATGATCCTTTCTTTTGAGGTAATTATGGGTTACTATATGTTATGATGGAAGTGAAAGGCATGAGATAAAATTGAGGTTAAATTATGTTATGGTTATTTTGGATGATTTTATCTCTTTTTGGGGAATGATTTGAGAATTATATAGTTTTGGAAAAAGGACAACATGCAGACTGTGTGACAACCCATCGCGTCAGACAAAGCTGCAGGAATCAAACCCACAACCAAAGTGCAACTGGTATTTATCACCTACCACTGGACTACGTGGAGTCCCTAGTTATTTTGACTGATTCCTTTTAGTTAGATGATTTTATGAATTAAAAGTAATTAGATTTTGGGTTATCTATGGAAATATATTAACCTATCATGGAGGATATGTGATTAGGTTAATTACTTTTCAATACGAGACTTTAAGAGAAACTGATGTTGTTTAGAGATAAATGTTACGATATAACTTGGAAGACTATGTTACTAAATCCTTCAAATATTTGGGTTTCAATCTTAGTTTGGTTTACTTTGAATAATTTTATGGACAAATTTTGTATCTAATGGTCCTCGTTGAACTTCGGGTTTTGTTGGACAAATTTTGGAGATTAAGAATAGATTTTCATTTTATAAAGGGTTATCCTTTTCTGGATTATCTGATCTTGTACTAACCTTTTTGGTTTTGGTTTTGGTTAAAGTCTAAAGACATGGGAAGTATATAGTTCTCTTTTTTGGATTAGGTGATTCTCTAGAAGTTGATTATAGTGAAAAAGTCTTCTGAAATACTCGTCTTTAGGAGAAAATATGAGTTTGTGCAAGAAATCTAATAAAAGTTGAAAGTGAACATGATAAGTAATTATGTTTCCTTATGAATAAATATCTCTATAAAAAAACAAAAAAAAAACAAAAAATGTTGTCTATTAACTTTTCCTACGGAGGAATGGAATACCGTTTAACCCATCACATGTTTGTGATTTTCTTGTGGTTAACTTTCTCCTAGACATGTTTACTATCACTCTCCATCAGAACATGACCCTTTGTTTTTTCCTCCATGTCCATATTTTTATACTTGGAATCCTAGTATGGGTTAACTCGGGTGACCTTTGTACTTATCTTTCTTTATTTTAAGGTGATTGTTTTACCGACTCTTGTTCCGATGTTAGACGTTCAAGGATGTTTCCAAGCTCAATTTTAAAATTGCGAGGACGCAATTTCCAAAAGGGGGGAAGGATATAACACCCCAGGTAAATAAAGAGTATGACATTTTCATATTTATCTATATTTGGGAATAAAATATTCATATTACTTTAAAGGGGAAGCTACGCACAATGGCGTACCCAATACACGACAATGAGTTCTTGGGAATCTTGCATTGCACTCTAATAATAAAATAATATTATTTTAAATGGTAGTTAACGCCTAGCCGTTTTAATGGTGGGAATGAACAGAACTGACTAAAAAATGATTATATATGTTTGTCAAATATTTTTACTCTTTACAATAAATTTTATAGGATTAAAAATGCGAATGAATCCAATTTTAAACGTAAACATTCCAATATTCTTTAAAAGGTCGATTAACCGCCTTTTATTGGCGAACCTCTTTTAAATCCACTTTTTTGACAATTTTATAAGCTCTATTATTCAAAATAAACATATTATTTATTATTGGGACATTGAAATTTACCTTGGGTTAATTTTTGGTATTTTTCTGACAATGTTCATTTTTCAATGAATAGTGAAAAATACTGCATTTTACATCAAAATTGCTTTTTCATATAATATAATTTTATGGTTATATTATCCTTTTAATTTGTTTTAAAGTGTAATTAGAATATATTTTTACCATGTAATTCAATGATGGTCATGGGGATTAATTTCACTTTGGAATTAGGCATAAACAAGTGCCAAACGTTTCATAAATATTGTTTTTAAAAAAACCCGTTATTTGTTTTTGACAACGGGAAGTTTTTTTTAAAATTAATTATTGAAATTTATGTGTTTGGAATTTGGTAAAATGGATTAAATATTTGGAATTTGAAGGTCCAAATTATGTAATTAAGAATCTTTTGTTTTTGGACATTATGAATAGTAACGACGGTAATTATCTTTAATTATCTTGATTAATGAGTAATCGGGTAGTTAAAGATAAAAAGATAATATCATAATAATAAAAAATGACCACAAAATGTATCCTAAGGCTACTGGTTGTCTCATGGCCGACCATGGGATTCCTTGTGCCAAACTTGGGGGCCCCATGGAATCACTTTTGTGAGGAAATGACTTTTTATCTTTTTATTTTTAAAGAATGTTAAATGTAACGAAGAATGTATCCCCTAAGTAAAATATTTTTAATTTTGTCTACATAAATGATCTTTTGGACTATAAATATTCATTGAAAAGATAAAATATTTTCTATATCATAGGATTTTTTTTATAACTTTTAGACGTTAAATAAATTAAATTATTTATGACATCATGATGATGCAGCGATAACCTCATTATTTAACGATTTTAAAAAAATGGAAATATAATGTAAACTCTAAGACCTAAAGATGTTCAAAACCTATTGGATGGGTGGATTTCGAATCCTTATCACCTTATCCTCGAAACACATCAATGTGGGACCATTAAAATCCAAAACTCATTTGAAAATAAAGTTACATTTTATACCTTTCCAAGAGTGCCCCTCCTCTCCTCTTATAAAAGGCCCCTACCCCTACCTCCTTACCCACACTTCCAAAGCCTTTGGATTGGAAAAACCCTACCCATTTGGTCTCTAAACATCCCTATATAACTCTTTGAAGCCTCACATTGGGCCGAAGTCTTCCCAAGGAAGCCTTTGAGCTCAAACCAAAGGGAGTTACCCGATTTTAAGGTAATGTCTTCACTTGAGTCCTTTTGTTTAATTTTGCTTCTCCAACCCCCTAACATCTTTTTATTCATTTATTTTGTAACAAATCCAGTATATTCAATATACTTGGATTTTTTTATAAGAATTATTCTAGCTACACTTACACACACCTTCGTCTAATTGTTAAAGAACATATTGTTTCTGTGGTTGGCGATTTTCGGCCTCACGAAACGATGATTGTTCAATATTCTTTTAACACCTTTAAAGGTGGCCATTATGATGTCACTGTATTTAAAATATGATATATATGGTATTTATTTTTACCATATTCTTCTGTATTTTATATTTAAACCATACCTTTATTCTTTTCATGTTCTGTAAATGTGATAATTTCATATGAGGAAGTGTGGACTACCGCCCCCTAAAGTGATGTGACTCGTACATGCAATACATGGAATGTATAAAGAATGAAATCATTGAAAATATTTGACCTATATAACATATATATTATACTATAATTATAATATTTATATATATCTTTTAATTTTAATTCCATTAACATGACAAAAAAATGAAAGTAGCGTTCATGCGTTCGTACGGCCTACCGTATCAATGAACGGTGCTTTTCGTTTTTTATCTCCAAATGATATGGAATAGTATAAAATGAATATTTAATGGATATATATGATATTTTAGTCATTAATAATATTATGGAAATTATTTACTTATAACTACAAGGGAAATCATTTTTCAAACAAGTTCATTTCTGACTCATGTACCAAACATCGGCAAAAACATCTGATATGAACTAACATTATTAAACAATTATAATAACATTATAATATGTGATATGAACTGAATAATAATAATTATATGAGGACCTTAATCAATTATAAATTGACCAAATTTTATTATTCAGGAGATTAAAGAACGATTGTGTCATGTCAGACCCGAGGTAAGGAATCCTACTCCTCTCTTTCTTTTTAAGTACACTCTTTTATGTCATTCCTTTTAAAGCTCATCTTTCTTGTTATTGGGATATTATTTTATATTAATTTTACTCTAATTTTTATGTTCATATGATGAGAGACCCTATTTACTCTCATCAATCCATTTTGGAAGTTTCAAGTGGCGTCGTTAGGCTGCTGAGTTTTCGTAAGGGATTTTTCATCTCACTTTTATTCCTGTGAGATTTATGCTACATTTTCCACAATTTCATTTGAGTGGTGTATGTACTGCACATTATTATACACTTTTTGTAGTATAATATCATTAATGGGTAATCACATCTTCATTGTATGACCCTTCTTCCTTGGGGTGTACGTTTCGAAAGTTACCCAACTCGGTAAGGGGACCTTTCACCCTCCTCTTTTTAAAAGACTTCTTTTGTTATGTCTTTTAATTCACATAATATTATGTTGGGATATGTTCTTTTATATCCTTATTGATGTAAATTTTATGTCCAAGTGATGATATTCCATTTTTATCTCTCATCAACTCATTTTCTAAATTTTGAAGTGATGCCGTTAGGCTGTCGAATTTTACCAAGGGAACTTTTTAACCCAATTTTGATTTCTTTGGGTTCAACATGTAGTTATTGAATATGTCATCTTTTAAATATTTGTGAATGACCTTTTATTGTTTTACACTTAATATCCACTTATATTGGGTGTTTTTATATTTGTCACACATAATTTTTAGATTGATATATATTTTATTTAAGGATACCTTCTTTATAAGGGATTTCATCACATTTGACATTTCTATTGAGACTTCATTGTTGTTATGCACCAATTCACTCTTATATGGTGTATATACTATCCTTTGGAATATTATATCATGAATCCATTTATTCTCATGATATTATAAAGTTCTGACTAAATGTTATTCCTCAATTATTATATTCAAGTGTCACTAATTTTGGTAAAACCCCTTTAACCAAAATATCGCTTTAAATGTTTTAAATATTTGTTCTTATTAATATCCATGTTTTCAAAATGGTTTTAGGGATTTATTTATATGGATATTAATGGTTTAAAATTTTAGAAGCCTCAAGGTGGTATGGGACACTTTGATTAAAAAATCTCTTTATTAAATGTTTTAAATGGTTTTGGAAATGGATTAATTTTTAAATGGATTCATTATTTCAATATACTAAAATGTTATATTGTGATTGAAATGTGGAAATGTTATGTTTACTTTATGAATGTTTTATGTGATATGTTTATGTTATGGTTCTTGAGCATTGTTATGAAAACAGGTGGTTCCGTGTTAAACTAAGGGCGGATGAGCCCGATATAGCTCTCCAATGCATTGGGTAACGCGAAGGAGTGAAACATTAAGGTTTATCTGAAGAGATTTAGGGAATATATTGTGGTGGGTATTCCAAACGTAACCAAGAGGGTTACTCCCAACGTAAGAATGTTATGAATGCCTCAAGTTACCTTTTATGTCTTATGATTTCTATGTTTATTCATGATTTGATGAGTTATTTTAAAGTGCCTATGTTTTATGGGTAAAGTATGATTTCATTCTTATGTATATATGAACTCATTTTTCCTTTCCATATTTTTTATAACCCTTACTGAGCTTTTTATACTCATCCCAAGTTTTTTTGAAATGTTTTTCACAGGTCAAGGGAAAGGTACATGATATGATGATACTGTCAAGGAAGTGTCAAGAAAGAATCCAGGCTTTATTTTTAAATATGTTTCCGTTGATGGGAAAAAATGAATACTATATTTTATGTAACCACTTTGTTTAAATATGGAATGTAATGAATGTTTTATGATCTAATTCTATAAAACTCTAAACCTGAAAAGATCCTCAATGTGTAATCTTTTAATAACTCAAGATTAAGTAAGGTTTAAGGCGGGGGCCTTATAGAAGCAGACCAATGGTGGAATCTAATTAAAAATACAAGTCCCTAAGATGAAATTGAATCCATGGAATGGGGCGAGTTCAAGAACTTATTTTTCAATAAGTACTTCCCTGTATTCTTCAAACAATGATGAAAGTTGAGTTCCTTGAGCTTAAGAAAATGGTTGATGAATCTGTTGGTATATAGGAGGTGAATTTTACAAGGATTTCATGGTATGCATATGGATTTATCATCCAAATTGAAAGTAAAGTTGATCGATTCTTCAGTGGCTTCAACCCAAGTCTTCGAAGGGCATTAGCTATTAGATACTTGAGTAGTTACGAAGAAATTGTGTGTTGTGATACCAAGGTAGAAATAGAAGTTGGTGTTATATATCCATCTCATGGTTTTGACAAAAAAAGAAAGATGGAGTTCAAGGAAAAATCTCAGAACAATGGTGAAAAAAAGGTTAATGTTTCTTTAGGCTAAAAGTGTGGAAAGAAGTAAGGAGGAGATTTTATAAAAGGTACTAGAAAATGTTTCAAGTGTAGAAAAAAAGGTCATCGAGTAGCTGAGTGCCAATGTAATGGGAAAAGGGTTTCTAATGACATGAATAGAGAAAAGACTACAGAGAATGCTCTACCAACACTTCAATGCTTCAAGTGCAAGGAAATGGGGCATTATTCTAATCAATTCCCAAATCCAAGAGTTAATGATGATCGACATGAGAAGCATTTTAAGGGAAAGGGCAAAGGGAAGTCACATGTGATCACTATTTGTGATGTTGAGTATGACAATGATGTTGTGGAATGATTATGTATTTATGTAATTGGATTTCAAAATAGTATCATGGAATATCATTTATAGTATTGTGGAATTTTGGAATATCTATGTATTGGTTTTCCATAATTGTATGGTACTGGTAATCAGGAAAAGTGATTGAAATATTTTTTGAAAGATGATGATATTCACATAATGATGGGATAAAGAGAAAATGAAATGATTGATTGTATTAAGGAGCTCATGACTGATATAAGGACAAAGTTATATCATGGTTTGAGTATATAGAAATTTTGTGATTTTGGTATGTGGAAAGAGTTAACATTCGACAACATTCATGTTTTCACTAATGTTAAATGGGTATTAATTTTTTCAAGAGAATACATGATTAAGGTATTCACATTTTTGGAATGTGACCGACAAGATATATCTTATGATATATGGGGGATAAATGATGGTATTCTCATGCTTGGTTGATGACATTTCTAGTAATTGTTTCGTTTATACTATGAGCTTGGATAGAAGTATTTTGGATAAGCCTAAAGATTTGAAATGTATTATTTTGAACATAAGATAATATTATTTAAGGATAGAACCTTTTTTTGATATTATTTCTGGAATGTTGTAATCGTGTAGTTTTATAAAAAGGAAAACCTGAAGGACGGGTGACAACCGTCGCATCGGACAAGGATGCAGGAATCGAACCCACAACTGAAGTGTGACATGACTTTATCGCCTACCACTAGCCTACAAGAAGTCCCTCGTTAGTAGAAATTAGTTTTATTTTATTAAGTAGTATGATAGTTGGAGTCTATGTCCATTTTTGGAATCATATACGATTAACCTCACCATAGATGGACTTATGTATATTTTATAACTTTTGATAACCTTTTGTTTGAGACAGATGGAATGTCCCATCATTTTATCACTTGATCTGGTAACACTTCACGAATGAAAAAGTCAACTTCATTTCTTTAAGATATGATGTAGAAATTGTTCATGGAATGACCAATGACGAGATTGTACCAAAATCAATTAAGTATTTGTTCTAATTAAAAATTTTCAACTTTAGGGAAATGATATTGTAAACCAAAATCATTGTTCTAGTACCCTCATTTCCTATGAATTAGACAGTACCTTAGATTATTACAAATTTTTGGCTTTTTGATTTTTGTATTTTTTATACCCATGTTCTCTTCCACTCTTCATCAGAACATGATGGTTAGATTTCTCTTCCATATCCATGTTTTCACCTATATCCTCTTATGTGGAAACCCAATGATGATTTAATTTGGGTATCTGTCATGTAGCTAAAGTTCCTTTTTAAAATAAAAAATTTTTATTCCTTTTTTACGATGTGGGTTTCTATTAAATGAACTTTCAAGTAGTAAATAATTTATAACCCCGACGAATTTTGAGGGAGAAAATCATTTTAAGGGGGGTAGAATGTAACACACTGAGATTTATGAGAAATATTTTGTTTTTATGTATTATGATATATGAAACACCAAAGGAATCTTCCACTACACACAACACTGTCTTGGATTGTGTTACATGAAATAGCATCCTTCCTCGATAGCATGCGTTTTACGCAATACCGAGTTTCACTAAACAATGATAGGTTATTAAAATATTAAAAAAAGTAGCCTTTATGAATAGTAATACCCAATTTTTGAAATTTTAAAAATTTTATCTTTCAAATGGACTTCATTTTTGGATTCAAAATATTTAAATTAGCTTAGGGTGACTTTTTGGTATTTTTATGATAACTTTCACTTTTTGATGAATAGTGGAAAACACTGATTTATAGTTTAAAACAGAATTTTTAATTAAATAATTATTTATTTTATTTAAATTTATTTTAGGTAAAAATGGATATATAATACCTATATAAGTTCCATGTAATTCAATGGAGTCATTTTATAATAATTTTAGATATATAAAATTTTTATTTAACTTTTTACCGTCTTTTACCAACCTCCTATAAGAATTTGAAAATGTACATAAAACATAATTTTACTACATCTATGAGTTGAAATTATGAAAATCCGGGTGACATGGTTAATATAAAGAAGTAAAATGTGGTTAAATAAGATAAAAATAAATTTTTGAGGAATAGTAACTTTTTACTTTTATTTACCACGGTTAAAAATAAATAAGGTAATTAAAGGAAAAAATGATATTATTATTACCCTATCACACGTCCTTATTCTATTGGATAAGTATAATTCAACTAGAAATAACCTTAGGAATAAAATATGAGCCTCTTTGGTCCACTTGGATTAGATTAAGACAATTATTATTATTTTATTTAAAGAAAAGTTAAAAGAGATAAAATCAATGTTTAATAACTAAAACATTTTTAATATAGGGTTATACATAAGATAAATTATACTATAAATATTCAATAGAAATATAAGAATATTTCACACATTATGGTATTTTATTTATATTCTTTAGATATTAAATAATTTAATTTATTTATGACACAATGATGATACAGTAATTACCTTATTAATGAAATATTAACTTAATTGATATTATAAATACCCAAATAAATGTAATTTGAGAATTTTTATGGATTACACTAATATTATAGGTTAATATAACATATTAGGGTTTTTTAGATAATTTCGTTTGAAGTAATAATGCTTTTATAAATTTAGAAAAAACAAAATACCAAATAGTATCAAAATTGACATAAAAAAGTTTTTAAAACAAATATTATATTATTAATTGATATTCTATTCCTAAGAATCTAATGTTCATCCAAAAGACTTATATAATGATAGGTGTATAATTAATGAACCACTTGGGCTATCTTGGATATATATAGTATGTTTATGAACCATATAATATAAAAATACAAAGAGACATGGAAAATATTAAACTAAGAGATAAATATAAATGATAAGGTTAATATAGTGAACCAAACCTGTCTAAAACCAATTTTTTGAGTGGATTTCTACCCATTCCCACCATAGAATCTAAATAAATCAATTTGGAGCCATTATAAACCTAATATGAATTTATTATAAAATAATATTTTAAATTTTTTCTAAGGTTCCCCTCACCTCTCTAATAAAAGGGAACTCCCCCTTCTCCCTAATTCACACCACCAAAGCCATTTGGATCAGCCAAAACCTATCCAAATAACCTCTGAAATTTCCTCCCTTCATACTACAGGCCTTCCAATAGTCAAAAATCCATCCTAAGGATCCCTTTTGATCAAATCAAAAGTAAGAACCCGAAGAAGAGGTAAATATATCACCACCTATTTCAAGTTCCTTTCCTCTTCCACTCCATCCAACTTTGTTGTTTCCATTATAAAATAATAACTCCAGTATCTTCTATATAATGTGATGTTATTATAAAAATAGTACAACCATATTAGTTATTTTATCCATCCTATGAATGAAAAAGTCACCACACGTGCGTACAAATGGCTTACCGTCTCCACGTCGTTGTGTAGTTTGTTATTCAAACATTTCATCATTTGGATGGGTATAATAATGTGTATAAATGATATAATTAATAAATATAACATTATTATGATTCTTTATATATGATATAACATCCAATTAAATACTTTTTTAATATAAAAAGAATGATATCATCACTTGGGTGTACGTACGGCCTATCGTCTCCACGATGTGATGCGACCCGTTCTACATGATTTTCATTGAATAATGAATATATAAATGAATTGAATGAATAAATATGATATATATTACATAATACCATATTTAAATGATGTATTTATATCCTAAAAATAGGAATAACAATTTATTCGAAAAAACACGCATAAGAACATAAAGCAATGAACACCCGAATAACAAGTAGCAATGAAATATTACTAACAAGAAGATAAGAATATGACCGTATATGATTTAATAACACTGAATATGATTTTTTTAATAAGTCAATGTAATTATTTAAATAATTATACAATAGGTTCGGATACGTATGAACCATATTAGATCTAAGGTAAGGGATAATTAGGAAATCTAAATTTTTATCTGAGATTCCTTATACGTAAGTATTTACTGGGGTTATATTTTTCATCCATGTCCATAAAAATGTTTTTCATAATGTGTTTAGTATTATTCCATATATGTTTAAAGTCATGTTTACCCTTCTATGACTTTTACATTGTGTTATGGAAGGAATATTTCTTTTGTTTACCATATGAGGAACTTTTTGACTTTTTTCGGGAAAATTACGAGGATAATGTTTTTTTAACTTATATGTCATGAATGTATTTTAATGTTTTCATAGAAAATTATTTCAATGAATAATCCTTTATAATTTTCACATTTATTTACAATAAACTTCTTTTAGTATGAAATTTTGAGAAAGGAATGATGTTTTTGAAGTAGAAAGGATATTTTCCTCAAGAATGGAGTTCATGTGTTTTATCAAAATTATTTTCAATCTAAGATAATATAGGGTTCTGTTTCAATCCCTATTATTGAATTGATTTGATTATGTAATGATGGAATTATTTTTTTGAAGTCCTTTTCTCTTATATGGATTATGTTATGATGGCTTGATGTTTAAGAATCCCATTTTTATTACATGGGTTATGCTATGGTGTATGATTTATGATTTTGTGCAACACATAAGAATGGTTTCATTATGAGATGGGTGGGACCTAAATCTCCCTCCAATGAATTGGGTAAATATTTATATCTCATGAAATAGAAATGGATGGAATGTAAAGTGAATCAGGTTTAGTAATACAGGGCTAGAACAGCAAGTAAACCTGGTTCAGTAGTGGACTTTGTCCACTATGATGGTCTTGGAAACAAAGCCTTGGCTACTATGGAAATCATAACTTGTGATTAATTGTTTCCACAATTACATGTTTTATTCTAATTTTATTTTATCATGGTTAATGTTATTTTATGATCTATGCCTTATGTACTGCCAAGATTTATTTAATTACTCGTGATTTTGATGTTTCATTATCATGTTCTTTCGTTCAATTGTTTAGGGATTGTTTTATGTTCTCCATGTTTACCCTTGTTGAGCATTTGAGCTCACCCTTCTTATGTTTTCTTTTAACAAGGATATAAAGAAAGGTTTTAGGTAATAAAACCAAATGGGAAGACCATTAGGGGAGATGATAATGATCTTTTACCCTGATTAGATGATTATGCTTTGAGTATCCAAAGACACTAAAATAATACGGTCTTTGGGCGTATGTTTTTGTCATGTATTATGTTTTCCACAAAAGTAATGTAATTTCCATGTACGTTATTCTTTGAGTCTCTACAATATAGAGTAAAATTATCACCCAATAGATAATTCCACCAACAATTCAAGGAATAAATCACTACACCCAACTCGAGATTGTGTGTAGGGTAGTTCTATACATTTGGAATCAACTTCAGAGACTCATATGCCACAACTCGATCTCCCAACATGAATATTACTCCATGAACAGTACCATAAGAATCACAAATACGGTATACTCCTTACCTGGATCAAGTAGGATCAATATTGGTATTGATATCAAGAAGGTATTTAACTCATGTAAGGAATTATCACATGATTTTGACTATTCAAAATTTACTACGTTCTTGTTCATGAATGAAAGTGGTGATTGGAAATGGTAGAAGTCCTAAATGAACCACCAGTAATATACATCTTATCCCATAAACCTATGTCAAATACATTACTTATTTTAGAGATAAATTTCATTTATTTTCCATTCATGCTTTGTTTTGGGGGGTTCCCAATCTTTTATGGAGGAATGGGTGAGTTTTCATGAATTTGGCCAAACCATGAGCTCAATTCCATATTTAAAAACCAATTTTTTTCTTTTATAACTTTTTCATTTTTTAATATTTTGAACCCATTCAACTTCCTAAAGGACCTCCCATGACTATTAACACCACAATTGAAATTTTTAACCTTTAAGAATCCATAATAATGGTGTAATTGGGTTTTCATTTAAGGAATTGGGCAACCCCTAAGGCCCATTTCCAGTTTTAAAATAAAAATTTGTTTATTTAATATCTCCTTCAATATTATTGGTATCTTGGTTCTTCAAAGTGGATCCCAAGCCCACTGAACAAAGCCACGCGACCATTCTCTTACACAACTCTTTGGAGATCTTGGAAGTCGCTAATTTGGGTAGATATTCATGGGGTTCTGAAAACGTGCATATTTGAAGAGTTAAGTTCATTCCTTCATAACTCTCTCAATTATTACTCTTTTTCCCCAATTAAAATTCCTAAATGATCTCTTTATCCTTGCTAAAACCTCCCTTGAAGGTTTTAGTATTTTTAAAATCAGTTACTGGTAGGTTTGGGGGTGATTTCTACAAGATAGTTTAAGTAAGTTTTTCTCCTTCTTTCTTCTTTCAATTTGTTTAGGGTTACATTCAACGTACTTAGGGTTTATTCTCATATCATTGAGGTTACTAATGTCCAGAAAGTAGGGTTTAAAAATTAGTGTTTTATCGTGTGTTTCATGGTCTGAAATTATGGTTTTAGGTCCGGTTTACCTTCCTTGAGGTGTGGCGGTGGTGCGTTTGAGTTTTCGCACAAAGGATTCAAGGGTTCCCTTGGTTTTGGTATGTGATTCCATTGTGTATGCAGTTTTTGTGAATTGGATACTGTTTTTGTGATATTTGCATTCTAATTGAATTTTATTATTGCTGAAAAAATAGTTTTAGTGGTGTTTGTATTTCAAATGAGTCTTAAATTCCAATTTCATGTGAAATTGGGGTTTTTTTATAAAAATGTTTTATTAGTTTATTTGGGGCTGCCCTATAAGTAATTAGTTGATTTTAATGAACTATAGTAGGACTAAAAATACTGTTTTGATGATTTTCCCATGTGTTTGTTGCTGTGAATGTTGGTATTAATGGTGTTTGTGAAACACATGAATTTCTATGAGCCGTGTTGTGTAAAAATGGAGGTTTTACAATGATGTCACTTCATGAACCATATATGGCTTCCCTAAAAATGATTTTTTTGTTCTAATTTAAATTTATTGGTATTCCATTTATGTTTTGGTAATTCAAAAATGTGCACATAGTGTGCAATTGGTGTTCTCAAGGTGTTTTTTTGTGCAAAACACTACGTGATTTTGAGGAATGGTTTTATTAAAAATCAAAGTGTTTTATTGTGTGTTTTAAGTGGTATAAAAATGTGATAGATACTATATTTATTGTGTGTGACCAGTAGTGGTGTTTTATTTGAAAATGGATTTATGTTTCATGATGAAATTTTTTGATCATAAAAGGGGAAGCTCGGGTACTTAGGTAGGTATATTTGTACTTGTACGGCTAGTGGACCGGATGGGTGTTGTCCCTGTTTCACCTAGCATTTGGATAACGACAACTCTAACTAAAATATGTGGATGATGATTGGAAACCACTATATTGTGGGTATGTTCCCTTCTAGTGGCTTTTTCATAAGAGTGGATTTTACTATGGTTTCTTTACACCAAGGTACGAGGTACATAGGGCCCGAGACAACCTAGTGTCTAGGGGTGTTCCTGGTTTGTTGCTCACTGGATTTTTAGTATCTACCCTTTTATTTGGGTGTTTTTTTCAGTACATTATAGTATCTATAATTTCAATTTAGATATGTTAACATTCTGGAAATTCTAGTTTGAAATTTGTTTTTAAAATGAAAGTTGCATTTCTTGAAATTTCATCATCGTTTTTCATTGCGAATTAATACTATTTTCTTCTTCAACTTATATTCCATGCAATTTGGAATCATTGGGTGGTATCCTATTGGGCTTAGGCTCACACCCTACTTACACCCCTTGGGTGTAAGTAGACTTTGTTATGTTTTACTCAGGTAAAGGTAAGGCCTCAGGTGAAGGCGGTTCGGGTTGTTAGCCCCCTCCTACTGTGCAGTGTTGTGGAGATGGCTCGGGGGTGATGACCCCATGTCATGTGGAGTCTTGGTGGTAGTTTTGATAATGTTTTAATTTATATATAGACATATTATATTTACTCTAAACCAATGTATTCAGTTCTGGTTCTTGTGTAAAAATCGTTTGATATAAATTTTTCAGATTTAGTTTATTGATAGTTTTTAATGGTTTATGCCTTCATATTCGGGTAAATCATTCCCAAACAAAAATAAATGATACCTGTGCACTTGTACCAGCCCGTGGGGATAGGGAACGCCCTTTGGATCATGTCACGGGCTTGGTTTGTTGTCGGTTTTGGCGACGACCAGATTTGGTTCGTGACAAAATGGTATCAGAGAAGGTTCGCTCTTTGGGTCATGTTATTTGGGGAAGAGTCAGGATAGTCTGGATCTAGGATTGTCGGGACTTGAAATTTCAGTCATGGGTAGTGTGCCTAGTCAGAACACCTCATAAAGGGATTCAATTCACCAGGGGCCTGGCAAGCCATGTCGAGCCATGGATATATCCCTAGAATACTCTCTGTGATGGAGAATTGATTAGAATATGGCTGACAACCATATGAACATGTCACCCACCAAAACCAGTTTCCTCTCACATTGTCTTGTGTCTCTTTGTTTTGGAATCTTCGAAACATGGTTTTTTAAGAAAAAAAATGACTTCACTTCAAGGGGTGTGAATTTTTGTGAAGTTATTTTCTAGTAAATTGAAAATAGTTTTTTTAAAAGTCTATAAATGAAATTTCAGAATTATTTCAAAAGGGTAAATTATGTGTTTTCACCTCTATTGAAATTATGAACTATGTTAATTGGGGTTTTGAAAATATGTTTCTAGTGGAATTTTTTTAAACCGTGGAAAAGTGATTTGGATTGAATTAAGTGTTCTAGAATTTTTTTGAGGGGGTTGAAGATGGATTTTGGGTTTGGTGACTACTGAACATTTGAAAAAAAAATTATGAACTTTTAAAACCTTGTCTTGAAATGATAATATTTGAGTTCTTAATTAAATGGTGATTTATGGAATGTTGTCTTTCATGAAATTAGAAGTGTTTTGAAATGGGTTGAAATGTTTTGAAATGATTGTGAAAGGAATGAATATATACTTTTATTGAATTATGGGTTATTTTCTAAATTGGTTTGTTAGATGATGAATTGGGTTTTGATATTATGGTTAGTGTTTTTGAGAAAGGGAAAGTGTGGTTAAAAGTTTTTTATTTTAAAAAGAGGAAAGGTTTGATTTTTGGTATTTTTTGTTCTCAAGGGTGACCACATGAATAGGTTTATTTGGGAATATGGATGGATATTAGGTGGGCTCTAAGTGTGGCATGTAAACATGCATGTGTGTCGCTCATGAGATACCATCGGTAAATGTGCAACCCACCAAAACTATTTTTTGAAATAATGTTTTTGAAGGAAAGTGTTGTGTTTTGATTATGTAGGGTTTTGAGGTATGGATTATGTGTTTTCATGATTATTATTTTGGGATGTTTCGATTTCATTAACCCCTCTTGTTTGAACGATGTTTTGGGTTGGTGTTTCATCGATAAGTTGGAATGAAGTGTTGGTAAGTGGTCTCTTTTGATGAATAGTTTGAGAGGCCAATATGGTGGCTCCACTCATGTGTTCGGTTCAGGTTTGTGGTCTGTTGTGACCAAATGGCCAGATCGGTTGGTTCCTTGGGTTTTCTTGTAGGCTAGGGTATTCCCCCATAAAGTGTTAATGTATGATTCATGTTTGGCCTATGGTGATTCACCGTTGGATGAGCCTCCAGTTGATTAATTTAAGGACTTTATTCTTGAGGTTTGGAGATTTAGTTTACCCATCTTCTTTTTCAATTATGGGGATCCCCCTGTAGTGGGTGAGTGGTTGTGGGAGGTTGAAATAGACCTTAGTTTCTTATTTTTCCGATTTTGTCGAAGGTCAATAAAGTTTACATTTGTCAGTGTAGAATGATGTCTTAAAGGGCCTCTGGGTTTTTCGTCAGTCTCATTGAAGCAAGAGTTTATGTTAGGCCACCAATGTGCAAGAGCTGGAAAAGAGTTGCTATTATGGACACTTTCTAGAATCATGTGCTATTTGGGACTCAGTACAAGGTCCCTCTCCTTGTGTTTTCTTTTATCCAAAATGGTCATGTTCAGTGACGCCTTTCAATGTCATGTGTTCATTTGACTATAAGGGTGAAGATTGTGAAATCTTATGAAAGTCACTATTTTGCTGGATGTGTGTCTCCCTATCGGAAAATCTAAATCCTATGTTCTAGAGAAATGTTTTTCTATATTTCCTTTCATTCTGCTATTTATCATCCAACGAAAAAAAGGGGCGATGTGTGTGCATCCTCTATGTTCTTGGTTTGGTAAAATGATTGGCTGGGGAAAAGTGGGTTTGAAGTGTGTCATGTCTCAATGAGACCATCTGAGATTACAGTATAATTTTTTTGGAACTGGAAGAAGATATTAAGTTTAGGGGTTTCCATATCCTAATGGCGAGGCTGATGATGCTTCAATCCATTGAGCTCTAGCCATAGGCCCCAGAGAGAAGCTGGCGCGTAGTTAGGGGAAATCTTAGAGTCGTTCAAACTTTTGGTCAAGGTCATATCCTCAATATGAAAGATAGGAATAGTTTAAACCTCTGGTGTCATCGTCTTGTTCCAATTTCTGACATTTGGTGAAAAGAGGTGTGAGTACCTCGTTTCCATGTCACACCCTGAGTTTATTTTTTCCCCTTTGGGTTTCCTTGTGTTTTTGGAGAAACGTTTAAAATTTGGGTTAGGTAGGTTGAAGTGCATAGTTTGTACACGGTTAGTAGTAACCGTGTGCCAACACAGGGGACCATGTGATAAGAGACAATAGCTACCACATGGTCTCCGCATGTCTATGATCATTGGCCAAGGAAACCGTGTGAATTTTCTTCTTTGGACAGAATGATCTGCACAGTTAACTCATGGTTTTCCAAACCGTGTGAATCAACCGTGCGGCCATGCCAGCTCCTTAAAATTCTGTTGTTTTTTTGTTGTTATCCCATACTAGTTAGTTAATTTGGTTGGTTTTGGTTTTGTGTATACCCACAATGGGTATCATGTAAGTTTCATTGGATTAATTTTGATATTAATCTACCCCTAATGTTGGGAAGTCCATTCGAGGCCCCCTGTTAGTGTCTTGATTTTGTCCTAAGGAAAGTTTTGTATGCTATTATGGTGGGGAGACCCATCATGGGTATCATGTATGTTCTATTGAAAAATGAAAAATGTTAGTTTAACCCTTATGATGGGGAGACCATTCGTTCCTTACCATATTGTTATCCTTATTCTGTCTTAGAAATTGAGTTGTCCCTGGTGGTGGGATGTCCAGATTGGGTCACCCCATACCAATGACTCAGTTTTCTCCATGGTGTATTCTAGATAGGAGGTAGTATCGTTCAAGTCTATCTATCCACAAATTTGTTACTTGGGTAAATTTGGGGTTGGAGAACACCCAATGGTTTTGTTTACGTAATGTTGTGGTAGCGTTATTCGAGTTCGTTGTTCGTTTCAAGTGGATTGCTTGAGCGTCATCTTGTAGTGTTTGAGGTGTTTTGTTTTAGGTTGTGTTTTGAATGTGTTTCATAATTATAAGTATGTGGGGTACTTTTTGGTTGGTGAGAGTATTATCTTCCTTTGTTTTGTCAACTGGAGATGTTCGTCCTTTTTGAAGCGGGTGAAAACGTGGCAAGGAAGTCTGTCTTGGTCTATCGTTTGGGATTTGCTTTTGCATCTGGTGTTGTTGTGGCATTCAGGGGGTGGAATTCTTTATGGTTGGGATAATTATCACATCCATGACTTATTTTAGAGATAAATTTTATTTATTTTCCATTCATGCTTTGTTTTGGGGGGTTCCCAATCTTTTATGGAGGAATGGGTGAGTTTTCATGAATTGGGCCAAACCGTGAGCCCACTTCCAGATTTAAAAACCAATTTTGTTTCTTTTATAAAATTTTTATTTTTTAATATTTTGTACCCATTAAACTTAATAAATGTCCTACCCTGACCTATTAACACCAAAATTTCTATTTGGACCCTTTAGAAATCCATAATTATGGTGGAATTGGGTTTTCATTTAAGGAATTGGGCCAGCCCGAAGGCCCATTTCCAGTTTTAAAATAAATTTTTTTATTTCATATCTCCTTCAATATTAATGATATTTTGGAGATTCTAAGTGGATACCAAGACCACTTAAACTAAACACGCCATCCCCTTACTCCACTCTTTGGAGCTCCTAGAAATCGAGAATTTGGTCAGATATTAATAGGATTCTCAAAACGTCCAGATTTGAAGAGGTAAGTTCATTCCTTCATAACTCTCTAAATTATTACTCTTTTTCCCCCATTTAAATTCCTAAATGAAATCATTATCCTTGTTCGAACCTAACCTGAAGGATTGAGTATTTTTAAAATAAGATAATGGTAGTTTTGGGGGAGATTTCTACAAGATATTTTAAGTAAGTTGTTCTCCTTCTTTCTTCTTTCAATTTGTTTAGGGTTACATTCAATGTACATAGGGTTTATTTCCATATCATTGAGGTTACTAATGTCCAAAAAGTAGGGTTTAAAAATTAGGGTTTTATCTTGTGTTTCATGGTCTGAAATTCTGGTTTTAGGTCCGGTTTACCTTTCTTGAGGTGAGGCGATGGTGCGTTTGAGTTTTCACACAAAGGATTCAAGGGTTTCCTTGGTTTTGGTAGGTGATTCCATTGTTTATGAAATTTATGTGAATTGGATACTGTTTTCATGGTATTTTAATTCTTATTGAATTTTATTATTGCTGAAAAAATAGTTTTAGTGGTGTTTATATTTCAAATGAATCTTAAATGCCAATTTCATGTGAAATTGGGGTTTTTTATAGAAATGTTTTATTAGTTTATTTGGTGCTTCACTATAAGTAATTTGTTTATTTTAATGAACTATAATAGGACTAGAAATACTGTTTTGATGATTTTCCCATGTTTCTATTGTTGTGAAAGTTGGTTTTAATGGTGTTTGGGAAACACATGAATTTTTATGAGCCGTGCTGTGTAAAAATGGAGGTTTTACAATGATGTCACTTCATGAACCGTATGAGTCTTCCCTAAAAATGATTTTTTGTTCTAATTTAAATGTATTGGGATGCCCTTTGTGTTTTGTTAATTGAAAAAATGTGCACATAGTGTAAAATTGGTGTTCTCAAGGTGTTTTTTTGTGCAAAACACTACGTGATTTTGATGAATTGTTTTATTAAAAATCAATGTGTTTTATTGTGTGTTTTAAGTGGTAAAAAAATGTTATAGATACTGTATTGATTGTGTGTGACCAGTAGTGGTGTTTTATTTGAAAATGGATTTATGTTGCATGAAGAAATTGTTTGATAACAAAAGGGGAATCCTGGGTACTTAGATGGGTGGATTTGTACTAGTACAGCTAGTGGACCAGATGGGTGTTGTCTCTGTTTGACCTAGCATTTGGATAACGACAACTCTAACTAAACTATGTGGATGATTATTGGAAACCAATATGTTGTGGGTATGTAACCTACTAGTGGCTCGTGCATGAGAGTGGATTTTACTATGGTTGCTTTACACCGAGGTATGAGGTACATAGGGACCGAGACAACCTAGTGCCTAGGGGTGTTCCTGGTTTATTGCTCACTGGATTTTTAGTATTTACCATTGTATTTTGGTGTTTTTTTCAGTACATTACAGTATCTATCATTTTCATTTAGATATGTTAATATTCTGGAAATTATATTTTGAAAACATTTTTTTTAACGAAAGTTGTATTTCATGGAATTTCATCGTTGTTTTTCATTATGAATTATAACTGTTTGCTTCTTCACCTTATATTGAATGCACATTGGAATCATTGGGTGGTATCCTATTGGGCCTAGGCTCACACACTACATAAACCCCTTGGGTGTAAGTAGACTTTGTTATGTTTTACTCAGTTAAAGGTAAGGCCTTAGGTGAAGGCGGTTCGGGTTGTTAGCCCCCTCCTACTATGCGGTGTGGTGGAGACGGCTCGGGGGTGATGTACCCTTGTCGTGTGGAGTCTTGGTGGTTATTTTGATATTTTTTTCATTTATTTATAGACATATTGTATTGACTCTAAACCAATGTATTCAGTTATGGTTTTTTTGTAAACATCATTTGGTATATATTTTTCAGATTCAGTTTATTGATTGTTTTTAATGGTTTATGCCTTCATATTCGGGTAAATTGTTCCCAAAAAAATTAAATGATAGTCGGGCACTTGTGCCAGCCCGTGGGGATAGGGAACTCCCTTCGGGTCATGCCACGGGCTAGGTTTGGTGCCTGTTTTGGCGACAACTAGATTTGGTTCATGAAAACCTATGAATATAGAAAAAAATATTTGGATTATCCCAAGATAACACTGCCTAAATATTCTAGGGGTCCACTAACACACCTTCTTATCAGATGATGTGACCCAAGATGTGTACCTGATCAATCCAAAACAAACACTTAAATAGATTTATGTATAGAATATTCTCTCTTAGTGTACTCAGGATGATCTTAAGGTATTGGGAATGATCTTCATGATTCATGGATTACATGAGGATATCAGCTAGAAAAACAACAAAAAATTGATCCAAGAACAGATGGATCATTCTATTCATCAAAGACATAAACCTTATTAGTGCCTTTTTTAACACTAATGACATAATGATAAACTCATATATGATATACCATCTAATAAAATCAGTATTTGGAATATCATAAGGTCGAACTCTTAACTGATAACACCCTAATCTAATTTCTATCTTGTTATAAACACAAGCTCCCCTCAACTGGTCAAATATACCTTCTATATGAGGAAGAGGATACCAATTCTTCACTATCATTTAGTTCAACTTCTGTTAATCGATGCCAAATTGAAGAGTTTGGTCAGCCTTATATTCAAACTAGACTAGAGAGCACTACGGAGACGTACTTGAATAGATAAAACCTTTATCCTAAAACACCTCTATCAGATTCTTTATATCATTAAGCTCTATTATTTAAATTATCTATAGTGAAATATAAATCGACTCATCCCCTTTCTTCAGCTCAATTGTAAACTCAACATCTCTCTTAGGTGGCATCCCTAAGAAGTCTTCAAGAAACACATCATGAAACCTATCCACTATGGGTATAAATACATCACACATTATACCACTGTCATCCAATAATTAACATTCAACCTAGGTGGTATTTTCCCCAAGATTCTAGTGAACCGGACCTGCACGGTCTACCTTGATATCCCACTCTCCACAATGAATATACTTTTTCCCTCAGTTTACATAAAATTCACTCTCATATGGTAACATTTTATGTGAACTCAGTATGCCACATACCAATCCATACCCATAACTAGGTCAAATATTGACATGATAATAATATGGACATCATACAGAAAATAATACTTCCCAACCTCGAGATAATACCCCTTGCACAAGAATATGTCACTATATTTTACTCCCGATAGTGTATCTATCATCAACACACAAATCAAGAACTCCACTATCACAATCAAACCATAAAAATGTTTTGAATATATAAAATAATGAGAGGTTCTAATATCGAATATTTTCACAGAGAATATAGAAGCTACAATAATTGTACCTTTCACTATCGATGGTCCAACCTAACTTTCCACCAGTGTAGGATGAACTGCACGTAAATGTATTTCCCCTTTTCCCTATGATGCAGTCTAAGATCCCTAAGTTACACCACTCTGTTGATACAATTAGTATTACCTATAAGATCCTTGTCAACTACCTATTCCAACAAATCCATTTGAACATCAGCTGATAGTTTGATATAGCACAAAATATCCCCTTCCCGCACTCCCATTATGTATTGATCCTTCACCACTACCTTTCTATTAAGGGTTACTATATCACCTTTTTATATGACCCATACTACCATGATATCTATACTCTACTATTGGTTGAGGACACTGTCTAAGATAGCGTCCTAAACAATTTCACTGGTGGTAAAGAACTCAGGTAAGATCCTGAGTAACTAATCCTTCCCCTGGCCACTCTTCTTGTTATCCCCCTAGCTAACATTCTCAAAGTGGAACTCCCTAACCTAATAATACATACCTCTTGATCATCCAGTAACAACCATTTTTCCTACACTTGAAGCCTCTATTATATTTCCCTCATCTAGGAGAGGTTGATCCACCACCTCAAAAAACTTCGTTAATCGAAACATGTTATCCTGAGACTAAATCTCACATTTAAGTATGTCATGGAAATGACTTATGTATTTGCATCATACACTGCATAATAGGGTTTCAAATCTTTAAATCATCCAACATAGTCCATCACTAACATACATCCTTGAGTTAACATCATGAACTTAGTTTTTCTATCCTGCCTCAGAATCTCTGGATAAAAGGAAACCAAGAACTTCTCTAAAACGTCCTTCCATAACTTACCATCAGCCTATCTAGTGTATTCATAAATTTCCCACCAATTCTTTAGTTGTATTAAAAACATTTAATTATCCATCTTGGCCCTCTTCTCAATAGGAGTCTCCGAATGGTCAAGTATAGTCTGGATGTATTCAATCCAAAAATCTTCTGCCTTCGGTCCACCAGCTCAAGTGAAATTCAGAGGGTTTTACAACTAAAACTCCAATTTAATAATGGACATGATTTTCAAAATAATCTATGGGTCTCTCTCCATAAACTTCATGAATTTATCGAAGATCTAACATAACTTCCATCATGCTTCCTCACCCGTCACTATTGGTGATTCAATTTCCACTACTATTCGGTCATCTCCATCCTTATCCTCTTAATAATCGTTATTGTGGAGAACTATCTACAAACAAACATCATAGGATATTTTTCACATCATTAAAACATTTATGTGAATCACAATATGTCACAATAATTCGTTTCCCCAAACCCTTCCACATAGTCAAAATTGAGGCATTATCACTACCCTTAACCATCCTACATATAGCCCATGGTTAAAAAGGGTGCGATCTTTCCCATTTTCAAGTATCCTTGTACTTTCATTATTAACATTTTTTCAGCATCATAAAATTCTCAATTTCACATAAGGCACCATGTCATTTAAATTTTATAAGTAAGGAAAAACAATTTCAAGTTCCAAAAACATACCCAAGCCATCTTTTCCCATGCATCCCTAAAATCATGCATGTCACATAATAACTTTGAGTACCTAGAATGATACATGATTAATCATCACTCATTCCATACTAGGACATGATTCAAATCATAAAAAATCTCATAAATAATCATCACATCACACAACAAGTGCATCAACCATGGTTAAATAATATTCAAATGTAATAAAAAATACCAGGAACAATCATCCCACCATGGGTACATGGGTTTCCCCTTGTACATGGGTTTGCTGCTCTCACACACAAGCTTTTAAACGAGGCTCTAATCTTTCTAGTATCATGTCTACATTTCTTAAATTGTAATAAAAAATAATAAAAAATACAATCAGGCTTTGATAAATCATTTTAATATCCTATCTCGTGTACTATAAGCTGGCTTCTTAAGCCAGTCATTCAAATGGCCCCATGCCTGCCTAACCATATTCCAAAGGATGCTCACTAGAAATGAGTGTCTAATATCAGTCATGGGGAGACTATACCCTCTTCATTAGATCAATACCTTAGTAGAAATAAATAGAAAATAACGAAATAAAATTACCATAACCAAAACGATATCAGTGTCACATGATGGCCAAAGTATAAAAATATTTCACCAGACTAAATTTGTTGATATAAAATGCCAAAGTATCTATCAAGTGTAAACATGAAAAATATCGAAAATAAATATAGACACTAACAACTCCCAAATGGGTCCCAAACCATTTTTGATTTCCTAATACATGCTTCATCCCAAATAATCCATCTAACACAGGGCCATTTCCTTTAACATTTCTTAAAATCATGAAATCTATTAGGTTTCCGATTAGGCATCCCATGTAGCATGTGAGTACAACATATTGGGCCACCACCAATAGTGTCTAAAATAATATCCAGTCAAAATAGTGTATGTAGTTGTATAAATAAATAAGTATAATGAAAAAGTAAATAGTAATGACATTATCAATTATTCTTTATTTATCCACATAAATGTCTGAGTTCTCAAGTACACCCAAACTCTCAATACCTTCTTCGACCCGCATAGATTCTGAACTATCCGCAACTATTATTATATATTGGAATTCAATTTTTTCTATTCATTGTATCAAATAATATCTAAATACCATTGTTAACATTCATAATATCAATTCATATCTAAATTTCATTTTTTCCTTTCATCATCTCAATTCACATTTTAATGACATTATTGTCATTCATCATTTCAATTCACATTTGAATGCCATTTTCACCATTATTAATTTCAAGTCACATTTGAATTCCATTATTACCATTTATTATTTCAATTCACATATGAATTTAATCATTACCATTCATCATTTCAAGTCACATATGAATGTCATTGTTACCATTCAACTTTTTAATTCATATATGATTTCCATTATTACTATTCATCATTTCAATTCACATGTGAATTAAATTGTTTCCATTATTATTTAAAATCATATATGTAAAAATATCACAATATAACATTAATTAATTCACCAATTAATTATTTTAATTGAAAAATTTCATATTTACATCATTCCATTAATTAATTCAATAATTAATTAACCACATTAAATTCAATACTAATTCAATAATTACTTTATCACATCAATCCCCTAAATTAATTCACCAATTAATTAAGCACATCAGTCCCATAATTAATACGACAATTAATTATCCACAATACCCAATCCCAATATCCCATTATTAATTCAAATATTAGTTATTCAATATCCATTATCTCAATCACTCATAATTAATTAAATAATTAATTATTGAAAATCTATAATCCCAATCTCTCATAATTAATTCAATAATAAATTATTCAAAATCTACAACCCCAATCTCTAATAATTAATTCATTAATTAATTATTCAAAATATTGAATATCAATAATCTCATAATTAATTCAATAATTAATTATTCCCACTTACTCTATTCAATATCGCCAAATTTCAAAATTCCTTAAATAATTAAATTATCAAATTAATTAATTTAATTTAGGAAAATCAATTTCTAATAAACCAATATGAGTTATAAAATCAAATATATTTAATTTAAGTATAAAAATTTAGATTTTAATAATAAAACATATATCATAATATTTATGATAAAAACACACCAATAAGAATCCCCAATTTGAGATGAACATCGATGAAGAGTGATATTTTGATTCAATTCCTAAGAAGGTTCACATCTTCAATACACACTTAGATTCATGGATAATAGAGGTTTTGAGGGCTTCGAATCCATATGGAAACCTCCAAAAATGAGATAAAATGACTTGTTCTAAGTTATTGTCAATTTGGGTGTGTTTTGGCAATTAGGGTAATTTTAAATCTAATTGTCAAGATAATTAAAAACTAGACCATTATTTTCTTGGTAGGGGTGAATGGTTTTCCAAACCATGGCCTTAACTGTGTGCCTCTTCTAGGGGGGGTGTGTTTTCTCCTAATATGGTTCACGGTTTGACAAACCATGTGTCTGCCATGAAATCCCCCTCTGTCTGGGGTTCTATGGTTTTCCATGCCAGGGTGCACGATTTGGGAAAACCATGCGGCAACTGTTCACTACTCCCTTTCCTTCAAAAAATCAAAATTTTTACAAAAACACAGCCCAATGTAAAACTCAAATAAAGTATGATCAAACTAAGGAAAAATAATACCTAAAATCAAGATCGAAACATCTATAAAAAAGGTTAGGATCTTACAGCATCAAATATATTGATTAGAGAAAAAATACATCAAGTTAACCTCCAATAGGTCAAATAAGTCCCCAGAATAATGCGCCTAATGATAAGTGGAAAACCCCATGAATAAATGTCCTGAATGTATCAATGGACGAGGCCTATTACTACACCTTCCTAATAACTACCCAAGGATTTTCATGTGCTACATTTTCCAAAAAAATCCTAAAACATTTATTTGAAATCCATTTCATAAATACATTTCACAATTATTTTAAAATAAACATTTTTTTACAAAAACAATGTTAAAACCATCTATTCTCAAAACCCCATTTTCACACATTCAATTTAATCATTCCAATTCATTTATAAAATAATTTATAAAAACGAGATCAATACAACTCATCCAACATAGGTTAGAGACGGAACCACATAACTGAAACATAGGTTGCACATACCCCCAATAGGATCCACAAACACAGAAGAATAAAAAGACAACGGAGGCCCTGTAATCAATATTAACATCTCAAAATCAATTCAGTAAGAAATTTTGTTAGGGGATAAGATAACAGGGCATGATCCTCAAGAAACTTTCATGCCACACCAAAACAATAAAAAGGTCTACCTCTAGTGGAAGATTGCACAAAAATATTCATGATCACCAGCAATGCATCTTTGACCAGTTACAATGATTAATTATAAATTTCACTTACATGGAGATACAAAAAATATCCATGATCACCAAAATAAATAATCCATATGATGTGGACATCCAAAAACATTCATGGTATAACTCTCAAGTCTCTCGAGAGAAAACTGAGGCTGAATGAAACTAAGATAAGATGTTAATCACATAAAAACCTATAGATCATAAACATTTATCTACAAGAATCCCATGTTCAAGACATTAAATACACAAAATACATAATACCCAAAAAATGTGTCAAATCATATTAATAAAACACCGATCAGACTTTTCATGATGTGAATCAGTTTTTCAGCATGTGATCATTTCTCACTCAAAACCAACTCACTATATCAATAGGGTGACCAATTATCATCCTGTAACTCTTTCATGGCAATAAATCTTTTTGCATGCATAATATATATAAATAATTTAAAAAAATTCCCCTGGCCAACCCAGACCCCAAAGGAAATCATCTTAATCCTTTTTCATATTTATAACCAATATCTTTTAATTCCAACGAACATACATCACCAAATATTAGGTCATTTTCCCAATAAAATGTTCTTCATCCATGGAATACCAAAAATACACCAAAAAAAGTGGGAAAAAAATGATAGATGTGAAATACCTGAAAGAGGGTAACATTATGTTAAAATTGATATATTTATTTGATGAATGTATGAATGGATGAGTATTTACTCACATGTTTTGCAATGAATTAGTAAATTCACATTCTCATGGATTGTCTTTGAGGTCTTATATAATGAATTATATCTTTATTATATGGGTGTGTTATATTTGTGTATGTTTTTGGATGAAATTTTTTGAGACACTTGAAACAATCTTTCTTCTTCATCCCTTTCCACCTAAGAGGTAATTTTATGTCATGGATAAAGGAGAGTCCTACATAAGTTCTAGGTGATTCATTTAACCCCTGGATACACCATAGATTATGGAGTCCTTTTTTTCCTCTTTGAAATCATTATTAAGCATATTGATTCAAGGTTTCATTAGAGGTATCTTCTGTGTAAGGTACACAACTATTATTCATTTTATGTATATACATGGTTTCATTTATCATTAATGATAGATATTTTTAATTAGGTTTCTTATTTTATCTTGTAAATTAGTTTAGTTTCAATCCATACCTAAAAATCCATCAATATATGAATCATCTAGTAATTCCTTAATTATCTCATGTGATGATGAAACAAAGAGTCCATTTCTAAATTAAATAACATTATTTTAGTCAATGTTAAATTCATAATGATTAATTTCTTTTTCTTACAAAATAATTTTGAGGAACCAAATCATCCCTATAATCCTCCTTCATTTTACATTGGTTATATTATTTTACAATTATTTGGGTTATTTAGGATCTATTCCTTAACTTTATTATTTTTAGATTTATTCCTTGCATATCCAAGAATAAGGGGGTATTTCTCAGTCCATATTATGAATAAATTATCATATTCTTTTATTCTAAGAGAATCAACTACCATTTTTACATTTCTAGGATGGTATCATATTGATTATTTATAGTCCTTGATTAAATCCAATAATCTTTGTTGATACATGTTTATCTCCTTCTATGAAAAATATATAATTTAAACTCCTTTCATTACTATATATGTCACATTTTTTATAGTAGAGTTAATTCCTCAAAATATTCGATTGAAAGATCACATATTTTAACTTTATATCGTGTTTCAGATAGTTTTTTCTCATGGATATTCAACTTTCAACAGTCATAGGCTATTACTTTATCACTATTTATGAGTACTTAACTCAATACTTTCTTCTAAGAATCCCAAAATATTAGAAAACCATTTCCACTTAAGGGTAGTGTGATTAAAATTACAATGATTAAAATCATATTAAGCTCATTAAATATCTATTGACATTCATCTATACTAAAATAGTCTACCCATTTCTGTTTTATCTTAGTTAGTGTTATAAAAAATCATGAGAAATTTCTCATGAATTGTGGATAATAACCGACTAATCAAAGTAGGCCATTGATCTCTATGACACTTATGATTTTAGGACATTCATCAATTAAATTTTTATTTTAATGGTCCATAGAAATCACATCGCTTATGATCACATTACCCAATAATGTGACTTGTTGTATCCAAAATTTACACAATTTGAACTTAGAATATAAATAATCCTTCAAAAAACTCTTCAATAGAATCCTTATCTTTCCCCCATTCTCTTCCTTGCTCACAGATTATATGAGAATATCATCAACAACAATCAAAAAAAAATTATCATGTTAGTTTCTAGAGGATTTATTGATCATATCTATAAGCATTATTGAGGTGTCTGTAAGTCCAAATGGAATCCTTATGAACTCATAGTTTCTATATCTTATATAAAAAAGTATTATTTTGAATATATTCACTATTCAAATCCACCTGATGATATCTAAAATAAATATCCACTTTTCAGAAGTATTGAGCTCCTCAAAGTTGGTTAAGAATATCATCAATCCATGCTAATTGATACTTATTCATTATAGTGATAATTTTGTGCCCTCAGTAATCATTGAAAATCCACATTAACCCATATTTATTCTTAAAATATAGAACAAGTGAACCCTATGATTATTCACTGGGTTATATGAATTATTTATCCAAATTCTCTTAAAATTTTCCCTTAAACTCATTTATCTATATAAGAACATTCTATAAGGGCTCTTGGATATGGGTGTGGCTACAAGTATATGTGTTATATGTAACTCTACCTATTAGGGGAAGGTTTGAAATTTACTAGGGATACATCAATATATTTTTTCACAATAGAAATATCCTCAAGGTTTATTCTTTTCCTTTTCTCAAACAATTCATAAAAATATTCTTCTTCATTAGGTATGAAAACCCATTCCATTGATGTATTTTATAAAGAAGATTCATAATCATATTTCTATTTTTATAGAAGGATATGATAGTTTTGGATATAGAAAAAGATTAAATTTTTTCAGAAGTTTATGGGATATCTATATAATGAGATCCAATCTATGCCAAGTATAACATTAAATTCCACCAAATTAATAATTATGAGATTCACTAGAAGAATCTTCCTATAGATACTAACTGGGGAAGAGTCTAAAACATGGGTTTTAATGATTACACCAATAGTTTTTTCAAATATACCACTACTTAATTGTATCTAGGAGGCGATTCAATTATTCTAATATACTTTTATTATATATATAATTTCATAGAACTCAAATCAATAAAAAATTTCCATAGTTGAGTGAATAGTATGTATAACACCCCGTGATTTTAGAATATACATATCATTAAAAAATTCAATGTGTTCAATATATTGTGATATATGAAACACCAATATTAATTGAATAATTATTTATTAAAATATAAAATTAAATACATTAAAATATAATTAAATGAAACTGATAGATGAATTAGTAAAATGGGTCAAATTCACTTAAGAAAATACCATTAATTATATTTTGTTGAATTATGTAATTTGATAGATTTAATAATTTTAAATAATTATATAAAGAAAATTTGTAAAAAATTTTGAATTAATATTTAATAAAATCTATTAATTATATCTATGAAATTTTCAATTAATTTTAAATAATAATTGGAAAATAATTATTTGTTGAACGAAAATGATTTGTTTACAAACATTGTTTTATCTATAAATTTTTTTATTTATATGATAATTTATATTATTTTGAGTATTAATCATATGAAATAGTATTTATTACAAATTTATAGAAATTAATTATCATTCATACACTAATTATAAATTATTAATAAATAAATCTAATTCATTTGAAAGTATAATGAGATATTTTTCTAAAATTAATTAAGTTATATGTGAAGTGTATTTTCTTTCTTGATAAATTAAACAATTCAATAGTGATAAATGTTTTTAATTATTTTTTGGATAATATATTTAATAAAATAAATTAACATTAATCAAAAAATTATAATAATAAATAAATGAGAATAAAGTCATTTTTATTCTTAAAGACGTGTTTATTCAAAAAATGATTTTTATGTCCTTTGTGCACATATATTGAAATAAATTCCCTATAACTATTTTTAATGAATAATTTAAATTGGATAAAATATATGGGATCATAAAAATAAATATTATTTTATATGATCAACTTAATTTTGTTGCACTAAAATATCTTACCGTGGTAAAAGTTTGTCAGCGTGGTAAGGGTTGAAAGGGATAAAAGGGGTTAACTTGAGAGATAAGACTAAAAATATAACTAAAATATTGTAAATTTTTTATTTTTTTAGTTAATTTTAACCATAAATTATCATTTATTTGAAAATTTATTTTTTAGTGTCAAATTATCAAAACAATGTCTTTATATTATTTTAAAGATACGTTTATTTACAAGGGTGATACTCCCGAATTTACAAAAGGGAATGTTTTAGTGTCACTTCTCCACACACTTTGATCACATTATAATGATGAATATATACCCAAATAACATTAAAAAAATTCCCCATACCATTTTGTTTTTTTCTCACTTAAATACCGATATATTAAGGATTAAGGTGTAAACCAAAGGAGGATATCCAAAGAAGAGGTAATTGTCCTATCTGACTTCTATCAAGTTTATTTATTCTTACACCTCCTAAAAATCATCTATAACGACATTAAAAAAATAATAGGTATATATATAATATAGTAATATTTTTTTATATTAATGGAATAATCATTATCAACCACTTTTCTATCTAATGGAAAATGAAAACATCGCTCATGCGTACATGCAGACTGTCGTCTCCATGAAGTGACATATTTCATTTTTCATAAACACCTCTAATGGATGTATATATAGATATATTAATTTAATATATATGATATAATTATTATTACTACTAATATTATTTAAATATAAATATTTCTTAGCTTTATTTATTTCCAACCATTGAAAAGAGAAAACATTGTCCAGCATATATGAAGATTATCACCTTCATGAAGTGATGTGATTAATTTTTCATCACCACCATACTTGGATGGTTATAAAAATTTGTAAAATGAATAAATATTATTTTTATGACATCATTTATATTATAGATATGATGAAATCATTATCAAGGTGAAAGGATCAAAATCCCTAAATCAATACATGCATGGAAAATAGAATAGTTAACAACTGAATATCGATTTTAATTAAGATTTGTTAATAAATGGGACATAAGAAATTATAAAGTAATTATATATTGTAATATAAGAATTAATATTGTTATTTTATAGTAAATTAATAATAAGTATTAAGCTATTATATAGTAGGATAGAGTGTGTACGAATCAATTTGGTACTTGAAGTAAGAGTTTATGTTCCAATATCACTTTTAATCGAGATTGTTTATGATACAATTTAATTTGGAGTAATTATATTATACATAACTCTTAAACCCATTATAATTTATTTTAATTATGTTATTTTATGATTTTCAAGTATACATTCTATTTTTTCCCTCTTTGGTACTCAAAAGTATTGATGTAATGTTTTTATGCAATGGTGGCCTTATCTCTTCTGTTATGTACGAAATTATTTCCATCCACATATATGTTCTTAAAAAAATATGTTAGTTTTTATATACACTAAAATGATTGACAAAGGAATTGTATAATACCTTTTAAATTGTTTACAAATGAATTAATGAAATATTTTCATTATTTTTTCTTATGAATCATTTTTGAATTTCTTTAAAAAAGTGTGAAAAAAGTGTTTTTCTTAAATTTATACAACATGAACTAATTTAAACACCATTATAGTGACCCGAATTATTCTTACATGAATATTGAATAATTTTGAAGATAAAAATTATAGTATTGATACAATCTATGATCCAAATGTTTAGTATCTTGGAAAAATCAGGCTCATACATAACTTGCACCTAACAATAATTAAATTTTATTCTTATATTTTTTTATTTTTCATCCTAAAAGATATCAAATTGTCTTTAGTACATTTATTCACCTTAGGATATACATCAATAAAATTGGTGTGCTAAATTCATAGAAATTTGAGTGATAACATAGAAGGAATAAAAGAAATGAATCAATTGTACATGGGTGGTCTTAAACATCATCATCATTTTATAATCATTAGATCGTCATCATAACCATGAGGGAAACATTTTATAAAATCATGGAATGTGGAATGTTTATAATAATGAATAATTATAACATACTGGTTAATTACTAAAAAAAGTTTTTAATAAATCTATCATTATTTTCATTCATAACATATGTGCATAAATCATAACATCATAATTGTGAACAATTATAACATCATGTTCACACATAATACATATAATATCATGAGATATACCACATTAACCAATTCATTGTAGGTCTATTTAAATTCAATACCACTCGTCATGTTATAAAATTCACATAATCATGCATTCCAAAATGATTGTAAACTAATCTTATTCATGAAATAAAATCATGGAAATGAATGCATTTCATAAAGGTTTTAAAACTATTATGTTATTGAATAACCTTTAGGGTTCCCAATTGAATAAATGAAATCATATTTTTTCATAAAACATCACCATTACTGATTAGAGAAGAAAAAACTCAAGAAGATTCGATGACATATATTGTAAATTAAATTATTTTTAACAAATATTTTAAAATGGAATAGAAAATGTTTCAAAAGGGTAGAAACATGTATATACCCAAAAATAAAAGAGAAAATATGGTTGATGTAAATTGTAAGTACATTATATGAACATCCATATAGAAAAAATGTTAAATTATAGATAACCCCAAAATAAGGAGTTTGGGTTCAAGAATAACCTTATATTAAATCCTGATTTATTTTTTCACGTATCCGCTTATTGAATAATTCTATTACAGGTATCGAGGTGCACATAGGAAGTTGGTGGTCCAAGAATTTAAAATTTTTCCTCACATGAGGGATTGAACATTTTATATTCAGAAACCAATGCCACAGTTTATGTATTAGGATCTCATATAAATTATTAAAATAATAGAAATTAAATAAATTAGAACTTCATTTGATTTTGAGGAATGTTCGACTATACTATTTCACTGACAATCATTTCTCAAAGTATCAGAATTTGAGACCCTCTAGATCATCCACTCACACTTTATGGTTCTACATGCTCACGACTCTTTAAATTCTTCATTCTAGTGAAGAAATTTAATGTGTCCTTCAGCATCACAATGATCACCTCAATCCCATATATTAAATCTATCAATTGAATTCCTGGGTAAATCAGTCAAACATAGACTTTATCTCTCTAGAAAGTGGGAGGAGAGAGAGGTTCTCAGTCCAATGGAATTAATAGTGCATCAAATGATTTCCTCTCTCTGGATTGAATATTGGGAGGCTCAAAATACATTTAAGGGTTCCCCGACCCCTAGAAATAAAATAACCACTAAATAAAAAATAAATAATTGGTTATGATGAATGAAATGAATCATAATTTTTTTTATATTATATCACTACATTGTAATATAATAAATTTATTAGATGATAAACCTTGATTCAGTAACTCAACTCCAAATTTCCGCTAATATTAAATGATCTTTTAATATTAAAATAATATTCATTCATATAATAGTTTCTATATATTTACCTAATAAATTATTAATTTTTTTAATAAATTTAACCAAATTATTCTATACTAAAATATTAAAGAATTTATTTATTCATCTGTGATCGATTACATGGAAAACACTCAATCCCTATGGTGGGGTCCACCATGTCCAATATACCTATTCACTATGATAGGGAAGATTCTTGAATACCTTATTGTGTGTGACCCTCTAGGCCCTTATCTCGAGAGTAGGGCATAGTATTTACATAACAATAAATGATTATATAAACCCATCAAAGCCCTTAAAGAGATGAAGAATAGTCATAAAATGAAAACAAAACTATGAATATAGAAAATGTAGTATAATATCTTTGTATTTAGATATATCATAATGTAGGATGCACACTTGTGTCATCATCCTTACATTATTATATTTTCACCTAACTAGATGAACTTACCTTCAAAAACCTTGTCCAATGATTTATAATGGTACAACAATCATGATCAACTAGATCAGAGATATTACTTCCACAACTCAAAAGTGAAAGATTCTATATTGACTATTATATCAATGTCATACCACCAATGACTCAACCAACACATGATACCTTTCCTTGAATTAATTATCACAGTTTTTCCTTACATCATAGTACGTGAACAAATAGAACACATTGATAATGATCTCAAGTCACGAGACTAATAAAAATGTCCATAGATATAAATAACCAATGACACCTGAAACATGTGGTATTCATATTGATGGGTATGTACTCATGATTTCACATACCAGAGGTCACCATTTGGAAACATCTGGAGAAGAAGTCTCAATACTTATTAGAACCCTACATCTGATAGTCATACATCAACTTTGTCTAGTTGGCATGATGTATCTCTTCCATATGAAAGATTTTTAAGATTAATTTCATAGTATCTAGAGGGTCTCATTATATCTTGGGATCTTCTATAGCCTATTGGTATGAAAAAAAATCTATGGACATTTTCATTTATATAGTGGAAAAATAAATAAATACACAATAATAGTAATTGTACATCATGTATAACCTGCTGTATACATGGTATGGTAAATTGAATGTATTAATCATGTTTGGTCTAGGTGATCCACTATTAAAACACTCCCACATACACAAGATCCAACTTTCTATCTATCTGTGTTATCTATCACATGATTAAGATCATGTTTCTATTGATTCGTGACTTTAGTTTCTGGGTTTTCCATGTATTAGTTGAATGTCTACTATGTTATTTGTGACCAAACCTCATTGAGAAATACTTCTCAAGTGATGATATCCCCGAGTATATCCCTTTTTTCACTTCCAAATCATGACATCATGGCTAGAAATAGCAATAGTATTATACTATTTAATATTATTATAAATAAAATTATACTAGGTGTCATTCCAATAACAGGAAAAATCATTTCATATTATACACTATTTCTTTAGATGCATTAGAAACTAACATGCACTCATTATTTGAAGAAATGGAAAAGGTTACATTAAATGACCTTCTTTAACTCATTACCTAACCCAAACTGTGACATTAGATCACATTTATCAAAGGAAGACTTTTTTGTGTCCCCTCATAACAATTATTCTTTTCTCCCAACATACCAAGTATATATCCTTTCTACTTTCTCTTAAGTATAATTGGACAGTCATGACTAATTACGTAGTAGTTCTCCTATATATAACTATTATTTTCCTACTAAAATGTATATGATTACAATATCACTTTTAGTACAAAATAAGGCATATATGATTGATACATCACATAAGTGAAAGAAATTTCGACTCACCACTTTAATCTCCTCATATTCCAAATAATTTCTTCTTGATGAGATATATTCCATTTTACACTGGTAAAAATTATCTCTCAAATTATTCAAAATTTTATTTTTCAATACCATGTCAGTATATGTACTATTTACTTGGTCTAAGTGACCATTAGATCTACCATAGTAGATCATGTTCCCCATAACATAGGTTTCTACATTAAGTTAATTTATGGAGCCCTAAATTTATTCTGGACATAATTAACATTTCGATAATTACTTGTTTCCCATATGTTACCATACATATTTTACTTGGAAAATAGTGGTGCTCCCATTAACTTTTTGTTGAGACATTGAAAATATTCATTCCAAAAGAAGGTTTTATAATCATGTTACTTACTTTAATCTTAAACTAGATTTTAGTAACTTCCACAACTTATTATAATTCTATGATGTCACCATCTTTTTATAATTGTGATGTATAGACACCTTCCATGATTAGTGGTCTTGACATCCAATGCTCATTAAATGATCATAGAAGGTATCTATGACAAGTGTAATTCTAATGGATTTAGGCATAACAACTTCATGTGACCAATCAAGTCTTATTGGTACCATGAATGTACCATCCATGTATAGTTTCACTTGAATACCCATCATAGAATTCAAAATTATAATCCCCCATGTAATTTGATTCATTGAATCTATTATTGAATTTTAATTTAACTTGTCTATCTTGGCTGATTCTCATATATAACTTAATTTTAGGATTTATTATTAATGATGAATAATTTATCACAATAAACAGTGAATATAAAACCATTAACATGGGTTTATCCTTCCATTATAGTATGTGTCTCTAGAATATTCATCTACCACATCTCTTATGGAACTTGTTCTTATATCGACTATTTGTGCATATCTGTCATCAACTAAACCCAAGTCAATATTTCTCCCACTATCTAAAATAGATATATTCACCCTTTTATAGAAATATAGTTTATCACAAGACAATATATTTTTTTCATAGCCATTTCTGTAATATCCAATGAAACATTTTGATAATTACTATAGATGCACATTTTTGATTTCCTGGGTGCAATTTTATTTATATTCTAAAATATTATTTTCATATAAACATATTTCCTTATAAAATAATGTATTTTCATTGTAATATAGCTCATATGATATCTATTTTTCATGATATTTTACATATAGTTATGGAAAAAATTTATTATTTTTGATGCATAGTGGAATTCACTATGATGAATATATATTGCAACATTTATACTGGTTTTACTTACTTCATATCTCTGATGTATATGAGGAAATATAAATTTAGGAATTACTTTGAACTTCATTATATTGATCAATTTTAACATGTAAGACTCATATTTGATCACCCTTATTAGAATCATATCTTTGCGGTAGATAAGGTAATGTGTGTTTTGAAATTACTCCATGCTACAATATAATGATCGATGAATGCTTATTCAAGAAATTCTTTGGCCTGTAGACCCGAAGAAACTCATATCTTCTGGCCATGCATAATCCATACTTCACTTTCACATTGATTAAATACTTAAAGGAATCATATAAAGTTTATTTACCACTATCTTTCCTTATAATAGTTCACTCTCTCTGGTAGAACTAGTTATGAATGATTTATTGATTATCTTTATATCTAGGATTATTTGTCCAAAACTATGAACATAAGGTCATCAATAACACCTAAGGTATTTAACTCTGAAGATTCTAAAACCATAAAAGGTATATTCTTAAAAACTAATTAGTTTTACTTGAAAATGTATTATCTTTCCTCAACATGGTATTTAAGTCTTACACAAATGGGCATATGAGTCCTACAATTTATATTGATGTGGAATAACCAATGGTTCAAGAATTGTTGAACAATTCATTGACTAAACACCACAAAAAATATTAATTCCATAACTGATATTATTTCTCTTGGTTATAACTAAAAAAATGAGATTAATATTTTGGTTATACTTAACAAAAGGTCGACTAGATTTTTTTACATGGAAAATAGAAGTTGCATGCTTCTCACCACTGCTTAGGAATCACCATGTCTCGACTACTTGGAGAACACACCTTACATCTAGTAATGTTTCTATACTTACATGGTTACTGTATTTCAATTCACAAATGGAAAAGTATTTTTTATTTAATACCCATGAAATATAATAGAAACATCACTTGCAATTTATTAATATCCTGGAAGAAGAAGTGACTAGTTTCTTCTATGATTCTGTTCATCGCATTTAAACATCGATGGTAATTTTTTTATGATATGAAAAGATAATAACCTCCTATTTAATACCTATTTTAATTGAAGTATATTTCAAAGTGTCATTTGGAATCACACTTTCCAGTGGTCTTTCACATTTTATTTCATCTTATTCACTATAATAATTAATTATTAATCTTTCATTACATTTTTATTTACATGGTGATCCATACCCAAAAGGTAATAAATAATTTTCTCAATAATTATCGTCTTGTAATCTTAAATGAGGATGGGGTAAGTGGGTGACAATTATATGAGAAACGGGTCCATTGAAAAATCTTGATCGAAATTTCAATTTACACATATCCAATGTAATTGTAACTTATTTACATCTACACTTCACTTTCTCCTTACAATATATTTAGAGTTGAGAAAACATGTAAAACCATCCATTTACCAATGTTGTATCACCAAATCACATAAAATATTGATGATATCATTATAATATAACCATTATATGCTTCATAAATGAGTCTCTTATGATCATGTTTAACACCCTCACATCCCAAGGTGACCTAACAGGTATTTGGGACTCCATCACCTGGAATTTTCAATATAGTAATGTGTGCAATAGCTTGTCCTACTCTTTAGAAACTTGTGGAGATAAAGAGATTAACTTTTTCCAATAGTTATCACCATGTACTTGTGGTATTAATTTACATTTTCTAAAAAAACAAAATATAGTAGATTAATACTTTTATCTTGATTACCAATTAGATATTACTTATTAATTTAATAATTAAATGTCTCTTGCTATTTTATCAACCTTTAGAAACCCTTTTTACTAGAATTGGAATACTCTATCCCTTGATTATTCTAGAGGAAAAGATCCTTAGAGATCTCTTCATAGTATATAGGTTATGGCTACATTACTACCCAGAGAGTTCAAGGATGGTGTTTGTCTGCCCAACCATAATAATTCACAGCTCCTTGATTAGTTGGATAAAGTTCAAGCTTCTAAAATCATAAATTTATTTACTCAATGATTGTCTATAAGGTTGTAACAAGATATATTTGGCTACTTATTTGATACCAATTTTTTTAAATCGACCCATCACACTTATAAGACCACTCTGATAGTGGGAGGCACCCTCAATTCTCGATTATGAGCACATTAAACACCTGATTTTGTTCATATTCAAATTTTTAAAGGTATTTGTAACTAAATATATATGAAATGGCTTTCAATATTTTTTGATGAATGTAATTTATTTCTATTAATATGTTCATTCTAGGTTATTGTGCTTACAAATAAACATTAATAGAAAAAACATTTATCACGTATTTTTGAATGTTATTGTTTATTAATATATGTTTTTCCATCTATCTTGACAATCCATAAAAAAATAAAAAAATCATAATGAAAATACATTTACAAGACTAGTCTTGAGCATCTAATATCGGTAGGTCCATTTCAACTTAATGGGTCAACCATGACGTAGATAAATTATACCCAAGTAATGTATTGACCCATGATGTAGATCATCCTCATCTAGTGTGTTTACTTTTTGTTTGGATTTTTCCTCAAATTGGTATCGTCTATGACTTAGACTATCATCATCATAGTACAAAAAATAATTTCACACAGATGAAGGGGGGCTTGGTAGTGAAAAATATATATAACTCACGTTCTTCTGGGTTTTTAGAGCCTTATACATTTTAAACGGGAAAAATGATAATGCGCAGACCATATTAAATTAACCACTTATTACATAAATCATAGAGATGTAATAAATAATAAAATAAAACTTTCTTATGGATGTTCAGTCAATTTATCAAGACTGGTTAGCGAGTTCAATAAAATCACGAAAAAATTAAATTCAAGGAAATTATGTACAGAGGGTTATTTAAATAAATTAAATTAATTAATTAATTTGAAATAAATTTGTTTTATTATGTCATAATATTAATTTAATGTTATTTAAAAAAAATTAAATTAATATACTAATTTAATTTATTAAAAATAAATTATATTTCAGAGTATTAATATATTTTATTTTAAACAAAAAAATTAATTAAGTTTATTTTTTTATTAAATAAAATTATCTTGTGCCCCGTGATTATGTGCAGAGTCAATAGGGATCAGGACAACTTTCCACCGACCTGTTCTGGGGTAGGCAGACCCCATGTGCTGGTGTTCTGGGTGAGACATATCTACCTTTACCCGTTATGGATTTGGAAGATCAACCTATGTGCGTTGTGGGTTTGGTCGGATCAAAGAAGACCCAGAGAGGGGTGTGGATTAGAAAAATGGGTTATGGGTAACTCAGGTGGGGTTCTTAATGCTAAGGTGGCTCACAGAGGTGTTTCGAGGGCACGATCCAGCGGGTGGAATGTGGTGGACCAAGGAGGGGGCATCACTCAGAAGGGGAAAAAATGATAGTCATTCGACACTAGACCACAACGAATGCATGAGGTAAGGGAGTGGAAGCCATGACATTGGAAGCATTGAGGAGGACGCTAATTTACAGTGGAAACCATGGTGGCTGCCTTTGTATTGCTGAGTCAATAAGGGTTTCCTTATGACTTTTCCATTCCTACTTGTTTTGAAAATCACAAACACATTGTCTTTAAGAAAATATGGTTTTACCCCTGTTTTACTTCTATAAGGAAAATTTCCATAAGGAAATTTACCTTTATCTTATATTCAATGTTCATATCAATATTTTTCTTAAAGTATAAAAATCGGATTCATATCTATATTCTCAGAATCGTATAATACTTAGATATGAAGAATTCTGTTTCAGGATCTTAATTCTCATTATGAATTCTGTGATTAATTCTCATTACGAATTCTGATAACGAATTCTCATTACGAATTCTGATGACGAATTCTCATTAGGAATTCTAATGAAGAATTCTCATTACGAATTCTGATGACGAATTCTCATTACAAAATTTGATGATGAATTCTTATTACGAATTCTGTGAGGAATTATAATTACGAATTCTATGATGAAGTCTCAATATGAATTCTATGATGAACTCTCATAATGAATTCTATTATGAATTCACATTATGAATTGTAATGATGAATTCTCATTACGAATTCTGATGAATAATTCTCAGTATGAACTATAATGACGAATTCTCATTACGAATTCTCATTATGAATTCTCATTACGAATTCTGATGATGAATTCTCATTACGAATTCTATGATGAATACTCATTACAAATTCTATGATGAATTCTCATTATGAATTTTGTGATGAATTCTCATTATGAATTCTGTGATGAATTCTCATTAAAAATTCTCTGATGAATTCTCATTAAGAATTCAAGTGCATAATTCTCATTACGAATTTTGGTTTTGAATTCTGTTTACGAATTATGGATACGAACTCTTATGAAATTCGACTCTGAATTATTCTGATAAATAGAATCTAAATATCCTTGTAATATAGACTCCGATCTTTTTATTTACACTTCAATTTGATAAGTTTTTTATAAAACGATGTCGTGCTTTTAGTTACACATGTTTTTTTATAAAACGATGCCGTCCATTCGATTTTTAAACTAACTGTTTCTTGAGTGACACATGTACATATCCCTCCAAAATTTAAGGAAAATATGAACATTGGAGGAGGGAGCCAAACGTTGCTACCGAGCCTATAAATAAGAGCTCATTTGAAAGAGCTCAACAAAGAATGAAGAAGTTGATCACTCTAGATACCACACACTGTTAAGGTGATTTCTAGAGAGAGATTTTTTTCATTCCTTGTGCGTACTGAACTGCTCATTCAGATTGCTTCATGTGACTCCGAATGTTGGTGATTATGTTTGAGGGATTTCGAGGATAAGAAGACAGAGGTGCCGACTACCTAGAATTTGAGGGCTTCCTTGCTGAGGAAGACAGAGGTTCCAACTACCATGAAGTTGAGGGCTTGCGGGGATAGCAAGACAGAGACTCCGATCTTCATATCGAGGGCTTACCTGAGTGTGGGTAGGATATACTTTATTAAAAGTATAAATCAAGGGAACTTTATCCAAGGTTGTTGGATACCCTTCTCTTTGATTTAAAAGATTTATATCTTGTTACTTGTTTTTGTTACATTTTTTTCCGCAGCTTTTTTTATTATAAGGAAATTATAATCTTCTTGTATTTCCTTACACTTATACTCTGATTCAGTTTGATTCTATACGCTTTATGGTAGAATCTCATATTGTAAACTTTGGTTAAGTTTCATTTTCCAGATCTATATTTCCAGAACCGGTTTTTTGGAATCACTTTCCAGATTTAAGAAAGTGTATAGAACTAGAAGTTTGTAACTTCATACTTTGTCCCAATTTTTCAATTTGTTTTAGATGTGTTGTGAATTTTCTTAGTTTAACTTTGTTAAACTTAGATCTTTCCTTGTTTAAGGAAATTTTTAAAGTGTACAATTCACCCCCCTCTTGTATATTGAGCATATACATCATTATTTTGATCCTAAAAGTGGTATAAAAGGATGTCACTGAAATACTTATACTCACATATAAGTTTTTTTGCTCAGTTTTTCATTATTCTATTTTTTTCCAAGCTTAAGAATATCTTCTTAGAATCTGAACTTTTGTTTTTTACAAGTTTTTGTGCAGAATGATTTTTAAGATGGAAGGAATGAAAGTTGGTTCCATCGACAACCTAAATCCTACAAGACCACCAATTGTTTATGGTAATGATTTTGAATATTGGAGAGATCGAATGAATACTTTCATTATCAATAATGGAGTAGAAAATTTTGTTATGCTTACTGGAGGTTATCAAATTCTTGATAAGGAAGTTAGTACTTTCACAAACCAAGAGAAGAATGATTATAAACTCAACTATAAGGTACGCAATACTTTACTATGTTCAATGACTATGAATATATATAGCCAAATATCTTCTTGTGAAGCAGCTAACTGTATATGGAAGAAACTCGAAGTTACACATTTTGCTACATCAAATGTGATTGAGACTAGAAGAGACATGCTTAGAGCTGGGTATAATGGTTTTATCTTTCCTTATGGAGAACCCATTTGTAAGGTGAAAAAAAGGATTATGACTATCTTAAATAGCATACAATCTATGGGAGAAAATGGTCTGGATGATGAAGCTCTTGTTGAATAGATCATTGATATTATGCCCAATGAGTGGGAATCAAAGAGAATAGCAATTGATGAGAATAGGAAGGTCACTCAAATTTCCTTAGATGAACTTTTTGGAACTCTTCTCCAACATGAAACAAGGATGGAGAGAGATGATGACATCATCAAAAAGAAGAATTGGAATGGTACTGTTGCTTTTACTACAACATAAAATCACATGAATGCTAAGACTCCTGAGATATTAACTAGATCCAAGTCAAAGAGGATTTTTATCCAATCTGAATCTAGTGAGAGTGAAGCCTCAGAGAATGAGCTAGAAAATCTTCCTCGAAAGATGAACAAGATAGCTGGACAAAGAAATTTCCAATCCAAGTATAAGAAGAAGGAAAGGAAAGATAAGAAAGATTCAAAAGTCACATGCTATGAATTCAAGAGAGCTGGACACATAAGACCTGATTTCCCTTTTCTGAAGAATAATGAAAGAAAAGAGAGGCATTCTGAAAGGAATGGGAAGAAGTATTATAAATCTAAAGCTAAGAAATTTTTGAAAGCTAATGACACTTGGTGTGCCAGTGGTGGTGACAATTTAGATGAATCTTCATATTATGAATCTTATGGATAGAACAATCTTGGTCTTATAGCTAGATTACCTATTGACAATTGTTTCTTTATGGATAAGGTACACAATGCGGAATCTTTGACCAATGTTTCATTAGATTCTAATGATAGAAAATATTATAACTCTTCAGATGAAGAATCCTCTTATGATGAAGAAAATACTTTACCTACCTATGAAGAAGTTTCTAGGTTTTCTGAACTTCTTGTGATTGAGAATTCAAAACTCAATAAAAAACTTGATAAGGCAAACTCTAGGAATATTATTCTTACAAAGGAAATATCAGATCATTCTAAATATCTTGATAATAAAAATTATGATTTTATAAGTATTTCAAAAAAATCATTTGGAAGTAAATACTGAAAAGAATAAATGTTCCAAAGATCTAGAAAAAGTAATTTCTAAGGAAAGTGTTTTTGAGCCTTGCTCTAGTTCCAAATCTAATGATTTTGTAGATAAAAACATGGTTATAAAACTCAAGTCCAAAATATTTTACTTAAAGAAGTGTTTTTCGAACATTACCTTAGGTAAAGAAAATTTTGATGAGATATATTCACAAATATGACCATTAAGAAACAAATCCGGATTTGGTTATACCCATGCAAAACCAAATTTTAGTAACAATTATTATGTTCCTCAGAGTTCCCCATTTTGTACCAAGTGTCAATGTGGTGGTCACTGGGCAAAGAATTGTTCTTTAAACAAAACCCAATCTTTTGGCATTCATAATGCTTATTTTTCTAAAAATATGTGGGTAAAAAAAATTTTGTTATCAGAAAATCTCAGATCCAAATAAGTTTAGATTCTGAAAGTCTAATTCTTTTTTCATTTTCAGGAAAATTAGGGATATACTAACCACAATACATGGTACATGGATAGTGGATGTGTAACACCCGAGATTTTTATGAGTAATATTTTGTTTTTATGTTATCAAAGGAATCTTTCACTACACACTAGCTTGGCTTACTTTACACGCAATCGCGACCTTCCTTGATAGCTTGCGCCGTACGCAATACTGAGTTTCACTAAACAACGATATGCTATAAAAATATTATTAAAACTAGCCGTTATGAATAGTAATAACAACTTTTTGAAATTTTATAAATTTTATTTTTCAAAATAGACTTCATTTTTGGATTCGGAATACCGAAATTAGCCTAGGGTGAAATTTTGGTATTTTTCTGAAAACATTCAATTTTTGATGAATAGTGAAACCACTAAGTGGTAGGTTAAAAACTGAATTTTGCATAAAACTTAATTTTACCGCTTTTGTGAGTGGAATTTCGAAAATCCGACAGACACGGTTGATATCAGTAAGTAAAATGTGGTTCAATGAGATAAAAATAATTTTTTGGTGAATAGTAACTTTTTACTTTTTTTACCGCGGTTAATAGTAAATAGGGTAACTAAGGGTAAATATGATATTAATATTACCCTAACACATGTCTAAATTCTATTGGATAAGTTTAATTCGGCCAAAAACATACTTAGGAATAAAATATGACCATTTAGGCCCATTTGGATTAGATTAGGACATTTATTATTAATTTATTTAAAGAAGGGTTAAAATAGTTAAAATCAAAGTTTAATAAGTCAATAATTTTTAATTTGGGGTTATAAATAAGATAAATTAGACTATAAATATTCATTAGATAGATAAAAAGATTTCCTACATAATGTTATTTTATTTATAATTTTCAGACATTAAATAATTTAATTTATTTATGACACAATGATGATGCAGTAATTATCTTATTAATGAAATATTGACATAATTGATGTTATAAACACCAAAATAAATTTAATTTGAGAATTTTTATGAATCCCACTAATTTTCTAGGTCACTATGATATATTAGTGTTGACTTAATCAACATGGTTCGAACATATAATTCTGTTATGACTTTCACAAAAATCATATATCAAATAGTGTCAAAATTGACACAAAATAGTTTTTAAATCAATATTATATTATTAATTGTTATTTTCTTCCTAAAAATCTAAGGATATGCCAAATTACTTAGATAAGGATATATATATTAATAATAAACAATTTGGGGTTCGTTTGGCATGTTATAGTAAGTGTATTAACCATATAGTGTAAGAAAACAAAAAGACACGGTAAAAGTTAAATTATTTAACTTAGAGTTAAATCTAATTGATATGGTTACAATAATAACCTAAACTTTTCTAAATCCTATTGGATGATAGGATTTAGACCCATCCCCACTTTAGCTTCGAAATAAGACCCTTTGGAACCATTATAAACCGATTTTGACTTTAATATAAAATAATACTTTGAGATATTCCTAAGGTGCCCCTCTCCTCCCTTATAAAAGGGCACCTCCTCCCCCTCTTCCTCACACCAATTTGAGCAATCAAGCTCAGAAAACCCCTACCAAAATCCCTTATCCACTTCCCTAGAATAATCCTAGAGGTCCTGGTCTTTTTCAAAGACCAATCTTAGTTCCCTATGTGGAGGATTCAAAGAGGTGTTCCAAAGAAGAGATAATATGCATTACCGATCTTTTCAATTTCTTTCTTCTTCAAGTTCTCCTTCTTTAGTTGTATCAGGATAAATTAATAACATCAGTATTACATACATACTGATATGTTAATATAATTATGAAACAACCCTAATTCACCTTCTATCCATCCTACGGAAAAATGAAATCACCACGCGTGCGTACGTACGGAATACCGTCTCCACGCCGTGGTGTAATCTATTTTCCACAACCACCATACTTGGATGGGTATAATGGTGTAAATACTGAATATATATGACTATTAAAAAGTGATATTGATTCTGAAATAGTATACATACACTCCAATAAAATTCCACGATCATAGGAACGATATCATCACTCGTGCGTACGTACGGAATACCGTCTCCACGATGTGATGCGACTCATTCTACATGATCATCATTAAATAGTAATTATATAAATGAATTTAATGAATAAATATGATATATGTTACACTAATACCATTCTTGATATAAGATATCTATAACCTTAAAATAAGAATAATAATTTATTCGGCAAAACATGCATAAGAACAAAAGGCAATAAAGACCCGAGTAACAAGTAACAATGAAATATTACTAATAAGAAGCTAAGAATATGACCATATATGATATCATATCAGTATGTATGATTCTTTAATAAGTCAATAACATTATTTAAACCATTATATAGGAGCTTCGGACACGTACAAAGCAAATCGGACCTAAGGTAAGGGGAAATATCACAATCTCATTTTTATCCGAGATTGTTTATACTTTCGTATTTACTGGGGTGTATTTTATCATCCACATCCATGTTCCCTCAATATGTAATATTGTTTCCATCCACTTACAATAGTTTAAATCCAATTTTACCCTTCGGTGAGTTTTTAGTAAAGAATAAGAAAGAAATCTTTTGTCGTTTTTTCGTACGAGGTACTTTTTTGACTTTTCTGACAAAAGTACGAGAAGAATGCTTTTTTAACTTATACGGCATTAATGGATTTTTAAAACATTATTTCCAAGAATCTTCCTTTACAAGTTTTCAAGTTTCTTTTAATCAACTTCTTTTAGTTTATAATTGTATGACATGTTAAGAAAAGAAGAGTGTTTTTGAAGAAGAAAGGATATTTTCCTCAAGAATGGAGTTCAAGTGTTTTATCAAAATTATTTTCCATCTAAGATAATAGAGGGTTCTGTTTTTATACCTATTATTACATTGATTTGATTATGTTGTGAGGGAATTATTTTTATGAAGTCATTTACCTTATATGATATGTTTTATGATGCCATGATGTTTCAAGAATCCCATTTTTGTTACATGTGTTATGCGATGATGTATGATTTATGATTATGTGGCACACATAAGAAAGAATTCATTATAAGATGGGTGGGACCTATATCTCCCTCCAATGCATTGGGTAGAGATTTATATCTCATGAGATAGACATGGATGGAACGAAAGGTTATTTCAGTTCAGTGATACAGGACTGAAACGAGGAGTGAACTCAGTTCAGAAATGGACTTTGTCCGCTAAGATAGTCTTGGCAATGAGTCATGACTAACAAGAAATGATTTTCCATGATTATGTGTGCATGCCACAAAGTTTCAAGTTTTATGTTATGATTATGGGGATCTCATTTTCACTTCTATGATTTATTCCATGTTAAGATATTATGATCTCTTTTACAGGTTATGATTTTCAAAAAGATATGATATGATTTTTATTTCCTTTATTTGCCCTTGCTGAGCATTTGAGCTCACCCTTTTTGTATGTTTTCTTTTCCCTAGGTCAGGAAGACGGATATTAAGTAGAATATGCTAAATGGGACCCTAGATATGATGAAATAAATGGGAGACACTGTAGAAGATTTATGAACCAGTTGTTTATGTTTCCCAGTTTCTAAAGACACTATACCTATACGGTCCTTTGTGGTTTTGTCAAATGTTGTAATAAGTTTGCTTCAATTTTGATGTATTAACAATGTATGTAAAGTATGGGTCGTTATAGTTGGTATCAGAGGGAAGGTATAGTCATCCTTTGGAAACTAGGATGTGAAAGGCTTAGTAAGAACCCTAAGGATAAGTCTAAGCATATAACACAATATTAGTGCTTTAGAAATGGCCATGAATAACATAGGATAAGGACTTAAGCATGAAAACTTTTATTCTTGAATTATGTGGTTTTCCTATTATAATTAGTGTTGCTCACACTATTCTTCTTGGTTTTAGTCAATGGCTGGAACCCGAAGGAACTGTGTTAATGCGGAATGCAATGGGCAATGCAATGATTGTCCCCCTGAGCAACCAAACAATATGGGAGCTGGAATGTAAAATATTGTAGCCATGCTCACACAACTTTCTCAAGCTATGAATCATGCAGGACTTCCAAATGAATAATGAAAGGAGCAACATTCTGTTGAATCCTTCATGAGGTAGCTTCCACCTTATTTCACCGGGTCTACTGATCCATTAGTTGCTGAACAATGGATTAGTACTACTAAAAAGATATTTTCAGTTCTTCAATGTTCTGAACATGATAAAGTCATCCTAGCAGTGTATCGTTTTGAAGGAGATGCTGATCAATGGTGGAATCTTATGAAGAATACGAGGCAAAGGGATTAAATTGAGTCCATGGAATGGGACGAGTTCAAGAACTTATTTTTAAACAAGTACTTCCCTCGTATTCTCCGAACAAAGATGGAGAGTACTTCCCTCGTATTCTCCGAACAAAGATGGAGAAAGAGTTTCTTGAACTGAAGCCAAGGGATGATGGATCTGTTGGTACCTATGAAGCAAATTTTACAAGACTTGCAAGGTACTCTTCTGGTATTATTATCCAACCAGAGAGTAAGATAGATCAATTATTTAGTGGCTTAAAACCAAGTCTTTGAAGGGCCTTAGCCATAAGGGACTTCAATAGCTATGAGGAAATCGTTCGATGTGCTCTCAAAGTCGAGATGGAGATTGGAGTAACCCATCAGTCATATGGGTTTGATAAGAAGATGAAAATGGAATTCAAAGGAAAATCTAAAGACCACACTAAAAATAAGATGAGATTTCCCTTATGCTCAATGTGTGGAAAGAAACATGGAGGGAGTTGTCTTAATGGGACAAGTAAATGTTTCAAATGTGGAAAGGAAGGTCATCGGGCATTTGAATGCCGCGATAATGGGAAGAAGATGTCTAATGATGCAAACAAAGGAAGGGATACACAGAATGAACCTATTACACTTCAATGTTTCAAGTGAAAGGAGATGGGGCATTATGCCAATCAATGCCCAAATCCAAGGGTTGATGATGGTGGTCGACGTCAACAAACTCTTAAGGCTAAAGACAAAGGAAAGTCACATGCAATTTCTATCAGCGATGTGGAGTACGATAACGATGTGGTGAAAGGTACACTTACCATCCAATCTAAAGTAGCAAATGTTTTATTTTATTCTGGATCCACCCACTATTTTATTTTTGAAAAATTTTCTAAGGGTATCACCGTATTACCTCAACAATTAGATGTTGAGTTAGCTGTGACAACACCTAATGGCACAACAGTAGCATCAAAAGTTTATAATTCTTCTCCAATCGAAGTTTGTGGTAAAGTGATTCTTGCAAATCTTGTGATCCTTCCTTTAGTGGAATTTGATGTGATTCATGGCATGGATTGGATTTCTCTACATGGATCTCATATCAATTGCCAATGAAGGGAAGTCACATTTCATATTCCAGATCAATCTACGATCGTCTATCGATGCAAGGATGAATATTACCTTCCAGTGGAATTTTCTTCCATTTTCTGGGTATTGATTCCACTAAATGAAGGTTATTTATCTCAAATTGTTGGTGAGAAACTCGTGATTAAGAATATTCCCATCGTACGGGAGTTTGATGATGTATTTCCGGAAGAATTATCGGGTCTTCCACCAAATCGTGAAGTTGAGTTTTCAATAGAACTCGTACCGGGTGCTTTTCCTATTTCAAAGACACCTTATAGAATGGCCCCAATTGAGTTGCAGGAATTGAAGAAGCAACTCCAAGAGAATCTTGATAAGGGATTCATACGCCCTAGTGCATCACCTTGGCGAGTACCTGATCTATTTATTAAGAAGAAAGATGGATCAATGAGACTCTGCATTTATTATCGAGAACTTAACAAGATCACTATCAAGAACAAATATCCTCTCCCATGCATTGATGAATTATTTGACCAACTACGCGGAGCTCAATACTTTTCCAAGATTGATCTTCGTTCAGGGTATCATGAATTAAGGGTCAAAAGGGAGGATATACCAAAGATGGCTTTCTGTACAAGGTATAGACACTATGAATTTATAGTGATGCCATTTGGTCTTAATAATTCCCCTGCTATCTTCATGGATCTGATGGAGACTATCTTGATCAATTTGTGATAGTCATTATAGACGATATTCTTGTCAATTCAAAGAGCAAGGAAGAGCATGAAGATCACTTGAGAATTATATTGAAGACCCTGAGAAAGGAGAAGCTTTATGCCATATTTACCAAGTGTGAATTTTGGATTCAAAAATCTGCATTTTTGGGTCACATAATCTCAAAAGAGGGGATATCTGTGGATCCAGCAAAAACAGAGGTTATCGAAAGATGGTCGAGACCAACAACAGTAACTAAGATCCGAAGTTTTCTTGGTTTGGCTGGATATTATCGACGTTTTGTGAAAGATTTTTCACGATTATCTAATCCACTCGCCAGGTTGACTCGGAAAGGAGTTAAGTTTGTTTGGACAGAGGAATGTGAAGAGAATTTCAAGGAGTTGAAAAGAAGTTTATCCAGTGCACCTGTGCTCACACTGCCTTGTAGTGGAGAAAGGTTTGTGATCTACAGTGATGAATCCAAGAAGGTATTGTAGTGTGTTCTTATGCAAAATGATATGGTGATAGCTTATGCCTCACGATAGTTGAAAATCCATGAGCAAAATTACCCAACACATGATTTGGAGTTAGCTGCGGTAATCTTTGCATTAATGATTTGGAGGCATTACCTTTATGGTGAAAGGTGTGATATTTATACTGATCATAAAAGTTTAAAGTATATTTTCACACAAAAGGAGCTGAATATGCGTCAAAGAAGATGGTTGGAGCTGATTAAGGATTATGACTGCTCAATCCATTACCACCCTGGGAAAGCAAACAAGGTGGAAGATGCATTAATTCGACAAGACCATGCTAGTTTATCCATGATGAGGATCCCAAAAGATCCAATATTTATGGATTTACAAAGGATAGATCTTGGAATTATAATGGAAGGGGAAAATCATATCTTTCTCAAATGAATGTTCAACCATCTATACATGTGAAGATTAAAGAGGCACAGAAAGAAGATTCCGAGTTACAAAAGAAGGTGAGAAATGTTCATGAATTCAACCTTGATTGTGATGGGATAATAAAGTTCAGGAATCGGGTTTGTGTTCCTCACATCCCTGAATTAAAGAAGGAGCTGCTGGATGAGACTCATAGTTCTTCATTCTCTATTCATCCTGGAAGCACGAAGATGTATAGGGACCTGAAAGAGTACTTCTGGTGGGATGGCATGAAAAGAGATGTTGCTGAATATGTCTCCCGATGCTTGGTTTTTCAGAATGTTAAAGCTGAGAGATTGAAGTCTAAGGGGATGTTACAACCATTACCCATACCCGAATGGAAATGGGAAAACATTACTATGGACTTTGTCACAGGACATCCTAAAACATCCAAAGGTAATAATGCTATCTGGGTCATAGTTGATCATTTTACAAAGTCTGCACACTTCATTGCTATTAGAGAGGATTTCTCTCTAGATCAGCTTGCCAGGATATATGTAAAGGAAGTGGTAAGATTGAATGGAGTACCACTTTCTATTATATCTGATCGGGATCCGAGATTTACCTCGAAGTTTTGGCGAAGTCTTCAGTATACTCTGGATACAGAGTTGAGTTTCAGCACTGCTTATCATCCTCAGACAGACGGTCAGTCTGAGAGAACAATTGAAACCTTAGAAGATATGTTGAGAGCTTGATCTATGGATTTCAAAGGAGGTTGGTATCAACACCTACCTTTGGTGGAATTTTCTTATAATAATAGCTTTCACTCCAGTATTCAGATGGCTCTTTATGAAGCTCTCTATGGAAAGAAATGCAGGACTCCAACTTGCTGGGATGAAGTTGGGGAAAGAAAGCTATTAGGACCTGATCTCATTGATGAAATGGCAGAAAAGGTCAGATTTATTCAACAACACATAAGAGCAGCTCAGAGTTGACAGAAAAGTTATGCCAACAACTGAAGAAAAGACCTAGAGTTTGAAGTGGGTGATAAAGTGTTATTACGAATATCTCCCTGGAAGAGGGTTATGAGATTTGGAAAGAAGGGGAAGTTGAGCCCTAGATATATTGGTCCTTTCGAAATACTGGATCGTGTTGGAAAGGTAGCTTACTGATTGGAGCTTCCACCGAATCTCTCTCAAGTTCACGATGTGTTCCATGTATCTCTCCTGAGAAAGTACATACCTGATCCTTCACATGTACTCAGCTCAGAAGTTGTACCGCTGGAGCAAGATCTTTCTTATGAAGAACAACCGATAGAGATTCTAGATCATAGGGAAAAAGTCCTACGAAACAAGACCACTCGATTGGAGAAAGTTTTATGGAGGAACCACCAATTAGAAGAAGCTAAATGGGAGCTTGAGGATATGATGAGGGAAAAGTATCCTCATCTGTTTGTTACAAAGTGACAAATTTCGAGGGCGAAATTCATTTTAAGGGGGGTAGAATGTAACACCTGAAATTTTTATGAGTAATATTTTGTTTTTATGTTATCAAAGGAATATTTCAATACACACTAGCTTGGCATACTATACACGCAATCGCGACCTTCCTCGATAGCTTGTGTCGTACGCAATACTGAGTTTCACTAAACAACGATATGCTATTAAAATATTATCAAAACTAGCCGTTATGAATAGTAATAACCAATTTTTGAAATTTTATAAATTTTATTTCTCAAAATAGACTTCATTTTTGGATTCGGAATACCAAAATTAGCCTAGGGTGAAATTTTGGTATTTTTCTGAAAACTTTAAATTTTTGATGAATAGTGAAACCACTTAGTGGTAGGATAAAAACTGAATTTTGCATAAAACTTAATTTTACCGCTTTTGTGAATGAAATTTATAAAATCCAACAGACACGGTTGATATCAGTATGTAAAATGTGGTTCAATGAGATAAAAATAATTTTTTGGTGAATATTAACTTTTTACTTTTTTTTACCGCGGTTAATAGTAAATAGGGTAACTAAGGGTAAATATGATATTACTATTACCCTAACACATGTCCCAATTCTATTGGATAAGTTTAATTCGACCAAAAACAAACTTAGGAATAAAATATGATCATTTAGGCCCACTTGGATTAGATTAGGACATTTATTATTAATTTATTTAAAGAAGGGTTAAAATAGTTAAAATCAAAGTTTAATAAGTAAATAATTTTTAATATGGGGTAATACATACGATAAATTCGACTATAAATATTCATTAGAAAGATATAAATATTTCCTACATAATGGTATTTTATTTATAATTTTTACACATTAAATAATTTAATTTATTAATGACACAATGATGATGCAGTAATTATCTTATTAATGAAATATTGACATAATTGATGTTATAAACACCACAATAAATGTAATTTGAGACTTTTTATGAATCCCACTAATTTTATTGGTTACTATGATATATTATTGTTGATGCAATAAACTTTGTTCTAACATATAATTCTGTTATGACTTTCACAAAAATCATTTATCAAATAGTGTCAAAATTGACACAAAATAGTTTTTAAATCAAATATTATATTATTAATTGTTATTTTATTCCTAAAAATCTAAGGATCATCCAAATGACTTAGATAAGGATATATATATTAATAAAAAACAATTTGGGGTTCGTTTGGCATGTTATAGTAAGTTTATTAACCATATAGTGTAAGAAAACAAAAAGACACGGTAAAAGTTAAATTATTTAACTTAGAGTTAAATCTAATTGATAAGGTTAAAATAATAACCTAAACGTTTCTAAATCCTATTGGTTGATAGGATTTCCACCCTTACCCACTTTAGCTTCGAAATAAGACCCTTTGGAACCATTATAAACCGATTTTGACTTTAATATAAAATAATATTTTGAGATATTCCTAAGGTGCCCCTCTCCTCCCTTATAAAAGGGCACCACCTCCCCCTCCTCCTCACACCAATTTGAGCACTCACGCTCAGAAAACCCCTGCCAAAATCCCTTCTCCACTTCCCTAGAATAATCCTAGAGTTCCTGGTCTTCTTCAAATACCAATCTTACTTCCCTAAGTGGAGGATTCACAGAGGCGTTCCAAAGAAGAGGTAATATCCATTATCGATCTTTTCAATTTCTTTCTTCTTCAACTTCTTCTTCTTTAGTTGTTTCATGATAAAGTAATAACATCAGTATTACTTACATACTGATATGTTATTATAAATATGAAACAATTCTAATTCACCTTCTATCCATCCTACGGAAAAATGAAATCACCGCGCATGCGTACGTACGGAATACCGTCTCCACGCCGTGGTGTAATCTATTTTCCACCACCACCTTACTTGGATGGGTATAATGGTGTAAATAATGACTATATATGACTATTAAAAATTGATATTGATTCTGAAATAGTATACATACACTCCAATACAATTCCACGATCATAGGAACGATATCATCACTCGTGCGTACGTACGGAATACCATCTCCACGATGTGATGCGACTCGTTCTACATGATCATCATTACATAGTAATTATATAAATGAATTGAATGAATAAATATGATATATGTTACACTAATACCATTCTGGATATAAGGTATCTACAACCTTAAAAGAAGAATAAGAATTTATTCGGCAAAACATGCATAAGAACAAAAGGCAATAAAGACCCGAGTAACAAGTAACAATGAAATATTACTAATAAGAAGCTAAGAATATGACCGTATATGATATCATATCAATATGTATGATTCTGTAATAAGTCAATAACATTATTTAAACCATTTTACAGGAGCTTTGGACACGTACAAAGCAAATCGGACCTAAGGTAAGGGGAAATATCACAATCTCATTTTTATCTGAGATTGTTTATACTTTGGTATTTACTGGGGTGTATTTTATCATCCACATCCATGTTACCTCAATATGTAATATTGTTTCCAGCCACTTACAATAGTATAAATCCAATTTTACCCTTCGGTGAGTTTTTAGTAAAGAATATGAAAGGAATCTTTTGTTGTTTTTTCGTACGAGGTACTTTTTTGACTTTTCCGACAAAAGTACGAGAAGAATGTTTTTTTAACTTATACGACATGAATGGATTTTTAAAACATTATTTCCAAGAAGCTTCCTTTACAAGTTTTCAAGTTTATTTTTAATCAACTTCTTTTAGTTTATAATTGTATGACATGATAAGAAAAGAATAGTGTTTTTGAAGAAGAAAGGATATTTTCCTCAAGAATGGAGTTCAAGTGTTTTATCAAAATTATTTTCCATCTAAGATAATATAGGGCTCTGTTTTTATCCCTACTATTACATTGATTTGATTATGTTGTGAGGGAATTATTTTTATGAAGTCATTTACCTTATATGATATGTTTTATGATGTCATGATGTTTCAAGAATACCATTTTTCTTACATGTGTTATGCGATGGTGTATGATTTATGATTATGTGGCACACATAAGAAAGGATTCATTATAAGATGGGTGGGACCTATATATCCCTCCAATGCATTTGGTAAAGATTTATATCTCATGAGATAGACATGGCTGGAACGGAAGGTTATTTTGGTTCAGTGATACAGGACTGAAACGAGGAGTGAACTCGGTTCAGAAATGGACTTTTTCCGCTAAGATAGTCTTGGCAATGAGTCATGACTAACAAGAAATGATTTTCCATGATTATGTGTGCATGCCACAAAGTTTCAAGTTTTATGTTATGATTATGGGGATATCATTTTCACTTCTATGATTTATTACATGTTATGATATTATGATCTCTTTTGCAGGTTATGATTTTTGAAAAGATATGATATGATTTTTATTTCCTTTATTTGCCCTTGATGAGCATTTGAGCTCACCCTTTTTGTATGTTTTCTTTTCCCTAGGTCCGGAAGACGGATATTAAGTAGAATATGCTAAAAGGGACCCTAGATATGATGAAATTAATGGGAGACACTATAGAAGATTTATGAACAAGTTGTTTATGTTTCCCAGTTTCTAAAGACACAATACCTATACGATCCTTTGTGGTTTTGTCATATGTTGTAATAAGTGTGATTCAATTTTAAAGTATTAACAATGTATGTAAAGTATGGGTCGTTATAGTTGGTATCAGAGGAAAGGTATAGTCAACCTTTGGAAACTAGGATGTGAAAGCCTTAGTAAGAACCCTAAGGATAAGTCTAAGCATAGAACACAATCTTAGTGTTTTAGAAATGGCCATGAATAACCTAGGATAAGACCTGAAGTGTGAAAAATTTTATTCTTGAATTATGTGGTTTTCCTATTATAATTAGTGTTTCTCACACTATTCTTCTTGGTTTTAGTCAATGGCTGGAACCCGAAGGAACCGTGTTAATGCGGAATGCAATGGTCAATGCAATGATTGTCCCCCTGAGAAACCAAACGATATGGGAGCCGGAATGAAAAATCTTTTAGCCATGCTCACACAACTTTCTCAAGCTATGAATCATGAAGGACTTCCAAATGAACAAAGGAAGGAGCAACATTCTGTTTAATCCTTCATGATGCAGTATCCACCTTCTTTCAGAGGGTCTACTGATCCATTAGTTGCTGAACAATGGATTAGTACTACTGAAAAGATATTTTCAGTTCTTCAATGTTCTGAACAAGATAAATTCATCCTAGCAGTGTATCGTTTGGAAGGATATGTTGATCAATGGTGGAATCTTATTAAGAATACGAGGTAAAGGGATGAAATTGAGTCCATGGAATGGGATGAGTTCAAGAACATATTTTTTAACAAGTACTTCCCTCGTATTCTCTGAACAAAGATGGAGAAAGAGTTTCTTGAACTGATGAAAAGGGATGATGAATCTGTTGGTACCTATGAAGAAAATTTTACAAGACATGCAAGGTACGCTTCTGGTATTATTATCCAACCTGAGAGAAAGATCAATCAATTCTTTAGTGGATTAAAACCAAGTCTTCGAAGGGCCTTAGCCATAAGGTACTTCAATAGCTATGAGGAAATCGTTCGATGTGCTCTCAAAGTCGAGATGGAGATTGGAGTAACCCATCAGTCATATGGGTTTGATAAGAAGAGGAAAATAGAATTCAAAGGAAAATCTAAAGAGCACACTGAAAAGAAGATGAGCTTTCCCTTATTCTCAAAGTGTGGAAAGAAACATGGAGGGAGTTGTCATAAAGGGACAAGTAAATGTTTCAAATGTGGAAAGGAAGGTCATCGGGCATTTGAATGTCGCGATAATGGGAAGAAGATGTCTAATGATGCAAAAAAGGAAGGGATACACAGAATGAACCTACTACACTTCAATGTTTCTAGTGCAAGGAGATGGGGAATTATGCCAATCAATGCCCAAATCCAAGGGTTGATGATGATGGTCGACGTCAACAAACTCTTAAGGCTAAAGACAAAGGAAAGTCACATGCAATTTCTATCAGCGATGTGGAGTACGATAACGATGTGGTGAAAGGTACACTTACCATCCACTCTAAAGTAGAAAATGTTTTATTTGATTCTGGATCCACCCACTCTTTTATTTCTGAAAAACTTTCTAACGGTATCACCGTATTACCTCAACAATTAGATATTGAGTTAGCCGCGACAACACCTAATGGCACAACAGTCGCATCAAAAGTTTATAATTCTTCTCCGATCAAAGTTTGTGGTAAAGTGCTTCCTTCTTATCTTGTGATGCTTCCTTTTGTGGAATTTGATGTGATTCTTGGCATGGATTGTCTTTCTCTACATGGAGCTCATATCTATTTCCAATGAAGGGAAGTCACATTTCATATTCCAGATCAATATACGATCGTCTATCGATGCAATGATGAATATAACCTTCCAGTGGAAATTTCTTCCATTTTATGGGAATTAATTCCACTAAATGAAGGTTATTTATCTCAAATGGTTGGTGAGAAACTCGTGATTAAGAATATGCCCATCGTACGAGAGTTTGATGATGTCTTTCCAGAGGAATTACCAGGTCTTCCACCAAATCGTGAAGTTGAGTTTTCAATAGAACTCGTACCGGGTGATTTGCCTATTTCAAAGACACCTTATAGAATGGCCCCAATTGAGTAGCAGGAATTGAAGAAGCAACTCCAAGATAATCTTGATAAGGGATTCATACGCCCTAGTGCATCACCTTGGGGAGCACCTGATCTATTTTTTAAGAAGAAAGATGGATCAATGAGACTTTGCATTGATTATCGAGAACTTAACAAGATCACTATCAAGAACAAATATCCTCTCCCACGCATTGATGACTTATTTGACCAACTATGAGGAGCTCAATACTTTTCCAAGATTGATCTTCATTCAGGGTATCATCAATTAAGGATCAAAAGGGAGGATATACCAAAGACAGCTTTCCGTACAAGGTACGGACACTATGAATTTATAGTGATGCCATTTGGTCTTACTAATTCCCCTGCTATCTTCATGGATCTGATGAATAGAGTCTTTAAAGACTATCTTGATCAATTTGTGGTAGTCTTTATAGATGATATTCATGTATATTCAAAGAGCAAGGAAGAGCATGAAGATCACTTGAGAATTATATTGAAGACCCTGAGAAAGGAGAAGCTTTATTTAAAATTTACCAAGTGTGAATTTTGGCTTCAAAAAGCTGCATTTTTGGGTCACATAATCTCAAAAGAGGGGATATCTGTGGATCCAGCAAAAACTGAGGTTATCGAAAGATGGTCGAGACCAACAACAGTAACTGAGATCCAAAGTTTTCTTGGTTTGGCTAGATATTATCGACGTTTTGTAAAAGATTTTTCACGATTATCTAATCCACTCACCAAGTTGACTCGGAAAGGAGTTAAGTTTGTTTGGATAGAGGAATGTGAAGAGAATTTCAAGGAGTTGAAAAGAAGGTTATCCAGTGCACCTGTGCTCACACTACCTTGTAGTGGAGAAATGTTTGTGATCTACAGTGATGCATCCAAGAAGGGATTGGGGTGTGTTCTTATGCAAAATGATATGGTGATAGCTTATGCCTCCCGACAGTTGAAAATCCATGAGCAAAATTACCCAACACATGCTTTGGAGTTATCTGCGGTAATCATTGCATTAAAGATTTGGAGGCATTACCTTTATGGTGAAAGGTGTGATATTTATACTGATCATAAAAGTTTAAAGTATATTTTCACACAAAAGGAGCTGAATATGTGTCAAAGAAGATGGTTGGAGCTGATTAAGGATTATGACTGCTCAATCCATTACCACCCTGGGAAAGCAAACAAGGTGGCAGATGCATTAAGTCAACAAGACCATGCTAGTTTATCCATGATGAGGATCACAAAAGATCCAATATTTATGGATTTACAAAGGATAGATCTTGGAATTATAATGGAAGGGGAAAATCATATCTTTCTCAAATGAATGTTCAACCATATATACATGTGATGATTAAAGAGGCACAAAAAGAAGATGTCGAGTTACAAAATAAGGTGAGAAATGTTCCTGAATTCAACCTTGATTGTGATGGGATAATAAAGTTTAGGAATCGGGTTTGTGTTCCTCCCATCCCCGAATTAAAGATGGAGCTACTGGATGAGGCTCATAGTTCTTCATTCTCTATTCATCCTGGAAGCACGAAGATGTATAGGGACCTGAAAGAGTGCTTCTGGTGGGATGGCATGAAAAGAGATGTTGCTGAATATGTCTCTCGATGCTTGGTTTGTCAGCAAGTTAAAGCTGAGAGACAGAAGTCTAAGGGGATGTTACAACCATTACCCATACCCGAATAGAAATGGGAAAACATTACTATGGACTTTGTCACAGGACTTCCTAAAACATCCAAAGGCAATAATGTTATCTGGGTCATAGATGATCGTCTTACAAAGTCTGCACACTTCATTGCTATTAGAGAGGATTTCTCTCTAGATCACCTTGCCAGGATATATGTAAAGGAAGTGGTAAGATTGCATGGAGTACCACTTTCTATTATATTTTATCGGGATCCTAGATTTACCTCGAAGTTCTGGCGAAGTCTTCAGCATACTCTGGATACAGAGTTGAGTTTCAGCACTGCTTATCATCCTCAGACAGACGGTCAGTCTGAGAGAACAATTCATACCCTAGAAGATATGTTGAGATCTTGCTCTATGGATTTCAAAGGAGGTTGAGATCAACACCTACCTTTGGTGGAATTTTCTTATAATAATATCTTTCACTCCAGTATTCAGATGGCTCCTTATGAAGCTCTCTATGGAAAGAAATGTAGGACTCCAACTTGCTGGGATGAAGTTGGGGAAAGAAAGCTATTAGGACCTGATCTCATTAATGAAATGGCAGAAACGGTCAGATCTATTCAACAACACATAAGAGCAGCTCAGAGTCGACAGAAAAGTTATGCCGACAACCGAAGAAAAGACCTAGAGTTTGAAGTGGGTGATAAAGTGTTCTTACGAATATCTCCCTGGAAGAGGGTTATGAGATTTGGAAAGAAGGGGAAGTTGAGCCCTAGATATATCGGTCCTTTCGAAATACTGGATCGTGTTGGAAAGGTGGCTTACCGATTGGCGCTTCCACCGAATCTCTCTCAAGTTCACAATGTGTTCCATGTATCTCTCCTGAGAAAGTACATACCTGATCCTTCACATGTACTCAGCTCAGAAGTTGTACCGCTGGAGCAAGATCTTTCTTATGAAGAACAACCGATAGAGATTCTGGATCGTAGCGAAAAAGTCCTATGAAACAAGACCACTCGATTGGTAAAAGTTTTATGGAGGAACCACCAATTAGAAGAAGCTACATGGGAGCTTGAGGATATGATGAGGGAAAAGTATCCTAATCTGTTTGTTACAAAGTGACGAATTTCGAGGGCAAAATTCATTTTAAGGGGGGTAGAATGTAACACCCGATATTTTTATGAGTAATATGTTGTTTTTATGTTATCAAAGGAATCTTTCACTACACACTAGCTTGGCTTACTTTACATGCAATCACGACCTTCCCCGATAGCTAGCATCGTACGCAATACTGAGTTTCACTAAACAACGACATGCTATTAAAATATTATTAAAACTAGCTGTTATGAATAGTAATAACAACTTTTTGAAATTTTATAAATTTTATTTTTAAAATAGACTTCATTTTTGGATTCGGAATACCGAAATTAGCCTAGGGTGAAATTTTGGTATTTTTCTGAAACTTTCAATTATTGATGAATAGTGAAACCACTAAGTGGTAGGTTAAAAACTGAATTTTGCATAAAACTTAATTTTACCGCTTCTGTGAATGGAATTTAGAAAATCTGACAGACACGGTTGATATCATTATGTAAAATTTGCTTCAATGAGATAAAAATAATTTTTTGGTGAATAGTAACTTTTTACTTTTTTTTACCGCGGTTAATAGTAAATAGGGTAACTAAGGGTAAATATGATATTACTATTACCCTAACACATGTCCTAATTCTATTGGATAAGTTTAATTCGACCAAAAACAAACTTAGGAATAAATTATGACCATTTAGGCCCACTTGGATTAGATTAGGACATTTATTATTAATTTATTTAAAGAAGGGTTAAAATAGTTAAAATCAAAGTTTAATAAGTAAATCATTTTTAATATGGGGTTATACATAAGATAAATTAGACTATAAATATTAATTAGAAAGCTAAAAAGATTTCCTATATAATGGTAATTTATTTATAATTTTTAGACATTATATAATTTAATTTATTTATGACACAATAATGATGCAGTAATTATCTTATTAATGAAATATTGACATATTGGATGTTATAAACACCAAAATAAAAGTAATTTGAGACTTTTTATGAATCCACTAATTTTCTAGGTTACTATGACATATTATTGTTTATTTAATCAACTTGGTTCGAACATATAATTCTGTTATGACTTTCACAAAAATCATATATCAAATAGTGTCAAAATTGACACAAAATAGTTTTTAAATAAAATATGATATTATTAATTGTTATTTTATTCCTAAAAATCTAAGGTTCGGCCAAATGACTTAGATAAGGATATATATATTAATAATAAACAATTTGGGGTTCGTTTGGCATGTTATAGTAAGTGTATTAACCATATAGTGTAAGAAAACAAAAAGACACAGTAAAAGTTAAATTATTTAACTTCGAGTTAAATCTAATTGATAAGGTTACAATAATAACCTAAACTTGTCTAAATCCTATTGGTTGATAGGATTTAGACCCATCCCCACTTTAGCTTCGAAATAAGTCCCTTTGGAACCATTATAAACTGATTTTTACTTTAATATAAAATAATATTTTGAGATATTCCTAAGGTGCCCCTCTCCTCCCTTATAAAAGGGCACCTCCTCCCCCTCCTCCTCACACCAATTTGAGCACTCACGCTCAGCAAATCCCTGACAAAATCCCTTCTCCACTTCCATAGAATAATCCTAGAGGTCCTGTTCTTCTTCAAAGACCAATCTTAGTTCCCTAAGTGGAGGATTCACAGAGGCGTTCCAAAGAAGAGGTAATATCCATTACCGATCTTTTCAATTTCTTTCTTCTTCAACTTCTTATTCTTTAGTTGTTTTATGATAAAGTAATAGCATAAGTATTACTTAAATATTTATATGTCATTATAAATATGAAACAACCCTAATTCACCTTCTATCCATCCTACGGAAAAATGAAATCACCGCGCGTGCGTACGTACGGAATATCGTCTCCACACCGTGGTGTAATCTATTTTCCACCACCACCTTACTTGGATGGGTATAATGGTGTAAATAATGACTCTATATGACTACTAAAAAGTGATATTGATTCTTAAATAGTATACATACACTCCAATTCACTTCCATGATCATAGGAACGATATCTTCACTCATGCATACGTACGGAATACCGTCTCCACGATGTGATGCGACTCGTTCTACATGATCATCATTACATAGTAATTATATAAATGAATTGAATGAATAAATATGATATATGTTACACTAATACCATTCTGGATATAAGGTATCTATACCCTTAAAAGAAGAATAAGAATTTATTCGGCAAAACATGCATAAGAACAAAAGGCAATAAAGACCCGAGTAACAAGTAACAATGAAATATTACTAATAAGAAGCTAAGAATATGGCCATATATGATATCATATCAATATGTATGATTCTGTAATAAGTCAATAACATTATTTAAACCATTATACAGGAGCTTCGGATACGTACAAAGCAAATCGGACCTAAGGTAAGGGGAAATATCACAATCTCATTTTTATCCGAGATTGTTTATACTTTGGTATTTACTGGGGTGTATTTTATCATCCACATCCATGTTCCCTCAATATGTAATATTGTTTCCATCCACTTACAATAGTTTAAATCCAATTTTACCCTTCGTTGAGTTTTTAGTAAAGAATATGAAAGGAATCTTTTGTCATTTTTTTGTACGAGGTACTTTTTTTACTTTTCCGACAAAAGTACGAGAAGAATGTTTTTTTTAACTTATACGGCATGAATGGATTTTTAAAACATTACTTCCAAGAAGATTCCTTTACAAGTTTTCATGTTTATTTTTAATCAACTTCTTTTAGTTTATAATTGTATGACATGTTATGAAAAGAAGAGTGTTTTTGAAGAAGAAATGATATTTTCCTCAAGAATGGAGTTCAAGTGTTTTATCAAAATTATTTTCCATCTAAGATAATAGAGGGTTCTGTTTTTATCCCTATTATTACATTGATTTGATTATGTTGTGAGGGAATTATTTTTATGAAGTCATTTACCTTATATGATTTGTTTTATGATGTCATGATGTTTCAAGAATCCCATTTTTGTTACATGTGTTAAGCGATGATGTATGATTTATGATTATGTGGCAACATATGAAAGGATTCATTATAAGATGGCTGGGACCTATATCTCCCTCCAATGCATTGGGTAAAGATTTATATCTCATGAGATAGACATGGCTGGAACGGAAGGTTATTTCGGTTCAGTGATACAGGAATGAAACGAGGAGTGAACTCGGTTCAGAAATGGACTTTGTCTGCTAAGATAGTCTTGGAAATGAGTCATGACTAACAAGAAATGATTTTCCATGATTATGTGTGCATGCCACAAAGTTTTAAGTTTTATGTTATGATTATGGGGATCTAATTTTCACTTCTATGATTTATTCCATGTTAAGATATTATGATCTCTTTTGCAGGTTATGATTTTCGAAAAGATATTATATGATTTTTATTTCCTTTATTTGCCCTTGCTGAGCATTTGAGCTCACCCTTTTTGTATGTTTTATTTTCCCCAGGTCAGGAAGATGGATATTAAGTAGAATATGCTAAAAGGGACCCAAGATATTATGAAATAAATGGGAGACACTGTAGAAGATTTATGAACCAGTTGTTTATGTTTCCCAGTTTCTAAAGACACTATACCTATACGGTCCTTTGTGGTTTTGTCATATTTTGTAATAATTGTGCTTCAATTTTGAAGTATTAACAATGTATGTAAAGTATGAGTCGTTATAGGATGATCCTGGCATATGAATCGTAACAAATTTTTTTTGAAAATATTATCAAGACGAAAGGAGGAAAAGTAACTTTTGGAGACAACACTCAGGGAGAAATTGTTGGTATATGTAATATTGTTCTTCTTGGTAAAAATTTGATTTCAAATGTTTTTTATGATAAGGTTCTTAAGCACAACCTCATCAGCATAAGTCAATTATGTGATGAAGGATACCTTGTAAATTTTAGGAATGATAAGTGCTTAGTACACATTTCCAAGGAAGAGTTTATTCATTCGGCCCATAGGCAAGAGAATGTTTACAACTTAAACATATAAGACCATATGAGCCAAGACATTGTCTATGTGAAATGGAAGATCATTCTTGGTTATGGCATAGAATACTAGGTCACTGTAATCATAGAAACTTATGTAAACTCTCTAAGAAGAAACTAGTTAAGGATCTACTGAAGATTAGATTTGATTCTTCTAAAGTTTGTGGTACTTTTTAATAAGGAAAGAACCATAAATATAGTTTTAAATCACATGGCGAATCTCAACAACTGATGTGTTACAGTTGGTGCACTTTGAGCTTTTTGGGCCAACACAAACTCGAAGCATTAGAGGCAAATATTATGTGTTTGTTCTAGTTGATGATTACACTAGATTGACATGGGTCTATTTTCTAGGAAAGAAGTCTGAAACTTTTTCTTATTTCAAAAGTTTTAGAGACCAAGTAAAAATGATAAAAATATTTCACTGAAAACTATTCATAGTGATCATGGAGGAGAATTTCAATATTCTGATTTTGAAACTTTTTGTAGTAGAAAAGGTATTACTCACAACATTTCAGCACCAACAACTCCTCAATAAAATGGTGTAGTTAATAGAAGAAAAAGAATTTTCCAAGAGATAACTATAACCATGTTGAGTGAATATTATATAGCTAGACATTTCTTGGATGAAGCTGTAAGTAATGCTTTTTATACTATAAATCGAGTTTTGATTAGACTTTTTCATAATAAAACTTTTTATGAGTTATGGAATGGTAGAAAACCTAGAATCTCCAACTTCAAGGATTTTGGTTGCAAGGTATTCATCCTGAATACTAAAGATAATCTACACAAATTCGCACCAAAATACGATGAAGGAATTTTCTTAGGCTACTCTACAACTTCTATGGCTTATAGAGTTTTCAATAAAAACACTTGTATTATTGAGGAAACAGTACATGTAAAATTTGATGAGTCTGATCCTTTTGTTTTTAAACCATCCCAACCTACATCCTTGGATGTGTTTTCAAAAACTGATTATCATCCTTTGTTAGAAGATCCTTCTGATAAGGAAATGTTCAAGAAAATATTTCTGAAACATTTACCACAGAAGACTTTCTACCCTACGTTGATGAACAAGTTTTACAAAACCCAATTTAGGAGTTTCTAAAGAATCATACCAATGATAGTATAATTGGTGATTCTAATCAAACTGTAAGGAATAGATGTTCCTTGAGGAATGAAGTAGAGCATCTAGCATTTCTTTCCCAATTATAACTAAAAAGAACTGATGAAGCTTTAGGTAATGATGATTGGATCAAAGCCATGAAAGATGAACTAAATGAATTCGAATGGAATAATGTTTGGACCTCGGTCAAAATACCTAAGGAAACTTCTATTATTGCAGTAAAGTGGGTCTCTAGAAATAAGTGTGATGAAAATGGAGTCATAGTTAGAAATAAAGCTAGACTAGTTGTAAAGGCTATAATCAGCAAGAGGGAATAGACTATGAAGAAATCTATGCTTCAGAAGCTAGACTTGAATCTATTTGTATCTTACTTTCCTTTGCAGCATTATTCAATTTTAAACTTTTTCAAATGGGTGTGAAATGTGCTTTTCATAACAGTTATGTCCAAGAGGATGTTTTTTTTGAACAAACTCCTGGATTTGAAGATACAAAACATCTTGATCATGTGTTTAGACTTACCAAAGCATTGTATGGCCTTAAATAAGCCCCTCAAGCTTCGTATGATAGACTAACATGATTTTTCTTCAAAATAATTATGTTAAGTGAAATGCAGATCCAACCCTTTTTATAAAGAACGATAAGAAAAATGTTTTGATTGTTTAAATTTATGTTGATGACATTATATTTGGTTCAACTCAGAAATCTTTGACTGATTCCTTTGCGAATCTAATGAAATATGAGTTTGTAATGAGTATGATGGGTGAGATAACATTTTTCCTTGGTTTTCAAATTTCTCAAAAACCAGAATGAACCGATATATCTCAACATATGTATATTAAAGATCTTCTTAAAAATTATGGATTTACAACTCTAAAATTATTAGTATTCCCATTGGTACCTCAAACACATTTGATATTGATGAAGCTGAGATACCAGTGGATCAAACATCTTTTACAGGTATGATTGGAAGCCTACTATTCTTGGCAGCTAGTCATATAGACTTAATGTCTTTAGTTTTCTTATGTGCCAGATATCAATAAAATCCTAAGGAATATCATTTAATGTCAGTGAAAAGAATTTTTCACTACTTAAAGGGAACAATGGATCTAGGATTATTTTGTAGTTCTTGAAATGATTTTTTCTTAAAGAGTTTTTTCAGATGCTGACTTTGGGGGTGTAGAATGGATAGAAAAATTACATCAGGAATGTGTCATTCCTTAAGAGATTCATTAGTTTATTGTTCGTTCAAGAAGCAGCACTCAGTAGCACTCTCCAATGCTGAAGCTGAATATGTAGCAGCTGGAAGTTGTTATGCTAAAGTATTGTGGATGCAACACACACTCAGAGACTATGGCTTGAGTTTTACTAAGACTCAAATTTTTTGTGATAACAAAACTTCCATTTCCCTTAGTAAAAAACCTGCACATCAATTTCGTGCAAAGAACATAGATATTAGGCATCACTTTCTTAGAGATCACACACAGAAATGAGATATCATTCTTTAGTTTATCAGAACGCACGATCAACTTGCTGATATTTTCACAAAATCTTTAAGTTCTGATATATTTAAATACATTAAACAGATGTTAGGAATGATAAATATAAGTTAATCTTCCTTCATTAACTTCTTGTTGAAATAATCTCCTTACAGTAATAAACTCATTTTCATAGGAGGAGTACATTTGTTTCTTAGCTTTTGAAAATTTTTCTTAATGAGATTTTGAAAAAAAAATTAATGAGCTTTTAAATTTTTTTTCATAATGACTCTTTGAAACTTTTTCAAAATGAGATTTTCAGATCTTTTTTAATGAATTTTTTGTACTGTAACTTTCGTAAAAAAATTTTCATAATGAAAATTTCGTAATGAAATTATCGTACTAAAACATTCGTAATGAAATTTTTGTACTGGAACTTTCGTAATGAAATTTTCGTACTGGAACATTCGTAATGAATTTTTCATACTAAAACATTCGTAATGAAATTTTCATACTAAAACTTTCATAATGAAATTTTCGTACTGGAACTTTCGTAATGAAATTTTTTTACTGGAACTTTTGTAATGAAATTTTCGTACTGAAACTTTTTCGTAATGAAATTTTCTTACTAAAAAAATTTCCTAATGAAATTTTTGTACTCTTGTTTTTCATACTCATGTTTTTCGAAGTAAGATTTTCATAGTCAAATTTGAATCAAGAAGAAAATCACTTATTACGAACAATCTTCCTAGCTAATCCGAAATGTATGATTTCTTTACATAAGTTTTCATAGTCATATTTTACATGCTGGTATTTTATTATGTGTTTTTAAATTTTTTGGATTCTAGTTTTCTTAATTTCGATTTTTTTCTTAAAACCTCAAAATATCATAATCAAGTTGTTCCTTGTAGCTTGTTTCTCAACCATCAGATCAAATCTCAATGATTCTCAATCGTTCAATCTACCATGGAAGCTGAACCATTGCCTCAACGCCTATATAAAGGGAACCCCCCGAGGGTTGTCCCACATCGGATATGAAGCCTTTGCATCTCGAAGCTCTGTCCTCCTCAAATAAGGACGCTCCAATCTTTCCCAAGTCCATTCCGATTTCTTCAGAAGAGTTCAGTTCTGAATGTATGTAGAAGCCACTTCTCAAGATATGTCAACTACGAAGCCCATTTCTATGTGGATAATTTACAGGGTGAGTCTAGTTCATCCTAATTTCTATATGTATGATTCTCTTATATCTTAGAACATCAAACTCAATGGATGGGATTATTTATGCTTATTAAAGCCAGCAAATCATGATCTGGTTTATACAGATTTTCTTGTAGACTTTTACGAGTCTGTTTACTTCCTTGAGGAAGATGGTAGAGAGATGTTTTCATTCAATTCCTATGAGAAGACTTACAAGATTTATTACATCGAGACTGTGAGATTTGTGGGTTTATCATATGATGGTGAAGTTAAATTTTGCTCACATAAGCTGTCGGATGAGCAAGGATGTTTCAATAAATCAAGGCTAAGGAATGCCTTGGACTTAAAGATGTTAAGACCGCTAAGATTTCTCATCTCTCTTTAAATAATCAGATTATACAGGTGTGGGTACAAGGTTTTATTATACCAAGAAGGGGTTATAAGGAAAATCTTAAGAAGAGTGATATATACATCTTAGATTTTTTGGTAAATCTAAGGAAGTTAAATTTTATGAGGCATGTTTTGATTAAAGTTAAGAATATTAAAGAAGGGAATATGAAATCTCAGATTATAATGTATCTGTCCTTGCTTTTTAAGATTATTACTAGGTGTCTTGATTCGTTTAAAATTTCTTTCACTTCCAAGACAAGAAATTGCACGGTAATGCTTGTTAGTGATGATATGTTGAAGAGGATGAAAATGGGGTTTTATGTTGAATCTGGAAAATTTTACTCTTTACCAGAAGAAGAGGCCGAGGCAGTTCAGAATGATCAACAAACTCTGGAACCCTAAAATAAAGCTTTGAAGAAAAGGAAATTGAAGTAAGTGAAAGTTGTTTAGAAAAACCCTATGTCTATGAAAAATCAATCTGCACCCCCGAAACCCAAGAAACAAAAGGCTTATCAAGATGAGGTAGTTTCCAAGTGGAGGAAAGATAATGAAAAAAGAAAATAAGGGGAACCACAATTCGGATTGGCTCCTGCTCAGGCTAAGGCCTTGAAAGAAAAAGCAGCAGATGAATTAGAAAAGTAAGCCAAGGAGAAGATGATGTAGAAAAACATGTCATAGACAGAGATTGTTCAATCTCTTCTGAAATCCAATGAAGTAGCATCCAAAAATTTACCCATTCCGAAATCCTTTCTGGTTAATGTTTTGCCTGAAACTTTGGGTGAGAAGACTCTAGAAAATTCTAAAATGAAGAAAGATGAGAATGAATTGATGCTGACAGTTCAGCATATTGTGGAATAAATTCAGCCAGCAGAGAGCAGTGGTGGCTCTTGTGATATAATAAAACAAGTTGAAGACTATCATGAGAAGGATAGTGCTTCTAAGAATTTTTCAGTCCAGACTTCCAAAGACGGATCCTCAAAAATTCTTACACCTAGAGCTGATGAGAAAGGTGAAGAGGAAGTGAAAAAAATTTCTGAGGAAGAAAGTCACAATCATGACTTTATATAGCCTTAGGATGTTGAAGCTAGAGCACAGAAGTAGAAAGTTGATGAAGATGAGATTGTTCAACTTTCAGAAAGTGAGCAAGAATCTCTTGATGAACAGACTGTTTTGAAAGATAATAAGGGCAAGCAAGTGGTTGTTGACACTCCAATGAAAGATATTATAATAAGTAAAGAAGCTGGAGCTTCATCCAAAAGGAAGATGGTACAGTCAGAGGAAGAACCATCTCCAACCAGAATATCAGATTCGGAGTCATCTATCTTTGGACATGACTTTTTTGAATAGTCCCTAATGAAGCTGGTGGACATCATTCCGATTTTTCCAGCAATAGAATCCAGATGCCAGATAATGCAGCATAGCATAAATCAAAAATCAGAATCTATATCCATGCTGATGAATAGTTGTGCTAAGCTTGAGGCTGATCATAAAAACATTCTTATCAATTATGATGCTAATATATTTTCTTGCAAGAAGATAACCAAGCTATCTAAGAAAGTTATTCAAGAGATGGGAGATCTTGATAAATTCCAAGTAGATGTTAAAGATGCTTTTGTTGCCAAAGACTCTAAAATCAAGGATCTTACAAATTATTTTGAGAAGAAGATAACTCTAGAGCAGGATTTTTGGATGCATTAGGTCAAAGATCTGAATGGGATGCTATGTTCTCTTATCCAGTATTACTGGGAAGAAAAAGATCCATAGACTCAATTGCAAGAAATGGTTGTGAAGCAAGATAAAGCTCTTAAAGCTCAGGCAGTGGCTATGGAGGCTCAAGATGCAAGAATCATTGCATTAGAGAAGCAAGTTGAGGAGGACCACAAAGAAATGAAGAAGGTGAAGAAAATTGTCAAAATTCTTATGCCCAAGGAAAAAGAAAAAAAATATCCCACTTCGATCTTTTGTTGTACTGTTTTCCTTTTCCTAGTTCATTCCAATAGTAATAAAATTTTGGTTACTTGTCTTTTGGTTGGTTGCATGTACTAATATTTCAGTTACATTATTATCCTTTCCATTCCCTCATTTATTTTTGAAAATCACAAAGGGGGAGAAGGAAAAGAATTACTCAAAAGGTGGAGAAGGAAGAATCTAAACGGGGGAAGAAAAATTTCTAAGTAGAACTATCCCTAAGTAAGGGGGAGCTTATCTAAGGGGGAGTTTATCATTATGATGATTTTCATTGTTATGATAATGAAAATTCCATTCTGGAAATCCAGAATACAATCCTTCGAGTTCCAAAGCCTAAGAGGGAGTTACTTGTATTCACTATCATCCATAAACAAAGGGATATAAGCTTTAACTTCAAAGTCTAGAAATTTATTCTAAGATCTTTTATTATTTTTCGTAAGGATGTTTTTGCTTTCCAAAAAGGGGGAGATTGTTGATTCAATAAGGGTTTCTTTATGACTTTTTCCTTCCTTCTTGATTTGAAAATCACAAACACCTTATCTTTGAGAAAATATGGTTTTACCACTGTTTTAATTGTATAAAAAAATTCCTTAAGGAAATTTACCTCTATCTTATTTTCATTATTCAGATCAATATTTTTCTTAAAGTATAAAAATAAGATTCATATCTATATTCTTGAAATCATATAATACTTAGATATGAAGAATTCTATTTCAGGATCCGAATTCTCATTACGAATTCTGTGATGAATTCTCATTACGAATTCTGATGAAGAATTCTCATTACGAATTCTAAGGACGAATTCTCATTACGAATTCTGATGACGAATTCCCATTATGAATTTTGATGATGAATTCTCATTACAAAATCTGTGATGGATTATCATTACAAATTCTATGATGAATTCTCATTACGAATTATGTGATGAACTCTCATTACGAATTCTATGATGAATTCTCATTACAAATTCTGATGACAAATTTTCATTACGAATTCTGATCATGAATTGTCATTACGAATTCTGATGTCGAATTCTCATTAAAAATTCTATGATGAATTCTCTGATGAATTCTCATTACAAATTCTGTGATGAATTCTCAGTAGGAATTCTGTGATGAATTCTCATTTCGAATTCTATGATGAATTCTCATTAGGAATTCCAGTGCAGAATTCTCATTACATATTCTGGTTGTGAATTCTGATTACAAATTATGGATAACTCTGAATTCTTCAAATAAATAGAATTTGAATATCCTTGTAATATAGCCTCCAAACTTTTTTACATACACTCTGATTTGATAAGTTTGTTATAAAACGACTTCGTGCTTTCAGTTAAACATGTTTTGTTATAAAATGATGTCATCCATTCGATTTTTAAACAAACCATTGTTTGAGTGACACGTGTATAGGTCCCTCCAAAATTTGGGGAAAATATTACCGTTGGAGGAGGGAGCTGATCGTTGCTACTGAGCCTATAAATAGGAACTCATTTGAAAGATCTCAACAACGAATGAAGAAGTTGATCACTCTAGAAACCACACACTATTAATGTGATTTCTAGAGAGAGAAGATTTTCATGCCTTGTGCGTACTAAACTGCTCATTCAGATTGCTTCGTTCGACTCCAAATGTTGGTGATTACATTTTAGGGCTTCAAGGGATAGAAAGACAGATGTTCCGACTACCTTGAAGTTCATGGGATTCCTTGCTGAGGAAGATAGAGGTTCCAACTACCTTGAAGTTGAGGGCTTGCAGGGATTGCAAGACGGAGACTCCAATTTTTGTATTGAGGTCTTACCTGGGTTTGGGTAAGACATACTTTCTTGAAAGTATAAATCAAGGGACCTTTATCCAAGGTTGTTGAATACCCTTTTCTTTGGGTTAAAAAATTTATATCTTGTTACTTGTTTTTGTTACATGATTTTCCGCTGCATTTTGTATTGTAAGGAATGTATAATTTTCTTTTATTTCCTTACAATTATACTCTGATTTAGTTTCATTCTATATTCCTTAAGGTAGAATCTCATATTGTAAACTTTGGTTAAGTTTCATTTTCCATATCCATATTTCTGGAACCGCTTTTTTGGAATCACTTTCCAGATTTAAGCAAGTGTATAGAACTAGAAGTTTGTAACTTTATACTTTGTCCCAATTTTTTAATTGGTATTAGAGGTGTTGTGAATTTTATTTGTTTAAAATTGTTAAACATATATATTTAAATGTTTAAAGAAAATATTAAGGTATACAATTCACCCCCTCTGGTATATTGAGAATCTACATCTTTATTTCGATCCTACATGTGTTTGTTCTCACACATAATATTAGGTGTGTTGACCCCACTCCATTTTTTTATTGTAGTGGATAAACTCGGGTATTTGGCCTCTGTTGAAAATTTTCCAAATACTATTACAATAGTCTTTTAAAATAATCTTAAAACTAATTATTATAATGTTTATAATTCCATCAATGGTGGAAATAATCTCATGGGCCTGTGTTTTTCTTGTGACCATAATCTGGAAAAATATTCATGGGTTTCAAAATTATCACTAGAGGCCAATATCAGGTAATAATAATCACATATAAAATATGTTTCAATTTTTAATACACCAAAATTAGATTCAAATGATCCTTTTTATAAAATTTAAATGGTCATATCTAGGCCATTCAAAATCAGACCGATGCATGGTCTGTTCTATTAGGTCCGATTTAAAGCACCCTACTTAATTTAAAGATTATTTAATTTTATTAGATCAGAAAATTAACGTACTCTCTATGCCATCAATTGAATGTACTGGAGTGCCCATCAATTGTTGGTGGGCTAGATATATAAAATTTTTCATCAAGGGAGTGATGAAACTTATTATCTCTATGGATCAGAACCCTAGTAGAGGTCCGAAAACATCTCATGAATTATTCAATGCACAAAAATTAAATAAACAAGTACCTCATTCAATTTGGTAAAAATTTTTACTTCATCTCATCACCAGTGATAATTTTTCAAAGGATCTGAATCTGAACCCATCTAGGTCATCCACATACGCTTCAAGAATACATACACTCATCATTCATCAAATTCTAGGTTGTATCATGGAACTTTGACAAATCCTTCAACATTGCGATGATCACCTTGATCTAATGCCTTTGATTCATCAAAGGTGTTATTGGGTCGATCTCTCAGAGAGAGATTTTATCTCTCTAAAAACAAGGAGGATATATATTATCTCAATCCATTGGATTTAATAGTGCATTGAATAAATTACACTCTTATGATTATATAGAAGGAGGCTTATAATACCTGTAAGGGTTCTCCGACCCCGAGAAATACAATTCCCACTAAATAAGCAATAAATAAATAGTTATAATTCAATAACAACACAATACATACTATTTATTATTTATCACGTCCTTATAACATAATCAATATATTATATGATAAAACTAGATTCATTAACTCGACTCAAAGTTCCCACTAATATTAAACAAAATTTTAATATTGAAATAAACACCAATCGTACACTACTACAAAATAGTGCTTTTAAAAGCACTATAAAACACTTTTAACAATGATATAAAAGCACTTTTAATATCAATGAATACAAAGTGGTCCCCTTTAATGGCACTAAAAAAGAGTTGATAATTGGGGTCCTTTATCCGTGCAAAAAATCGCTGATAAAAGCCTCACTTTAGCAGTTCTATTTTAGCACGGATAAAAGACACTTTTTATCTGCATTATTTTTAGCACTAATAAAGCGGAACTTTAACTGCATTTTAATTTGCGCTAATAAAGGGGGCCATTATCAGTTCCCAACATAGTGCTAATAAATGCCTACCTGCCTGTGATGTGTAGTTTATATAACAACACACCCACCACAACCTACACAACAAACACACACACCACATGCACAATGCACACAAGAATAAAGCAGCACACACAAGGGTTTGACGAACAATGCTATATTTATATCAAACAATGTTTTATATCATTACATTTACAATTATCCAAAAAACAGTTAAAAACATTAATGGTTCCTCCTTTTACATCCACGATCCCCTCTCAAAAATGTCATCCCACAGTATTAGTTGTCAAAAAAAAGTTCCCAACTCATGCAAAAGATTCCACCTATATAAAAAACAAATATTATGTTACTAATACTATTAAGAAATAAATTAAACATTAATATTTATAAATACATTAATAAAATGTCAATTTTAATTAAAAAAGACACATTTGGAGTTATAAAGGTCACACAATGTGTCGTATTAAGGTGGGGTTGATTCCTACATGTCACAAATTAGTTTTGGATTGTTTTCCTAAAATATCAAAACATTTTGAATGAGTTTTCTTGATTTTGAGTATGTCCCTTGTTTTTTTACTAAAATTAATATCAAATTTCTGTGAAATATTTGGATTTATACCAGTCACATCATTCATTGGATTGAGGTGTGGTTTATTCCTATACATCACAAATGACTCATGGATCATTGTTTTAAAAGTATCAAAACAATCCAAATGAGTTTTCTCGATTTTCATTATGAAAATTGTGTTTTTTACTAAAATATCATTTCAATCTACAAAACACCAATTTTGAGTCTTACTAGTTACATCGCGCGATGATTTCAGGTGAAACTACTTCATACACATCATAAAGGACTTATGATTCTCTCTCCAAAATTATAGAGACAATCGGATGGCGTTTGCATCATTTTCAGTGAGTGAAATGCTTTGAGCTAAAATTTTAATTTTTAACTGATAAAGAACACTTTTAGACATACTGGTCACACTGTGCGTCGGATTGAGGTGCGGCTAATTCCTACACATCACAGATGACTCATTTATCATTGACTTAATGTATCAAAAATAATATGAATGTGTTTTCTCGGTGTTCAGTAAGTCACTTATTCTTTTTACTTAAATTAATGTCAATTTTAAATAAAAACACATTTGGATTAATACCGGCCACACTGTTCATTGGATTGAGGTTTGGTTGATTTCTATATGTCAAAAATGAATCTTGATTCTTTATTCTATGGTATCAAAACAATCGAAATGCATTTTCACAGTTTTCAGTATGTCAGTTGTGTTTCTTTACTGAAATATCATTTCAGATTGGAAACAAGCCTTTGAGTCATACCAGTCACATCGTGCATCAATTTGATGTGGACTTATATCATAAACATTATAAAAGACTTCAGAATCACCATCCTAAATTATTAATACAATTGGAAATAATTTTCTTGGTTTTTAGTGAGTGACACATTTTTAGCTAAAATATAAATTTCAATCTGATAACAAACACTTTTAGTCATTACGGTCACCCCATGCATCATATTGAGGTTCGGATAATTCCTAAACATCAAAAATGAATCAGGGATCATTTTTTGAAAGTGTCAAAATAATCAAAATGTTTTTTCTCTGTTTTTATTATTTCAGTTGTTCTTTTTTACTTAAAATAATGTCAATTTAAAAAAACATGGATTTATATCAGTCACATCGTGTTTTTTATTGAGGTGGTATTGATTCCTACATGTCAAAAATGACTCATGAATGTTTTCCTAAATTATCAAAATAATATGAATGCGTTTGCTCAGTTTTTAGTATGCCGGTTGTGTTTTTTTACAATAATTTATGTCAATTTTAAATAAAAAGAGACACTTTGAGTCATAACGGTCACACCATGTTTCGGATTGAGGTGTGGTTGATTACTGCACGTCAAATATGACTTATATATCATTTAACTAAAGTATCAAAACAATCTGAATGTGTTTTCTCAATTTTAATTATGTCAGTTATGTTTTTTTCTAAAATATCATTTCAAATTGGAAACATGCAATTTGAGTCATACCGGTCACATCGTGCATCATTTTGATATGGGAATTATTCAAACACATAAAAAAGAACTTATGAATAATTTTTATAAATTATAAAGATAATCATTGTAATTTTTCTTGGTTTTCAGTGAGTGACATGTTTTTAACTAAAATGCCAATTTTAAACTGCATACAGACACTTTTAGTCATATCTATCACATTTTTCTTCTGATTGAGGTGTGGTTGATTTCTATACATCAAAAATGACTGATGGATCATTTTCCTAAAGTATCCAAACAATCTAAATATATTTTCTCATTTTTCTATATGTCAGTTGTCTTTTTTTCTAAATTTATAGTTAATTTAATATAAAAATACACTATTAAAGTCATAACGTTCACACCGTGTGTCAGATTTAGGATTGTTGGATTCATACATGTCAAAAATTACACATGGATATTTTTCCTAATGTATAAAATCAATTCTAATGCATTTTCTCACTTTTCATTATGTCACTAGTTTTTTTACTAATAATACTGTCAAATTTAAATAAAAATAGACACTTTGAGTCATACCGGTCACATATTCATTCTATTTGTGTACATTATTCCATCAGGTATGTTTCATATTTGTTTTCAAATGAATTTAGATATAATTTTGAATAAGCGTCCATTCAAAAATTATGGTAGTACAGAAAAAAATTTAATACCCAAAGGATTAATAAATATTCTAAATGAAATAATAACTATTTTTGAAAATACATTTTTATGTATGCTAATTTGTTCAATGAATATGATCTCTTTCATAAATTTACAGACATAATAACCATAGTATTTATTGTTTCTCTGTTTTTAACACTAAAAAACATTTTGAAAAATATATATTTTTTATATGTGTTTGGATAGTGAAATCATATTTTATATACCCTAATTTGTATCTAGTCATAGTACTTGTGATGTTTCTTGTCCTTTTCCCCTATCCTCATTCCATGATGTACATGATATTCATGAATCTCCCCATCATAAAATAATAGTCATTAAAAATAATATAAATTATATAACTAGATGTTTAATTCTAAAATGTTAGAAGTAGTGTATTACAAATTGACAAACGCCGTGATGTATGGTCTCTTTATTAGATATCCATGCTATGAATCCATGAAATAAATCATTGGAGTATTCAAATTAACCACAATGAGCATCCAATACTTCCAAAGAACACAAAAAAGAATAAGGAATGTAAAAAATTTAAATATATTTTATAGGATTAAATTGTAGAGTTTTGCCCCTACATCGTTGTTATTAAAAAAGAGTCTATTATCCAAAAATTTTCTATTAAACGATTTGAGTCGGACTTCCACTATTTCACTCTATTTCTCGGATAAGATTTTTTTTTAGAGGTGACATGATAAATAATGAGTCCAAAATTTTGTTCATGTGGAAATACCTTCAATTATTTTTCATATATATGCATGTGAAAAATATGAAATGTATTTAGCCAAAATTATCATAGTTTATCAACTTTTGGAAAATCAAATCTTAAAAACATACCTCATGTATACATTTACAACTAAGCCTCCTAGCCAATCATACTCTAGGATTTCACTTACATTTTCAACACTAATGAAAATTGAATCTTCCCCTATGTAAATATTTCCAAAAAATATAATTGTGTGTGTACCCCCATCTTTCAACTTAGTATTCACATGATCTAGAAATGATGATAAATGATGATATATAACGAGTGGGTTTAAGGTACATTCGGTAGATCCATTTGATTGGTTAGTTGATCCTTGAGATGGTTTTGAGCCATTATTTCTTTTCACCCCCTTCCCTAGGTTGTTCTGTAATAAAATTAATCGGTTCAGAACTTCTTTCATTAAATGATAAAGGTTTGTCTTGAAAAATAAAATGGAAATGAATATATTCTTATCGACATGTTTTTTACAAGATGTGACGGCCATGCGATGAATGTTTTAAGAGCTTTTTTGAAATCATGAATATCTTCATCATCAATTGAAACAGATAGCTCGGTGATCAACTCATGGGGTACGTTAATCAATACGTTAAAATGACCTGTTGGATGTTGTCTGTTGTGTAGCATGGAGTTCTGGATATGGAACACTGTTGCCCTCGCTACAAGGTGATGGGTGGGTATTGATAGATATAAATCAGATTCATTTTCACTACGTACAATATTTTTAAAGGAAATGTATCAGTTTGTATCTGATTCAAAATTCTGATAAAAAACTATTATAACATTTATTGCCTCAGCTAAGAGACATTTTTAGGGGAATGGCTCACCTCAAAGATGGTGGGGGTGGGGCCGGATCTTTACACGCTAGTTTTTCATGAGTTGTTTCTTCTCTTTTCCCCCTTCTATAAAATTTTCCAAAAACTCTCTCTACAATTTCTTATGTCTTTCAAGGATAAATATTCTTTCTATCATCATTTTGATTTTTTCACTTTGATCCTCCTATTGTTTTTTTTTCAAAAAATGTTTGGGGTTTCACCCCAAAATCCGCACCTCTGATGTGGCCATAATTTTCTAACTAATTCTAGGCTACCAAAAGTATGCCTATATCCAGTTTGGATGTTATTGATTTATGGTAATATGTTAGATAGAAAATATATGAAAATAAGTAATCATTGTTATGAAATATCGATTTTAATAAAAACAAATATTTATTATATCATACTTGCACATGATTCCCACAATTTTTGTGTGTTTTCATTAATTAGTATCCCATGTTTATTTACATGTGCCTCCTTCCATAGACCATGGAATGGGATGAAAGTGAATTTGGATTTGGATTCATCAATATGCATATAAATCGAGGAACATACTTATTGTGTTGTTTTATATCACATAAAAGTATTATGGTAGAATTAAAATATGTACTATTTATTTTAAAGTGAAGTGTACCCCATTCTTTATTTACTGTAGGGGTACATTGGTATTTATACTCGTCCCTTATTTTCAGTACTTAGTTTATGTTTTATATATATAAAAAATATCAATCAAAGTGATGAATACACATATCGTCAAACAATGTATTACCAAACATAATGTACATGAAGAGACTGCTCCACATGACAACTAATAAATTCATCCCATGATCTTTGGGTTATCCGGTGTGCATAAATAGTAGGTGGGTGTAGGTTTATTTTCCCATCAACATCTTCAAGATAACAACTCATTAAAATTGTGCGAAACCCTCAATGAATCCTTCAGGTAACCCTTAATACATAGTCCTTGTGCAAGTCATCCATTATAAATGCACTCTATAAGGTATTATGAAGAGTTAGTCAATGTTTCATTATTTTATTTTTTAGTATATTAAATAAATGATGTCATAATGTTACCGTAATATATCCCTTCATCAGTGTATTAATCTCAATGACAAAATGGTGCAACAACTGTACATCAATTGACACGTGTTTCCATGTGATGATTCGAATGTAACTAATGAAAATGGTCTTGTTTTTGTTAACATGTTGGGACCGATTATTCCATCCAACCATGTATTTGATGCCTATCACTTTTTCCTTAAATATTTTTGCTAACATTATCAAACTACAGTGATTATATTTTTCTTGCACTGCCAGTGTTTCTTGGCCTACCATTTCCTCGATTTCAATATCATCAATATATTATACCAGAGAGCCAGCATCGGCATGAGAATATAGTAGTTGTAACTATTCATTGGGAGAAACATCAACAACAGGTTGAGGAACTAGTTGGTACTCTACACTGAAAGAAACAATAGGTTGAGAGACATATTGTTCCTCTGTACTGTGAGCTTCAGCTGGTTGAGAGACCTGTTGTGCCTTAGGATAGGGAGCATCATCACATGAAAAAGTCAATATATATAGAAGTGGTTTAACATTTAATTTATATTACATAAAATAAGTAGTGAATAAATAATAACATAAGGTAGCATGATGTATATTATAAAAAAATATAACCTGATTATTGAAATATATATTTTTTAATTGATGAAGGGATTTGGGCCCTCTATCAACAATTCAAATCCCTTCATTGTGGTCTCCTCTAATATTCAAAATTCTATCTACATTGGGACCACTACGAAATGATTACAACGTCCCAATGAAAGGGTCATCCTCCATTGAATATTAATCTACCCCTTCAGTGGTTTTGGTTGAAAACTCAACAATTGACCACATTCAGTTTGTAGGATCTATAATATAAAATACTTGTACTGTCTATGATTCCATTATAAACAATTCCTATTTGTACCATTACTTACTGAAATATACATTCACAATACCCTACTCATCTATTTTAACAACACTCCTGTTATCAACCCATGTGAATTGAAGAATCGGCACTTGGAAGTTCATAAAATTCAACTCCTATATTTATTTGATGATTCGAAAGTATGAAATATTTGTATAAATTGGATTTTTTTTCTTTAGCCCTAGAATCATACATCACTTCAGCTACAAGTGTAACTCCACTATTCGGTATGGTACTATCTTCATCATGTTCATTAGATAATAAAAACACACTTAGTCCTCTGACTAGCCATAGAAATCATTCTAAAATCGATTCTTGATTTTTATCTGACTCCATAAATATATCTTCCTGAAACCATCCTATAAAATATCGGTTATGTATATTTGATATCCATTTTTCTTCCCTTGAAGGATTCAAATTCCTAAGAATTTCATTGTGGGTTTCAACATATGTGTCTACCTAGAAACTGTTATGCCGAAAATAAAGGTTGTCCTACTCCCAATCTGTAATATTGTTTGTGATAACCTATCTTCCAAAAAGTCATCCACCCTCAAGTCACCCAATGCTATGAGATTTTGAAATTCCAATGGTTTCTACACTGGATATGTATTTGGTACAGAATTTAATGGCTTCCTCAACAATATATCGCTTCTCAATATAACCCTCTAAATGACTTCGTTTTTTGACACACCCTTTCAAAATATTCATATACTGTTCAATGGGGTACATCCATCTATAGTCTACAAGACAACATTTTAGAATCTATCACACCAAGTGAAATATCAAATGTACCATCATATAAAATAATGTTGGTGGGAAGAACATTTCCAATTCATATAATATGATGAAAATTTCTATTTCCATACTCAGAAATTTTTTCGGGTCTATAACATTGCTGCATATATCTTTGAAGAAGAAACCGAGCTTCGATAATGTACAATAAACATTATTGGGAAAAATTAAATATAAATATATAGGAAATAGATCTTGCATCAAAATGTGGAAGTCATGTGATTTTTGACCCTTTATCTTCACATCAGTCATTGACACGGTGTTCTTGATATTCAATGAATACCCCTCTGGAACCATTATGTCATTCAAGAAGTTATAAAACCGATATGTCTCTTGGTTTGAAAGAGTGTAAGTAACTAGAGGAAGAAAAGTTTGTTTATCACCCTTCACTGGAACCAACTCTTCTCATATTCCCATGTTGACCACGTCCATCCTAGCCTTAATTCCATCATTTTTTTGTTGGGTGCATCTAGCAACATGTTGATGACACTATCCTGTACATTTTTTTCAACATGCATAACATCAAAAAAGACTCTGAAGTGTAGACAATTCTAGTATGGTAATTCAAAAAAACTAATCTCCTCTTCCAACTAGTTTTTGTAATGTTTTTAGAAAATAGTTTACCAAAAGTAGTGTCCACATCCTTTACATTCTCAAATAGTTGATCACCTGTTAGTGGAGATGGTGTTGTACATTCTTCTAAACTTATATTGAATGATGTCGTCTTAGATCAGTACTTTTTTCATTAGGGTATAAATATGAGATGTCCTAGAAACATGGGTTTCGATGAATATTTCAACCTAATTGACTATGGGCCTTGTTCACAAATGAGACACCCATGACTTCCTTTGATGCTATATCTTTACGAATTTCCATAATCCATAAAGTCCTTTATCATCCCATACAATATGAATCTCAACATGAAATCATTATTTTTATAATCATCATAAAACATAACACTTAAATCCCACAATAATTTTAAATCCTATATCAATGGAGGAAAATAAACATCAATATCACTACCTGGTTGTTTCGGTCCTGATATAAGCATTGATGGCATGATGTCTTTTTGTTTCATGCATAACCACAGTGGAAAGTTATAATTTACCAAATTAACCAGCCATGTATTCTGAGTGCTACATTAGAAACCAAAATAATTCACTCCATGTATAGAAAACACAAGATAAAGGTTTCTTGTCTCATTTCCAAAATCAGGATACTAATGTCTGATTCTCTTCCATCGAGGAGAGTCTATCGGGTGATGTAGTTTACCATCATTATTTCTTCTATCTACGTGCCACACCAATTACCCTATTGCATACTCACTTCCATATAGGCCCCTAAACCTTGGAATGATTGGAATGTACCATAAAACATTCATAGGACAGGATTTATCTTTCTTGTATCAAGAATAACCACACTTTAGGCATTCACTAAGTGATTTGTGGTTCTTGCGAAATAGTATATAGTCATTTGGGTAGACGTGTATTCATTCAGAGATCATACCCATCAAAAGTAGCATTATATTGGTGTCATGTGTTTGGCTTGGGAGCTCATTATCTTATGAGAGCATGGAATTCAAGAGAGAAAATTATTCTATAAAACTGACATCACTCCATCTTTTTCCTTCTTTCAAATTATAAATATTCAATACACCTGAAAATTAAGTATATTTAGTGAATTCACTATAAAAATGTGTCTTTACACAACTCATTAATAGCTTAAATAATTTTGGGCAATCATGAAATTCAAATGCAACTATCCTTTTCAATTTCTCAATACAATCTTCATCATAATTCACATCCATAATCATGTCCTTGATATAGTCTTATTCATTTTCCACATTTTTAATCATATCAAATTATCCATAAAACACCCTATTATCCCAGCCACTAGTTACATTAGTTTTTTCCTTGTGATTATTCTAAAATTTATAACATTGATCTATTCTATTATATATCAAGTGTTCTTCCAACTCCTATAGACTAAATTATTTTGAATAACAACAACATAAACATAGACAAAGGATTTGGTAAGGGTCATGGGCATGATATTTTTCAAACATGATGAATTCCTTCACTCCATTTTCATACCCTCTTGTCAAACAACTAACATCCATCAATTATTTATTCATATGCATCATATTTTATTTGGTGATATTAATATTTAACAAAATAAATACAGAATATATTGATATAATGTATTGGTTTTCCTAATTCAATAAAAATATAAACATAAATGATTATGAAAAACTACAGTACAGATGTCCTTTGAAACCTATTAAAAAATGACACATGAAATCCCATTTAGAAAACCATTTACACAAATTCCTCTTTAAAATAACACAATCTTTTTAAAATAAATCAATCACTTCCAAACACTCTCTCAGAGAACCAAAATTCCTTTTTGTAAATCATTAAAGAGAACTACATTACCCAACAATCTTAGTCAATTAAAATGAGTGACATACCTCTATGAAACATTTCAAAACCCTTGATTCATTTTATAATATCCACTTTGGAATTTTCACAAAGACATAGATCCCAATAGATACACATTATAAAAGATACCCAGAAGGATCCTCGATTCATCCCAAATCAATCAATGTTGAATTATTCCATTACAGTATTCCAAACATAGGTGCAGTAATAATAATTTCTATAAGAATTTGATATTTTTCTCTCCACAATTGGAAATCCCTTATCCATGATTCCATTATTCAACTATATCAATTTTACTTCCCCATAACACCAGAGTACCAATAGATATGACCCATAGTCATTGATCACACTCGCAACCATGAAACACTCATTTTGTAGTTTACTAAAAACACTGAATTATCCCATTGATCCTTGGCTCACACCAAATCAATTGGTTGTACACCCCAAGAATAATGTATTTGTCTCTCATATGAATTATTATTGGTTTATTAATTTATAAATACACCTATAAAAATATATAAGCATGAACCCATTACATAATTAAAAATTTATCAAGTGTCATTACTTTAACAAAAGAATTTCCCTATGCCACTCATCACTAGAAGAATCTATATTGCTTTCCTGATCCTTTTAAGTACATCATGTCTCAAGTAAAAATAAGAAAATGACTATGATACTGAATTAATATATTATATAATTTTCTATACTCTATTTTCTAAAATCATTAAAATGACTTTATGAATGGTAATACAAAGTGTAGTCATTCTAAAATTATTAACTGAACTTATATCAGTAACCTCTAGAATTAATGAAATGAGAATATCATTATAAGTCTTAATAGAATTCTTACCTCTCTAAAAATCATTCATGAGTTTAGCAACTTCATGTTCCAAAATAGTCTACAACATTTTAAAGAAAATTTCATACAGAACATATAGGTTTGGTACCTTTGATGGATGCATCAACCTAAGTGTCATGACCACTTCATAACATTGAATATCAATAGTTAATAATTCATTCATATGATTTTTTAAAAGTGTAATAATATAATAATTTATACATTTAGATATAAAATTATTCTATGAAAATGTTATTTTATAATCACTTGAATTATATCATTTTTACCTTTGAGGGGATTCACCATAAAGTGTTTGCGGGTGGATGGATTAATTACATGTGTGGTTATGGTTATTTAAATAGGTTTTCCAGAAAGTGTCTTATGTAGCTTTGGATAGGTTGGGCTAACAAAATATATGTTTCCACTATAACTAAATTTATCCTTTAATGAAAATATCAATGTATTCCCCTATAAAGTAGGATTTTCATCCAAAAAACATAAATTTCATGTGGTGTGCTTATTCCATGTATGTCATGTGTTTATCCTTTATTGATCATCTTACTGTGGGGGGAGGTATTTTAAAAACCATGAAGCTACTAGAACTAGAAGGTAGAGATCTAATGTAGAAACTTAGTTCTAGCTCTACTTCTATGTTATGGTATATCAGGTTTGGCGATTTGTTTCAATTCAGGTCTGGAATTTCATCCTCTATCTTCAAGTTTTTGGGGTTTAATTTATGTTTCAGGGGTTTAACATTAGGATTGTTGATTTGTTCAAAATATAACTATTAGTATTGTCTATTTTTCTTATTCTACTATCAATTACCAAATAATTGGTTTAATTCTCGGTTACATAACATATGGTGATTATTTTATCAAGACTCGATAGAAATTTTCAGTTTCAAGACTACTGGGTTTCCTCTAGTGAAGTGGTTTTTTAAGATTTAGTGTAATTGCACTATTAAAAAAGTGGTGGTTCCATTGAAATGTGTAAGCATTGTATTGATATTAAAAGTTAGATGATTCATACTTTGGGGGAAAATGGCCTTCCTACTCTTGGATAGTTCAAAAGTTACATTTATTTTGAATTATTTAGAGGTGAGGTGTTCAGTACAATGGGAATCCAAGAGATTAAAGCATTAAATTTTTGTTAAAAGGTGCGTCCATATAAGGCCCCGACCATAACCATTACTTAATCTTGAATTAAATGAATAATTCACATAGAGGATCTTTTCAGGTTTAGCGTTTTAGAGAATTTGGTCATAACTATTTCATCTCTAAAGATTACATAGTAGACACTTCTACTAAGTTTCCATAAAATAAAAAAAATGCTTAAAAAGAAACATGTCTAGTTCCATGTTTTAGATATAATGTCTTTCCTTGATCCCATCCTTGACCCTATTCATATTTAAGTCTTATGGAAAGCATTTCAAAAACATGGGATGAGCATAAAAAGCCTAGTAAAGGATACACAGAGAAGGAAAACTGTTAGTTTTTCAGAACAACAAGTAAACCATGAGTACATTACCAAAGTAATACTTTTCACATTTATGAACTAGTAAAAACTCTTCACTAAATAAAAGACCATTACATACCCTTTTGTAACAAAAATATTACCATAAAACCCATATAAAGAACCCATAACATATAAGGGTAACATGGGACATAAACATACTTAAATGGAATAACCATACGGTCGACTTCCACACATACTTAATGGAATAGCCATATGGCTGACTTCCATACCCAATGCATTGGAGGTTATAACGTAACCACACGTCCTTGTATTCATGGCACCACCCGTCATATGGTTTATCACATAACCACCCGTAAAATGTCCAAGTACCATCATTACACATAAAATATTTAAAATATAAACATTTTAATAAAAACATTTCATTTGCAATCACAATAAGTAATTCCAATATATTGAATTAATCAATCCATTTTCAAAAACCATTTTAAAGAGATTTTTGAATCAAAGTGTCCCATACCACTTTGATGATTTTAATGGATTTATTATTTTAAAACATTAATTTCCATATAAATAAATACTGAAAACCATTCTGATAACATGGACATTAAAGATAAAGATTTAGAATAATGAATCTTGAAAATATTTGAAACGATATTTTTGGTAAAGAGTTTTTAAAAAAATGAGAGACTCTTGAATAAAAATAATTGCGGAATAACATTTAATACAAACATTATAATATCCTGAGAATAAAGGGATTCATGATATAATATGTCAAAGGACAATATACACACCATATAAGAGTTAATTGGTGCATAACAACAGTGAAGTCTCAATGGAAATATAAATTGAGATGAAATCCATTATGAAGATGGGATCCTTAAATTAAGAATAAATCAATCACATAATTATGTGTGAGAAATATAAATACACCTAATATAAGTGGATATTAAGTGTGAAACAATCATAGTTCATTCACACATAATCATTGAAAAATAGAACAAATGACATAGATATTTAACTCGATGAAATGAGATTGAGTATTGATTTCCCATACAAGTTCGTAAGAATTTATCAATGAGATGATTATGTGTAGAAATAGTATATCTACACAAAGGTTTGTCAAAATTAAAACATAGATATTCCACACATAATCTTGGCATAATAAAATCAAGAAGTAGAGGTTTACCCAAATAATTGAATGTGGGTCAAGAAGTTCCCTTACAGAAATCTGATAGCCTAACGACGTCACTTTAAAATTCAGAAAATGAGTTGATGAGAGAGAAAATGGTATCTCATCACATAGACATAAAATTTAAATAAATAATGATATATAAGAACATATCCCAACATAATATTATGTGAATTAAAAGACATAACAAATGAAGTCTTTTAAAAGAGGAGGGTGAAAGGTCTCCTTATCGAGTTGGGTAACTTTCGAAACGTACACCCCATGGAAGAAGGGTCATACAATGAAGATGTAAATACCCTTAAATGAAATTATACTACACAAAGTTTATAATAATGTTCATTACATACACCACTCAAAGGAAATAGTGGCAAACGTAGCATAAATGTCACGAGAATAAAGGTGAGATGAAAAATCCCTTACGAAAACTCGGCAGCCTAACGGCGCCACTTAAAACTTCAAAAAAATGGATTTACGAGATCAAATAGGGTCTCTAATAATATGAACATAGAAATTACAGAATGAGAAATAAAAAAGAACATCCCCAAACATAATAAATATGAGCTTAAAAGAAATTAAATAAAAGATAGTACTTAAAAAGAAAGAGAGTGGTTGGATCCCTTACCTCAAGTCCGACTTGCCTTGTTCATTTATTTATATTCCTGAATAATAAACTTTGGTCAAATTATAATTTCATAGGGACCTAAATTAAATATTATTATTCAGTTCATATCACTTATTATAATTTTATAATAATTGGTTAATAATTTGAGTTCATATTAGACATTTTTGTCGATGTTTGGTACATGAGTCAAAATTGAACTTGTTGGAAAAGAATTTTCCATGTAGTTATAGGTATATCATCTCCAGAATAGTATTAATGATTTAAATATCATATATATCCAGTATATATTCATTTTATACAATTCCATGTCATTTTGAGATAAAAAATTGAAAAGCATTATTCATGGAGACAGTAGGTCGTACGTATGCATGAACACTACTTTCATTATTTTTGTCATATTAATGAAAATAATGTTAAAAGAGATATATATATATATATTATAATTAAATAATGATATCCATAATTTAGATTTAATATATTACAAATATATCCATTATATATATGTACTTATAATAGTACATAACATTTGGAGATAAGAAATGAAATGTACTGTTCATGGAGACGGTAAGCCGTACGTATGCATGAAATATACTTTCATTTCTTTGGCACATTAATGGAATTAAAACTAGATGAGATATATATATATATATATATTATAATTCCAGTATAATATATATGTTATATATATCACATAAGTTCATCAATTTCATTCTTTACCCATTCCATGTATTGCATGAACGAGTCACATCACTTGAGGGGGTGGTAGTCCACACTTCCTCAAATGAAATTATCGCATTTGCACAACATGAAAAGCATAAAGGTATGTATTAAATAGAAAATACAGAAGCATATAGAGGAAATAAATATAATATATATCATAAATAAATATAGTGTCATCATAATGGCCACCATGAGATTTGGTAGGAGAAGATAGAACAATCATCGTTTCGTGAGGCAGTAATTCGCCATCCACGGAAACAGTATGTTCTTTAACCATTAGACGAAGGTGTGTGTTAGTGTAGCTCGAATAAATCTCATTAAAACAACCTATTATATTTAAGATACTTTTTTTTACAAAAGAAAGAAATAAAAATATTTTAGGGGGTTGGAGAATCAAAATAAAACAAAACAACACTAGGGAAGACTTTACCATTAAATTGGGTAACTATTTTTGATTTGAGCTCAAATGCTTCCTTGAAAATACTTATTCCAAAAGTGAGGCTTCTAGGAGTAATATTGGGATGTTGAAAGACAAAATGTGTAGGTTTTGTCCGAGCCAAAGGCTTGAGAGGTGTGGGTAAGGTGGTAGAGGTGGGGGTCTTTTATAAGTGGATAGGAGGGGCACTCTTGGAATGTTATAGAGTATTACATTATTATAAAATTATTTTCGGATTTTAAAGGTCCCAAAATAATATATTTCTAGGATATGGTGATAAGGTTTCGAAATCCACCCATCCAATAGGTTTTTGACAAGTGTAAGACTTAGATTTCACCCTATCTTCTCATTTTATTTAAATCGTTCATTTATGAGGTAATCGCTGCATCATCACGGTGTCATAAATAAATTAACTTATATAATGTATAAAATTTATAAAACAAATATCATGATGTAGGAAATAGTTTTAGATTTATAATGAATATTTATAGTAAAAAATATGACTTTTATAACCCCATGTAAAAATTGTTTTAGTAAAACAGCATATGTTTGTGACATTTTAATTTTAACTTTAAATGAAAAGGTATTGATGTCATTTTCCAAACAAAGTGGCTCCATGGGGTCCCCAAGTTGACCCAGGGATTTTCATGGTCGGCCATGACTCATCCAATAAAGGTAATATATGTGTCAAGGTCATTTCATATTATTAAAACATTATTTTTACCTTAAATTGCACTAATTACTTTTAATCGCGATTAATAAAACTTAAAAGTAACTTTTCATCAAAAAATTATTTTAATCTCATTGAACCGAATTTTACTTCATAATTACAACCATGTATGTCAGGTTTTTGAAAATAAAATCACATAAGTGCTAAAGTTTCATTTAAACGAAAAATCAGTTTCTTTAACTACCACTTAGTGGTTTCATTATTCATTAAAAATTGATGTTTTTCAGAAAATTATAAAAAATTTACCCTAAGATATATTTGATATTCGGAATTAAAAAATGATGTCTATTTTACAAAATTAAAAACATATAATTTGAATTATTTAATTTAATAATTAATTCTCGCTGTCAAAACAAATAGTGTGTTTTTAAGAAACAATATCTATTAAAAGATTGACACTAGTTTAAGTCCAATTTCAAAGTGTAATTAATTCCAATGACCACTATTGGATTAAATGGTAAAAATATATTATAATTTAACTTTAAAAACAATTAAAAATATAATCTAATCATATAATTAAATTAGATTAAAAAGTGGTTTTGAATTAAAATACAACGTTTTTCACTATTTATTAAAAAAAGAACTTTATTTCAAAAATACCAAAAAATTACACAAAGTAAATTTTGATGTCCCGATTCTAAAGAAGAATTTTATTTTGTCAAATAAAACTCATAAAATTGTCAAAAAGTGGATTTAAAATAGGTTCGCCATCAAAAGCCGGTTAATAGACCTATTAAAGAATATTAGAATATTTACGCTTAAAATTGGATTCATTCACATTTTAAGCCTCTATCATTTATTGGATAAAATTAAAAATATTTGACAAACATATATAATCATATTGTAGTTAGTTCCGTTCATTCCCACCATTACAACGACTAGGCGTTTACTTCCATTTAAAATAATATTATTTTATTATTAGAGTGCAACGTAAGATTTCAAAGAAACTCTTTGTTGCATATTGGGTACGCCATCGAGCATAGCATACCTTTAAAGTAATATTAATATTTTATTCACAAATATGGATAAATATGAAAATTATATATTTTTATTTACCTGGGGTGTTACAGTCCAAGAGATTCTAGACCCAATAGGGAAGAAGGAAATGCCTCAATTATATTGAGCATTATAGGAGGATGTGTAGTAGAAGTAGGGGTCAAGGAGTATGATTGGTTGAGCTTTTTGTGTAACAGTGGTTCTCAGTGAGAATTTATCAATGCCTAGAAAGTGAAGCATTTTGATCCATATCTAGGGGAGAATATTGATTCATTTTAAGTGTGGGTATGTAATCCCGTACTAGTGGGAGTGTATCATTGTCTAGAAAGTACATGTCGTAGGTCCCACCTAAGTGACTAGGGTTCTCATGATAAATGAAATGGAGGAGATCAAAATCAATCATGAAGTCAATCACATAAAATTTGAATGACATAAAAAACTATTCATCTCACCAATAAATACCCTTCACTGAAACAACCCCTTTTACCCATGTATAACACATTCCAAAGGAAAATCAACCCACTTTATATAATCATCAAAATACAAATATAATATAGAAAAAATCTTCCCAAATCAAAAATGATTTTTATAAACCTCCAACCAGGCCTTTGAGAATTCATTGATAACCAAAACATGAAATTATTTTTAAGAATTTTACAAATGATCCTTAAACATTTCACCCATGTTAAACAGATAAAATCCTTTTTGGGAGACCAAACATGATTCAAAACTTAATGAAAAACTCTTTTAAATATTAAATGAATTAAATTCCAATATAAATATATCAAACATACATAACAGGGTGTCCAAAAATCATGAAAGATATCAGTACATATTACTAAATCAAATTGATATGTAAGAATCATAAAATTATAAAAAAAATAACCCCTATGTTCAATATTAATAAAATCCCCTTTAAAAAGTGGCATTCAATTAGAAAATAATGTAGAATTCTTAATTTATTACATATAGAAAATGTTTCAAGGTAATTTGGTGTCTTGAAAAACTTTTTTAAAAAATAATTCATCGAAAATGACCTATAATTAATTTAGACAAAAACATATCGTGAATTAGAAAGTGGTTCTAACAATATTTGGATAAATAAACTTTGTAAAAACCATTTAAGTTAACATGAATGTCATCTCCAAAAGGAATAATTATGTCATCATCCAAACTATCATAATTTTTTTATAATTTATATGTAAAATGGATTTAAAACACTAAATCACCCAAATCATTTCAATTAAAAAGAGTTTCATACAAACAACTACATATACAATGTTCAGATAATAAGAAAAATTTGATGAAGTAAAGATAGTGTTGGTATTATGGATATCTTCAGATAAACCCAGAAAATGATTGGGAAACATTTAAAAACATTATAAAAAGGTATAAGTGAAAACCATATGATAAAAAAATAATAATGATCATTACAATACATTCATACTTTTCATAACCTTTCCCATGTTCACACACACAGACATTCAGTGTATACGATCATGTTTCACAAGAGGACCACCAATTTCTTTTCAAAAACCAAATAACATGCAATTAATTTAGTGCACAAACAAGGACCACAAACAAAAAAAATCTTCAGGGAGCCATTGAGCTTGTATAATTCACATCATCACCATCAAATAAAGAGAAAGAGTAGAAAACTCATCGTAGATGTGTCTTTCAGTGCGCAGTAGAGGTGCATTCATATTGGAAGATAGGCGCACATCTGAGGAGTCCTCTAGCGGAGTGGAGGTGCCTGATAAAAGAGAGGCATGTGGGAGAGGAGAGGCGCACAGTGGAGGTGTGGTGCATGGGGGAGGAGAGGTTCACGAAGGTCTTGTTCATGCACAATGGAGGTGTGTCGGACGACCAAGGAGAGGCGCACAGTGGTCTAGTTTTCAGTAGAGGAGAGGTTCACGATAAAGGTGTGATTCATGGAAGAGGAGAGGTAGAGATGGAGGAGGAGGAGGAAGAGTAATAGGAGGAGTAGGAGTCACAACTGTAGCAATCACTTCCTCAAGAGTTTGAGGGGTGTAAGGAAGGTGGAGAAAGTTAGGGTTTTTTATAAAACCTGGTGAACCATTTATCAGGGATAGCTAAAAAGCGCTGATAAAGGGATGTTTTATCAGTTCGTAAATATAAATCACTGATAAAACATGACTTTATCAGAACTTTTTTAGCACTAATAAATATAATCCTTTATCAGCGCTAAAAATATAACATTGATCAAGATAGACCTTTATCAACGGTAAAAAAGTGATTATAAAGATATAATATTAATAATTTATTTTTATTATTATATATATTTATAAAATTATATACATGATAAATATATATTTATATTTCTAAAACTATAATTTAAATAATTATAAAATTATAATAAATATACTTATTATATTTATTGTAGGAACCTGATTCTTACATTAAGGTACGAGTTTCTTTTTTGTTCTGTTTTTCCGTTGTTTTTGAGAAATTTCGGAGAATTGGAAACGTTTTGGACAAAAAATGGCCACATTAAATGATTTTGGGGTTACACATAGTGTACTATCAAGTACATGCCGTGTACCCTTATCCGTGTGAGATGGCCACACATGGTGTGTGGGGAAGTCAGTGAGGAAGTGAATAAAACCAAGTACACATCGTGTATTACCTAGAACATGTCGTGTAGTCAGGTCAGGAAGAATTTATTGACGTGGGAAGTATGTTTGTGGAAAATGAACTACATGGTCATATACACGGCACGTATATCAATATACGTGTCGTGTACTTTGTTTTCTTAAAATGAAATGTAGCCTCATTTTCATGTGATGGAAAGAACCCTCACAAACTAGTCCACCTGAACTGCATTTTGATCCCTAATCTTTGTTTGAATTCTAATTCAATCATTGTTTGATCCATTGGAACCCCACATGTTAGCTCTTGATTCCTCTTGAGTTGTTATTCATGATTTCTATTCTAAACCACGTTATTGTGGATTGAGTGTTTATGATCATTTAGTAGATCCACATCTATTTAGACTAAATTATATTCTATTACCACAGGAGGATCATCGTACTAATTCGAGGTAGGTGGTGCATACCTTGTTTTGTATTTTTTGGTCTTTTTGGTGGTGCGACCTTCAGCGCGTCTTTGGGTATTTTTAGCAAGACACCGTTATAGTTTTTGTTTCTTATTGAATTGATTTTTCGAACCATGGGATTCCATTGGGTATTCTCTTACCTCGTTATTCTTGAGTGATGATGGTTTAGAGGTTAATGATCCTTTGGGGAATTTTGGGGAGGGGTTCCAAAATAGTTATAATTGGCTTTTTTATTAAACTTCTAAGTTGAAACTGTTACGGAATGATTAAGTTTATCAATGGATTTCAAGTCCTGATTGCTGGTATGGGACAACACATGTCCTGTGAAATCCACTTTCCTAGTTTTTCCCTATTTAATGTTTTTCATTGTGATTATATATATGATATTTTGGATATTGCATATGATGGAACCCTTGGGGTTGTATTGGGCATGGCACAAATATTCTTGGGTGATGTTGATCATAGGTTGGGCTTGGCCCAGATTATATGGGTTGTTTGACCATGGGATTGGGAACTATAGATGTCAGATTATGGTAGTGTGACTGTAGGGTTGGGCATGGCCTAGTCTACTTGGATTTCAGGGCAATCTGATTCATGAGCGACATGGTCGCAGGGACAGGAGGCGTCAAAGGTGTTGTGTATTGGGTTCTATATTTGGTGATTACTGATCAACAATGAGTTTAAGTCGTGCATACAAAGACGACTCCGTGATGCGGTGGTATTGATCACTCATGTGGGTAGAGGCCCCTGATAATTGTGGTTTAGGTACTATTGGTTTTGGGGTTCTTAAGGTATAAAGCCACTTGGGAGTTGAGGAGCCTTCAGATTGTTTGGGTGTGCCTATCGGATGTCGGTAGTTGAGACATGAGGTGTTAGGAGGCATTAGGTTCTATGTTTATTTTACTTGGGCGTGCCTACAGGATGTTAGTACTTGATGAACGAGGAGTCAAAAGGCACTTGTTTCTAGGATACTATTACATGAGAATGCCTATAGGACGTCGGCACTTGAGACATAAGGTTTCAGGAGGCACATGGTTTCGAGTTGTGTGATTGAGATTCCAGGGTTTGCTGAAGTAGGTGACACTCCTTGGTGGCTGTTAAGCACCATTGTAGTTTGTATTTGTTTAGGCATCGTGATGTTTACATTCCTTTTAAATGCATGTCTGCTTAAACACTTATACTAGGTATGGACCATTGGGCTGTATCCTAGTGAGATTCATCTCACACCCTACACGTTCCCTTCGGGATGCATGAAGACTTTATTCCTTTATGTACAGTTAAAGGATCAACTACCAGATCTGGATCATAGTGTTGTTTGGCATGGAGATTAGTATGTAACTTGAGGTCTTACCTAGTTAGATTTTTTACTTCTATTTTGTTTACTTTGTTGTATCAGCATGCTTACTTTATTTTAGTAGTTACTACTAGTTTTCCATTGGCACTGTTTATAGATGGACATGATCAACCCACTACGAACGCTTGTTTAGTTGTTTTAGTAGTCTTTACAAGTGGTGTTCAACATGCTATTTCAGTTACTTTTCCTTTCAGTTGATTATATATTTCTTCCACTATTTATGTTATCTTTGATGTGCTTCCACTATGAAGGTCTGGTTCGAGTCTTCAAAGTCTTTATTACCGCTATAGGTTTTATTATTATACTCATAATAGTACCTTACTTTCCTCTGAGAGGGTATAACCTCCCCAATATACTTATTTACACCCTCACTACAAGTTGGGATCCTTTGGTGTTCAGGTAGGTGCACCTAAGGTAGTAACGCCTGACCCATTTAGCACTGTTCTGGTGGCTATTCAGGTTCTGGAAGATACAAAGTGGTATCAAAGGTGATTTGTTCTTGAGGAGGATTTATTATAATAGTTTGACTAACTACTAATGATATTGATATTACCATATTATTTCTACTATTATTACTATTTGGGATATGGTATATTAAATATTAGGTTTTCATTGGAACTCGATTTCTAGCTTATGGTTGGGTGCTTGCAGCCCCAGGTACAAGGGACGGACCAAGTTTTCATGGGTGGGAATTTCTATTTATCGTAATCTCAAATTACAGTTTATATTGTTTCCACATTGGTTTCTCCCATTGGTTGTGATAATTATTGGTTGTGATATGGACCCTTAACTCGTTGAGGTAAGTGAGAAAGAATTGGAACTTGTCTTGGTATCGAAAAGAGTGTTTTCTTGGATTTTTGGAGGAACGTTTTTGGGTATTTCAATTTCATATCTTCATGTATGATTTAAGAAGTGATAATACCATGTGAATAATATCAATTTTCATGCTATAGATGCTTTTGAAATGTGAAAGGTGAAATTTTTTATAGAATTTCTTGTTAATTGATATGTAATATGCCATGATTTAAATTATGTTAAATTACATGTGGCATGAGATTTGGTACTGGCTTGTATATGAGCATGCATGTACTATGATAGAGGTGATGTTAATCACTAGGATTAGGCATCCTGGACATCAGTTGGGGATGTCTGACTGTCAAGATTGGGCGACTCAGTCGTCGGTTATAGGCAACGATGGTTTTCAGGATAGGAATGACCCGAGGTACTTTTGACACTTGGCTCTATTGTGGGTGGGTAAGGAGGCCATGAGGCTGGGATTCCATGGGAATGGTTGAGGTGGGGGAGCGTTAGGGGTAATAGCTATGAACTACTTTTTATGTATTTTCCTATCTGCGTTTAATATATGTATATATATATATATGGGATGTCCGACTATTGATAGTATTCAGAAATATTCTTCTACATGGCTCGATGGAGCATTAGGCAGGTGATGGTACAGTGCCGAAAAGCACGATCATATTCAGACCCTTGAAGGGCAGGTAGAACATGATCCACAGGTACAAGAATAAGGCCAGGATCAGGTATAAGATCCAGTGCTGATAGGGAAGCAGCTGGGATTGATGGTGTTTAGTCCATTGCTCAACGAGCAACTTCATTATAGCCCAGTACATGTATTACATGGAATTGAAAATGGTGATCAAGGAACAGAGCCCTCAATGGAATATCTTATGTGGGAGTTCCAGTTGTAGCACTCACCACTTTTCCAGAGTGAGGGAGGTCCATAGGTGGATGAGAACTGGATAAAGATCATATAGATGAACTTCGAGCAGTTCGAGACGCCTCCAGGGTGAAGGGTAAAGATGGCGTTGTACATGCTTAGAGGACCAGAGAAGTGTTGGTGGGATTTGAAGGTTCAGTATCATAGACATGAGGGAATGACCTCGAAGGAAATTGAGGATAGGATCTTCAAACACATTATCTTAGAGTCTCTGAGGGAAGAGAGAGCTCAGGAGTTCTTGATCCTTCTACTAGGTGGCATGTCTGCCATGGACTATGAAACTACATTCACAAATTTTTCTCACTTTTCACTTGGTATGGTAAGTGATGAAACCTCTAGGGTTAGTTGCTGCGATGATGGATGACAACATTCCATACAGGTGTAGGTAAACATCTTTAGGTTGGCCTCGTTCTTAGAGGCAATGAATCTGGCTCTCAATGATGATGGAAACTTGACGGATGAGTCTCACGTGGTATGGAAGGTGGCTTTATGTGATGGTTAAGTTAGTAGAAAATGAGTTTGGAAGGAGTTCAAGTAGGGTGTCCAGGCCAAGGATTCAACTAGACCACCTTGTGGCAGTTAATCCATGGTTTTATTTCAGTGTGGTAGCCATGGCATGTCGAGACATAGTGTGATAAGTCTCTAATGGAGTGACGAGCATATGGATAGGTCAGGCATCATGAGAGGCATTGCAGAAAACCTTATTAGATAGTCAACAAGTTTGAACCAAGACATACTGTGGCATCTGGGGTTGGATCAGGGTCGGTACCAGGTGACAGTAGCCGAGGTTCAGCTACACATAGAGGACGTGGTAGAGACAATGGGACCTAGCTGTGCGGTTAGTGGCTGATGAATGGTGCAGTACCGTAGGGAGGAAAGGATTCGCGCGGCCGTGTGTTAGACCTGGTGCATGCTATGGAGCTTCTAGGGGCTGAGCAAGCTGGTGATCCGTCTACGGACAGAGGTATGTTGCAGGCGAGGCCATGATTACCTGTTTTCATTTTGTCATGTCCTATTGAGGCATGTCTATTTGGAGTGCATGAGGTGCACAGGTTGGTCATTAGGTTGGAACCATTTTGGGTGCATGATATATATATATATATATATATATATGAGATACGTGGCATCAAGAGCATTGAGGATGCAGGTTACTTGAGGTACCTTGGTCATCTAGGCATCGAGGATACGGGTAACTTAAGGTGCCTTGGGCATTGGGGCATCAAGGATGCTAGTTATTTGAGGTGTTACGGGCATCAGGGCATCGATATGAGGGTTACTTGAGGTTCTGTGGGTATTGGGGCATCAATGCTGCTGGTTGCTTGAGGTGCATGGAACCAGGTTTTTTTGAGCTTCCATGGGATGTATGACCTCATTGTGGTGCACACTATTATAATTTTGGACATGAATGGGTGTTGGAAGCGAAAAAAAATCATCTTATGAGGTGCAGGGGTGATGATGTGTCACAGGAGGACCATGGGTTCAGAAAAAGGTCATTGAGCCTTTTCTTGATTTGAGTTTTGAGGTCAGAGTTATATAGAGTTTTTCTTCACCACCCTTGGAAGGGAAATTCAAGGACAAATTCCTTTAAGGGGGGAAGTTTGTATGATATCTACACTTACCTTAAGTTATGAGTTTATTTTTCATTTTATTTTTCTATTATTTTTGAGAAATGTGGGAAAATTGGCTATATTCTAGACTAAAACTGGACACATGGAATGATTTTGGGGTTACCCTCCGTGTACTCCCAAGTACATGCCATGTACCCTTATCCATGTGTGATGGCCACACATGGCATGTGGGGATGTCAAAGAGGAAGTGAAGAAAAACTAAGTACACTTCATGTACTACCTAGTACATTCTGTGTAGTCATGTCAGCAAGAATTTTAATGACTTGGAAAGTTAGATGTAAAAAACGACCAAATTGACTATATACACGGTGTGTTTATCAATATACATGTCGTGTTTGTTCTTTTTTCACTTAAAATGGGCAGTATCCTTGTTTTTTGGTACTGGACAGAACCCATGCAAACCAGTCCACCCAAACATCATTTTGATCCTGAATCATCGTCCAAAATCAGATTCAAACACCATTTTGATCCATTAGAACACCACATGTGTTCTCTTGAGTCCCCTTGATCTATTATTCTTGATTTCTATTTTAAACCATGTTGTAGGGGTTTGAGAATTTATGCTTATTTCATATATCCTACTCAATTTAGACCAAATTAAAGGCTGATACTAGAGGAGGAGGATCGTACTACTTTGAGATAGGTGGTGCATACCTTGTTTTGTGGTTTCATGGAAATTTGGGTGTCATGGCCTTTGCCGTGTCTTCGGGTATTTTGAGTGAGAAAATGTTATAGATGTTGTTGCATATTGAATTGATTTATAAACCCATTGGATGCCATTGGGTATTCCCTTAACTTGTTATGCTTGAGCAAGGCGTAGCTAGAGGCTGATGGTCATTTGGGTCATTTTGGCTAGGGGTTACAAAATAGTTATAATTGAATTGTTTTGATCAAACTTCTATGTTTAAACTGTTAAATCACGATTAAGTTTATCAAAGGATTTTATGACCTCATTGTTGTAATGGGACAACACATGGCTAGTGCAATTCACTTGTTTAAACTTTTGTCCTGTTTAAAGTGTTTCATTATGATTATATATATGTGATGCAAGATATTTCATAAGATGGAACCCTTGGAGTTGTGATTGGAATGGACCTAATATTCTTGAGTGATGTTGATCACACGTTGGTATCAGACTATATTATATGGGTGGTTTGACCATGGGATTGGGCATCGTAGACGGCAGATTGAGGTAGTGTGACTGCCAGGTTGGGCATGGCCTGAGTTGCCTGGATGGTAAGGCTTTCTGATTCTTGAGAGACATGGTCATAGAGACACGAGGTGTTATATGTGTTTTGGATTTGGTTCTATATTTGGTTATTATCGCCCACATGTGACTTTGGGTCATGTGCACACATATGACTCTGTGATGAGGTGGTATTGACCGCCCATGCAGGTAAATGCTCCCAAAAGATGCGGTTTAGGTATTATTGGTTTTGGGGTGCTAGCCATATGAAGCCATCTGGGTGGTGAGTATCTTTCATATTGTTTAGGCATGCCTATGTGATGTCGATACATGATACATGAGGTGGTAGGAGGAACTTGGTGCCATGTTACTATTACGTGGGTGTGCCAATGGGACGTCGGTACTTGAGGCACATGGTGTCAAGAGGCACTTGGTGCTAAGTTACTATTACTTGGTTTTTCCTACGGGACATCGACACTTGAGACACGAGGTGTCAGGAGGAACATTGTGCTGGGTGGTGTGACTGGAATTCTGGTGTTAGCCAAAGCAGGTGACACTCTTTGGTGGCTACTAAGCACCAATGGAGTTTGTATTTGTTTAGGCGTCATGCTGTTTAATTTCCTTATAAATGAATTTCTTCTTAAACACCTATACTAGGTATTCACCATTGGCTGGTATGCTACTAAGATTTTTCTCACACCCTACATGTGCCCTTCAGGATGCATTTAGACTATAAGTTATTACTTACAGGTAAAGGACCAGTTATAAGAGTGGGATCATAGTACAGTTTGGAAAGAAATTGGTATGGACCTTGAGCTCTTACCTAGCAGGAGTTATACCTCTATTTAGTTTCTTTTTCTATATCAGCATTCTTACTTTCTTTTTTTAGCTAATACGGGTAATCCATTGGAGATTTTTATAGATGGACATGTCCAACCATCTACGGATTCTTGTTTGGTTGTTTTAGTAGTTTTTACATGTGGCATTTGACATGATTTTTTTTACATTACGCTGCACTTGTTTATATATTGGTTTCGCTGTTTATCTTGTCTTAGATGTGCTTCCGCTATATGGGTCTAGGTCGAGTCTGCTGAGTCTTTATTACCGCTGCAGGATTTATTATTATTCTCGGACTAGTAGCTTACTTTCCTCCAAGAGGGTGAAGCCTCCCCACTATACCTATTTACACCCTCCCTGCTAGTCGACAGCCTTCAGCATTCAGGGTGGGGCACCTAAGGTGGTAACACATGACCTGTTTAGCAATGTTCGGAAGGCTGTTCGGGTCTGAGATATTACATTTATAATCATAGAAATATATACAATAAATATAATAAAAACATATATTTTTAAGATTATAGATGTATATAACTATATTTCTTGTAATTTTATAATTTTTTATTTGAATATATATTTATTTATAATTATAATTATAAATGAATATATATTTATTTTTTAAAATAATTATAAAATTATAACAAATTAATATTTCTAAAATTTATAATTTTATTATTATTTATATTTAATATATTTATTATAATTTTATAATTATTTAAATATATCAGTATTTATTTATAACTATAAATATAAATGTTATTTATTTCTCAGTATTTCTAAATATAATTATTTAATTATATATAACATTATATATGAAAATAATAAATATATTTTTTATTAATTAATAATTATTTAAAGAAATATATATTTATTTATATTAATAAATAATAATTAAATATATATTTATTTTAAATTAAAAATTATAATAAATAAACAATTTATATTTGTAATTATAAATATATAATTATATATATATATATAATTATAAAATTATAACAGGTATATTTATAAATTTATAAATATATATAATTGATATATTTATTATAATTTTTTAATTATTTAAATATTTCTACATTTATTTAGAATTATATTCATAACTATTTGTATTTATTTATAGATATTTGAATATAAATATATATAATTATCATATTTATTATTCTTTTTTAATTATTTATATATATCTATATTTATTTATGTATTAAAATAATAAATATTTGTATTTATTTATAAATATTTATATATATTTATACATATATTTATTTAATTTTATATTTATAACTTTATAAGTAGTATAATAAATATATTTATTAAAACTTTATTATTTTTTGCTTATATATATTTTTTTGTAGTTATAATTGTAACTACGAATAAATATATTTATATATATTTTTATATATTTATAAATATGTATATATTTATATATATATATATTTATTTATAAATTATAATATATGTTTTTATTGTAATTTTATAATTATTTATAAATTTATATAGTTATAATTATAAATAAAAATAAATATATTTAAAATGTATTTATATATACTAAAAATTTAATAATTATAAATATAATAAACATATTTATTCTTTGAATATAATTAATGTAATTTTATAAGTATTGAGAACATAATATAGTGTATATATATGTATGGGTAACATGAATTAATCATATACACTATGTAAAATTAACATACTAAAAAAAGAGCCATCAATGGACCACATGAATAATAAGAAGGGTGTAATGTATAAATGAATATTCATGATGATACATAATATATATGCACACATGATCAATATATTAATTGACCAAATTCATTGGAAACACATTTATATTTAATTATAATCTTATAATATTTTTAAACATTATATATATTTTTAAGTTATTAAAAAATATATTTTAATTATAAACATGAACATTTTATTTAATCAATACAAATAAAAAATATTTTTGAATATAAATATAATAATTTTATATAAATTATTATTAAAAATATTTATCAGTTCTAAGACTAGTGCTGATAAATCTACCCTTTATCAGCGTTAAAAAAAGTGATGATAAAGGGTACCCCTTTATCAGTGCTTTTTTAGGGCTGATAAAGGGTATATTTTTCAGGGATTTTAGCTAGAAATAATAAAGTCCCCTCCTTTATCAGTGCATTCTACTTATCACTGATAAAACGAAACACATTCTTTGCCACTTTTTTTGGTAGTGGTATAAAATTTTCCACATATTAAATGAACACATAGTGAATAATTTTAATAAATTCAACCAACTTATTCTATGATAAAATGATAATAAAATTATTTATTCATCGATGATCAATTTCATGGACAATTCTGATACCACATGGTGGGTCCCATCTTTTCCAACATACCTATTCCCTAGAATATAGATGATTGATGATAATTTTATTATGTGAGAACATCTCTGTCCTTATCTCGGTAGCAGTGAATAGTACTCAAAGACCATGAAAAGTGTATAACAACTCATTAAGGACCCTAAAGTGATAAGGAATAGTCATAATTGCAGCAAAAATCCTACGAAAACGCATAGTGTAATATATTCTATTTGTATTTAGATGTCTCATAATGTATGATGGACACTTATTCCATTATCCTTCCTTTCTCTATGATTTATTGATTTAACTAGAAAGATTAACCTTCAACTCCTGTGTGAAAGGATTTATACAGTTACTATTATCCCGATCAACTAGGGCTAAAATATTATTTCCTCAACTCAGGAGAAATAATTTTTTTGAAAGGTTGTGGTCGAAGCCTCATGTTATTATTAAAATAAAGGCCTCTTTTTTTTTCTGGGTAGAGGGAGATCCATTACATAGCCTGAATTCCTCAGACCAAGTGGCCTGAATACAAGGCTTGAAATCCCATTTTGGCCTAAAGGGCCCTTTGGTGAACAATATTGATAAAGTACCCATGCTGCTACAATACCACCTCCACTAGTGCCTTCAATTCTATAGTGTCACTGCTGCTACAATGCTGATAAATTGCTTCTATGTTACCCCCAAAAAATTGTCCCTGCCTGGATTTGATTCTGGGTGTTTTGTATTCCAACAGGATCTCGTACCACTTGGGTACAAGATCGTTGGCTCTCAAAAGAAACAAATTATATCCTCACCATTCATCCAATTCTATACCACCAATGACACACCCAACACATGCTAGAACACAATGAATTCATTATCATGGGGTTTTCCCTTTCATTAATGTACATGATAAAATGAAATATATTGATAATGATCTCATGTCAAGAGAACAATACACATATCCGTAGATAGGAACAACCAATGGCAACTGAAACATGTGGTGTTCTTATTAGTGTGTTTGCCCTCATCATCTCACCCGCTAGAGATCACCATTTAATAACTTCTAGAAAATATGTCTCAATAATTATGATCCCCCAACACTTGATATTCACATATCAACTATGTCTAATCCGTATGATGTATCGAATCCCAAAGACATATATTTAAGATTAATTCCACAGTATCTCATAGATCTAATTATATCTTGGAAACTGCGACAACCTTTTTATAACATATATAATCCATTGAAATTACAATTTAAATAGTGGAAACAGATATTTACACACTATAATAGTAAGAATACATCATTTATAACTCACTGTATACATATTATGGTATTCTAAAAGTATTTATCACGCTAGGTATTTGAAACCCACTATTATAAAAAAAAATTGGTTTATTATATCCTAGAATAAAAAGTGAATTATGTTAATTATTTCACTCTTAAAAATTTTAAAACATTGGATTATAATTATCAATTCACTTTGTAAAATGTGAAATTTTTTGATATCAAATATTCTTTATAGATATCCTGTCTCTCTTTGATTTAATGAACCTGCTTTATTTGTAATTGTAAAGTATTAAGATTAACATGGGATGTTTAGAAATACATATATTTATAATTTTATATATTATACTAAATTATTTACAATCACATGTAATGGTGGTGATAATAAAATAAGTGGAAATTTCATCATTGGTGGTTAACCAATCTTTAATGGGACATCATCTAAAGAGGTGGTGGGAGATAAATATTTTTCACATATATTAAAAATTAAAATTTAATAGGACATTAAATTTTTAAAAAACATGTTAAAATACTTTATAATTGTTTTAAGAATGTTTAAATTCAAAAATAATAGGTGGATAATGATTTTAGAAATTTAAAATAGAATAAAAGATGAAAGGACATTACCTATTTCCTAAATTCTTTCCTTTTCTATGACCCTTAACATATTGAAGGATTTATTTTTGATTACACCAGAATGTATATAAGGTTGGTAATGGGATATTGATCCGGTTCTTGGGTGGATTTTTATATTTTTAAAGTTTAACATAAGTGGTTTTCCATTAGATGGGTGTGGGTTAATTTATACTCAATGAGAAAGGTATTTTAAGTGTAAAATATTGAATAAATTATTATATCCCAGGTGAGGATTTTAGTAGTGATAATTTTGACATTATGAATCATATATTAATTAAATATAATATATTTTGGTTTTTAAACATATTTATCAACCAAACTCAAATGTTTATTAAAAATGAAATTGTTAAAATTCAAAACTATTATTTTAATTGAATATTTATTACTTTATACTTTGGAAAATACTTTTAAATTTTATAAATTATGTTTATTATCTTCAAATAACCAATTTGTCTTATTAAATTTATTTTATAATAAAATTACCAATTTATTAATTATGAATTCATTATTGTATCATCATTATGTTAAAAAACATGTGGTATTTATAAAATAGTATTTTTACTATTTATATAAAAAATGAAGTATTTTAGAAAACTAACAAAACATTCCCCTTATAAAAACTGAATATCAGAATTATAAAATGGTATTCATTTTATCAAAAAAAATATAACATAGGAACATTTAATTTTTAATAAAAATTTATAATTTCTTTAAAATATATGAAAATATAGATTATTAAAAATGTGCTATATTTTCTTTGAGTTTTTTTACTTGATATTTATTTTTAGGGAATTATAATATTTATATATTCATAAATTAATCATGAAATTTTTTTTAACATAAATTTTTTTATTTTGAAGCCAAATTACTATTCCAACTATCATGTAACTATTCCCAAAGGTAAGGAAATTGTTCTTGAATTGTTAGGTTATTATTCCAAAAGTTACATTACTATTTCCATAATCACATTACTATTCTCAAGGTTACACTACCACCTATAAATACCTCTTCATTCCTTCATTCAACATTCACTACAATTCCTCATAGGTTTTATATTTTCCATTTCTAATAAGCTGATTGGATTATTATTATTCTATTTCGTTTATATAGTGTTGTTCATGGGGGTGATACTACAGAAAATTGGAATTATCTATGTTTTACTATTCAAAATGTTTTATTTAATATTTTTTCCGATTGTAATATTTATAATTTTCTTGGGTTTTTCTTCTGAATGACGTAACAATATCCATTAATGAAGTAATGTTTTGTTAGTTTCTCTATGTGTTGTATGTTAATAATACAAAGCATTGTATTATAACACACATTTATTTAAGAAATAGTTATTACATAAATCGTAGGTCATTAGATTCTTTCCCTATATATAAATTCCATGACCCAAATTTAAATTCATATTCTCAGTTTAGAATATTTGAGGGTACTTATTTTTCACCATTTCCTTTTATTCCCATGTTACCTTTTCATATTTATGGTTCCACCAGAGCACTTTGACAAAGTTAGTAATCTTGTTGCTTTTAACATTTTCTCTACACTCCAATATCTTAATCAGATTCTCCTCATATGAGTTTTCATTCCCCAATTGCACCATCTCATGATTTAGTATATGTATGGGATCAGTATGTACTAACTAAAGTGACATACAATGAAAACATCATGAACTTGATCCATGTATTGTGGATGTGCTAGCCGATTGGCCACTACTCCTTAGTGATAAAAGATCTTAATGGTTCCAACATACCAAAGGCTAATCATTCCTTTATTTCAAAGCTGAATGACTATCTTCAATAGTGATATTCAAAGGACACTTTTCTCTTTAACATCAAACACCAAGTCCCTTTGATGGTTTTCAACCTACTTCTTCTACTAATTTTTTTATATTTTATATTATATTGGATGATTGGAGTATTTTCTATCATCTCATTCACCAGATCAGGTCTAAGTATCATTCATTCACCAACTTTATCCCAACAAGTTGGAGTTCTACATCACTTCCCACACAAATCATTATATGGATCCATTTGAATACTCAAGTAGAAACTATTATTTTATGATAAGTAAACTAATGGTAGAGTTAATCCAATAAAAGTTTTAATTCCATTGATTAGGCTCTCATTATGCCCTTAATTTTCTAAATGGTAATTTATGATTGTCCATCAGTTTAGGAAATATAGGCTATAATAAAATTGAATTAAGTATTTAGATCAAGTTTAATACATCTCTAAAATTTAGAAGGGAACCTAAGATCACAATAAAATATTATTTAAAGTGGTTCCCCATGTAGCCCCACCACATTACATATATCTAAGAAATTTGTTCAAGAGAAAAAACATTTTGAATTGTTATGTAGTGGGAAGTCTTAGTGAGATTATCCACTACAGCCAATATCACATTGCTTCTTTTGGGTGTCTTTGAGAGGCCATTGGAAAAGTACCGGGTGATTTTTTCTTTTTTCTATATGGGTATAGGAAATGTTTAAATCATTAACTATGAATCATCCCACTCTTCTTTAACATAAAAACATACCAAGAACATTGAGGCGTACTCAGAGATCTCCTTCTTCATTCTTTCATAGAAGAAGTGCTCTCAAAGATCAAAATACATATTGGTTTTTCCAGGATGTGTAAATAAGTATGAGTTATGTGAATTTTATAATATAACTTTCTATATCTTAGGTGTTATATGAAAAAATATTATATGCCCAAACTGAATGAAACTATCTTAATCATTTTGGAATTCATGAATATTATGTTCATTTACTACTATTACCTTCTTTTAAACTCAAAATATTTTCCATTATTACTCCTTAATATTATCATGGATAGATGGTTGGGTAGTCATTTAGTAAAGTTAGGAATTATTAAACACCTTTATGATTTCGATATCCATCCTTTGGGTATCCCTAAGGATAGGGTCTTTCTCAATCTTCATCTTAAATAGAGCAGCATGTTCTTTTATACTAAGAGCATCAACTATATTGTTTTCAATTTAATGATGGTAGTGAATAGAGAAACCATAAACCTTCATCATATAAAACCATATTCATTGGCAGATGTCCATATCTTTTTTTGAATTTATATATTAGATTTTGGTGATCTACATGTGTCACACTTCTCATTATAAAGGCATTTATGCCAAATCTACAATTTGAATATCATAGCTGCAAATTATAGATCATGAATCAATTGATTCTTCTCATGGATATTTAACTTTTGTAAGGAATAAGCTACCACTTTATCATTTTACATGACTACATAACCCAATACTTTCATTGATGAATCACTATATATCACAAAACCTTCTCCATTTGATGGTAGTGTCAGTAGATAAATAGAGATTAACCTCTTCTTGAGCTCCTTAAATATTTCCTTACATTCTTCCATCTAGACATACGTTACCCCGTTCCATGTTAAAATATTTTAAAACATATAAAATCCTGAGAAATTTTTCACAAAACATCGGTATTACCCAGATAATCAAATAAAACTATGCGTTTTGATTACACTTGAGGGTTTAGGCCATTCCTTAATAGCAATTTTCTTTGAGGGGTTAAAAAAAAATTCACCAAGTTGTGATCACATGCCCCCAAAATGTGACTTCATGCATCTTAATGTCACACTTTATATATATAGCATAAATTTTATCCTTTCATAATTTCGCTGGTACAATTCATATATTCTCTTCATTTTCCAATCTTCTTTTGGAGTACAAGAAAATATCATTAATAAGAACCACCAATGTTTTTCAAGGTTTTCTATACAGACTATATTCATAATATTCATGAATATTATTGGAAAATTTTTAAGTCCAAATAGAATTACTATGAACTCATAGTTCCCATAAGTTGTATGAAATGTTGTCTTCTGAATAAATTACTTATTTACATTCATTTCATAATATAAAAAATGAAGATCCATCTTTTATAAGAATCTATATCCTTCTATTTGATCAAAAAAATAATAAATCACAGGAAGGGAATACTTATTCCTTATGGTGATATGGTTGAGATCTTTCTAATTGATACAAAACCATATTGATCCATCCTTTTTCTTGAAAAATAGCTCTGACACACCCCAAGGAAAATAACTAGTGTGTATGAACCACTTGTATAAATTATCTTGAAAATACTTATTGAACTCCTCCATTTGTATTAGGTTCATCCTATTTGGAACCATGGAGATAGGATTGGATCTTGGTATAAGATCAATTAAGAACATTACACCGTGATCTGGGGGATGGCTAGGTAAATATTTTGGAAATACATTAGTATATTCCCTTATAATGGTAATTTATTCAAGGTTTATACATTCCTTTGACTCAACCATTTGGGAAAGGTATGTCTTTATTGGGTATCACTTCCCACACCATAAAGGGATTTTACAAAGGCGATTCATGATCTTTCATGCATTTGTATAGGGGCATGGGATGGATTGAAAAATAGAAATATATTTCCCTATCCTAATACTTTATGTAATATCCATATAACAAGATCCAATCAATGTATAGTATAATATAAAATTACACTAGGGAAAGGATTATAAGATTCGCTGGATGAATCTTCCTACAAATTCTAATAAGAGAAGAGTCCAAGACTTAGGTTGCATTGATTTCACCATTATATGTTTTTAAAAGTATCTCTACTTCACGGTATTAGTATTGTGTTTCAATAATTCTAGAATAATTTAAGCATATAATGGAATGCATAGAAATATAATCAAATAATATTTTTTCCATTCATGATTGCATAGGAATTTTACATTGTACCACTTTATTTTCAAGTTCCACCTCATCAGTAGTGATGAGATAATATTTCCCTTGCTTTATTGATTTTTGGTTATTGATATTGATTTTTCTCAAAAGCTTGTGTTTTAGTGAGCTATATTATATAGTCCCCTTTCTCCTTACAATTGATTTATGGTATTATGGGTGGTTCGTTGGGTGGTTCCTTCCTTTACTCAATTATATTTACTAGATTCTTCATGTTCCATCAATATCCATGTGCTTTTTGGACTTCTCTCCCACACTTAAAGCTCTAAATAATCCATTTTAGGTGATTTCCCACAGTTTTTCTTATATTTTTGAAATGTGGGTCACTGTTTCTTTTTTTCCCTATTTCCCATTTGATCTAATATCTTGAAATTCAATTATTATCTTCTTCCCTCCATTTCTGTGGGTAAATTCTCTAAATTCAATCTATACATAGATATAAAATAAGAAAACTACAACATAACTCCAAAATCCTTAAATAACTATATCATTTTTATGTTGTGGGTTTAAACCACTAAATAATATATCTATTTTGTTATTGTGTTTCATACAAAAACCTAAGGAATATCTCACAAGACTTTTAAAATTTTATTTATAAGCCATGAAATATTCTACCTCCCTTTTCTTAAGATAGATGAATTATATCTCTATCATTGTTTGAGGTGGTTAAGGGAAATAATTATTAATAAATAACTTCATAAATTATTCCCACCCAATTTATTATCTTTCATCATTTGGCATGGTATTCATTATCAACACTGACCATTGATCAGCCTTACTATCTAAATTATAGATAGCATATGATATATTATTATTCTTAAATTAGTGGATAAAAAAATATATTCTCTATTGAGTTAACAAACTATTCTATGACAAGTGGATCGGAAGATCTACTAAACCTTAGTGGTTTCTACAACATAAATGAATTGATGGCTAGTTATAATTTCTTAGATAAAGGAGGAAATTATATATGGTTAATTTTATTAATCATATCCTGAGATAGTTGGGTATGAATAACCCTAAATTTATTAACTCCTCGTTGAATTTAATTGGGAAAGTTGTTTTTTAAATTATTTAATTATCAGTCACATGGTATTTTGGTCGAGATTCTACTTGTTCCCACCATGTTATAAAATAAAAAATTTGTGAACAAAACATAAGTCAATAAAGAATGAATAAATAATTTATGTTTATAAGAAAATTAATTCTAAAGATGTATCTTTTATGATCCCTCTGTTTATCATTTTTCACAAATGATACTTCTAGGATAATGTAATTTAATCTTTTTCTAACATTAAAAGAAATAATTACTTTAGTAATACTTCCTTTATAATGTTTTTATAGAGTTTATGATTAACCGAATCATATCTACTAGGAGTATCAAACCAGTTGTGCAACAAGTCCTCTTTGTCATTCTCTAGGTAACGATCGAGTAAATACCCAATACACACTTTTCATGGTTATAACCCCAACATACATTTATTCTTGATCCATATCCACTTTTAGTATCTAGATATAAATTTCATTGAAAAAAACCAAATTCTCTTATACTTTACCAAAATACAATATTTTTACCTATACATAGACATATCTTTATGGTTTTTAATAATATTTTTAATCATAATTCCCAAATTAACTAAACCATTCCATGATTCCAATTATAAGGATCCAAATTTTTCTTACATGACTACTAGATCATTTTTTGACAAAAAACATAATAGTGATATAAATTGGGATCCCAAGTGTTGGTATCTTGGAAAAATTAGGCTCATGAATCACTTCTATAGAATAAACCATAAATATTATATAAATAATTATCATTTTTACTCTTAAAATGTGTCATGTTCTCATTATTTCATGTACACACAAATGGATATAAATCAGTGAAAGGGGTATCTAAAAGACCAATAAGGGGAGGGATACCGTAAAAGGAATAAGAGAATGAATAAATAGTAAATTGGTGAGTGTAATCATCATCATCATTTCAAGAAAATGGGATAATCATCATAATAATTAGAGAATCATTTAAAAAAGGCATCAAATATTTCATATGCATAATAATTAGACATCATAACATAGTAATCAATTACTACACATATTTGTGAACATATCTAGAATCATGTTAACACATATTGTATGTGCATAAATCATAAGATCATAAGTGTTAAAAAAATACAGAATAATTTGCATCCATAATATTCATAATATCATGAAATATATCACATTACCTAATTTATTAAAGGGATATATAATTTTGGCCCCAGTCATTTCATTATAAAATGTTCATAATCAAGCATTAAATATAAAACATAAAATAATCAAAGTCATAAAATAAAACCATGGAATGGAAAGGGTTTCATAATGATATAATAAAGAGTAATTTCATGAATAACCTATGGGGTTACCAAGTGAATAAGAGAAATTATATTTTTTTATAAAACATTATTATTATTGAGTGGATAACAAATAACTCAAGAGGAGGCAGTTTGATTTTTTAGAAATTAAATTCTTTTTGATAAAGATTTATAAGTGGATTATAAAACATTTTAAAAGGGTAAAAAAATCTATACACCTTAAAATAAAAGGTAAATAATAGTGGAAATAAATTATATGAACATCCATATATAAAAAATGTGAATTATTATATAACCAAAAAATAAGGGGATTAGGTTGGAGAATCTCATTACCTTAAATCCCTCTTTATTTTTTCACTTTTCTTCCTGATACATAATAAAATTAAGTTTATTGAAAACTATAGTCAGAATTAAATTATGCTTTTTTATTTCACAATTTATCAATTATAATCATTGAATTATATTTCTAAATAACCATCATTAAATGATAAATGTTTTGATATCATATTTTTCTTAAAAATATCATATGTTAATTTTATATAACGATATTGATTTATTTCTACTTATAAATTATTATGATTATCTATAGAAGTGTATAAAAACATACATTTATAAATATTTATATTATAAACAATTTACTATAATCATCCATAAAGTTGTTGATAAGAAATTAAAAGTAAACACCTTTATTGGTGCTAACAGATGATTGATGAGGCATTGTCCAAAGAGGAGGTCTGAGCTATATATTATGTACTTATTTTAAAAATAAAATTTTTATAAAAAATTAAAATTATTAAGATCATGCTACTATAATATTTAATTTTTTAAGAAGTTTTGGTTTAGGAAAAGAAAGTTGGATAATGAGTATATAAAAGAAAAAAAAATAAAATATGAAAGGATATTACTCTTACTTGAAGTTTTTTGTTTTCTACAACCTTTAACATCTTGAAATATTGAAGTTTGGTTACTCTATAAAATACCAAAGGATTTTAAGAGGATAAAGACATGGGATTAAGAATGTTTTTGGATTTTTAATGTAGATGTTATGTGCTTTTACAAGATAGGGGTGGTGGGTAATTTTTAGGTTAAGAGAGGGCTATTTTTAAGATAAAATACTAAATAAAATATTATATCCAAGCTAATCTATTAAATAGTGATATGTTTAGCATTATTAATCATATATTAATAAATTAAAATATACTTAAATTTTTGGACCTTGTTATAATTTAAATTTAGTAGTTTATTAAAAAGGGTAGTGCAAAAAAATGAAAATTTGATATTTTAATGGAATAATTTTGACTTTAGACATTGGAAAATGCGTTTTTAGGTTTTGAAATTAAGTTTATTGTTTTTAAATGACCAATTTACTTTTTAAAAAAAATTTTGAACCAAAATATACAATTTAGAATTTATTAATTCATTATTGTATCATCATTATGACATAAAACATGTGGTATATGAAAAATAATATTTTTTACGATTCATGAAAAAATTGAACATATTTAAGAAAATTTCCAAAAAGTCACCCTTGAAAATTTTTAACATTATGACTCAAAAAATGATTTTTAGTTTATCAGATTAATTTTCTAAAATTTGTAATTTTAATTTATTAATATAATTTTGTCAATGAAATACATAAAAAAATTCTTTATTAAAAATGTGCGTATATTTTCTTTGAGTTTTTAATATTGATATTTATTTTTTGAAATATAATGTAATATTTTATTATATTACTAATATTAATTACTATTTATTATAAATATTATTATTTCAATGTCAAATTACTATTTTAAAGGTCATGTTACTATTTTTAATGGCTAGGTTACTATTCTTAATGGTCATATTGTTATTCCAATGATCATATTACTATTCAAACATCCATATTATCTCCTATAATTATATATTCATTACATCATTCAACATTCAAAATAATTCCTTCTGAGGTTCTATATTTTTCTTTTCCATTGCTTTGATTGGTATACTATAATTCTATTTCATTTCTATAATATTGTTCATGGGGATAAAAATTCCAATAGATTGAAGTGGTCCATGTTTTCCCATTCTACTTTATTTACTTATTTTTTTCAATATTTTTATATTTTTAATTTTCGTGGTTTTATTTGTTGAGTAATGGAATGATATACATTAATTAAATAATAATTTTTTAGTTTCTCTAAGTGTTTTATGTTTTTAATACTGTACAATATAATATAATGCAGATTTATCTAGGAAATAGATATTACTTATAACATGTAGGTCATTACAACCATAATGTCTATTATTCCAAATTTAAATTACTTTACATGTTTCTATAGTTTTACAAATAAAATCCACATCCCATTTTTGGGATTTTTTTTACTTTTTTAAAAGTTACCAAAATAAAAAGATGGTTTCTCCAATTTTTCAATGCATATTTTTATTTAAATTATAAAAGTATTTTTCATTTATGTTAGAATCCTTTAAGTATTTTTATGATTCACTGAGGATATGATTTAATGATACCATCCACTTTCTTTCTCTGGATATCATATTATGATGATGTTCTAAGTAAGTTTTTAGGACACCCTCTTCTTTTCTTTGGGTTAATTAAGATATCATAAAAAATGAATGATTTTATTATCTTGTGGAATAAATATATATGGTTTTCATTATGGGATGGGTGGGACCAAAATTATGTTTCCCTATAATTAATTGGGTAAATCATGATATCTCATGAGATAATATGAAAGGGAATGGAAAGTGAACCCAATCCACTTTGAGACTTTATGTACTATATCAATGGGAATGTGGAGTAAAACCAATCCACTATAGGACTCTATACACTATGATAGTCTTGGCAGTTATCCCTGACTAAGGAAATTATTTTCTATGATTATTTATATACCAAAAACTTATATTTTATTCTTTTGATATTCTCTCAGGTTCTATGATTTATTATTGATGATTCCACACTATTATGACTCATTATTTTGTTTTGAAAATTTCTTATGTCATCAATCATGACACATAGTCTATAAATTTTTTTGTTTTTTCATAAGTTATGATCATGTTATCATACCCTTATTCTTATCTTATGATCACTTGTTATAATTTCTTTATATCTACAATGGTTTCCCTTGCAAATCATCTGATCTCACCTTTTCTTATGTTTCTTTTTTTTCATACGTTATGATGAATTTTTTTAAGTAGGATCTGTATGAAAAAGTATATATGTGAGAAGAACATTTTGAGAGATGTTGAATAAATTTCATGAAATATGTTCATTATATATCTAGTCTCCAAAGACACTAAACCATTAGGTTTTTCTGGTGAGTATGAATATAGTCTTTGTTGAGTATTTATCTAAAATGATATAATATTTATTTATGTGATTTTTGGTTCACCTAATTTGGTATAAAAGAAGGGTTTAGTTATATTTATAGATTGATATTAGTAAATATTAGTGAGAACCATATGTATAAGAGTAAATATAAGAAATACCCTTAATTTTTTTTAAAATATGGATTGTGTGGATTCCTTGAAATTGCATCCCTCTCTAGAAGAAAATAATTATATGAACGCTCTAAAATATATGAACCAATGGTAAATAACATAGAAAATGATAATTCGGTTTTAAATCAATATTCACCTGGTGCCTGAAATGGAGGCCTATCTATACACCTGTTTTGAGACAAATGAGGAATAATTTTTTTATTCATATTCTCTATGAAAAATTATTCGAGATTTAAATATACTTTGTAAGAAAGGATAATAGCATATGACCATGTAAAACATATATTGAAACATTAAATATCATAGGTTGATAAAAATGTTTCATAATTTAGGACATCTTAATAATTATTTTCATTATTATATGATTGATTACTCTTATTAATGTTGATTGATACTCACATAAAAATATTTGTGAATGAAAATGATGAGAACCTTAATAAAATGGATAAAGATATGATTATTATGAATTTATAAACATTAAATTTCATATTTGTATATGATTCTGGTAACTCTTTTATATATAAATAATTATCTAAGAGTATCACATCACCACCACAACATATAGATATTTTTTTATCATTGAAAGATTCTAATGGTATTATGACTTCATCTCAAGTATATATCTTCTCTCTGATAAAAATTTATGTGAATGTGATTCTTTTAAATTTTTCATTCCCCCTATAATCTAATTTTATGTGCCTTTGGGAAGGGAATTAATCTATATATATAAATCCCATATAAATTTTTGAGAATGTGAAGTCACAGTTGATAATCCAAATCAACTTATGACCATTTATTAGTGCGATGATCAATATGAACCTTTAATGGAAATTAATTCTATTATATAGATCTCACTACCTATTAATGAATCTTATTTATCTCAAAATTGATCATATGAATATTTTTTGAGAATATTATGATATATTTCGTGAATAGTTATCTCATCTTCCCCCAATACCTTGATATTTATTTTTCAAAAGAATGCATGCATGGTTCTATACCTATTTCAAATATTCTGTATATAATGTACCCTACTTAGTTGTTGGAATTAAAGAATAAACAGTAAGAGAATCTATAAAAGGTATTAATATACCCTTGTATGTCACCAAGGGGTATATCTATTTTTTATTAAGAAGAGATTTTAGTTAAATTGTATTTTCATTGATTATCAAGAACTTAACAGGATCACAATTAAAAACAAGTATCGCCTACCCCATTTGGATGATTTTTTTGTTTAAATGTATAGAGTTTAATGCTTTTCAAATATTGGTCTTTGAGATTGATATCACAAATTATGGGTTAAAATAGAGGATATACCTAATAAAACCTTCCGTATGAGGTATGCACACTACGGATTTATAGTGATTCCATTTGGACTTACCAATTCTTCTTCTATTATATAATATCTAATTAATGTGGTAGCCTTTATTGTTTATATTATCACATATACCATAAGTAAGTAAGAGCATTAATATCATCTAAGGCTAGTTTTAAAGACCTTTATTAATGATAAAATGCATTCTAAATTTAGAAAATATGAATTCTTGCTATAGAAATATCATTCTTTCTTTATGTAATCACTAGTGAGGGTATATTAGTGGATTCTTCAAAGAAAAAAGTTATTGAAAAAAGGACCATAAATATGGTGATTAATTAGGTCTATAGTTTTCTAATATTTCATGTATATTAATGATTCTTTATGAAAAACATTTCACGACTATAAAATAAAATAACCAAGCTGACATTGAAGGGAGAATGTTTCTTTTGGATACATAAATGTGAATAAAATTAAGAGAAGGTTGGTTAGTGTACCTGTCATTACACTATCCTATAATAGAGAAGGGTTTGTAATATATAGTGAAGGATCAAAGAAATGATTGGAATGTGTTATCATTTATACTGACAATGTATTATCATATGCCTTATATCAATTAAATTTCCATGTGTAAAATAACCTATCTCATGATTTGGAGCTAGAAACTATATTTTTTCTTTAAAAATATAGAGACATAATGATCTTAAAATATTAAGTATATATTCACATCGAAATAGTTTTATATTTTCCAAATTTTAATGGTATTGTTGATTAAATATTATTATTTATCAATACATTAACTCCTTATGAAGGTAAATAATATTAATGATGCACCGAGTGGGAAGGACCTTGATCTTTATTAATGATAACAATTAAAAAAGATCCAATAACAATGAATCTGAAATGGATGGATATTGAAACCATAATTTATGGGTAGAAATCCTTTATTTATTAAATGAATGTTTAACCATCCATCCATGTGATGTTTAAATATTTTTATAAGCAAGATATGGATAAATAAAAGAAGTTAAAGAATTTTTTGGAGTTAAACCTTGACCCTGGTGGAATGATATAGCTCGGGAACTAGATATATGTCACATAAATGCTAGAATTGAAGAGGGAGATATTGGATAAAGCACATAAATTGTCTATATCTATTAATCACGGAAGTAAAATGTTTTATAGAGATATCAAAGAGTATTTTTTGTGGTATGACATGAAAAGGGATATGTAGAGTATGTATCTAAATTCCTGGATTGTCATCAATTAAAGGATGAATGTTAGAAGTATAAGGGTATGATGAAACCATTAACCATACACATATGGGACTGGGAAAAAATCACCCTGACTTTTAATATATGACTTTAGAAGATATATAATGTCCATAACACCATTTGGGTTATAGTTAATCACCTTATGAAGTCAACACGATTCATTAATATCAGAGAATATTTATCATTTGACTAACTTGATAGGATATGAATTAAGCAGGTGGTGATGTTACATAGAGTTCCACTCTCAATTTTATCTAATCAAGATCCAAGGTTTTCCATTATGTTATCTAGAATCTTTCATAATTCATTGAATATATATCTATGATTTAGCACTATATATTATCCCCACACAAATAGTCAGTCTAAGAGTAACATTAAATAAATTTCATTTAGTTTAATTTTATTACAAAAACACCATTCATTTGAGCATTTAGATGGATATTTATGATGACTTGAATGGAAATAAGTGTGTAATTACAAAATGTTGAGATAAATTTAGTGCTCAAAAAATTTTGGGACCTAAGCTAGATGAGGTAATGATAGAGAATATTAGAGCAATTTATCTACACATTAGAACATCTCAAAGTTGACAGAAATGTTAATCTGATAATTTATGGAGATATCTAGATTTCAAATTTGGTGATAAATTTTTCCAATGAATATCTCCTTAGAATGATGTTGTGATATTTGGAAATAAAGGGAAATTGTGACCGACATATATGGGTCCTTATGAGATTCTTGATCATTTTTGTGACAATAGATTTTTTTTCATGAAACTTACATCAGACCTCTCTAAATATTAAGATTTATTACAATTATCTATTTTGATTGATTATATACATGATCCTATAAATGTACTAATGTCAGAGGCTTCTAAACTATAAAATGATCTTTTGAATGAGGAACAACAAGTGGAGATTCTAGATTACATAGATAAAGTACTATAGAATAATACCACTCACCTAATCAAAGATTTGTTTTATCAAAAAAATAGATTTGAGTAAGCTATATGGGAACCCATATATGAAATTAGGTAGAATTATACTCAACCATTTCTATTAAAATAACATAATTTAAAAGGTGAAATTATTTTAAGGGGGTAGATTGTAACACATAATTATTTTAGAATATATTTCTCTTTAATTATTTAATCATGTTCAATAGATTTTGATGCACACAACAATGAACTTAAATGAATAATTTTTTTTATTAAAATATAAAATTAAACACAGAACTATATAGTTAAATGAGAGTGATAAATGAATTTATAAAATTGGTCAAATTCACTTAAGATAAAACCATTGATTCTATTTTGTGTAATTATGTATTTTGTTAGATTCAATAATTTGAGGAGTGATATTAATAAAATTTATTGATATGGTTTTTGTAATTATTAGTAAAAACATTTAATTACATCCATGAATTTTTTATGTAATTATTAATAATATTAGTCTAACAATTCATGGCTAAATTGAAATGTTTTGTTTAGAAACATTTTTTATATATATGTATTTTTTTTTCAAAATGATAATTTACATTGTTTTGAGAATTAAAACTTTAAAATAATATTTATTATATATTAATAAGGATGAATTATTATTCATAAAATGATTATTAATTATTTATAATTAAATATAAATCTATTTGAAAGTTAAAGAATATATTTTTCAGAAAACAAAATTTTAATGTAATCAATTTATTATTAACATAATAAATGAAATAAATCACAATTGATCAATGATTTTAATTAAATGTATTGATAATATATTAAATAAAATAAATTAATATTTATTAAAATAATTTACATGGAATGTAATAAAAATGAATTTATTTTTTACACTTAAAGACAGATTCATTATAAATATGGTTTTTATGATTTATTTGCGTTAATATTAAAATTAATTTCATCCACATATAGACTTTGAATATTTTAAAATTTATTCCTTATTTGGAATTATATTAATATATATTATATATTAAGGACAACTTAATTTTTGGGTAAATAAATAACTAAACATGGTTAAAGTTTTTCATCGGGGTAAGGTTAAAAAAAGTTAAAATTATGGTTAACCTAAGTGAAAAGGTGAAAATTATCTCTAAAACATGTAACAATTTAGTTATTTGTTTTTATTTTCAGACAAAATTATCATATACTTTATTTTTTTTTTCAATTTTCCATAATAATGACTCTATATTATTCTAATGTTAATGGTGTTTACACGGGAACCACTACACTCATTTATAAAAGGGAACCTAATCTATTCACTTATGCACACACTTTGAGACTTACCTCAACAATGATATTCCAAGATAACTTCCCAAAACTCCTTTAAACGTCCAAGAGGTCCCAGTATTAATAAAATACCAACATAATAATGATTAATGTGTAAGTCAAAGGTGGATACCCAAAGAAAAGGTAATTATTTTAAGCGACTTCTTTCAAGTGTATCTCTTCTTCCACCTCCTAAAAATATTCTATAACCACATAAAATTAAAAGAATCAGTATAATTAGTATAAAAAGGTTATTTTTATGATTTAAAAATGATTATATACATTACTTTTATCCAATTAAAAATAAAATATTTTCTTATGGATATGTGTAGACTACCTTTTCCATGTAGCGATGTATTTTATATTTCATCACAACCCATAATGGATGGTCATACAGATGAGATTAAAGAATATATATTATATATATTATATAATTATTATTCTTTAAAGATAAATTATTTTTTATCTTCCTTTATTTCTATCTCGTGAAAAATGAAAACATCACCTCAGGGTATGTGTAGACAACCACCTTCATGAAGTGATGTAATTAATTTATCTTCACTGACATACATGAATTTTTATAAATGTGGGTATAATGAATAAATATTATATTTATGAAGTTATCAAGATTATATATATTATTAAACCATTACCAAATTTCAAGGAATATAGTTTCTGAAATAAAACATGCATGGAAAATAGAATAGTTTCCAGCCAAATAATAATTTTAATGAAGAATATTTAATAAATGAGTAATTAAAAACTATATGGGAATTATATATAATAATTTAAATATGAATATATATCTAATATATACGTATGATACATATAACTTTTTTTATAAAGGTGGTTAGAGTGTGTATGAATCAAGTCATGACTTGAGATAAGTGTTTATGTTTTAATATCACTTTTAATCGGGATTATTTATGCTATAAGTTCATTTAGAGGTATCATATGATATTTCTCCATTGATACACATATACATTCTTCAAAATTATTTATTTATATAGTTTAAAGTATACATTCCATTTCCCTACACTTTGGTACTCAAAATATGTGAAAAGATGTTCTGAAAAAAATCCAACCTTATATCTTCTATTAAGTTGGGAATATTTTTCCTCTATACCCATGTTAATAAAAATTGATTTATGTAAGTATTTTTATATAATTAATTTTTTTATAAAGTTATTTTATACTACCTCATAATTTATTTACAAAAGTTCAAAATTAATCTTTTCAAACATTTTCTACAGGACACACTTTAGACTATCCTCATAGAGATGTGATTGAAATATTTTTTTAAATGTATACATCATGAATAAAGTTTCCCAAAAAATTGTAAATTATTAATCAATTAAATTAATTTTATATTTTCTATAGTTTTATTCTGAAAATATTATTCTCATTTATTTTGTATTTTGGTTTTTAAAATTTACCAAAAAAATATGTTTTATTTTTTTTAAATCATATTTCTAATGCTTTAAAAAAATTATTTTTTATATATATCAACATAATTTAAATAATTTTATTATTAAATGTGGATATTATCTAATGATATAGTCCAAATAATATCTCATGTTTTCGTATTATGATGATTTATATGTAACTTTTTATGAAACTTCTTTCTTTTCCTTTATTTAATTATGCTATGATGAATATTTTTTTATCTTTTGACACACATATAAATGGTTTTTATTTTGTGATTATTGATATTGGAATTATAGATACCCATTATTTAATGGTTAAATATTTACATCTCATGAGATAATGTGAAATAGAATGGGGACTATACCCAATCCACTATGGGAATTTGTCTACAATGTTTATGGGATTGGGGAGTGAACCAAATAATATGTTGAAATCTTCTCGCTATGATATTCTTGGAAGTGAGCCATAAATATAGAACTTATTTTATATTATTATGTAGATAAAAAAATTATTTCTTATGTTTATGAAATTCTATTATGGATCATGATTATTTATTAATTCTTCTATAAACTTCTTACTCATGTATTTTTCCGTGGATAAATTCTTATGGCTTGACACAAGATTTATGTTTCCTGACCTATTCAAAACATTTTCATAAGTAATTATCATGTTCTCATACCATTTTTAATAATCCAACCAAGGATATCCATCTTATGGATTCCAAAACTAGTCTACCACTAACCCAGATGGCCTTCCAGATCTACAAAAAATGGGAAATAGTTCATGGGAATCACATGAACACGCCTTGGAATGATTACACCCAATAATAATATTAACTGTGGAAATAGGGATATAAAAAAACTCACCATAACCCATTCATATTTTAGATATCCATGATGAAATAAAATAATAAATACAAAAATAAAAAATATAATATAAATTTATTAAATGACATGAGAACCAAAAACATCCCTCACACCCTAGTCTCCCTCTCCTGCAGAAATTTATCCCCATACCTGTCCTTCACCCACCATAGTATTACTAAACCTCCAAATATAAAAATAAAGAAAATAATTTTTTTCCAAAGAAAATTAATTAAATGGAAACTTTCCATGCACTCTAGGAAAGTAAATCTAGGTCTTACCCAAATTAGATAATATTAATACTAATTGAATACAATAAAATAAATAATATAATTATATCAATAAATGATCAGTGGGAATCCTTAAGGAGAATGAAGAACCAAAACATAGATAAAATATGTTTTAGAACATAAGCACTCTGTAAGACACCAATATCCACCAAATCTATGGAAATACACTAGTAAAACAGTTTATAAATTTCTAGATTGAATATACGATATAAAGTAGGTTTTAAATTCATTATAAAACCATGCCACATGTCCAAATTAACACAACTACCCTTTTTATAAAATATAAACTAGGATAGTTAAAAATATTTAAATAAAACCTTTAAATTGAGGAAAGTAAAACAAAAATACAAATTACATTGTTTAGATATTCTCTTGGAAATTTAACTTGAATAAAAAAATATAATGAAACCCAATTTCATAATTTTTTTAAAGAAATAGCCAAACTATTGTCAATTTTCTCACTTGATAACACTTTTCAAACTAATTTCTAGAATAGTTTGAAAAATATTAAATTTATACTTTCATTTCCCCTTATTTAAAAACAGTAAAAATTAGATTTAAAACATTTGAAAGGTAAATCAAATAAAGAATTAGGTAAGCACACAATCAGGCACCACTATGTCAAGTCACATAATAAGGAGGTGTAAATGACAAGAACATATAATTGAAACAATAAATTAGGCATAAAAGGATACAATTGAAGTAAAAAAGATAAATTTCCAATATGAATCCACCAACTAATGGAATAGATTTCATGTGGTCTACCCTAGTCCTCATTTTAAAGGTTTCATTTAAAATGTTTAACTATCCTTAATTTTATTACGTTAAAAATATTATTTTTTGAAAGTATACAAGTGGTTTGGTTTTATAAATAATATAAAACCTACTTTTTATCTTTTCTTCAAACTATAATTTTATATAATATTATCCCATGGTTTTTCCATAGATTTGGTGGGCAGTGGTGTCTTACTGAGTCCTTATATTCTCACACCAATTTTCTTTTAGTTAAGTTATAGGGATATGGGGTTTTACCCTTTTTTTGTATTTACTCTATATAAGGGTGTGTGATGGGTTTCTTGGGTCAGATTCTTGCATGTTTGGGAATACTATAATAGAGTTGATATATTTTAGACCATTTTGGCTCACCAACCACCAATATGAGGATGATGTATCTATAGAACTATGTGTATGACATTTTATAAATTTCTTGAGTTATTTAAAATTTATTTTTAGAAATTTTATAACTTAATATATGATTTTATATTATTGAAATGATTTTTATTGGTATTTTGAACTTATAATGGTCCTTGATCGCATTCCAAGAACTTATTCAAATTCATGTGTGGTTGTTTAAAAATATTTCAAAAAATTTATAATACATTCTAGTAGATTTTAATATAAATATATGGAAGACCCTATTAGTTTTTATTATATTTAAAACTGGTTTAAATACTTTTCATTGACTTCGGTCACATTGAAATTGTTGGATTAAATTCCGGTTTAGCTTTATTAAAGGTATTTGAATATTTTTTTTAAAAATATATTTGAAGCTAGTATTATTTTTGAAAATCGTTGAATTTATTTTAGAGGATTTTTTTATAAAAATAAAGCAGTAGACCCTCTTTTGAAATTATTTTCATGTTAGGTCAGATAGAGAAATGGTAGATGGTCTATAGGGGTTTAATAGACAAGATTAAATATTTTAAACAAAAATATTTATTATCTAAATTATTTATGAATTTTAATTTGTATAGTTAATTAGTAGTAAAAATAAATGTAAGAATATAAGGCTTTTTTCTCTAGTTTAGTTCATATTAGACCTAGCCTAGTATTATACCTCTCTGATCTATGAGAGATACCTTATGGACTACCTAATTTTAAATAGGGGAATCATAACCCGATTACAAGATCCTTTTCCACGAAGTAGAGGGATAACCATACTCAAAATGACTTTTATATGGGGAGTCACAAACCAATTACAACATTGAATTGAGATTATAGGAGTTACAACCTAAACAGTCTTTAATATAGAATCCAAGAGTCACATATGCTCTCATCAAGGAAGATAGACGAAGAAACAAACAGGTAATGGTTCTTATGTTGGAGACCATATGCTCTCATCAAGGAAGTGGAAGTCAATGTATATGTAATTCATCACCTGATTTTTTATCTGAATGATGAAATATAGTCTCTCGTAGGAAATTATTTATATAGAAAATTAAACCATTGGTTCTCAAAAAGATTATGTTCTTGTTACAAATATGCCTCATTTGAATGTGTGCCTAGACTAAGATAGGTGTGATCATTACATTAAAAAATAAAACTTTAGTTTGAGATATTACCGAATGAGTTGAGAAATGCTTACATTTTTACACGCTAGAACTGATGAATGAAAGTGGAAATAAAATTGCATGGTAGATTAATCTACTATAAATATACTATTTTTTTATCAATCCTACTACTAAGATAGGGTAAATAGGTGTTATCATTCAAGGATGGGAAGAAGAGGAGCTACCATTGCTTCACAATGTGGCATAGAATCTATTACTTCATAACTGTTGAGAAATCTATTGTTTTAGGGCTAATATTCAATCTACCATTAATGATGTAGAATATACTATTTCATTTTTGTGACTTCATACTATTGTTGACGAAGTTGAGCAATACCACCTATAGTAGAGATAAAATTTATTGAGATAAAATTTCACTATAGAGAATATCTATTAGGTAGTGAAAACCCCCCATTGTTGCATCTACCATTATTTTGGATCCACATGCTACCATTGAGTGGTTATCTCCACGTGTCAAATAAGGATTGATAGAGATTAATATCCACCTTGAATGGAGTAGGAGTCCAACATTAGGAATAATGGAGTGTTTATTCTATGAAATCATAAAGCTAATGGAGCTAGTGAAGAATCAGATTGGAGGCCTGAATCTTTAATATTTAGAATATTATGAATAACAATTCATCATTCTACTCAATTTCATAACATATAAAATACAGTGATTTGTTATCCCATTTAATGATAGAATTAGTGAAATGTCTACAATACATTAATTAATATAAGTTTTAGAGATTTATAATGGATCAAAAGGTGAAACAATATGTTTTCTATATCAATAGATATAACAGAAAAACATTAAAAAAATATAATAAAAGATATTGAAGAAACACTAAAGTGTTTCAAAATATTTGGCCGATTTTAATGAAATTAAATAGAACTTTTAAATTTTAATTAATCTATGTAAAATATATAAATACATATTATATTTGAAACTCAATAAACAGTGTACATTTCTGATGCATTTTGGATGATATATCATTAAAATAAAAAAAGTTTGAATTATGAAAATTCCATAATTCTTGAATTGTTACATAAAATTGTATATTTTGTTACACCACTTAAAAGAATTTATACATCTATTTATTTTAATGAAATTTAAATAAAGCTATTAAATACCTTGCAGAACAAGTATTGTGTAAGGCCCTAAGCTTAAACATTACATATTACAGTGTTGTTTGAACTAGAATTCTCATTCAAGGATCTTTTATGTTTAGAGTTTTAGATAATTAAGAAAACATCTTACAAGGTAATATCATACAGTAAAAGTTTACACTTATACCTAATATCCATTTTTTCAACAAAGAAAACATTCTAAAATAAAACATGGTTTCTTTCTATAATATCACAATTCTCATCTCGTCCTCATCCTTATCTCTACTCATCCATTCACCCAATGAAAAACATTTTAGGTCTTGGGATGAGAATAAATTATAATTAATGGAAATAAAAGGAATAAAAATATTAACCTTGTTAAAAACATGAAGAATCATTTAATGTTCATTGAGAAAATTTACAAAAACATTTTCAGATGAATACAACACATATTTTTTTCTCAAATAAAATAATTAAAATCAATATAAATCAATTAAAACTCCTTTTGGAGACTTAGATAATAATATACTGAAAACCATTCCAAACCCTGTTCAATTTGAATAACCATATGGATGAATTATAATATTATTATTACCCAATTTAATAAAGATCTATAATGTGGATCCCTCTTCTAATAAGCTATATCAGCCTCACTTGTGGGATATAATGGGGATAATCCCTTCGTATAAGCTATATTGGGCTCACCCATGAGATTTAATGGGGCGAAAACCTGTATATAAGTTGTATCAAGCTCACCCATTTCATATAATGGTCATGTACCATTTCATGAATAAAACACTTTCATCCCAAAAGCCTTTTGAAAAACTCTTTTAACCCCATATGAAACCAAATTCATTTAAAAATACATTTACTTTTAAAAACCAATTTTCAATTAAAAATACCCAAATAGAAAAATATTTATTTTCATTTAATAAATAATTTATTCTTGTAAAGGAATCTTGTCATGGTGGTTGGAAAGCTATTGTTGTCATGTATATTAATAATAAAACATTCTTTTTTGTCATTTTTCAAAACGTTCCATATAAAACACATAAAAACATTTTATTTGAAAACATTTTAATGAAATTTAAAATATATGTAATATGAAATTTATAATCCTTTTATATAAATATAAATAAATATGTAATATAATATCATGAATATCAACAGGGAGAAAATGACGTGATAATTAAATATTTAAACATTCAATGTGTCCCATACAACTTTTAACATTTAAATCATAATCCCAATAAAAGAGGAAAATTTAACAAAACATTAAATAAAATTCTAATAAATAAATAAATTACATTATAGTTAATATGGGTATTATATACACCTAATAAAATAAGGTGGGTGTATAATATCAAACTATTTCTCAATGAAATGATATTTTGTCAATGTTGCTTACCATGAGTCTAACTCACCACGTTCAGTCTGTATATTAATGAATAATAAAAATAGGTTAATTATTTTCTTTCTATAAAATATTTTTAAAGTTTATTATTCCTTTTTTAACAATTATTATTATATTATATCAATTACATACTTATTTAAGTTCATTTTGGATGTTTTGATGATATTCGTTACATGATTCCAAAATGTCTTTGGTATGATGTTTATAGTCAAAGTGGAAATTATTATATAATATCAATAATAATAATAATGAAATAATAATAAATTTTATATATAAATTATACTTATAAATCCATACATTACACAAGGATATTAAAAATGAACTACATTACAATCATAGAGATGGTAAGCCAAACGTACGCATGAGTAAAATTTTCATATTCCAAAAAACATTATGGAAAGAGGGTAAGTATTATTTTATATTTCTAAAATAATAATGATATCATTAATATACTATTAATAATTTAATTATACTTATATATATCATCCATGTGATGTGGTGATGAAAAATAAACAACATCACTTCGTGGAGGTGACAGTTCACACGTACGCACAAACAACGTAATAATTTTCATGTGCATAGAAAGATGAGATTGTAAATTACATATTATTCTAAAATAATGATAAATATGACCTGAAAATATTATATAAACATTAATTAGATCATTATAAATAGTATTGATATATGGTGACGGAAAAAAAATTATATCGATCCACGACATGGTAATCCACCCTAGACACGAATGATTAATTATTTTACCATTTTATGGAAGTGGGGATGAACTTAGGTAATGATAATAACATAATAACATCTTGGTATATATAGGATACTTGATTTACTATTTCATCCTGGTGGAAGAAGAATTTATGGAGGAGGAAGAAGAAATAAAATAGAAACTCTTAATTAAAAATGATACCTTTTTTTCAGATGATCTCCATTGGTTAACACATTAACATATCTATTGTGATTGTTATTCATAAACTAAGGCCACTTGAATGTGTGAAAGGATTCTAGGAATAGATTTGGGTAGATCATTACTGAACCAAATAGGTTTTGTTGTGTTAATAAAATATAAGAATGAGTCCACTTTTCTAGGAGAGGGGAGGGTCACAAATGGAATTTTTCAAAATGTTAAATTAATATAATTTAATTTTATATTAGTCCATCAAAAATTATACATGTTTTGATTGTTTTTTAATCATTAACAATTATTAAACCCTTTTAACTCTTACAATGATATCATGTAATTTATACATTGAGGGTTAATATAATTACTATAAAATGAAAAAAGATCAATAAATGAGTCATTGATGTCATATTACGAATTATCAAAATAATTTGGCCTAATTTTAGATTTTTAGACATTTTATGTCATTTAATAAAATATTATTTTTTTAAAATATAAATAATGTATAGTTTGACACCATTCATTACATTACTTTTAAAAAATATCATAACAACAAGATAAATTTGAAACAAAGCTTCTCGAAAATCACTACCATGTCAAAGATGACTAAAAAATTAATGTATGACATTAATAATATAAAATTATATTTATTTTAGTGTTTTAATATCATTTATTTGATATTTCCGTTAATTAATCAATTTATTCATCAGAATTGTGCAATATTTTAATTAAATAATTTATTTCCTAAAATTAAAAATAAATTATCCCAAAGAAGATAAACATTTTAGCTTCCAAAATTCTATTTATTGTATAAGTTATACCCTTTATAACCCCATATTAAAAATATATCATTTATAAAGAAGTGTGAAAAAATTGACTTTTCATTTGAATATAATATTATAAATGTCATACTCTCATCAAAGTGTCTTCCAAATGTCATAATTTTAGACCAAGGATTGTTTTTGTCGAAACACAATCATACAATGTAATTAGGAAAAGTGTTAGGGTAATTTGATAATATTTATAATATTATTTTTTTACCATTAATTACCCAATTGACCTTTAACTCTGTTAAAAAAATAACTAATGTTTCTTTTCATAAGTCCAAAAATAAAAGGGACATGTTTGTATAATATGAAACATCTCATTCGAAATATGGAATCCATTTTTCTAAATTAAAAACACATAATTGGTAGGAATTAATTAAAAATTAATCCTATTGATGGATTGAGAAAACTGGTATTTGTAGTAAAATGTTCAAAATTTCACAATGTTTCTATATCAAATTTCAATGCGAAATTGATTCAAGTGACCAAAATTTGATTAATTGATAAAAACATGATTTAATTATAATTTTTAAAAAATAAAAATATAATTTATATTTATAAATAAATTTTATAAAATAGTACTTTTCAATTAAAATGCGTTATTGTTTCACCATTCATCAAAACATGAATGTTATTAGAGAAATAAAAAAATAATCCAAAGTAAATTTTGATAAAATGATTTCAAAGAAGGATTTTATTTTTTCAAAAATAACAAATAAATGTTTCAAAAACTAAATTAACACCAAGTGTGCCATAAAAAGGTGACAAAAGTTCCTTTAAAAAATAATTTTATCTATAAAGTTGCATTTATTCTCATATCATGTATAGAGAACACAAAATATGAATTTCAAAATTTAGACTAAATATTTAATATATATATATATCATTAATTCAATCCAAGAAGTTTGAATTTTTTTATTTGTTGTAAACACACATGTGCATATTTAAATAGATTTTCAGAAAAACATTACCTTTTATTTTAAAAAGTGTTTTATTTTTATTTATAATAAAGTTGTGACTAAAGAAATATATATAAATGTATAAATTATATTTTATTAGTAATAATAATAATTTTCATTCATTCCATTCTATTAGCTGGGTAATAATAGTAATATTTAAATAATAATATTTAGTTGTTTGTTTAAGCTCATTATGGTATATCATGTACAATATCGAACATATTGATTCATTCATAAAATATTGGGATTTTACATTTTTTGATAATATGATATATATAACTCAAGTTATCATTAAATAATGAAATAAAACTTTTTAGTAGTTTAAACATAAATAATAATATTGAAACCATAAGCATGAAGTATGTTCAGAAAAAAATGATAAAATGGTAGTTGTTAATTTAAACTTTGGTGTAGTTGAATAAAATAAATTTATACTTCTTATATTTCATATGATATAGGAAATATAAAATTATGATCACTACCAATCATGTTATAATTAAAAATTCTGAGAGTTAAAAAAACTAATTTTTCTATAAAATAATTAAATGGGTTTGAATTATTCAAAAAAATAATGTAAAATTTAATAAAAAAATAAATATACAAGAATAAGTAGGCACAAGCAATCTACCATTTTTGGTTTTCTTTCAAAACCTGAACATTTAAAACAAAGAACCTTTTATTTTCGTCCCTTTTCTATAAATAAACCAAAATATAGCATATAAACTCCCCTAATACATATTCAAAGATAAAATAACTAATCATTCAGCATCCCAAGCTCAAATTTAATTTTTTCACACTTAGAGTCTAATGGCTTAGTAAATATGTGTGCACGATTATTTTTAGTATGGGTAATTTAAAAAGAAACACCTATATTCACTAGATCTCTAATAAAATAGAATCTAAGATTCATATGATTTGTTCAATAATACTGTAAAGTTTTTTTAGAAATAGAAATTATTGATGTGTTATCACAATAAATACTCTATTTATTAATACAAATACTAAAATCACATAAATGTTTCTTAATCTATATTATTTGATCACAACTACAAGTAGTATAGATATAATTATCTTCTATAGTAGATAGAGAAACATATAAGCTATTTTTAGAAGGCCAATAAATTAAACTTTTTACAAGAAAATGAAACATACCTGATATGGTTTCTTTATCAATTATATAACCTCTAAAATTATATTCATAATGAGATATTAAATAAAAATATTTATATTTAGTATAAAACAACCCATAGTAAGAGTTATTTTCACATATCTAATTATTCATTTGACAGCTTTAATATGACTCTATTTTGGATCATCTTGAAATCTAGAACATTGATGAAATATTAAACATGATATCTGGTTTATATATAGTTAAATAATAAATTCTACCAATCATGCTTCTTTAAAATTCAATATTTATAAATTTAAAAATTGTATCAACATATTATTTACAACTAGTATGCATAAGAGTTTTCATAGATTTAGAATAATTGATAATAAAACTTTTCACCAACTATTTTGGATATTTATATTAATTAATAAACATCTCATCTTTCTATGGATAAATTTTATTTCCAAGAATGAAAATTAATTTTACCAATAATATCATTTCAAATTTTGATGACATCAAAGTATAAAAATCATTACAAAGGAATTCACTAGAAGAACCAAAACCTATATCATCTAAATACATTTTTATTTATAAAATATCCTGATAAATTATTTTAATAAAATGCGTATGATCAAAATTAACTTTTTTGAAACAATTATTTAATTTAAATAATGAAATACTTTCATATAAATCATCAGCTTCTTTTTTGATACAATAAAAATATTTATATAATTTAAATAATATAATTAGGATGTTCTTCATTTTTAAAACCAAGGGATTGAGAAACATAAAATTCTTCAGTTATAAGACCATTTAATAAAGTACTTTTTAAATCTATTTGATACAATTTAAAACCTTGAAAAAAAAACCAACATTATTCTAATAGTGTCTAACCTGAAGGCTAGTGAAAATGAATCTTTAAATTTTTCACCTACTTCTTGAGTGTATCCTTGGGAAAGATGATTAGATTTGTTTTTGAAAATTCTATCTAGATTCATCCATCATGTTCATAAAGACCCATTTAGTTCCAAATTTATACGTATACTTATTCATTTCTTCTAAATTAAAAACATTATTTCTTACAAAATGATTTATCTCGTTTTTCATATAAAAAATCCAATTAGGGTAATTTAAATCATCATTAATATTATTACGAAAAAAATCATAAAAAAAAGAAGAATTGAAAAAAAAATTAAAAAAAATTATATTTTTAATAATAGATTTAATATTACTAATGAAATTTTTGACAAGATTATCTCTATGAAATTTATATGATCTTGTATGAGGTTTTGAAATAATTATCTCCCCTTAATTTAATCATATTCATCTTAGGTTTTTTCTTTACTAAAATGAAAATATTTTTACTCATCATCATAAACATTATAATAAATTTTTTTTTATTATTTTCATTAAAAATAACATGTATATATTATTTAATAATAATATTTATTTTTTTTATAAACTCTATAATATTTAATTTTATTAGAATAAAAAAGAAAAATATCATCATCACATTTTATGTAAAATCTATCTAAATTATACTTCGAATTTAAAATAAAAACGTTACATCTAAAATTTTTAAAATAACAAAATTTAGATTTTTTATTTTTAAATAATTATTAATAAGTATTATTTATTAAAGTTTTAATAATAATTATATTTTTAAGATAACATGCATAAAAAATGGCCTCAGTGGAAAAATATATTGGAAAATCAAAATCACTTAACATAGTTCTAGAAATTTCAAAATGAATTCTATTTTTTGTTCTATAAAACCATTTTTTATGTTCTGGGAGTAGTGAAATTATGAAAATAACCATTGTTTAAAAAAAAATCAAAATCAAAATTAGTAAATTAACCTCTTTTATCAATATGAATAGATAAAATAATACCACCTTTTTCATTTTGAACTAAATTACAAAAAGTAATAAATATTGATAAAGTATCATTTATATGTGCAAGAAAGTAAACTCATTTAAATCTACCATAATGGTAAAAATTAACTAAATTATATTTATTTCCTCTGAGGATAGAAATTTGAGTAGGAACTAACTTAACAAGATGTACTAATATTAAATTTCTATTAACACTTATATGATTGATAGAATTGAATTTTCTTTGATGTTTCCCTTTTATGAAAGAGTCATAAACATGAATCTCTTCTTTATTAATGTAATATAATTGTATCATATTATCATTTATAGAGATATTATGTAACTTTTTGAAATAAACATGACATAATAATTAATTCCAACATATTTTTTCAATCCGCACAACGTTCAAGCACTTTACATACTGGAAATTCAATTATGTAAAATAAATAATATAAATATTTTCTTTTAAATTATTATAAAATAATAAAGACACATCCTTAAATATTAAACACTTATCATTTTGAAATTACACTTCCATTCCATTATCACATAATTAATATATACTCATTATTTTATGTTTTAAACCATCAATATATAAAACTTTATAAATAAAAGTAGAATTAGAAATAAAAATATTACCAAAACCTTTTACTCTTCCTTTGGAATTGCGTCAAAATATATTAGTGCCTCTATCACATTTGTTGTAAGTGGTAAACGTTGATGGGTCTTTGATCATATTCTTATATAATCCACTCTCCATGTTCCATATGTAATTCTTTATACATATTAGTAATTTTTCCTACATAAATTAATTATGTTAAATTTTTGTAACCCAATATAATTTTCTTCTAATTTGATTACTAATTCAATTTTTAGTTTCCCACATATATTTTTAAACAATTAATGTATGGTACTCTCGATAAAATATTCTAAAAATATGGGGTTTTTTAAATTCAACGGACTATTTGAATCTAAGAGAAAAATGATTTTCAAAGATACCATTCAAGACATATTTAAAATAATTAAATATGGAAGTACAACCATTTTTAATTTTTAAAAAATTAATTCTATATATTTAAGTTATTTTCTAATAAAATACAATTCCATATTTTTTATTTAGTTTATTCAAATATAACATCATACAATATTTTTCACAACCTTGAATAAAAGAAGATAATAATTTTACGAATTCTTACTTCATTTTTCAATTTCTTATTCAAATCCTAAGTACATTTCAAATTATCAAAAACTATTTAATTAGAAGGAGAGGAAATATTTCTTACTTTATCAGTCTCTAGTAAAAAGTATTTTATTTTCCCAAAACACTTTCTCATGATTTTCATTGAGATTATTATATAAATTAGAATCATAGAAAAATTATTTTATTAATATTTCAATTCCTTTATTTAACTCTAAAAAAATCATATTTTCAAAGTCATAGTCTGAATCATAGCATCTAAAATAAAAAACAAAATCAATAACCTTATCCAAAGAAGAAATGAATAAAAAGTTATCTGATTATTTTTCATTTTTATATTGTTTATTGGAATCAGATTCTTTGGTATATGTTTAACTAGTTATCAAATTATTTTTTTCTTCCTTTTTATATTTCTCTTTATTATTTAATTTTGGACAGCTGGGCATGATATAGCCTTTATTCCCACATATAAAACAAGTAACATCTAAATAATTTTAATTTTTACTTCCTATATTTTTTCTATCATATTTTTTCATTTTGAGGAATTCTTCTAAATCAGTTATTGATTCCTTTATTTTAAATTTTTCTCCAATCCATTCACAATCTGATCCATACCTTATTTTTCCCTATCATATAGATCAGAATCACAAAATTCATAAGAAACAAAATTATTATATTTAAACACTACACATTTTATTTTATTGTTTATCCTCTTAAGCTATGTTCTTCATTTCTAGTTCATAAAAAAGTAGTGATCCCATAAATTCATCAACAATGTACTCTTGGGAGTTTTTCATTTATTTAATGGAGATATTTTATGAGTTCCAAGAATTTTAGATTCATTTAATAAGTACTGGGTATTCCAAATAATCTCTAAGTGAATTCATTATATTCACAATGCTTGTTAATTGAAGAATCATTTAATTTACTGTTTCATCTTCACCCATCATGACGTCTTGTTATTCAGCTTGAAGCATTCCACGCATGGTTCGTATCAATTTTTCTAATCCAAGTTGAGTAACTTATATAATCATTCAAATCTCATAAATTTTCTTACAATATTTGAATAAAACAACTTTTATTAATAACACAATATAAAATAATAACAACTTTGTCATTTAAAAATGTACTAGTATCATCATTTCCTTTAATTGTATCTAGGTTAGCTTTTGGATTCATGTACTATTTTTATATGATGGACCGATTTTCTATGATTAACTATTTTAGGTATACCTCCATCAAAGAACCATAGTATCCATAATCATTACAATCAAAATTATGTTTATTATGAAGAATCAAAGAAAAATTTGTATTTATTCATGCTATCTTAAATATCTTGTCCTTATATTTTGAGGTCTAGGAATATGTTAAAATAATTAAATAGAAAAAAAGACCCTATAGAAGGATTAGATAATTCCAAAATGAATAACCACCAATACTAGTTATTAGGTTAGATAGGGTGACTAATGATGGCTAAGAGGGGGGGTGAATAGACCATATTAAAAAATTAAACAAATAGATCATTTATCTAAATTAGTTATAAATTTTAATTAGAAGAGAAAACTATCAGTGAAAATAAACATTAGACCATAAGTATTTTTATTCTCATTTAGTCTAAATTAGACCTCTTCTAATCTTATACCTCTTTACACTATGATAGATATTTTGTGAACTATATTATTTTTAAAAGAGAATAACAACCTGATTATGAGATCATTTTATACAATGTGGAGGGATAACCACACTTAAACTGACTTTTCTATGGGGAGTCACAACCCAATTACAATACTAACTTTAGAATACATGTATCAGAACCTGAATAATACTAACATCAGAGTCTGGGAGTCACAACCCACGGAATAGAAAATGAAATTATTTTGAATATAAAAAACATAAATATAAAAATGGAGTGCATGTGAAAGATAAGAATAAGTGTTATAGACATAAGAAACAAAAAGAAATAGAAGATGGAAAAATAAATTAGAAGTACTAGTTCTTGAGTACTAGATTGGATATTCCCATGAAGTAGGGTAAATTTAATATAGATGTAATTAAACATTTGAGAGATCATAAGGTTTATGAAACTAAATATTTCATAATAAATGTTTTGAATACCAATGTAAATCATTATTTATCAAAATGATTTTTTATTGTAACTTTTGTGTATCCTTTGAAAGTGTCTTAAAGCCCATGCTTGGTTCTACCATCACTATAAAAATACCACTGTTATTTGAGTTATAATTGAATGAGTTGAATTGTGCTTATGCCACTACAATCTATCATTTTAAAAGTAAAGAAGAATTATCATTGAGTTGTAGATTTATCTACCATGAAAATATTGTTACTTTAGTCCTTCTACTATATAGGATGATGAGGTTCTACCATTGATGGATATGAAGATTTGGAGAAACACTTACATTATAGTTTTTTTAGAGGATATATCTTTTCTTGGATGATGATCAGTCTACCTTTGCATGGATGATCAAATATATACTATTAATGTGGAAAAATGTACCTTTTCATTCTTGTGACATCCTATAACCATTGATGAATTGGATAGATACCACAAATAGTGGAGCTACAGTTTGTGGATATATCATTTCCCTATATAAAAGATCTACCACAGAGATTCACGCCACCATTGATGCATCTATTGTTACTTTGGATCCACATGATATCATTGGGTGGTTCTCACTGTGTGTGAGACAAAAAATGATGAAGATAAAGATACACTATGCATGGAGGAGGATAATAACATTGGGAAGAAAATAGTGATTCTATTATGAAATAAGAAAGCTGAAGGAGTTGGAAAACAAGTGTTTTATAGGTTTGAATCTTGAGGTTGAAGAAGATGAGGAATAGTAATTTATCATTTTATGGAATTTCTTAATAGATAAACCCATGTGATTCATTAACCAATATAAATAAAAGATTTAGTGAAAGGTCCATAATACTTAATTGAAAATAATTTCAATATATTTCCAAAAAACCAAAAAGTTCTATAATATGATATGTATATCATGATACATGATAAAAAATAGTGAAAATATATAATAAATGATGAAAAAATATTGAAGCATTACAGAATATTTGGCCATTTTAAGGAATCTATACAACATTCATAGACATTCACAAAATTTAATTAAATGTAAAAAAGAAGTATTTTATTTATAAATCAACAAAAATAGATATTCTTATGCATATATAAAGTGATATCATTAAAATAATAAAGGCATTGAATTCTGGAAATTGATGAAATACGAAACTGTTGCATATATTTTGGAATTTTTTACACCACTTAAACAACAAATTATGACATCCATGTAATTTAATGAATTTTAGACAAATATTTTGGATATACAATGGGAAACATATTGTGATAATCTGATCTATATAAATCAAGTTATAACTAAATAACTAAATAAATATATTAAATAGTTTAAACAAGAAATATTCTTGAAGCCAAAAGAATGTAGTATATTCAAGAAAAATAAGAATATTATATAGATTGATTTAGAATATGAGGTAGTTTAATATAATTAAAATATACTTCTTATGTTTCATATGAAGTGGTAATTTTAAAATTTTTAGCACTAAAACTAATTTTATAATGAAACTTTGAAGAACTAAAAAACTAATTTTCAATTAAAATAATTAGATGGTTTTGAATTATTCAGAAACATAAAAACATATAATCAAACAAAACAAAAAAACATTATTGAAAATTCACAAAAATTTGATATTGTGGGTCTCAGGGTGTTTGAAATATCCCATTAGAATGAAATGAGTGTATTTCAAAATAATCTTTTATCATGTTTTGAAATATTGGTTTTAAAGTGCTATTTGAAATTTGTTTTCAAAAGACATTAAGAATGTGGTGTGTGGTTCTACTTTCTGAGTGGTACTTTTTAAAGGCCCATTTGGAATTTTAACAATATTTATAAATGTTTGATATCCTATTTATGTCCAATTTTTTAAATTTTTTATTATGTATTGTGACCACATGTGGATGATTTGTTTGTTTATGCATGTTTTGATGCTTATGATTGAATTTTTTTGGAATGTTTCTTGTGAGGTGTGGGTGGTGAGGAATGTTTAATTTTAAAATTAGTTAAATTATATATACTTGATTCCTAATCTCTCACCTCCTAGCTTGACTTATCATGGGATTTCAAGGGTATGGTAGATGAAATGTGTGAGGGAAAACCATAGTATGATGGTATGTTTTCTAGGGATGCACATATTGGCTATAATGAGATAGTTAAGCCAGAAGGATTTGCAAGCTCCATTGTTAGTGAATTAATTTTATATATTCCCATGGGAAAAGATACCTAGGGAGACCCCATTTTTGGTATAATGGGAGAGTGTGTCTGAGTGACAAGAATAACCTTGTTCCCATGGATGAATGCATTCTAGGGATGTTATCATGGGTAGTTTCGTGGGACTCTTGGTGATGTTGATAGGTTTTGTAGTGCAGTCCTAAGTTCTTTTTCCCAAGTTCAGGTATATTATTACTAGATTTCATATATGACACACATGATACTATTCCCATTCAAACATTTTGGTGTATTTCATTTTGTGATTTGATTGTATTCCCCAAGTTTGATTGATTGTATATGAACCACTATTTGATTGTGTTTCAAGGATGTTGGGTTCCATCATATGGTTTATGCATCACCTTATGTGTATAGGGATTACTTCCAAATATGTTGTTTTATCAAGGTATGAAATTATGATTTTAATAATCAAAATTGATTGGGAAATTCTTTAAGAGATTTAAAAAAGCATGTTCTGCTTGAAATGTTTTGTGAAAATAAAATTTCCAAGTGATTTTTTTAAAGTGTAAAATTTTATTTTTTTCATACTTATAAAGGTCTCATTTAAAATGATTGACTATCCTTGTTATTATTTTATAAAAGATTATTTATTTTAATTGTGCATGTGATTTGGTTTTATAAATATTTTAAAACCTACTTTATATCTTCTATTCAAACTAAATATTTATATACCATTTTTCTAGTGGATTTACATAGATTTTTTGGGTAGTAGTGTCATAATTAGTGATCATGTTCTCATGCCAACTTTATCTTATTTATAGGTTCCCAATTAACCGTTTAATCTATCTGAGTACTAATTGATATGACGTTAGTATTTATGATTTTTACAGTCATCCAATGTTTCTAATACCTCATTTTGGTATGACATTTATAAACTTTCATAGAATTCCCAACATGTTTCCCTTTAAATGATTTACTTTCTTGAATTAATATTTTACTACTTTATATGGTTGATGGTGTACTGATATTGCGGTGGATGAGGATAGGTATTGGGAGTAATGTATATAGTAGAGGGAGACTAGGGTGTGATGGGTTTTTTTGGTGCTCATATTGTTTCTTGTTTCACATTTTATTACTTTTTTATTCTGTCATGTATTCTTATTTTGACATGGATGTAAAATATATGGACGGTTCGTTCTGAATTTTTATTATATTCCAATAAGCACATTACTTTTATTATCGGTTGAAATAAATCCCAAGTGTATTACTACAATTCTCATACACTAGTTTCCAGATCATGGTGATCGAGAATGCCCTTTGGACTAGTGGAAGACCAGTTTTGTTGTCTGTTGGATAGATATCCTAGGTTAGTTTCATTACACCCTTATGAAAATAATATGTTCACATGTGATCATCAATTAATCCATCCAATGATTACCCTTACTATGAATATGATCTCACCCTTTCTTATGTTTCCATTTCCCCAGGTTACGAATAAATTTTTTAAGTAGGATATATATGAGAAGGGTAGTAAGTGAGAAGAAATTTATGGAAGGTATTGAATATTTTTCATGAAATATGTTTACTATATATATAGTCTCTAAATATAATAAACTTTTATGCTTCTCAGAAACAAATTATAATGAGATTAATTGAATATTCATTCAAAATGATTTGAGAATTATTTAAGTGATTCTCAAGTCACCTCAATTAGTTTGATTTTCACCACATCATTTTTTGATCCAAATCAATGGTGGCGATGGTGTAAGTCTTTCTTTTCTCCCTTGGATTAGGTGTTTATTGACATTTATTTAACTCAAAGGCTCTTGGTTTCATTTAGTGACTTACATAGTGACCATGTAAATTTAGGTTAAATCATTGGACCATAGGTGGTGTTAGGACCAATATGATTATGAAAAATATCCTTTTCAGGTATTGTCTTTTGCTGTCAAATATGTTTGAGAAGAAAGGAAATCACTTCACTTCTTATAATTGGTTTTCTGAACATAGGGATATTACAATAATTCCCATGGTAACTATGATGATGCTTTTCAGATTTTTATTTCACAAATATCATAAATTTGGAGAACTTATGGTGAAATCCATATGAAGGATAGGGGGGTAAAGAAGTGTTTTTGGAAAAGGAAATAAAGTGGCATGCAATTAAAAATGGTGAGCAACTGTGGAATGCAAGTATTAGTGGTGCATAGGTGTATGTTTTGCGCAACTCATATTACAAGGTCATCACATCAAAATATGAAAAATGAAAGAAAGTCGAACTCAAGTCAAAATATGTATGCAATAAAAAAATGGGCGCAAAAGTTTAAGCGGCTCACAAGTGTATGTTACCTGTAAGTCATTTTTAAACATAATCATACCAATATATGAAAAATAAAGAATGTGGTGTGAAATTGATGTATCAGCACTAAAATGATGGAGTGGTGCGCAAGTGATGGAGTGGTACACAAGTGATGGAGCGACGAGCAAGAAGAAATGGTGTGCAAGTGTATGTGGCCCACAATTCACCAAAATGCCAATAAATAGAGGACTAGCCTCCTCATTTTTCTATTCTTAACAATTAACAGAAAATTTGATCTCTGATCACACAAGTGGTATTAAAAGGCACACAAGTCGAAGTGCCACACAGGTTGTGTGTTATGCACAAATGTGGTGTGCAAGTAGAATTGACGCGCAAGTTATAAGTTGCGTGCTAGTAGGGAGTTTTATGAAAGAGGTGTTTTCTATATAAGTTTGAAGTGGTGCACAAATTTTCAGTTGTGCACAATATTGGAGAAAAAATAGTTTTTGGCGCGCAAGTAGGAAGGTGCTCAAGTAAGGTGGCAGACAAGTAGCGAGACATGAAAGAAGAGGGGAGTGCAAGTAGGGAGGTGCACAAGCAGAGTGGCGTGCAAGCAGGGTGTATATAAGCATGGAATGGCGTGAAAGTTATCTGCACCAGGTGGTTCTTCCCAGCTTCTGGGTATGAAAATGAAAAATTGTTTTTAAAGATGTGATTTGTAGAATCTCATTAAGATTTACAGAAACATTACATTACCCTATTTGTGAAAAGTGGGAGCACACACACTATTGGATTGTTTTCAAAGTGTTATACATGTGTAAGGGAATATCCTACTCATTGTATTCCACATAAAATGATTGATTCCTAGTGTACTGTGTGGTACTATATTGTTTCCATTCTATACCAAGGATGTAGTTACTCTTGTTGAGTAGTGAACCTCGTAAATCATGTGATCTTATGGTTGTGTGTGTTCAGAAAAGAAGAAACTCTCTAACAGGAGGAAAAGGTTTTTTCAAAAAGAACGAAGCATAAAAAGATAAAGATATCACTGATTCACCCTCTCCCCCACTCAGTGATACTTATATGCTGAATGGGAACTTCAATACGTATCAGAGGAAGGTTGTATTCATTTTTTCTTTGCTGAAGTTTTGAAGAAAAGTTGTGATGTAAAATCTAAATTACGTGAACAGTAAGAGGATTCTGAAATTTTATTGAATGAATTATTATATCTAGAAAGGCAAAATGATGTTGTATCCTATGTCTCTTGGGTATAAAGTTCATGAAACAAAAAATGATGGATTTCCTCCAATTTATGACAAGGTTCATATTACACCTACTTATTAGAAGAATATTCAGAATTATGGAAGAGCTAAAAATTCATTACTCTCAACTCTTTCTGAGAGTGAGTTTTTTATATTGAAACATGTCACTATAGCTAAAGGCATCTGGGATAATTTGAAGAACATATATGAAGGAAATACAAATGTAAAGAAAGAAAAACTACAAATCTGGAGGCTGATGTATGAAGATGTGAAAATGGGAGAATCTAAATCTGTTGGAAACTTCTTTACCAAGGTAAATGAAACTGTCAGTACTATTAGATGTTGTGATGAAAATTTAGAGAATTATACATTTTTTGAAAATATATTGATAATTATTCATGACACCTTTGATGCTAAAGTGTCTTCATTAGAATACAAATACCCTAAAACATTATCTCTAGTTGATTTTCATAGACCTCTCATTACATATGAAATGAAAAGGGAGAAGACTATGAAGAGAAAAAATCTGATAAAGAAATGTCATTCAAGGGAAAAAATAAAGGGAAGTCAAAGAATTCTCTTATTAAAGATGATACTATTGAATTTGATTCTAAATATGATACATGAAAATTTTTTGATGAACTTTTATCCTCGTTTTCTAAGATTGAGAAAAGAGGTACATGGAAATACATGGGTAAAATTCCCAGGAAATATTCTGAGTGTGGATCTGTTGGTCACTTTGCGGTTAACGGTCCTAAAATTAATAAAGAAGAAGGCAATGATGATGATTATATAAGGAGAAGAAGGTCGTGGAAGTAACAAGTTGACAATTAAAAATATTTTTTAAAGGGGAATGATAAAAATTTCTTCAAATCAAAAAGAAGAAGATTTTTGTCTATATATGATGATGAAGAAGATAACAAAGTTGAATCTGAGAAATCTTGTACTAAGAACACTAGATAGAATAACTTTATTGCAATAGTGAATAATGAAGATTACCGTAGAAACAATTCTGATAAAGAAGAAACTCAACATGAATATCATCTAAAAGAAGAGTTGAAAGAATGTCTAGGGAATATCAGAAGGCTTGAGAAGGAAACAAAATGTTGATAAATAAAAATTCCGCATTAAACTATCAATAAGTTTTTCCTGATTTGAAAATCAAGATGGAAAATGAAATTGATGATATGAATAATTATTTTAATAATGTAATGAATCATCCTAATCATCTTAATGAAAAGTTGAAGGCAAAAGAAAAATAGTTGGAACATGTCCAACAGAAAATTTCAAATGCAAAATTAATAAATAGTTTCAAACAATCTATCTCCGAAGTTGGTGAATGATCTAGTAAGAATGCATCAAAGAAGGATCCATAAAATTTACCTTCAACTGTTGATAGGAAATACAGAATTGGTTCTAATATGAACAATGCTAAAAAGGCTATATATGTGGAAAAATTTAGAAATGCTGAAAAACCATAAGTACATAAAAATCTTGAGTCAAGAAACATTTCTAATATGTATAGCACTAATTAGTATGAATAGAAATCTCTACAGAAGAATAAATTTACGACTGAAAACAAGAAGGTTGATGGTTAGCATAGTTCTATTTAGAAGGTTGTGGAGAATCATGTTCACAACTTCGGACAGTATAGAAGTTTCAGAGGGAAATATTCATTCTATGGTTACTGCTAGTATTGTGGTAGATTCGGATAAACTGTAAACATGTTTTAGATCAATCAACAACATTACTACTATTCCATAAGTTATGGAAGACAATGTTTTAGGGGGAGTCAATCCTCTCTAAAAGGGAAGCATGAGAAGGAACTTTAGAAGAAATCTAATAAGGCTGGTGTGAATGTTGAAAATAGGTTCCAACCATTAGAAAATATTTTTGAAAGATGTTAACAACTAGGACATCTTGCTAAGGGATGTCTTGTTTTCTTTCCACCATAATAAAAGGTTCTTAAAAAATCTCAAAATTTGTAGGTGAAGAATGAAAAGGAAGAACAAAAATCTCTTGTTGTTGAAACCACATTGAAAGCTACAAAAGGAGAACATCCATGGATTATTGATAGTGTTTTTTCTTATCATATGAAATGATACATAATGTCTCTAAGGAATGCAAAAGAATTCAAAGAAGGAACAATTAAATTTGGAAGTGATGAATCTCGGAGGATAAAAGGTGTTGGATCAGCCATCATCAGGAAAGAAAAAAAATGAAATTTAGGAAAAAATTATATGTTGATGGGTTGAAACAAAATATACTATGTATTTTACAACTCTATGATGAGGTAAATATAGTTATCTTTAGAAAATATGGGGATGATGAGAAAAGTTAAAATGATGAATGATTGTTACAAGAGGAAAATGTTAAAAAGGGAACTTGTTCCAAGTTGGTGAAGTACAAAACTCTTGTTTCAATGGAATTGTGGATGAAAATCAATGATGGCATAAAAGGCTGGGACATATGTGTCATAGAAACACATGCAAGTTTTCAATGCAAGACAATGTCCGAGATATGCCTTATTTATCATGAAGAAGAGATTTTTATTGTACTATTTGTGACAAAGGGATGATTACCAACTCTATTAATAAGAGAGTTGACATTCATTCAAACAACCATTGGAACTTATACATTTTTATAATTGTGGACCAATGAGAAAGAAATCAAAAAATGGTGTTATGTAATTCATTACATTCATTGATGACTTTACTCGCATTACTTGTGTTATGTACCTAAGACATAACTCAGATGTTTTAAAAATGTTTAAGAAATTTTGGAGGAAAGAAGAGAAGGAATGTGAGTATTCAGTGAAGAAGTTGAGAACTAATATTTGTGGAGATTATAAGAAGGAAGAGTTTGAAAGTTACCTATTTAAGAATATAATTCTTAATGAGTTCTGTTCACCGTACACACCTCAAGAAAATGGGGTTGCTGAAAGGAAGAATAGAAGCCTGGTTGAAATGGGGAGAACTATGTTTCTTGAACATGGTATCCCTCATTATTATTGGATTCAAGCCATGGGTACTGTAGTGTATATTCAAAATCAATGTTTCCACATGACACATTCAGATATGACTCCATGTGAAATGTTTTATGAAAAAATAAAGTTTGAAACAATTAAGATTTATTGGGAGTCCATGAATCATAAATAAGATGGGTGTAAACCTTGGAATGTTTTAAAAAAGAAGTTATGATGGAATTTTTCTTGGCTATGATTCAAAAAGAGAGTATACTGATGTTTCAACAAAGAAATAGGAAGAATCATCGATTCTACTGATGTGAAAGTTGTTGAAAATGTTGAGAAAGAATAGTAGACTTTTATGATATAGAAGTTGAGAAGGATAAGGAATGTCTTGTTAATGATTTTGATAATACTACCAATAGTGGTATTCCTAATCAAGAAGAAGTATCTGACTAAAAAATTTCAAGTTATGAGGATGATATTTAGACAAGTAATACTAGGTTGAGGAAGCAAGTAGAGGATCATAACAATATTGGTGATCAACATCTGAGGGTTCAAATAAGAATAAAAACGAATGATGTTACACATACTTATTTTTATTCAAAAGTACAACCAAATGATTTGAATGAATATTTTTAGTATCTAGAATGGATTCCGGCTATGAATGATGATCTAGATCATATAGAAAAGAAAGATACTTGGGAACTCATACCCAACCTGGATGACAAAAATATTATTGATACAAAATGGGTTTTCCTTAACAAGATGAATGAAGAAGGGAAAGTGATAAGGAAAAAGGCAAGATTAGTGTACAAAGGTTACTCACAAATCTAAGGTGTTGATTTTGATGAGTATTTTTCTCTATGAGCTAGATTGGAAACTATCAGAATATTTCATGATATTGTTTCACAATGAGGTTACAAAATTTTACAAATGGATGTGAAGTCCACATTACTTAATGGAAATATTGACGAAGAAATTTACATTGAACAACCTTGTGGATTTGTTGTTGGTAAAGATGAATGTTATGTGTGCAAGATGAAGAAAGACGTGTATGGGTAAAAACAATCTCCAAAGGCATGATATTTCAAACTAGATACTTGCATAAGGAAAATGAGTTTCAAGAAAGGAAGAGTTGACAACAATAATTATATCAAGGAATGTCAGGAGTCTTCTCTCATTATAATTGTTTATGTTGATGACATTATCTTTACTATAAATGAGGAAAGGACTTTTGAATTATTTTCTGAATAAATAAATAAGTAGTTTGAGATGGACATGCTGGGAGAAATGAAATCCTTTCTTGGGTTACAAATCGTACTGAAAAATAACAATAATTTTCTTTCTCAAGAGATGTATGCTAAAGAACTTCAAAAGAATTTTAGCATGGAAAATATGAAGCCCATTTCCACACCAATATTAGTGGGAACCAAGTTGTATAAAGACCAGGAAGGCTAGGAAGTTGATCAGAATAACTTTTGGAAGAGGATTAGAAGTTTATTATATTGGACTGCCTCAAGACCCTACATTGTCTATGTTGTTACCTTTTGTGAAAGGTATCAGAGTGATCCTAATGAATCAAATTTAATTTCTAGAAAGAGGATTCTTATATATATTAAAGGCACCAAAAATCATGGAATATGGTATGATGGTACCGAATATATTTATTTGTTCGGGTACTCAGATACTGATTGGGTAGGAAATGTTTACGACAGAATATCCACATCTAGTGGAGTTTTCTTTCTGGGTAAAATTTGTGTTAGTTGGAATATAAAGAAATAGAATTCAATAACTCTTAGAAAATCTGAAGCTGATTATGTTTCTTCTACGAAAGATGCTACCCAACTTATGTGGATGAATACTTAGTTGGAAAATATACTTGTTGAAGTGAACCTATCCTCACTCTTGGGATGTTATAATTAGAGTGAAATCAATATTACAAGGAATACAATACAAAATTATTGTTCAAAAAACATTTATTTAAAGTACCAATTCATCAAATAGAAGGTGGATAAGAAATAATTGGTGTTGTATTATGTTCTTACAATTGAATAAGTTGCTGACATATTCACAAAACCTTTACAGAAGGAACCATTTCCAAAATTGAGGTTGAACATGGGTGTCCAACCTCCTCCTCATCAAGGTTTAGGTATGTGTTTATATCCCCTCTCTCATATATTCTTTGGATAGTGTTGTCAAGGGGGATAATTGTTGTATAAATATATCCTTATGGTTGCATGCGTAAAGGGGGAGTTGTGGGTATGTTGTGAATTCATCATGTAAGTGTGTGAACTATTCTAACAGTTTGTTGGAGTGGATGTAGGAAACAAATTGTTTTTGTCTACGAGGATTTTATTTTGTGGAATAAGGTTCAGATGAAAAAGAAGATAATTCTGTTTTGGGGAAGTCTATAGAAGATTGTTGTGGATGATTTATAGTCACTACTTTTGGACAACATGGTTTTGGTGTCAATAATTCTTGTTTTCTACAATGTGTTAGTGCACGTAGGCGTATAATTGTTGATGAGTAATCCATTTATTGAGATTAAAAGGTTCAGTGATTAAGGAATCTTGGTTGAAAACAAAATACAAAGGGGGATACTGTTATGACCAAGCTGATTATGAATAATATCCTTTTCAAGTATTTTCTTTTGTTGTCAATTAAGTTTTAGAATAAATGAAATCACTTCACTTTGTATAACTGGTTGGTGGAAGATGGGGACGTTACATTAATTCTCATTGTAACTATGAAGAGGATTTACTAATATTTATTTCACACATATCATATGTTTGGAGAACTTATGATGAAAGACTTATGAAGGATAGGTGGAGTAAAGAAGTGTTTTTGGAAAAGGAAAGAAAGTGGAGTGTAAGTATAAATGGCACACAAGTGTGGCACGCAAGGATAAGTGGTGCGAAAGTGTATGTTGTGAACTAGTCATATTTAAAGATCGTCACATCAAAATATTAAAAAGGAAAGAATGTGGCGCGTAAGTCAAAAGAGGCGCACAAGTAAAAAAGGGGTGCGAATTTATAAGCGGCACAAAAGTGTATATTTCACGCAAGTCATATTTCAACATCATCATATCAAAATATGACAATGGAATGAATGTGGTGTCAAACGGATGGAGTTTCACGCAAGTGATAGAGTGGCATGCAAGTTATGGAGTGGCATTCAAGTGATGGAGTAGCACACAGGTGATTGAGTGGCACAATAGCAGGAATGATGATGAAGTGTATGTTGTGCACAAGTCACCAAAATGCCTATAAATAGACGACCATCCTCCTCATTTTTCTATTCTCAAAACAAAAGATAAAATTAATTCTATAATTACACAATTGGTATAAAATGGAGTGCAAGTTTAAGTGTCGCACAAGTTGTGTTTTATGTAGAAAAGTGGTGTGCAAGTAGAAGTAGAGTACATGTCATAAGTTTCTCTCATGTAGGGAGTTGTGTCCAGGAAGAGTTTTGTGTATAATCCTAAAGTGGTGGGAAAAATGTTAATTGTGATCAATAGTGGCTTGCAAGTAGTTTTTGGTGAGAAGGTAGGAAGGATCACAAGCAGCGTGGCGCACAAGAAGAGAGGTGCGTGAGAAGGGAGGCTCACATGCAGGGTGACGTGCAAGTAGGGAGGCGCCCATGAAGAGAGTGGCGTGCAAGCTGTTTTCACCAAGAGGTTCTTACCAGCTTCTAGGTATGAAAGTGAAGAATTGTTTTGAAAGATTTGATTTGTGAAATATCATTAAGAAGCATGGAAACATTACATTACCATATTTGTGATAGGAGGGAGCACACACAATATAGGATTGTTTTCAATGTGTTACACAAGTTTAACGTAATATCCTAATTACTGTATTCTATGTCAAAGGATTGATTTCTAGTAGATTGTGTGGTATTGGACTGTTTCTGTACCATACCAAGGATGTAGCTACTCTTGCTGATTTAGAAACTTGTAAATCATGTGTTCTTATGGTTGTGTGTGTTCAACAAGGACGAAACTCTCTAATAGGAGGCGAAGGTTGTTTCAAAAGGAAGGAAACATTAAAAGAAAAAGATATCACTGATTCTCCCCGCCCCCTCTCAGTGATACTTTGATCTTGACTGAGAACTTTAGGTGGTTCATTATTGGTACCTTCATTTCCTCTACCATATTGGTTGGCTTCTTTATTTCCATTTTATATCTCAGAGGATTATGCTATTTTCATCCCCTTTTTAAATATATAGATATTTATTTAATAAAATGTCTTTGTTCTTCTATCCACAATTTTAACATGTGGTTGGTTGGATCTTTTTCCACCTCAGTCATATTTCCAATATCTTGAAACTCTATTTTTGTCTTTTCCCTATAACCATGAGATCATACTGAAAAATCTACATCAAAGTTTGGAGCACACAAGACCACTAATTCTTAACACAAAAATTATTATATTGTAATATCTTCTCAGAGATATGGTTATAAAAAACTAAAGAATCTATCTATTTTTATATCATGATTGATAAAAATGTTGATTATTTTTTATAAATCATCATCCATGATGTGGTGAAAGTTACCACACTATACTGAGTGTCTTCCTATAGTAATTGTGTCCACATGAATGTTATTTTGAAGAATGATATAGTATATCATTATGTTTTCCCTCTTAAATAGATTATAAATACTATTTAGGCTTATAGACACATAATCTAATGAAATGTACAAAATCATTTACTGTTAAAGGAGTTTAATAATTAGATCAACAAATAAGGATGAAGGAAAAAGGGTTTTTCCATTTCATAACATATGAAAATATAAAACTCTAGGAGGCTCCTTAATTTTATAAAGGATGAATATAATAGGAGTTTCATGGACCTCCTTTATGACACGTGTGTTGAATATTATTTGGTAGAAACTCACTCAAGCTATCTTAAATCCATTTTGTTTCATAAAGAATGTTCTAGAACACATATATAGAAAATATTTCCCACTTAAGTGTTCAGTTATATTAGTGTATAGGGCCTATATGGATATTGAGAATACTAAACACCAAATAATTTTTTTGTGACGTTCAATGAAAACATTTTTGTTCTTCTGGTATGGAGGCAAAAAAGCTAAATCTAGGGTTCTTGTTGTCTTGGTTGTCATGTGAACACACGATATGGTACTTTTATTACATGTGAATTTATTTATTATAATGAATTATGATCTTATAAATGTTCCCTAAGGATATGGAAGCATTAGTGGTGTCATATTGGGTTTTATGACAAACCCCCAAAACAAGAATTTAACTGTGCATGAAGACTTCTTGTATAGGGATCCAATAAATGGAAAGGGGACCATGGAAGATGGTCAATTTATGGATCATGGATCTAGAGGTATATTCCTGAAAGATTTTAGGATTTTATGTAATTTTATCTCTTTGTCTATTTGTTTAATCTATACATTGGTTTTCCTTTCCACCTTGAGATCCTGATTCTTGTTTCTTTTATTGTATGACATGTTTGTCATTTGAAACTATGATTAGTATGTTTTTTCTTGTTAATTATATTATTATATTATACTATTATATTTTCTATGAAATGAAATGATAATGAGGGTATATTCTCCCCATGCACATCATTCATACCCTTGAAACTATTCGACAACCTATTGTGTGCGGGTAGGCACACATGAGGTCATGTGACTCTTTAGCTCAGTCCCGATGGTTCAAGTTCAAGAATTATAAAATCATATTGTAAAACAATTTAATTTTTTTATCTAACCTAGGAAATGGTCTAAATTATATAGTTTTTTGGGACTCAGGTTGGTGTGTTTCCATTTTCTTGTCCAGTACAAGTGTAACTAACCTCCAAATTTTCATTAATGATGTTACTATTATATTTTATTATGATTTGGGTTGGTTTATGCATCATGAATAGGACCATAGGTTTATATTCCAAATATATGATCATTTTTTGTATTATTTATTTATTTTAATGACTTGGTATATGTTATCTATTTAGGATAAACCAATGGGCTTGATTGAGTGATATATCTGTTTACCATGCTATTGTGATATATCTATTTTGGCATTAATTCGCTGAACCTAAGGAGGTTTTTATGTTTTTTTAAATATAATTGAATTTGAATGACATTAGGTGATGGATAAATTGGTTATTTCTAAGAGGTTTGTACCTTGGGTTATGGGTAGACTCCTTAGATAACCTTTGTGTGATCCCCCAGAATGCTTAGGATCACTTTGAAATGTTATAAATGATTACATAATTCTATAGAATGTTTATCCTCAAAGATTCTTGGTTGGAACACCAAGTGTAGTAGGCCAGAATGCTTTTGTGAGGGAGTATATACTTCTTCTACCACCGGTCATGCATGATAATTATCCTGAATATACCCTAGTATTTTAGGTAGAAGGGCCACTACATCTAGGAGTCTTATTCTTGTTGTTTCTTCAAGGTGGGGGAGTTACAATGACTATGATCAATAGTTATAGGTCTAGAGTCCTCCATCCTTCCTGACCACTAGAGTCCCTCAAGATACAGAGGAATTGATATGGGTTATCAATATGATATTTGACTTAGTAGAGATCTCTTTAGATTGTAAGGTGATTCATATTACCTTTATGCTTTAGAGGACTACTAGATACTGGCGGGATGTTATGTTGTAGGATGGAATATGTGAGGGTCTCACATGGGGGAAATTAAAGGACCTATTCTTCTTTGAGATTTTTTTGGAATGATAAAGATAGAACAAGATCAAGACATTATGGATCTTAATTAGGGGAAAATTATAGTGTCCCCTTGGATGAAACATTTCACATAGTTACTAAATTTTTTTCCTCTTTTGGTTGGGGAGGTAGCATTTAAATCTAAGAATTTTGATATCACACTTTGATTGGAGTTGAGACGCTAGGTTAGGAACTTCAACCCGACAACTTATACTCATGTGATTCGAAAATAAATAAGGTTATATAGTAGGATAGAGTTTTTGGTCTTCTTAAATAGTTCAGTAGACATCCTAGTGATACATCTATAGGAAAAAAGATTAAAGAAAATGATTTTCATTCAAGAATTTTTAGATATACGGATCTATGTAGAGGGTAGACAAAACCATATGTGGTGTACTGATGTCCTGAGTGCTAAAATTGTGGTTTGTGGGGTAATTATCAAAATTCATTCCCTAGACCTGATATTAGGTTCTATTAGTATGATAGTATGGTGATCCTATATAATTAATTCTTGAATTCATCATGAATGAGGTCTTTCAGGGGTTTGAGATAGATACAATAATCGATCCAGGGGATAGTCAGGGGTCCTCAATAGCAAGATCAGATAATTATGACTAAATGAGTCATGCTTATCAAGGATATATCTATGGATCTAATATAGTCCATGGTTAAATATTTGACCAAAATCCATCGAATGGTGTGGGAGAACCATCACCTATATGATGTTCAATATTGATCCCCTCAAATTTATCAATATCTTTTTTTGATACCAGTGTTGCCCATTCCTTTTTATTAGTAAATTTTTTTCTAGACTTCACATACTGGTAAAGTTATCGTTTGAGTTTCATTCTCATGACACACTATTTTTCATGATATTATTACATATTCAGTGATTTTTTGAGTGTCTTATAGTCATTAATGGTTATGGTCATCTATGACGCTTCATAATTTTGGATATGATGATCCTTAACATAATTCTAATTATGGACATGATAAATAGTTTTTAAGATCACATTTATTACTATTAGATATGATTATCATTTACTTCACTGAAGGGTGAGAGGTATGAGATGATTGAGAATGGGAACTAGGATTAGAAAGAGATGGTCTAGACTTTAGTCTTTTTAGGAGAATCATAGTACAAATTGTGGGCTTGTCTCCTTTGGAAGGATTTTTGGTAGCTCCCTCTTATTTTCAATTAGTTTTGGATCTCTATAATGAAATATTTCTAGATTATTTCATATTAATTCCTTTTATAAAAGAGTTTACTTGAGGTAGAGGCCATGTTGAGGGAACAAAACATTTTGATATCCCTTTATCTTATAGTGCCAACTAATACAAAGGTGTTTATGGTGAAACCCAAGGAATTAGAGAAGAAGGGATTTATTTGGTTGAATACTTCCCCTTGGTGTGAACCTTTAATATTTTTCAAGAAGGGAGATGGTAGTATTTGACTCTATAATGATTACATTAAGATAAACTATTTGAAAATGATAAATTAATGTGCTTTTCCCAGGATCAGTGATCTTTTAAATTAGTTAAAAGGAGCCCAGTGGTTCTCCATGATTGATCCTTAATTGAGATATAACCAGTTATGAGTTAGATAATAGGACGTAACACCCCAAGCTTCCACGATACGCTTCTCTTTCAATAATGCAATAGCTTGCATTGTATGCAAGTTCAAGATTCTAACACACCACGACCAATCAAAGTAGCCGTTATGAATAGTAATAGCCAGTTTATGAAATATTATCAATTTTATTATTCAAATTGGACTTCATTTTTGGATTTGGAATATCAAAATTATCCAAATTTGAATTTTAGGTTTTCTTCTGAGAACTTCCAATTTTGAAGAATAGTGAAAAATATGAAACATTAATTAAAAATAACTTTTTAAATCAAAATAATTTATAGGGATAAATTATATTATTGAGTGATTTTAAAGAATAATTATAATATATTTTTACCATTTTATCCATTTATGGTCATTGGAATTAATTTCCCTTTGAAAGTGGACATAAACAATTGCCAATCTTTTGATAGATACTATTTCATAAAAACACTTTATTGGTTTTGACAGCAGGAATTAACTATATAATTTATTAATGAAACTTATATGTTTTTAATTTTTTAAAATAGAAATCATTTTATAATTTTTAATATCAAATATATCATAGGGTGAATATTTGGTATTTTTCTGATAATGTCCATTTTAATTAATAGTGAAAAATGTTGTGTTTTAATTCAAAACTGCATTTTCATCCAATTTATTTATATAGATAGAATTATATTTTAATTGGTTTTAAATTATAATTGAATTATTTTCTTATCACTTAATAAAATTTTGTTTATTTTAAGTAATTTCAGTTTTCAATTGGATGTAGAAACAAGTCAATCTTTTGATAGATTTTACTTCTTAAAAACCCATCGTTGGTTTTAACAACGGGAATTATTTTTAAATTAATTACTGAAATATATGTGTTTTGAATTTGGTAAAATAGATTCCATACTTGGAATTTTAAGGTCCAAATTATTTAATTAATACCCTTTTCTTTTTAGACATTATGAATAGCAACGACAATAATTATCTTTAATTAACATGATTAATTAGTAATCAGGTAGTTATGGGTAATAAAATAATGTCATAAAAATACAAAATGACCCCAAAATGTGTCCTAATTTTATTGGTGGTGTCATGGACGACCATGGGATGGCTTGTACCAACTTAGGGACCCCATGGAATCACTTTTCTATGATAGTGACATTTTATCATTTTATTTTTTAAAGAAAGGAAAATATAACCAAAGTATGTAACACGTAAGTAAAACAATTTTAATTTTTCCTACATAAATGAGCTATTAGTATATAAATATTAATTGGAATGATAAAAATATTTCCTACATCATGGTATTTTTTTATAATTTTTAGACATTAAATAAATAAATTTACTTATGACACGATGATGATGTAGTTATTACCTCATTAATGAACGATTTAAATAAAATGAAAAGATAAGGTAAACTCTAAGACATACACTTGTCTAAAGTCTATTGGATGGGTGGATTTCGAACCATTATCACATTATCCTCTAAATATATCATTTTTTGACCTTTAAAATTCGAAAATAATTTTATAATAAGGTAACATTTCATGACTTTACAAGAGTGCCCCACCTCCCTCTTATAAAAGGCCCCCACCTCTACCATCTTACCCACACCGCTCAAGCCCTTGGCTCATCCAACATCTGCTCATATAATCTAACAAAATCCCTATATTCAACCTATAATCCCTACCATATGCATAAATCTCTTCAAGAAACCCTTTTGGTTCAAACCAAGGGGAGTTACCCAATTTAAAGGTAATGTCCTCTCTTATGTTCTTTTGTTTTATTTTGCTTCTCCAACCCCATAAACCCTTTTTATTCTGTTATTTTGAAACAAAAACAGTATATTCAATATAATAGAATGTTTTTATGAGATTTATTTGATTTAAACTTACACACACCTCTGTCTAATGGTTAAATAACATAATGTTTCTGTGGGTAGCGAATTACTGCCTCACGAAACGATGAGTGTTCAATATTCTTTTAACACCATTCATGGTGGCCATTAAGTTGTAACTATATTTATATATGATATATATTATGTTTATGTTTTCCTTATGCTTCTGAATTTTTCATTTATGGCATACCTTTTTGGTTTCCAATATGGGTAAACACGATAATTTCATTTTAGGAAGTGCGGACTACCGCCCCCTCAAAGTGATTTGAATCGTTAATGCCATATGTGGGATGTATAAAAGAAAGAGTTAAATGATATTATATGTTATATTATATTTGAATTATAATATACCATTATATCATTATGATTTAATTCCATTAAATATGAAATAGAAATTAATGTAGCATTCATGCATACGTAGGACTTACCGTCTCCATGAACGATGCATTTCATTTCCTACCTCTAAATGTTATGTAATAATATAAATGAATGTATATGAAGGATATATATGATATATATTATATCTAGATCATGAATATAATTCTATAGATAATAGATTTTGTACCAGATGAACAAGTTGTAATTATAAGAAGATTATTTTTGACTCAAGTATCAAAGATCGACAAAACGACCGTAATTAACTTAAATGACTACATAATGTTCATAACATGGTAATAAGTGATATAAAATGAATAATTAAAATGAAAAATGTTCTTAAGAAAGTATATATTGACTCTAGTTTATTAATCATGAGATTAAGGAATGATCGAGTCAAGTCGAACACGATGTATGGGTTATTTCTACAACCTCTTCAGTATTCAAGTTTGTTTATACGTAGTTATCTACTGGGACCTCTTTATCATCCACGTCCATGTTTCTTAAAAACGTCTTTCAATTTTTTTTAATATTTATTAGACAATGGGTTAAATTCATTTATACCCTTATTTGACCTTATAGGTTTTTGAAATGAATCTTTCATCATTTTCCAAACAAGGTACTTTTTGACCTTTTCGACAAAATTAATGTATAAATGTCTTTTTTAACTTATACAGCGGGTGTGGATATTTTACGCCATTATAAAATCAATGAAGCTTCACTTAAAATCTTATAATAATATTTTCAAATTAAATGTTTTCTTTTACAATTATGCGACATTTAAATAATTTCAAAAAAAATATTTCTCTCAAATAGTTTTGATTTCATCTACGTCAACATCCTTTGATGGATTTTAAGATTATTTGAAGTTGATTTTTTATGATTAAAAACATCTATATTGTGTTAAAGGTTTTGTGATATGTATGAATGTGGATGTGTTTATTTTATACCATTCATGGTTTATGGAGAAAGTATTGACATTTCGTATTCCAGTTTTAATACGAATGTTTATGTTATGTTTAAACCTGTACATATGAGAAATGCATTGAACTTAATAAGTGACGGGTAGAGCCCGCTATAGATCCTAGATGCATTGGTAGGTCTCATGAGACAAACTAGTGTCTTGGCATAAGGCCTTGACAAAATCTTATTTGTAGTCTTGGCACAAGGCCTTGACTATGTGGTTATGATAGTCTGGCATTTTGCATTCCATCAATATAAAAGTGGTTATTTTATTGAATGTGATTATTCCACTAGTATAATATCCACGTGAATAATTAAATTGAATTATTTCATTTTATCATTTCCATATTATGTTGGAGCTCATGTTTAAAAGGTTTTTGTTTTAGTTATACATTGCCTTAAATGTTTATGTTTATTTATGAAATTTTCCGCTATATTGTTATCCTTACTGAGCATCTGAGCTTACCCCTGTCAATGTATTAATTTTTCCCAGGATGTGAAGAAGTATTTTACGAATGACCTGCAGGGAAAGTATGAGGGGATATAATGAAAATATGTTGTTGTAGTTTTTTTCACTTTATGATGTAATGTAAAACTTATTAATATATCTAGTGTTTCTAAGGCTACTAAACGAATCGGTCTTTCGAGACTTGATATTTTGTGATCATTCCAATTTTATGTAATAATTCATGACTCTGGGTAACTAGGGTTGGGGCGTTATAGTTGGTATCAGAGGCAGTTCAGTACTAACCTTGGAAGCTAGATTTAGATAAACTCTGATTAGAGCACATGGCCCTAATATAGTCTTTGAGGATCGGTATAGAAGAACATACTTGAATTTTGATAAAGTATAGATTTTGTGTATTTTCTGAGAAATACATCCCTATCTGGATATGAGCAGGTAGAGGTGGCTCTGGCACAGAAGTACCTAGGGGTAAAACCTGAAAACACTGCTTTGATCTAGACTCGAACAGGAACTGGTGCACAACAATGGGCCTTGCTGCACTTTTGGTTACGAAACTCCCAGGGGATATGCTTATGATAATTCGCAATTTCTATTCAAAACATTTTGAATTGTTTATGAGTATATACTTCCTAAAATAAAACATTTTTATGTTTCTCGATTTTATCCATAAACTGTTCAATTTATGTTAGGTGTTTTTCAAGTTTTTTATTATGTATTTCGATTCATAAAATAATCTAGTTTATGAAATTATTTAGAAATGACACCTAGAGGAAGAAATGTAAACTGTATCAATGCAAGCACTCCATGTAGGGAGTGTCCTCCTGCTCAAGATATATATAGTGGAGCTTGTGATACAACTGGTGCATATCTGCTTATTACCATACTAGTACAACTCACTCAGGTTATGAATAATAACCTTACTCATATGGAGCACCCTGATACACAAAGTGGAGGATCAATGATATACCGCTTCATGCGGCAACAACCACCAACATTTAATGGGGGTACAAATCCATTAGTAGCTGAGCTATGGATAAATTCCTTAGAGAAAATATTTCAAGATTTAGGGAGTAGTGAAAGAGAAAAAGTTTTCATAACAGTTTACCACCTTACTGGAGACTCTGATCAATGGTGGTCATGGATTCAAAATACAAACAAGATGAAGAAGTATAAAGTATGTAATGGAGAGATTTTAAAGATATTTTCTTAGAAAAATCCCCATGACCATCGAGTGGGTATGGAAAGACAATTTCTGAGTTTGAGGCAAAAGGAGGACGAGAATGTTGCAAAGTATGAGTCTAACTTTACAAGGTTTGCAAGGATTACTGCAGATTATATACATTACCCAAGAAGTAATATTTATTGTCTCTTTGATGGGTTAAAACCATTTCTCTATCGTGATTTAGTATCACAATCCTTCTCATTGTACGAAGATATTGTCTCATGTGCTATCAAGATAGAAAAGGAATTCTCTAAGTCTTATGACAACAAAGTAAAGTAAGAGATGAATAGAATGGTGGAGCAAGAGACAGATAATTAGAAAAATGGAAAGAAGGATTTTCCATTATGTGATAATTGTGGTAAGAAACACTCTGGTACTTTCCTAAAAGGAATGGTAGTTTGTTACAAATGTGGAGAAAAAGGTCATCAGACTCTTGATTGCAAGGTAAAGAAAGATGTTGTCAATGTTGAATGCTACAATGGTAGATAAATTTGAAAATATGAAAATGAATTCCCTAATATCTAAGGAAACTTACCACATAAAAGGCCAAGGGAGAAAGGCTAATATTTTGTTGTTACTACATATGAGGTTGAATAATTATCGTATTTGTGTTTTTGGCCTCAAGAACAATATTATGGTTACAAGAATAATGTGATATATATAAGGATTGTACTGCAGTACTTTTTGTTTTCATTAATATTTTTATATGATGAAGGTAATCATATTTTTAGTATGTGACAATAAGAGAAACATTACTTTGTTTGTGGAATCTGATGTTACAATTGATTTTGGAATTTAGATACATTTTAGAGAAAGTCTGGACAGAGGTATTTTGGATAACTATAAAGGTTGAAATGGATTAACTTGATCTTTGGATAGTATTATTTAAGGTTAAAACATTTCTGAAGATTATTTTTGGAATATTATAATACTATAGTTTTAGGAAAAGGACAACCTTCCGGTCAGGGGATAACCCGCCGTGTCGGACAAAGCTGCAGGAATCGAACCCACAACCATAGTGTGGTAGGCCTTTATTACCTACCACTAGCCTACAGGAAGTCCCCGGTTATTAGAAAATAGTTTTCCTAAAATAAATGGTATTATTTAATATTTGGAACCTTATACAATTAGGATAAATTTAATATTTTTGAGTTCTATTACCTTTTGGAATGAAAGATGGGTTTGTGGTAAAAATTTATTAAAGAATGAAAGTCTACATGACAAGTAAGAATATTTCCTTACATTCTTAGTAAATCTCCTAAATAAAATTTTCAACTTTATGAAAGGTAACTTAAAAAAAATGTTGTCGGTAAACTTTTCCAACAGGGGAGTCAATGACCATTTAACCAATCACAAGTTTGTGATTTTCTTGTACTTAACATTCTCCTAATCCTATTTTCTACAACTCTCCATCAGACCGTGATGGTTTTTTTCTCCTCAATATCCATGTTTTCATAGAATACTAGTATGGGATATCTCGGGTGACCTTTTTACTTCTCTTTCTTTATTTTAATGTTATATTTTTGTTAACCCTGTTTCCAATATGGGTTTTCCACAAACGTATTTTCTATTTTCAACCTTTAATTTTCAAAAAAAAATTCAAATTATGAGGATGCAATTTATTGAAGGAGGGGAGAATGTAAAACCACAAGCTTCCATGATACGCTTCTCTTTCAGTAATGCTATAGCTTGCATTGTACGTAAGTTCGAGATTCTAACACACCGCGACCAATCAAAGTAGTCATAATGAATAGTTATACCCACTTTTTGAAATTTTATAAATTTTATTATTCAAATTGGAATTCGTTTTTGTATTTGGTATGTCAAAATTATCCTATGTTTATTTTTTGGTACTTTTCTGAGAACTACCAATTTTTTATGAATAGTGAAAAATACTAAACATTAATTAAAAACAACTTTTTAAATCAAAATAATTTATATTCATAAATTATACTATTGAGTGATTTTAAAGTATAAATATAATATATTTTTACCATTTTATTCAATGATGGTCATTAGAATTAATTTCACTTTGAAATTGGACATAAACAATTGTCAGTCTTTTGATAGATATTGTTTCTTAAAAACAGGCTATTTGTTTTGACAGCAGGAATTTGCTATATAATTTATTAATGAAACTTAAATGTTTTGAATTTGGTAAAATGGACATCATTTTTGAATTTGGAAAATCAAATATTGCATAGGGTGAATTTTTTTTATTTTTCTGATAATGTTCCTTTTAATGAATAGTGAAATATGTTGTATTTTAATTCAAAACTGCCTTTTCATCCAATTTATTTATATATTTAGATTGTCATTTTAGTTGGTTGTATAGTATAATTGAATTATTTTTTTATCACTTAATAAATTTTTGTTCATTGGAAGTAATTTTTATTTTCAATTGGATGTAGAAACAAGTCAATCTTTTGATAGATTTTACTACTTAAAAACTCGTCTTTGGTTTTGACAACGGGAATTATTTTTAAATTAATTACTGAAATTTCTGTGTTTTTAATTTGGTAAAATAGATTCCATATTTGGAATCATAATGTCCAGATTATTTATTTAATAATTTTTCGTTTTTGGACATTATGAATAGTAACGACGACAATTATCTTTAATTAACAGGATTAATTAGTAATCAGGTAGTTAAGGTAATAAAATAATGTAATAAAAATACAAAATTACTTCAAAATGTGTCCTAATTATATTGGTGGTGTCATGGCCGACAATGGGATGCCTTCTTCCAACTTAGGGACCTCATGGAATCACTTTTGTGTGATATTGATATTTTATCATTTTATTTTTTAAAGAAAGGAAAATATAACAAAAGTATGTAACACCTAAGTAAAACAATTTTACTTTTGTTTAAATAAATGATCTCTTAGACTATAAATATTAATTGGAAAGATAAAATGATTAGATACATCATGGTATTTGTTTTATAATTTTTAAATATTAAATAAATAAATGTATTTATGACAACAAGATGATGCATTGATTACCCCATTAATGAAGGATTTAAATAAAATGAAACGATAAGGTAAAATATAAGACTTACACTTGTCTAAAGCCTATTTTATGGGTGTATTTTCAACCCTTATCACCTTATCGTCGAAATATATCATCTTAGGACCTTTAAAATCGGAAAACCATTTTATAATAAAGTAACATTTCATAACTTTCCAAGAGTTCCCCTCCTCCCTCTTATAAAAGGCCCCCACCTGTACCCCCTTACCCACACATCCCAAGCCCTTGTCTTGTCCAAACTCTGATCATATTATCTCTCCACATACTTCTCCTAATCCTATAAACCTTACCTTTAGAAGAAATATCTTCAAGAAGCCCTTTTGGTTCAAACCAAGGGGAGGTACCCAATTTAAAGGTAATTTATTCTCTTATGTTCTTTTGTTTTATTTTGACTCTCCAACCCCTTAAACCCTTTTTATTCCATTCTATTGTTACAACACCAGTATATTCAATATAATTGGATTTTGTTTATGATATGTATTTGATTTACACTTACACACACCTCCGTCTAATGGCTATAGAACATACTATTTCTGTGGGTGGCGAATTACTGCCTCACGAAACGATGATTGTTCAATATTATTTTAACACCTTTCATGGGGGCCATTAATATGTCACTATATTTATATATGATATATATTATTTTTATGTTTTTTTTATGCTTCTGTATTTTTCATTTATGGAATACCTTTATGGTTTCCATTATGGGTAAACACGATAATTTAATTTTAGGAAGTGCAGACCACCACCCCATAAATGTAATTTCAATCGTTAATGCCATATGTGGGACATATAAAGGAAGGAGTTAAATGATATTATATATCATATTAAATTGGAATTATAATATATATTTATATCATTATGATTTCATTCCATTAAATATTAAATAGAAATGAGAATAGCGTTCAAGCGTACGTACGGATTACCTTCTCCATGAACGGTGAATTTCATTTCTCACCTCTAAATGTTATTTAATATTATAAATGCATGTACATACATAATTTATATGATATATATTACATATAGATCTGGAATATAATTCTGGAGATAATTTATATTTTACCACATGAACAACTTGTAATTATAAGAATTTTATTGTTGAATCAAGTATCAAAGATCGACAAAACGACCGTTTTTAAATTAAATGACTACATAATGATCGTAACTTGGTAATAAGTGATATAAAAGGAATAATGAACTTGAAAAATGTTCTTAATCAAGTAGATATTAAATCTAGTTTATTATTCAAGAGATTAAAGAATGATCGAGTTAAGTCGGACACGAGGTAGGGGTTAATTCTAAAACCTCTTCATTATTCAAGGTTGTTTATATGTAATTATCTACTGGGACCTCTTTATCATCCACATCTATATTTTTTAAAAATTTCTTTCAAAACATTTTTAATATTTATTAGACAATGGTTTAAAGTCATTTATACCCTTGTTTTACCTTATATGTTTTTAATGGAATCTTTTCGTCATTTTCCAAACAAGGTACATTTTGACATTTTCGACAACAATAAGGTAAGAATGTCTTTTTTACCTTATACGGAGGGTGCGGCTATTTTACGCCACTATAAAATCATTAAAGCTTCCCTTAAAAACTTATAAGAATATTTTCAGTGTAAATGTTTTCTTTTACAATTATGTGACTTTTAAATAAATTCCAAAAAAAGATATTTCTCTCAAATAGTTTTGATTTCATCTATGTCAACATCCTTTGATGGATTTTAAGCTTATTTGAAGTTGATTTATTATGATTCAAAACGTCCATATTGTATTTAAGTTTTTGTGATATTCTTTACTGTGTATGTGTTATTTTTATACCATTCATGGTTTAGAGAGAAAGTATTGACATTTCATATGCTAGTTTTAATACGAATATTTATGTTATGTTTAAACTTGTTCATAAGAGGAATGCAGTGGGCTTAATAAGTGACGGGTAGAGCCCAATATAGATCCTCGATGCATCGGTAGGTCTCATGAGACAAACTAGTATCTTGGCACAAGGCCTTGAAAAAATATTATTGGTAGTCTTGGCACAAGGTCTAACTATGTGGTTATGATAGTCTGGAATTATGCATTCCATCATTATGAAAGTGGTTATTGATATTGCATGTGATTATTCAACTAGTATAATTTTCATGATAATAAGTAACTGGAATTATTTCATTTTATCTTTTCCATATTATGTTTGAGTTCATGTTTAAAAACATTTTTTTTAGTTATACATCGGCTTAAATTTTTATGTTTATTTATGAAAGTATCCTCTATATTGTTATCCTTACTGGGCATCTGAGCTCACCCCATTCAATGTTTTAATTTTTTCCAAGACGTGAAGAAGTATTTTATAAATGACCTACACGGATAGTATGATGGGATATGAAGAAAAGATGTTGTTGTAGTTTTTTTCACTTTATGATGTAATGTAAAACATATGATTATATCTAGTGTTTCCAAGGCTACTAAACTAACCGGCCTTTCGAGACTTGATCTTTTTTATCATGTCAATGTTATGTAATAAGGCACCGACTCTGGGTAACTGGGATTGGGGAATTACATATTACATCTTAAATATATAGATTCGGAGTAGGTATGGTCTATATGATTACTTGGTGATGTTTTTTGGATTAACTAATGAATCAGTAGTGTCCATGGATCTCATGAACAAGATAGTTAACCATTATAAAGACTTGTTCATTAAGGTGTTTGTCCTCATCTACACACCAACACCAGAGTATAATGAAAGACATTTTAAGATTTTCCTAAGTGTGTTTCAAGCGCATCATATTTATTAAATGTTTTCAAAGTGTAAATTTTGGATTTAAAAGGTATTTTTGGTGAAATGTGGTGTTTGAGACAAGTACATCCATATACCAAAAGAAAGTGGAGGTAGTTATGTCATGTACCCATCCCCAGAATGTGTTTATGATCAAGATATTTTTAGGTTTAGTTGGATTCGAACAATTTTTTATCTATGAATTATCCCATATAACATCACCCATAATTGCATTAATTAAGTAGGGTGTGAAGTCACAGTGTTCAGACATATGTAAATAGGTGTTTCCTAAGTTGAATAGGTGGTTCAATATAGCTCTAGTGTAGAGACTTCCTAATCTAAGGATAGTATAAAATATGTTTTGTCATTCCTCAGGCATTTCATTGGGAGCAGTAATGATGCAGAGAGAGTAGGTATAAGCCTATGTGTTGCCTTAACTATGACCCCATGATCGAAACTATCTTACTATTATCTTTTTTCTAGAATTTATGGTTCATGATATGGAGTGTTCGTTAAACTACCTTTTCATAGAGATGATTATTGTCTGCACTAACCATAAGATAATCAGTTAATTATTCACACAATAGTACATGAAGATTAGATAGAGATTTTGGGTTGAGTATCTTTAGATGTTTGAATATGATATATCCTATAAAACAGGTAAAGGTAATATCATTGTAGATTCTCTTAGATGTAAGAAGTAGGTGGAGTAGGATATTGGGTCTTTTAAAAAAATAGTTGAACACAATGAGATTATTTTTTTACTAGAGGATAGATGCTTTTGAATATATGGTATTGATGGATATTTTCTATTTAGTGATGACATATTTTATTTTAGACAAGGAATATTTTGATCGGGATTTTGATACTGAGTGTGTTGTCAAGAGGGAATGGGTAGAAGGTGGTGACTTGGTACCTTGGTAGTTGAAAAATGATGATGATGTGATCTCGATGCATGGTATAGATAAAGTATTTGATTATATTAAACAATATATTATAATAGGCTTCTATTTTAATAGGTGGGTTTTACATCCTGTAGTGAAAAATATGTATCATAACATTAGGTGACAATTATCGTGGCCTAGGATGAAGATGGACATTGTTGGTTTCCTTTACTAAGTCCTTACCTACTAGAAGATAAAGGCTGAGCACCGGTGTCCAACTAGTTTTCTCCATACACATCTAGTTACCTTTTGGAAGTGTGAGGTTGTGATAATGATGTTTATGATAGGTAACCCAGGACCCTGAGAAGCTTTGAAACTGTCTGTGTAGTTATTAATCAGTTAATGAAATTTTAATTATTTACTATTGATCTATGAGAATGAATCATTAAATTATTTGGGGAAGTTGTGTGAAATATATATTGTAAACATATATAGAGTTCACTTTATAATTGAATCTTATAGAAAAACACACTTTACATCATGATTTTTTTTGATACTTAAAGAAGTCCATAGAGACAGAGTCGAAGCTGAATACAATGTACCATCCCCAAAAAGATAGACAACCAGAGTGGATGAATCAAATATTATAGGATATTATCTTATATTACATCATATAATTCAATGGAGCCTGGGATAATCAACTGGCCTTGGTAGAGTATTTATAAAATAATAATTATTGAGATTTAATTCAGATCAAACCCTATGATGATCTATATGAGGGATCCTATCCCTCACCATTATTCTAGAATTAGGTGGGAAAGGAAACAACTATGGGACCAAGCCTATTATGGGATACTTTAGATACAGTAAATTTGATTAGGAATTGGTTGGTGACTACTGAGAGTCAGCAACAATCATATACAGACTGTAGGAGATAAAAATTGGAGTTCACTATTGGCGAAGAGGTTTTATTTTGGGTATCACATCAGTAGGGGGATCATTATTTTCAGAAGTAGGTGAAGCTAGAACCATAGTCTATTGAACACTTTGAGACCATTTAGGAGATAAGGAATTTTGAATACCTTTTTTACCTTCCTCCATTCTCTCATGGAATTAATGATGTGTTCAATGTTTCTGATATTTGGAGTTATATGCATGATCCAATGCATGTTTGATCTTAGTTTCCTATGTTATCCAAGATGAACTGATAGATATGCTTCTAAAGGATTGGAATTATTTAGAGTTATTGGTTATAAATTCCCAAAACTATTATTTCATTTATGGGGAGTCTTTTTCCCCTTCACCTCCATCTTATTTATTAATTAAAAAATGATTCAGAAAAGTATTATGATATTCTGTTTCTTATGGTCGTTTAAAATGGAGTTTTATTGTTTCTTCTCTAAAATGGAAAATACAGTCATAATTCTATCTGAGGTAGGCCTTAGATTATCTTGGTGCAAAATGGGTAGGGAAATAATTATCGTGGTGCAGAATGGGTATACTCAAGAATCAATTTCTTCCTTGATTGGCTTGATTATATCATCCTTATGGTTGAACTAAGACCGTGGTTTATCTACCTTAATTGGCGCTTCTCGTTTATTGATTTTTTTGGGAAACTTTTGATGAGATTATTATGTTTTCAAATTTACTATTTTCTTCTTGATTTGATATTAAATTTTTGTTTTCCATATTAGACCATGATTCCTTGTACATCCTTGTGAGGTGTTTTCCATTCATAGTGTGACAACCACCATTGTTAAAGATCATTAGCATTCCATAATGTTCTTGATGATTAGTTATGTATACCAAATTATCTTGGGGACTTACTATATTGTCGTTATCCAAGTGTGATAGTTTCTTCTTCCCTCTTCCGAGCTCAATTATAACATTTTCATTAGTCATCACAAGGTTATTTTTGATTCTACCATAGGGTTGTTATTTTTCTCCATACTCAAGAACCCTTATCTTGTTGGGTTGGAAACAGAGCTAGGATTTATTAGTGTGTGATCTTGTTTCAATTTATTTACAAACATGGTTCGGTGGATGAAACCCTTGAATAACCATGAATTAAATATTGACAACCATGTGGTAGGAAGTTCCTTGTAACACCCCAATCTTCCATGTTACGACCCACTTTGAATAATAGAGCAGCGTGTGTTGTACGCAACCTCGAGTTCTAACACACTACGACCAATAAAAGTATCAGTTATGAATAGTAATACCCACCTTTTGAAATTATATAAATTTTATATTTCAAAATGGAATTAATTTTTGGATTTGTAATATCGAAATTAGCCTCTGTTGAATTTTTGGTATTTTTCTGAGAACTTCCAATTTTTGATGAATAGTGAAAAATACATAAATTTTCTTTTTAATCAAAATAATTTATAGTGATAAATTATACATTTGAGGGGTTCTAAAGTTTAATTAGAATATTTTTTTACCATTTTATCCAATGGTTGTCATTAGAATTAATTTCACTTTGAAATTGGACATAAACAATTGTCAATCTTTTGATTGATATTCTTTCTTTAAAACACGCTATTTATTGTGACAGCTGGAATTAATTATAAAATTAATTAATGCAACTTATATATTTGGAATTTTTTAAAATAGACATCATTTTTGAATTCGTAATATCAATTATATCTTAGGGTGAAATTTTGGCATTGTTCTGAAAAACATCAATTTTTGATAAATAGTGAAACCACTTACTGGTAGTTAAAAAAACTAATTTTTCGTTTAAATAAAACTTTACCGATTCTAAGAATTGAATTTCAAAAATATGACATACATGGTTGTCATTAAGATATAAAATGTGGTTCAATGGGATTAAAATAATTTTTTGGTGAATAGTAACTTTTAAGTTTTATTAATCGCGATTAAAGGTAATTACTGTAATTTAAGGTAAAGATAATGTTATAATAATTTTAAATGACCTTGAAACATGTCCTACCCCTATTGTATGAGTCATGGCCGACCAAGACAATCCATGGGTCAACTTGGGGACCCCATGGAGCCACTTTGGTAGGAAAATGACATTAAAAACATTTTATTTAATGTAAACAAAATGTCACAAACATGAGTTGTTTTACTAAAACAATTTTTAAATAGGGTTATACAAGTCATATTTTTTACTATAAATATTTATTATAAATCTAAAAAAATTTACATCATGATATTTTGTTTATAATTTTTAGACATTAAATAAATTAAATTATTTATGACACCATAATGGTGCAGTGATTACCTCATTATTTAACCATTTAAATAAAATGAAAAGATAATGTAAAATCTAAGAACTAAACATTTCAAAAACCAATTTGATGGGTATATTTCTAACTCTTATCACCTTATCCTCGAAATATATAATTTTGGGACCTTTTAAATCCAAAAATAAGTTTATAATAAAGTAACCTTTTATAACTTTCCAAGAGTGCCCCCCCCCTCCTCTCTTATAAAAGGCCCCCACCTCTACCACCTTACCCACACCTCTCAAGCCTTTGGATTGGAAAACCCCTACCCATTTTGTCTCTCCACATTCCACTCTTACTCCTAGAAGCATCACATTGGGCAGAAGTCTTCCCAAGGAATCCTTTGAGCTCATATCAAAAAGAGTTACCCGTTTTAAAGGTAGTGTTTTCTCTTGTGTTCTTATGTTTTATTTTGCTTCTCCAACCCACTAAAATATTTTTATTAATTTCTTTTGTAACAATACCAGTATCCTAAATATACTAGGATGTTTTTATAATAAGTATTCGAGCTACACTTACACACACCTACATCTAATGGTTAAAGAACATATTGTTTCTGTGGATGGTGAATTTCTACCTCACGAAACGATGATTGTTCAATCTTCTTTTAACACCTCTAATGGTGGACATTATGATGACACTATTTTTATATATGATATATATTATGTTTTTGTTTTCCTTATGATTCTTTATTTTTCATTTATGGCATACATTTATGATTTCCATTATGGGTAAACGCGATAATTTCATTTTAGGAAGTGCGGACTACCACCCCCTCATAGAGATTTAAATTGTTAATGCCATATGTGGGATGTATAAAGGATGGAGGAAATGTTATTATACATTATACTATACTATAATTATAGTATAACTTTATATAATTATAATTTCATTCCATTAAATACGAAATAGAAATGAAAGTAGTGTTCATCCGTACGTACGGCTTAAGGTCTCCATGAACGGTGCATTTCATTTCTTACCTCTAAATGTTTTGTAATGTTATAAATACAAGTATATACTGTATATATATGATATATATGATATCTACATCATGAATATAATTCTGGATATAATTGATATTTCACCAAATTAACAACTTGTAATTATAAGAAGTTTATTTTTGACACAAGTACCAAAACGACCGTTATTAACTTAAATAATTACATAATTTTAATAACATAATAATAAGTGATATAAAAGGAATAATAAACTTGAAAAATGTTCTAATGAAATTAAAAATTAACTCTAGTTTATTATTCATGATGTTAAAGAATGGTCGAGTCAAGTCGGACAGGTGGTTAGTTAACTTCTTAACCCAATTTCCATTCTTTGGGTTAATCTCCTACTTTCAAATTATGTCATGATATTATTATGTCCTATATTGTATTTGTAATTTATTTATGTTTACTTATAGTGAATACACATAATAGATTTATTTTATTTAAATAATATTCTTTGTAAGGGACTTCATCTCAATCTCCTTTCATGGAGGCATATTTGGTTTTATACAAAACATTCCTTTATAAGGTGAATAAACCCCTTTGACTTTTACTTTTATTCAAAATGAATCTTTTTATACGAAGCATTTTTACTAAATGAAAAATGGAATGTTTTTTCTTAGTAATGCGGCGACAACTACTTCTCTGCCACCGTGACCATTATTTGAGTTTTGGCTTCCTCTACAAGCCATAACTTTTTTTAAAATGAAAAATAAATACCATGTTTTCTTTTCTTTTATTTTTGTATTGAAAATGGTTTTCATGATGTTTTATTATGTCAATGTGTTGTATTGATATCTTGTGATTGAAATGTGGAAATGTTATGTTTCCTTTATCCATGTTTTATGTGATACGATTATGTTATGGTTTATGATATTTTTAAACCTTTTCATATAAGGAATGCAATTGACTTAATAAGTGACGGGTGGAGCCCGCTATACCTCCTCGATGCATCGACAGGTCTAATGAGACAAACCAGTGTCTTGGCATGAGTCCTTGACAAAATATTATTTGTAGTCTTGGCACGAGGCCTTGGCTACATGGTTATGATAGTCTGGCATTATGCATTCCATCATTATGAAAGTGGTTATTGATATTGGTTGTGGTTATTCGACTAGTAGAATATCAATGTGAATAAGTAAATGGAATTATCTCATTTTACATTTTCCATATTATGTATAAGTTCATGTTTAAAAGGCTTTTTTTAGTTATACATTATCTTAAATGTTTATGTTTATTTATGAAAGTTTCCGCAATATTGTTATCCTTACTGAGCATCTGAGATCACCCCTTTCAATGTTTTAATTTTTCCAGGATGTGAAGAAGTATATTATGAATGACTTGCAGGGATAGTATGAGAGGATATGAAGACAAGATGTTGTTGTAGTTTTGTATTATTTTTTGATGTAATGTAACTTTTATGAATGTATCTAGTGTTTCCAAGGCTACTAAACTAATCGGTCTTTGGATACTTGATCTTTTGTGATCATCCCAATGTTACGTAATAATGCATCGACTCTGGGTAACTGGGGTCGGGGCATTATAGTTGGTATCAGAGGTAGTTTAGTACTAACCTTGGAAGCTAGATTTAGATAAACTCTGATTAGAATACATAGCCCTAAGATAGGCTTTGAGGATTAGTATAGAAGAAATTCATAGAATTTTGGTATTATAGAGATTTTTTCAGATTTCCAAGCAATACATCCATGTATGGATATGAGCAGGTAGAGGCGGCTCTGGCACAGATGTACCTAGGGGTAAAACCTAAAAACACTGCTTTGAGCTAGACTTGAACTGGAACTGGTGCACGACAAAGGGCCTTGCTGCACTCTTTGATATGACACTCACGAGGGATATGCTTAGGATAATTATCATTTCCTTTATAAACCCTTATTAAGGGCTTATGAGTATATTCTTCTTCAAAGAAATCATTTTTATGATTATGTATTATATCCATAAATAGTTCAATTTATGTTAAGTGTTTTTCAAGTTTGTTATTATGTATTTCGATTCATAAACTAATCTAGTTTATGACATTGTTTAGAAATGGAACCTAGGGGAAGGAATGGAAACCATATCAATGCACGCACTCCATGTAGGGATTGCCCTCTTGCTCAAGATAATTATAGTGGAGCTGGTGATACGACTAGTGCTGATCAGCTTATCACCGTACTTGGACAACTCACTGAGGTTATGAATAATAACCTTACTTGTATGGAGCACCTTAATCCACAACGTGGAGGATCAATGTTAGATCATATAATGAGGAAAAAAACGCCACCATTTAATGGGGGTACAAATACATTAGTATTTTAGAAATGGATAAATACCTTAGAGAAAATATTCCACGCCTTGGGAGTAGTGAAAGGGAGAAAGTTGTCATGGCAGTTTATCGCCTCACTAGAGATGCCGATCAATGGTGGTCGCTGATTCAAAACACAAAGGAAGATGAAGAAGTATCAAGTATGGAATGGAGGGAGTTTAAGGAAATTTTATTATAAAAATACTTTCCACATGACCATCGAGCAGATATGGGAAGGAAATTTGTGAGTCTAAGGTAGTAGGAGGATGAGAATGTCACAAAGTATGAGGCTAACTTTACAAGGTTAGCAAGACATGATGCAGATTATATACGTAACCCAATAAGTAAGATTGATCATTTCTTTGATTGGATAAAACCATTTCTCCATCGAGCATTAGTCTCACATCCCTTCTCATTGTACGAAGATATTGTCTCGTGTGATATCCGGACAGAAAAAGAATTCTCTAAATATTATGACAACAAAGTAAAGTTAGAGAAGAAGAGAATGGTGGAGCAGGAGAGAGATAAATGGAAAAATGGAAAGAAGGATTTTCTATTATGCGATAATTGTGGGAAGAATCACCCCAGTACTTGCCTAAAAGTAATGGGAGTTTGTTATAAATGTGATGAAAAAGGTCACCAGGCTCGTGATTGTAAGGGAAAGAAAGGGTATATCAATGTTGAATGCTAAAATTGTAGGGACATGGGGAATTATGCAAATGAATGCCCTAAGTGCCAAGAAAACATACCTCAGAAAAGGCCAAGGGAGCAAGGCCAATCTTATGTTGTTACTACAGATGAAGTTGAATAATTATTATATTTGTGTTTTTGGACTCAAGAATTATATTATGGTTATAAGAATAATGTGATATATATAAGAATTGTACTGCAGTACTTGTTGTTTTCATTATGGTTTTAATATGATGAAGGTAATCATATTTTTAGTATGTGAAAATAAGAGAATCTTTACTTTGATTGATGAATCTGATTATACAATTGATTTTGGAATATAGAGACTTTTTAGATAATGTCTGGCCGGAGGTATTTTGGATAACTATAAAGGTTGGAATGGATTAAGTTGAACTTTGGATAGTATTTTATAATGTTAAAACATTTATGAGATTATTTTTGGAATGTTATAATACTATAGTTTTAGGAAAAGTACAACCTACAGGTCGGGGGATAACCCGTCACATCAGACAGAGCTACATGAATCGAACCCACAACCATAGTGCGATAGGCCTTTATTACCTACCACTATCCTACAAGAAGTCCCGGGTTATTACAAAAAAGTTTTCCTAATCTAAATGGTATGTGTTAATATTTGGAACCTTAAACAATTATGATAAAGAGAATATTTTTGAGTTCTATTACCTTTTGGAGTGAAAGATGGGTTTGTGGTAAAAAAAATTAAAGAATGAAAGTCCACATGAAAAGTAAGTATATTTCCTTATGTTCTTAGTAAATCTCCTTAATAAATTCCTTAACTTTATGAAATGTAACTTAAAACAAAAATGTTTTCGGTTAACTTTTCCAATTGGGGAATCAAAGACCATTTAACCAATCATAAGTTTCTGATTTTCTTGTAGTTAACTTTCTCCTATTCCTTTTTTATACAACTCTCCATCAGACCTTGATGTTTTTTCCCTCCATATCCATATTTTCATAGAATCCTAGTATGGGCTATGTCGGGTGACCTTTGTACTTCTCTTTCTTTCTTTTAAAGTCATATTTTTATTAACCTTATTTCCAATGTGGGTTTTCCACAAAGGTATTTTCTATTTTCACCCATTTTTTAAAAGAAAAATTTTAAATTGTGAGGATGCAATTTATTGAAGGATGGGAGAATGTAACACCCCAAGCTTCCATGGTACGCTCCTCTTTGAATAATAGAGCAGCGTGTGTTGTATGAAACCTCGAGTTCTAACACACCGCGACCAATAAAAGTAGTAGTTATGAATAGTAATACCCACTTTTTGAAATTATATAAATTTTATATTTCAAAATCGACTTCATTTTTGGATTCGAAATATCAAAATTAGCGTATTTCAAATTTTTGGTATTTTTCTGAGAACTTCCAATTTTTGATGAATAATGAAAAATACTTAAAAACAACTTTTTTAATCAAAATAATTTATAGTGATAAATTATAAAATTTATTGGTTCTAAAGTGTAATTATAATATATTTTTACCATTTTATCCAATGGTGGTCATTAGAATTAATTTCACTTTGAAATTGGACATAAACAATTGTCAATCTTTTGATTGATATTCTTTCTTAAAAACACGCTATTTGTTGTGAAAGTCGGAATTAATTATAAAATTAAAGAACGATCGAGTCCAGTTGGACATGAGGTAAGGGAACTTCTTAACCCAATTTCCATTCTTTGGGTTAATCTCCTACTTCCAAATTATGTCATGATATTATTATGTCATATCTTGTATGTTTACTTTATTTATGTGTACTTATAGTGAATACACATAATAGATCTATTTTATTTAAAAAATATTCTTTGTAAAGGACTTCGTCTCAATCTCCTCTAATTGAGTCATATTTAGTTTTATACACAAGATTCCTTTATACAGTGTATAAACCCCTTTGACTTTTACTTTTATTCCAAAGGAATCCTTTTATATGAAGAATTTTTTCTAAATGACAAAAGGAATGTTTTTCTTATGTATGCGGTGACAAAGACTTCTTCTCCACCTTGACCATTATTTGAGTTTCGGCTTCCTCTACAAGACATAACTTTTTTTAAAATGAAAAATAAATACCATGTTTTAAATTTCTTTTATTTTGGTATTGTAGATGGTTTTGATAATTTTTTATTATATAAATGTGTTGTATTAATATCTTGTGATTGAATGGTGGAAATGTTATGTTTCCTTTATGCATGTTTTATGTGATACAATTATGTTATGGTTTATGATAATTTAAATAATTTTCATATAAAGAATGCATTGGACTTAATAAGTGATGGGTCGAGCCCGATATAGCTCCTCGATGCATCGGCAGGTCTCACGAGACAAACTAGTGTCTTGGCACGAGGCCTTGACAAAATCTTATTTGTAGTCTTGGCATGAGGCCTTGGATAAGTGGTTATGATACTCTTGCATTATGCATTCCATCATTATGAAAGTGGTTATTGATATTTCATGTGGTTATTCGACCCGTAGAATATCCATGTGAATAATTAAATGGAATTATCTCATTTTACATTTTCCATATTATGTTGAAGTTCTAGTTTAAAAGGCTTTTGTTTTAGGTATACATTATCTTAAATGTTTATGTTTATTTATAAAAGCTTTCACTATATTGTTATCCTTATTGAGCATCTGATCTCACCCCTTTCAATGTTTTAATTTTTCTAGGATGTGAAGAATTATATTATAAATGACCTGAAGGGATAGTATGATGGGATATGAAGACAAGATGTTGTTGTGGTTTTGTTTTACTTATTGATGTAATGCAACTTTTATGAATGTATCTAGTGTTTCCAAGGCTACTAAACTAATTGGTCTTTCGAGACATGATTTTTTTGTGATCATGACAATGTTACGTAATAATGCACCAACTCTGGGTAACTGGGTTCGGGGCGTTACATTCCTTACCATGTAGAGTCTATGTATATAATTATTATGACATGTTGTGTGGATGTTCTTTAGAGCATGTTGAGTTGATCACATGTGTGCATGTATTGGAAATTTTTTCACACTCAAGATATTCTAAGCACAACTTGATATTATACAACTATTTAATTTTGATATTTTGGTATATTCCATGTTTCTTTAGTTCAATGAATGGTACCAAATGCACATATGGACCCGTTTTAGCTTAGCATCCCTGGAGGTGGAGAATGTTCAGAAACTGCATGTGATGTGATGGAAAGAATGAGATACATGATAGGGTATAGTGGAATTTTGTGTCCTAAAATAGGTGAATGAAAATCATATGTGATCTAATCGATGAGATGAAAGATGGACATGGTGATCTATATGACTTTGTCCAAGATGCAATATTGGGGCATGATGGTCTATGTGGCTTGACCTCAGAGATTATAAAGACTTGGCCATAAAACATTACATAATCTTGAATTAAATGAATAATTCAAATTGAAGATATTTTTAGGTTTAGAGATTTATAGATTTAGTTCATAACATATACATAACAACTTTAATATTACATGTAGACACATCTACTCAGTATCTATTTTTTTCAAAAAAATAAAAAATCATTGAAAAAGTCCGGTCGTGTTCCATGTTTTAGATAGCAAGACTTATCCATGATCCCATATTTTAACCTATTCCACTTTATGTCCTGTGAAAAACATTTCAAAAACATGGGATGAGCATAAAATGATCAGTAAGGGATACACAAAGGAAGAAAACTGTTAGTTTTTCAAAACAACAAGTAAACCATGAATACTTTATCATAAGTAACACTTTTCACCTTTATGAAGCAGTAAATACTCTTCACTGAATAAAAGATAATTGCTAACCCTTTTGTAACCAAATGATTACCATAAAACACATATAAAGAACACATGACATATAAAGGTAACTTGGGACATAAACATACTTAAATAGAATAACCATACTGTCAACTTCCACACATATCACTAAATGGAATAGCCATATGACTAACTTCCATAACCAATTCATTGGAAGTTATAACATAACCACACGTCCTGGTTTTCATGGAACCACCCATCATTTGGTTTACCACGTAACCACCCATCAAATGACCAAGTACCATTATAAAATCCTAACACATACAAAAAATATAAAGGAAAAAAACATTTCCACATTTCAATCATAATATATTGACATATCAAATCCATTATCAAAAAAAATTTCAATACCAAAATACATAAAAGAGTATATGGTATTTATTTTCCTTTTATAAACATTACAGCTTGTTAAGGAAGCCAAAGATCAAATAATACTCACAGCGGTGGAAAGGTCATTGTCACCGCATACGTTAAAAAGGTACATAATTTTTGTCATTTAGTATAAGATTCATAGAGAAAATATTCCTTTTGAATAAAAGTAAATGTCAAAGGTGTTTATACACCTTATAAAATAATGTTGTGTAAAAAACAAAATATGCCTCAATGAATGGAGATTGAGACAAAGTCCCTTACCTCGTGTCTGACGTGACTCAATAATTATTTAATCTCATAAATAATAAACTAGAGTTAATTTCTAATTGCATAATATCCTTTTCCATGTTCATTATTACTTTTATATCACTTATTACCATGTTATGAACATTATGTAATCATTTAAGTTAATAACGGTTGTTTTGCCAATCTTTGGTACTTGAGTATAAAATAAACTTCTTATAATTACAAGTTGTTCATGTGGTAAAATATCCATTATCTATAGAATTATATTCATGATTTAGATATCATATATATCATATATATCTAGTATATATATTCATTTATAATATTACATAACATTTAGAGGTAAGAAATGAAATGCACTGTTCAAGGAGACCGTAAGCCGTACGTACGCATGAATTCTACTTTCATTTATATTTTGTATTTAATTAAATTAAATCACAATGATATAATGGTATATGATAATTAAAGCATAATATCATATAAAATATCACTAACTCCATTCTTTATATGTCCCACATATGGCATTAACGATTCAAATCACTTTGAGGGGGCGGTAGTCTGCACTTCTTAAAATGAAATTATCGTGTTATCCATTATGGGAACCATAAAGGTATTCCATAAATGAAAAATACATAATCATAATGAAAACATAAACATAATATATATCATATATAAATTCAGTGAGATTTTAATGGCCACCATGAGAAGCGGTATGAGATAATTGAACAATCATCGTTTCGTGAGGCAGTAGTTCGCCGTCTACAAAAACAGTTTGTTGTTCACCCATTATATGGAGGTGTGTGTAAGTGTAGCTCAAATAATTCTCATAAAAACATCCTAGTATATTTAAGAGACTGGTTTTGTTACAAAACAAAGGAATAAAATGATTTTATGGGGTCTGAGAAACAAAATAAAACAAAAGGACATAATAGAAGACATTACCTTTAAATCGGGTAACTCTGCTTGGATTGAACCAAAAGGGTTTATTGAAGAGATTTCTGCCTAATTTGAGGCTTCTAGAATGAAGATAGGTATGTGGATATATACTATGAGGAGGGTTTCGATGATCCAATGTCTTGAGAGGTGTGGGTAAGGGCGTAGAGGTGGGAGCCTTTATTAAGAGGGAGGAGGGTTACTTTTGGAAAGTCTTGAAATGTTACATTATTATAAAATGATTTTTGGAATTTGAAAGTCCCCACAATGATATATTTCTAGGATAAGGTGATAAGGGTTCTAAATACACCCATACAATAGGTTTTAGACTAGTTTAAGTTATATATTTTACCTTATTTTTTCATTTTTTTTAAATCGTTCATTAATGAGGTAATCACTACATCACCATGGTATCATAAAAAAATTATTTATTTATTTTCTAAAAATTATAAAAAAATACCATGATGTAATAAATATATTTAGCCTTCTAATGACTATTTATAGTATAACATATAATTTTTATAAACAAAAATAAAATTGTTTTACTTAGGTGATACATACTTTGGTTATATTTTCCTTTGTTTAAAAATAATATAATAAAGGGTCACTATCACACTAATGTGATTCCATGTGGTCCCAAAGTTGGAACAAGGAATCCCATGGTCCGAAATGACTCATCAAAAGGATTTAGACACATGTTGGGGTCATTTTATATTATTATGATATTATTTTATTACCCTTAACTACCCGATTACTAATTAATCACGATATTTAAAGATAATTGGCGGTGTTACTATTCATAATGTTAAAAAACAAAAGAATATTAATTACATAATTTGGACTTTATTATTCCAAATATGGAACCAATTTTACTAAATTTTACACAAAAAAAATTTTAGTAATTAATTTAAAAAAATACCCGTTGTGAAAACAAATAGCATGTTTTTAAGAAACAATATCTATCAAAAGATTGACAATTGTTAATGTCCAATTTCAAAGTGAAACTAATTCCAATGACCACCATTGAATTAAATGGTAAAAATATATTCTAATTACACTTTAAAACCAATTGAAAAGATAATCTAACCATATAAATAATTTATATTAAAAGGAGTTTTGGAATTAAAATACAACATTTTCACTATTCATTAAAAAAGTACTTTATCGGAAAAATAAAAAAAAATTACACAAAGTGAATTTTGATGTCCCAATTATAAAGAAGGATTTTATTTGGTCTAATAGAATATATAAGAGTGAACAGAACTATATTTAAAGAGGGTTCTCCATCAAAAGGTAATAAATCGGCCGTGTAGTGAATATTAAAGTATTTATGCCTAAAATTGAATTATTTTCTTATATTCATCCTTTATCATTTAATGGATAAATGTAAGATAATTTAACAAACATATACAATCATATTTTAGTTATTTATATTCATTCCTGCCAATTCAACGGCTAGGCGTTAACTACTATTGAAAATAATATTATTATCTTATTAGTGTGAAACGTAAGATTCCAAAGTAACTCGTTGTTGCATATCGGGTGCGCCATCAAAAATAGAAACACCTTAAAGTAAAATTAATATTTAATTCACAAATATTAATAAATATGAATATGTTTTATTCTTCATTTACCCTGGATGTCACATCCTTCCCCTCTTTTGGGAATTGCGACCTCGCAATTTTATTCACTTATCAAATAAGTGGGGGGTATTTATCCCTTATAGCATTTCCAGAATCCCACATTGCCTCTTCAACCATATGTCTTTTCCATTAAACCATTACCTAGTGAATTACCTTATTCTGCAACACTTTCTCTCTTCGGTCAAAAATCTAGACAGGTTATTCCTCATAAGAGAGATGCTCTTCCAACTGAACTACCTCTGGGCTCAAAACATGGGATGGATCTGGCATATACATTCTCAACATAAAAACATGAAAAACATTCTGTACCTGGGAAAAACTTGGAGGTAAAGCCACTTTGTACCCAGTTGATCCAACTTTTCTAGGATTTCATAAGGTCCAATGAACCTCAGACTCAAATTTACCTTCTTACCAAAACGCATCACACTTTTCCATGGAGAAACTTTGAGAAAAACATGCTCACCTACCTCAAAAGAAAGGTCCTTCCTCTAGTTATCTGCATAACATTTCTTCTTGCTCTGATCTGTTCTCACGTTCTTTTAAATCAAGTGATCTTTCGCTGCCATCTCTTCCACCAATTCTGGTCCCATCAGCTTCCTTTCACCTACTTCATCATAAAAAGCTGGACATCGACACCGCTTCCCATATAATGCCTCAAACAGATCCATCTGTATATCGGAATGAAAAATATTATTATAAGAAAATTCAACCAAAGAAAGATGTTGGTCCCAACATCCTTGGTAATTCATCATGCAAGCATGTAACATATCCTCCAAGGTCTGAATTTTTCATTCTAACTGCCCATCATATTGACAATTAAAAGTTGTACTAAAATTTAATTCAGTACCCAACGACTTATGAAGGCCTTTCCAAAAGTTATATGTGAACCTAGCATCATAATCAGATACAATAGAGAGGTGAAGTCCATGTAACTTGAATATCTCTTTAACATACAATCGAGATAGTTGATCTAGAGAGAATGTATCTCGAATAGGAAGGAAATGAGCCGATTTCGTCAATCGATCAACAATAACCCAGATTGCATTATTACCTCGAGAATTCTTTGGTAATACCATAATGAAGTCCATGGATATATTTTCCCATTTTCACTCTGGCACTGGTAAAGGCTAAATCATCCCTTTTGGTAACTACCACACTGTTTTAACTAGCTGACAAGTCAAACACTTCACATTAAAATCAGAAATATTTCTTTTCATTTCATCCCACCAGTAATAATCCTGTATATCTTTGTACATCTTAGTACTTCCATGATGAACCGAAAACGGGGAACTATGAGCCTCACATAATAACTCATTCTTCAACTGTGAATCACAAGGCACACATAATCTCTTGGTAAACCTCAAAACACAATCATTATCAATATTAAATTCAAGCAACTTACCCTTCTGAACCAACTCTACCTTTTTCTGCAACTCATTGTCTCCCTTCTTCGATTGCTTAATTATATCTAATTGAGATGATCTCACTGAGACCTAAAACAAAACAGAAAAAATTTATGCACCAACAACTTCTATGCCAAAGTTCATCAAATCAAAAACCAAAGGATCTCATTCCAAACATAGGATGGTTAAGGGAACATTACTTTTTCAACTCAAAGCATTGACCACTTTATTTTATTTTCTCGGATGGTAATGCATTGTACAACCATAATCCTTTATTAATTCCAGCAATCTTTTCTACCTCATGTTCAATTATTCTGAGTGAATATATTCTTTAAACTTTTGTGATCGGTATATATTTCACACTTTACTCCATACAAATGATGCCTCAAATTTTTTAAAGAAAATACAACATCAGCTAATTCCAAATCATGTGTAGGGTAATTTAACTCATTAGTCTTCAACTGATATGAAGCATACGCAATTACCTGATCATTCTTCATAAGGAAAAACCATGTCCTTTCAACGAAGAATCACTGTAGATAGAAAACTCCCCATTTCTGGAAGGAAGTGCTAAAACTGGAGCACTCACCAACCTTATTTTCATTTCCTGAAAACAATCATCACATTCTTTTGTCCTGATGAACTTAACACATTTTCGAGTTAACTTAGTCATTAGACTAGATAACCATGAAAAATTATCAACAAACCTCCGGTAATAACCTACAAAACCAAGAAAATTATAGATCTCGGTTATATTTTTAGGTCTTGGTGATTCTTCAACAACTTTTGTTTTAGCAGGATCAACAGTTATGCCATTTTTTGAAACAATGTGACCAAGGGAAAAAAAATTTGTAACCAAAACGTACACTTTCTGAATATTCCATATAGTTTCTTTTCTTTTAATGTTTGCAAGATAACCCTTAAATGACTTTCATGTTTATCTTTACTTTTGGGAAAAACCAAAATATCATCAATGAACACAGCCACAAACTAATTCAGGAACTCATGGAAAATACAATTCATTAGATCCATGAATACAGCAGGTGCATTGGTTTACCCAAAAGGCATAACTAAAAATTCATAATGGCCATATCTAGTACAAAACATTTTCTTCAGAACGTCTAATTATTTTACATTCAACTGATGGTACCCCGACCGCAAGTCAATCTTTGAAAAATACTATACTCCCTGGAGCTGATCAAACGAATCATCAATATAAGGAAAAGGATATTTTTTCTTAATAGTGATGTTATTTAGGGCTCTATAATCAATGAAAAGTCTCATTGAACCATATTTATTTTTAACAAATAAGATAGGAGCATCCCATGGTGATGTGCTAGGTCAAATGAAACCCTTTATCTAATAACTCCTGTAATTGCTTCTTTAACTCTAAAAGATCATCTTGAGCCATTCGATAAGGGGGTTTTGAAATTGGATTTGAATCAGGAACTAAGTCAATAGTAAATTCAACTTCCCGATCAGGTATAATACCAATAAAATCATCAGGAAAACATGAAGATACTCACTTACCACTGTAACATCATTAATTTGAATAGTTCCTTTGTTTTCAAAAATATGTGCAAGGTAACATTCATTTGATTCGTTTACTAGTTTCTCAGCTTCCTGATATGTTATCAAAGGAAAGGTTTCATTCTTGTACACAAATCCAAAATCTTTCTGAAAAGAAACGTATTTAGCTCTGCAGTCAATCTTAGCATGATAAACAGAAAGCTAATCCATGCCAAAAATAAAATCAAACTCTACTAGAGGCAAAACAATAAGGTTTTCAGGTGGATTCTTTCCAAAAACAAGGACATGAAGGTTATTATGATTTATTTTTAATCTCAACATTTCCTCCGGGTGTTTTTACCATATGTTTAGGATTCATATCTTGATATGGAATTCCCAATTTACTAGATAAATTATCATAAATGAATGAATGTGTAGAACCTAAATCAAACAACACGTTGACATAATCTGAACAAACAAACAGTGTACCTAATACTAATTCATTCGATGGACCAACATCTGCTGAGGTAGTTGCAAAGGATTTCACCACCACTTTTTGCTTGTAGTCTATATGCTTTCCCTCAGTAGAGTTCTTTGTTAGACACTCATTTTCGTAATGTCCCATTGCATTACACTTAAAACATCTTATTGTTGGATTTTTATTACCTTCTTGATCATTTTCCTTATAGTTACGAGAAATATGACCATACATACCACACTAGAAGCACTTTACAGTCTTGGATAAATATTCTACAGGAGGAATTTTACCACACTTATCATAGGATGGATATTTGGTTTTATTACCTCTAGGATTCTTTGATGAATTCTTTCCCTTTTCATACCAACTGGGTCTCATATTCTATTGTTTGGAAAAGAACACAAGATCATCAGAAAACTCTATTTACAACTTCTCCGCACATCAAACAACTTTTTCATAACATTTAAACTTAGAAGAAGCTAAAGACCTTCGATAATTTGGCTTTAATCCTGAGTAAAAATAGTTGATTTTACTGTCAAGATCTCTTTTGAAATTTGGAGCATACATTGCCAGTTGAGTGAACTTTTCTTCATATGCAGCCACTGAGTCATCCTCCTGCCTCAATTCTAGGAATTTTTTTTCCATCCTAAGACGAACCCCCTTAGGAAAATATTTCTCAAGAAACATACCTTTGAATTCATCCCAGTCAAGATCATCAATCTCCTCACTATCCCTGATATCTTTCACCATCGACCACCACTAATCAGCTTCACCTTCAAAATGTTAAACAACGAGACTAAACATTAGATGATCTAAACACCCCATGACATCAAAAATCTTCTCCAGTTCTTTAATCCACCCATCTGCTAGCACAGGGTCTGATGATCCTCTGAATGATGGGGGATGTTGCCTCATAAAATGATCCACTACTGACATGTTCCTCTATTGTTGATCTGGCTGTTCTCGTGTATGGATACCACCACCATTTATAGCCTCAGTTAACTGTGCCATCACTCTAACAAACTATTCAGTTCTGATTTCGATCATCTCAGGATTCTGATTTGGAAGGTTGTTTTCTTCCTAATGTCATCCCAACAGAGCTGCCCTGTTTCCTCTGCGGAAAACCATTCTGAACACAGAAATATCGTAGGTGAAGCAAAATGGTAATCTTTAAATGTTCTATCATTTCACTCATACCATAAATTAATTTATGGCCATGAATTTAACAACATCCTCACTCCTAAAGTTGTCTAAACCGACCTATGATACCAACTATAAGGAACCGACCTTAAACCATTACATAATCTTGAATTAAATGAATAATTCACATTGATGATCTTTTCAGGTTTAGAGCATTAGAGAATTAGTTCATAACATATACATAACAACTTTAATATTACATGTAGACACATCTACTCAGTATCTATTTTTTCAAAAAAAATAAAAACTATTTGAAAGAACCATGTCTAGTTCCATGTTTTAGACAACAAGCCTTTTCCTTGATCCCATCTTTGACCCTATCCACTTTATGTCCAGTGAAAAACATTTCAAAAACTTGAGATGAGTATAAAAAGTTCAGTAAGGGATAAAAAAAGAAGAAAAAGTGTTAGTTTATCAAAACAACAAGTAAACCATGAATACTTTATCATAATTAATACTTTTCACCTTTATGAAGTAGAAAATACTCTTCACTGAATAAAATATAATTTCTTACCCTTTTGTAACGAAAATATTACCGTAAAACTCATATAGATAACACATAACATATAAAGGTAACATGGGACAGAAACATACATAAATTGAATAACCATACGGCCATCTTCAACACATATTACTATATGGAATATCCATACGACTGACTTCCATACCCAATGCATTGGAGGATATAATATAACCACCCATCCTGGTTTCCACAGCACCACCCGTCATTTGGTTTATCACATAACCACCAGTCAAATGTCCAAGTACCATTATAAAATCCTTACACATACAAAAAATATAAAGGAAAGAAAACATTTCCACATTTCAATCACAATATATTGACACATAAAATCCATCTTCAATACCAAAATACATAAAAGATTATGTGGTATTTATTTTCCTTTTATAAACATTACATCTTTTTAAAGAAGCCAAAGATCAAATAATACTCACAGCGGTCGAAAGGTCATTGTCAACTCGTACATTAAAAAGAATCATACTTTTTGTCATTTAGTAAAACTCTTCGTAGAGAAAAGATTCCATTTGAATAAAATTAAAAGTCAAAGGGGTTTATACACCATATAAAAAAAGGTATGTATAAAACAAAATATGCCTCAATGAAAGGATATTGAGACGAAGTCCCTTACCTCATGTCCGACTTGACTCAATTGTTATTTAATATCATAATAATAAACTATAGTTAATTTATACTTTCTTAAGAACCTTTTTAAAGTTCATTATTCCTTTTATATCACTTATTACAATGTTATGAACATTATGTAATCATTTAAGTTAATAATGGTTTTTTTGTCGATCTTTGGTACTTGAGTAAAAAATAAACTTCTTATAATTACAAGTTGTTATTGTGGTAAAATATATATTATATAAAGAATTATATTCATGTTTTATATATCATATATATCATATATACCAAGTATATACATGTATTTATAATATTACATAACATTTAGAGGTTAGAAATGAAATGCACTGTTCATGGAAACGGTAAGCCATACAGAAGCATGAATGCTACTTTTATTTCAATTTAGTATTTAATGGAATGAAATAACAATTATTTAATGGTATATTATAATTCCAGTATAATATCATATATAATATCATTAACTCCATCCTTTATACATCCCACGTATGGCATTAATGATTCAAATCACTTTGAGGGGCGGTAGTCTGCACTTCCTAAAATGAAATTATCGTGTTTATCCATTATGGGAACCATAAAGGTATGACATAAATGTTAAATTCAGAAGAATAATGAAAACATAAAAATAATATATATCATATATAAATACAGTTATATCTTTATGGCCACCATGAGAGGTGGTATGAGATAATTGAGCAATCATCATTTCGTGAGATAGTAGTTCGCCGTCCATAGAAACAGTATGTTCTTCACCATTAGATGGAGGTGTGTGTAAGTGTAGCTTGAATAATTCTCATAACAACATCCTAGTATATTGGAGATAATGGTTTTTGTTACAAAATAAAGGAATAAAAAGAGTTTAGGGGGCTGGAGAATCAAAATAAAACAAAAGGACATAAGAGAAGACATTACCAATAAATCGGATAAATCCCTGTGGTTTGAACCAATAGGGTTTTTTGAAGAGCTTTCTGCCTAAGGTATGGATTATAGGATGAAGATAGGGATGTGGAGAGATAATATGAACAAGTATTGGGCTAGCCAATGTATTGAGATGTGTGGGTAAGGGGGTAGATGTGGGGGCCTTTTATAAGAGGGAGGAGGGTTTCTTTTGGAATGTCTTGAAATGTTACTTTATTATAAAACGATTTTTGGAATTTTAAGGTCCCACAATGATATATTTCGATGATATGGTGATGGGGGTTCCAATCCCATGCATCCAATATTTTTTATACAAGTTTAAGTCTTAGATTTTACCTTATCTTTTCATTTTATTTAAATCGTTAATTAATGAGGTAATCACTGCATCCTCATGGTGTCATAAATAAATTATTTATTTAATGTATAAAAATTATAAACAAAATACCATGACGTATGAAATATTTTTAGATTTCCAACGACTATTTATAGTCTAATATATCATTTAAATAAACAAAAATTAAAATGTTTTACTTAGGTGATACATACTTTGGTTATATTTTCCTTTCTTTAAAAATAATATAATAAAAGGTCAATATCACACTAAAGTGATTCCATGTAGTCCCAACGTTGGAAAAATGAATCTCATAGTAGGAAATGATAGAAAAAATGATTTTTATACAATTTGGGGTCGATTTATATTATTATGATATTATTTTATTACTGTTAACTACTTGATTACTAATTAATCATGATAATTAAAGATAATTGTCGTCGTTACTATTTATAATGTCCAAATACAAAATAATATTAATTAAATAATTTGGACCTTATAGTTCCAAATAGGGAACCCATTTTAACAAATTCCAAACATAGAAATTGCAGTAATTAATTTAAAAATAATTCCCATTGTGAAAACAAATAGCGTGTTTTTAAGAAACAATATCTATCAAAAGATTGACACTTATTTATATCCAATTTCAAAGTGAAACTAATTCCAATGACCACCATTGGATTAAATGATACAAATATATTATAATTAAACTTTAAACCCAATTATTAGGATAATCTAACCATAAAAAAATTATATTAAAAGGAGGTTTTGAATTAAAATACAACATTTTTCACTATTCATTAAAAAAGTACTTTATCTAAAAAATAACAAAAATTTACAAAAAGTAAATTTTGATGTCCCAATTCGAAATAAGGATTTTATTTGGTCCAATAGAATGTATTATAGTGACCAAAACTATATTTAATGAGGTTTCTCCATCAAAAGGCGATAAATCGACATTTTAGTGAATATTAGAGTATTTATGCCTAAAATTGAATTATTTTCTTATTTTAAGCCTTTATATTTTTTTGGATAAATGTAAAAACATTTAACAAACATATATAATCATATTTTAGTTATTTCTATTCATTACCACCAATACAATGGCTAGGCTTTAACTACTATTTATAATAAAATTATTATATTATTAGTATGCAACTTAAGATTTCAATGAAACCCATTGTTGCGTATCGGGTATGCCATCGAACATACCATCCCCTTAAAGTAAAATTAATATTTAATTCACAAATATTAATAAATATGAATATGTATTATTATTTATTTACCTAGGATGTTACATAGATAGTGAATGGGTATGATGGCATAGTGATGTTTGACCAAGTGGCCTAGGGCATGAATGACTATTGAGTAGCTCAGAGGCTGTCTCCTTCATTTATTATATTGAGTGACTACACTATTTTCATCTTACAAGGTGCTAAATTATGTACACTCAGAGATCGTGGAAACTTGGTTAGCACACAAACAATTAGTATGGTTATTTTATTATGTGTGAATTTATTTATTATCATGTCTTAAACTCTTATACATGTTCACTTTTGTTAAGGATGCATCGATAGAGCCCCACCAGGTTTTATTACTCACATGGTTCTTGGGAATCTCAATACATGCATATATTCTATGTATAGAGATCTAAGAAATGGAATGAATCCCATGAAATATGGTTGACCATGGAGTATGGATCTTAAGGTTGTATCAGGATAGACTCTCGCGGTTTATACAGTCTTATTTATTTTTCTATCTTCTATATATATACTATGATTTCCTTTTTGCGAGACGGGGGTGAAGGTATTAGGAATTTTCTCTGTTCTCATGGTAATTTGGGTGAAGATGTTGATGTTCCGATGTCGGGATGTTTCTCCGACGGTGATTTTTTGGATATCGATGAAGCTCACCAGGGACGACGATGATGGTTACCCCTGAAGATGACGATGAGATCCGGTGTACCTCGCCGGTGTTCCAATGATTGTGTGGCGCGTGACGGTGTTCGGGTCATCGCGTGGCTTTCGTTTTGCATGCAGGTTGTTGCGCAGTGAGGGTTTGACGTGCGGTGCGCGGTGCGAGGCATGTTCGCGCTGTTGAATTCGTTGGCAGGTTTGAAGCGATCGTGGGCGCATGAAGATGACACCGGTTCGAAGCTTGAGGAGGCTGGCGGTGGATTTGAATTTGAAATTTGAAATGTGTATTTCATCTGGATGTGGAGATGTGGTTAAAAGGATGTGGTGAAATGGTGTAATGGGTACCGGAAACCCCTTAAATTGGCTTCTGAAAATGTGGAAAAAATGATTTGCAGGCAGGATACTGGCGGTATAGTATCCCCACTGACATTGTTCAGACCCTCATTGTTAATTGACATCCTCTATTGTATAGGGAAGAATATATGATGTCTTGTGACTCTCTGTCTCAGTATAAATGTATCAGTTTGGGGCATAACAATTATTAGAGGAAAAAATATATTTTCATATATTTTCATATAAATATTCGAATTCTCATTTAATGTTCTTTTTTAATCTTTTTCAACATCCTTTAATGATTTTTATGCTCCACTAAGGGTATCATATTATGAAACCATCCACTTTATTTCTATATATAGATTATGATGTTGATTATTTAAGGATTATTCCATGAAACCCATTTCTTTCCCCTAGGTGAATTAAGTTATTATCAAACCATTATGAAATATTTTTATTTTCTACATGTTATGAAATGATGGAATGATAAAATGTTTATGGAACCTGTTTCGAATCCATGGATTATGATATGATTATTTAAAAAAAAATTTACGTTCTTTTGGTATACGTATGAATGGATTATAGTATTATTATGGGTGGACCTAAAATTATATAGTCATCCAATGCATTGGGTAATGATGACGGAGTTCATAAACTCCTAAGAGATGATTGAGTTAATAAAATCATATGAAATGATGAAGTTAAAAAGATGAAAGTTACTCCTAATTTAATGTTGATAATGACTAAGTAAGCATTTCCATTATATAAATTTTTCCATAATGGTAGTCTTTGTTGTGAAACTTGATTGAGGACGTGATTTTTTGTGCTTATGTGTCTTCAAAAAATTTATTCAATATGATTATGATATTTTCTCATGTATCATGGTTTATTATTTATTTTTTTGTACACTTATGAATTATGAATTTATATATAATAAAGAATTATAACATGATTTTTTTTAATCGTATTTGACTAAATGATTACACTTATTATATGGTAGAATCATGTTCTCATAGCCTTATTTTTTTCTTATATTCACTTATGATCATTGATTGATATCTATTATGTTTCACCTTAATGAACATTTGATCCCACCATTTCTTATGTTTCCCATCCCTAGGTCATAAACAATTTTTTTAAGTAGCGAATCTCTAAGAAGTGTACTATGTGAGAAGAAATTTATAGGAGATGTTGAAGATCATTCTTGAAATAAGATGATTTTGTATGTATTCTCTAATGAATCCAAACATTTACATTTCTGGTTTAGGTATTGTAGTGAAATATATTGAATATTCATAAAAATGATTTAATAGATATTTATAAAATTATTTATTCCCCTAAATTGGTACCAGATATAGTTTTAATTATATTTGGATATTAGGGTTAGAAAACATTGGTGAGAAACATTTCGATAATCATAGGAGAAGGATAATATCGAAAAGTTTTGGTAAAGTTAATGTTGTATGGTTTTCTTAATAATAATATTATTTTCTGGATACAAGAAAGTGGATGTGGTAGTGGAACAAAAACACCTTGAGATTAAAACTATAAAAGGTATTGATTCAGTATAAACTCAATAATCACTAGTTCACGATGATTGTGAATAAGAGTACACACCTAGATAGATACTCTAAGGGGATATTAATGGGTTATTTCACATTTTCATTATGAACCATTTTGAAAGATTTGAATAGATAACAACCTCGAATAACCTAGAATAAACCTAAGGCATCATTGATTAAAAATAAGGTGTCATGATTTAGACATCCTATGTATTTTTTAATGATTATATAATTTCCCACTAAATTGGTATCCTCATGCTAACTATTTTTGTTTTGTTAGGGGAATTAAGATAGAACGATGAAGCTAAGGTGGCGACTGGAACACAAAAATATTGAAGTATATTATTTGATATTATTGATATGAATTCATTTATATTATGAAAGTTATATGTGAATGTTAATTTTTATACTCAATTATTAGATATAAAGTCAAAATTAAAAACTTATTATGGTAAGATGATCTCATCTTAAGACAATAACTCATATTCAATTAAAGTTTTGGGGACTTTCTTCCATAAAATCTTATGATTCTCTATATAATTTAATTTGAGGTGATTTTGGTCATGAATTGAGTCTCTCTATATAAATACCATATCAATTTCCAATAATGGAAATTCAAATATGATATTTAGAAGCATTTTTCAATCGTATTTTGGTGTAAGTATGAATGTGAACTTCATATGGATATTACATCCATTTTATGTGAAATATTACATATTCATGGGGTGTATTTTCCTCCAATGGTAGGGGAGAAAATCAATATCCATGTTATGACTATCTTATGGGATTATGATTATGTATTTCCTAAAAACATTCCTATTATTCTCCCAAATCACTAATTTTAATTTCCAATAGAACTCATACGTGGTGTTACACCTATTTCAAATACCCTATATGTAATGACCCCTATTGAGTTTCAATAATTTAATAAGAAACTCTAGGATAATGTTAATAAAGGATTCATACGCACAAGGCTATCACCATGGGGTGCACATGTTCTCTTTATTAAGAATAAAGATTGTTCAATGAATCATTGAATTGATTTTTAATAACTTAACAAATAATTTTCAAGAACAAGTATCATATACCCCATATTAATGTCCTTTTTAATCAACTATTTGGAGATCAAAAAAAATTCAAGATAGACCATGATACTAGATATCATCTTTTGAGGGTAAAGATGAGGATATATCCCAGACATCCTTCCTTACGAGGTATAAAAAAATTTAATTTGTAGTGATTCCATTTGGACATACCAATTCCCCCCACTATCTATATGGATCTATGGAATATAGTTTTTATATATTACTATGATTGTTTTACTGGTATTTATAGTTGATATTCTTATAATTATAAGATAAATGGATAGTATGATGAACATTTTAATATTGTGTTGAATAAATTCATGAAAGAGAATTTGATTTCTAAAAACTCTAAGTGTGAATTTTGGTTTCAAAAAGTTTCATTCTTGGCTTATATAATCTCAATAGAGAGTATATCAGTGGACCCTTCAATGAATGATGTTATTGAGAAATAGAAAAGACCAAACACGATAACCATGATTTTTAGTTTTACTAGGTTGAAGTTATAATACCCACACTTTTTTTGAGATTTATCATTGTTATATAATCCAATAACCATGTCGGATCATAATGGGAAATGTTATTTTGGAAAAATTAATACGAGGAAATCCCAATGAATTGAAAATATGTTGCTCAGTGCACCTATTATACCATGTAGTGGAGAAAATGTTGTTATATTTAGTGATTAATTGAAGAGTGAATATGGATAAATTCTTATAGAAAGTGAAATGGTAATAGCTTATGAATTATTCCAAATGAAAATTCATGAGAAAAATTACTTGACTAATGATTTGGAGTTGGTAGTAGTAAAATTTACACTAAAAATATGGAGGTATTATCTTTATGGTGAATGGTGTGGTATATATAATATTCATTAAATATTTAATTATAAATTCACATAAAAATATTTAAATATTAACTAATTGATATTATTAGATTTTAGTAAAGATTTTTTCTGCTCGATACACTTCCACCTTAAGTAGGAAAATATGGTGTTTGATTCTCTACGTCATAAAAACCATGATTAATTTTCCATGATGAGGATTTAATGAGATCAAATATTTATTGATTCATGGGATAAGGATATTGGAATCATGAGGAAATTTTAAAAATCATATCTTTCTCATGGAAGTTCAAACATCCATCTAAGGGGGGATTAAAGAGGCACAAAAGGAGGATGCAGAACTGCAGAAGAAGGTGAGGAGTTTTCCTAAGTTCAACCATGATTATAATGGAATGCTAATATTTTTCAATCATGTAAGGAACCCAATAATTCCATACTTAAATAATAATATATTGGATTAATTTAATATTTTATTATTCTCTATTTATCCCAGAAGTGTGGGATGCATAGAGATATGGAGTAGTATTTCTGGTAGGATAACCTGAAAAGAGATATTGCATTGTATATATCTTGATGTAAGGTATTTTGACAAGGTAATTCTAGGAGACTGAATTCTAATGGTATATCATAACCATTACCCATACATTAATGGAAATGAGAAACATTACAAGGGATTTTTTTATTGTACTCCCCAAAACATCTAAAGGGAACAATACTATTTGTGTTGTAGTCAAATGACTTATGAAAATAGAAAATTTCATTTCCGTCAGAGAAAATTTATTTCTTGATCTATTTTTCAGGATATATATTAGGAAACTCATAAGGATGAGTGGGGTACCACATTCTATTAGATCTAATCAGGAATCACAGTTTACCTTGAATTTTTTGAGAAGTCTTCAACGAGATATAGTTATAAATTTGATTTATAGTACTATATATCACCCTCATACATATGATAATTTATATAGGTCCATTTAAATTCTTAAATATATGTTGATAATTAGTTCTACAAATTTCAAAGGGGGTTGGGATGAAAACCTTCCTTTGGCGGAGTTTTCTTGAAATAATAGCTTTTATATAAGAATTTAGATGGATCCTTATGAAAACATACATAGAAAGAAATGAAGAAATATGACTTGATGGGATAAATTTTGAGAATGGAACTTATTTTATCTGGATCTAGTTAAGGAAATTGAAATAAAGGTTAGATACATTCAACAGCACATCGAGGATGCTCAGAATTTCATAGAAAATTTGTGCTGATAATCGTTAGTGAAATTTAAAGTTTGAGTATGGTGATAATGTAGTCATATGAATATATAACTGAAATAAACTTATAAGATTAAAAAATAATATAAATATAAGCCCTATATATATCATTCCAATTGAAATTACTGATAATGTCGGAATAATAGCTTATCGCCTAGTGCTTTTACAGAATCTTTCTCAATTTCACAATGCCTTTCATGTATCTCTCTGGAGGAAGTACATACCTAATCCTCCACATATATTGAAATAATAGGTCATACCATTGAAGTATGATCTCTATTATTATGAATAAATGGTGGAGATTAAAAATCCAATAGATAAGGTGCTACGAAAAAAGACTAATCACTTGGTCAAAGATTTGTGTTGAAACCATTAATTTAAGTTAGCTATGTGGGAACCCAAAGATGTGATGAGGAAGAAGTATACTCAATTTTTTATACTAGATTGAAGAAATTTTGAGAGATACATTCTTATAAGGGGTTATAATTCAACAAAATTATATGTTATTCTATAGTTATATTTTTTTAAAAATAATATCTTTGATATATTTCTTTACATGCAACTCCATGATTAAAAGAACTCTCGTATTCTATTTAAATATTATTATTTAATATGAAAGTCGCCACACAATGTTTCGATAGGTTAGTGTCAATAAGAATAAATAAATTATAAAAAATAATTTCTTATACAAATATAAAATAAATCCATTGGTTATCAATGGGTTTAAATTTAAAATAAAATTATTTCATGGTAAATATATTTGTTTATCTGGAAAACATTTTTTATGCACATAATATGTTTTTAGCTTAATAAATTAAATTAATATCTTTTAATAAATTATTTAAAAAAATATATATTATATATTCAATAAAATTCTCAAACATTCCTCTAATAATTTTTATTTGGAATGAAATAAGAGTAACTCTAGTTTTATTCATTAAAATGCATTTTTGTCTAAAAATATTTTTCATTGTGTTTTGCGTGCTTATTTTAAAATGAATTTATAAAACATATAGAAATTATACATTATAAAATTTATTACATGAATTTATTTATTATAAATAATATAATTTTATAAATTCAACTTAATGTTATTCTTAATTTATAGTAAAAAATAAAAAGTATTTCAAAAGTTTGTTTTACAAAGAGTTTACAAAGTGGTTCACCAAAGAGATATGGTTTAAAATATCACAAAAAATAATAATTAATATGATTTTTTTGATTTAACTTTAATAATACACTTTTTATAATTAAATATTTTTCAATTTTAATCTAATTTACTAGAGTAATACGTTATTATATTTTTATCTTGTGAAAAATTCGTAGTGAATCCTCTCCCTACCTTGTAAAAGGATACCACTTATCCTATATTTCTCACACTTAATGAGAATTATATATCAAGAAATATAATCTTAATTCATTTATAATATGAATAATTATGTTCTATTGGTCTTGTTTTGATAATAATACCATTCTTTCAAGGATTATGGTGCAAAGCCAAAGGAGGTTTCTCAACGAAGAGGTATAACTCTTAAACAAGTACATACAATTTTATTTCATCTTATAACTCATTTAAATCTATGATATCCATTATAAAATAACTAATATAGTATCTTTAATTATCTAATTATTTATCATATTGGATAAACAATTCTTTACCACATTTATATAAAATGGGAATTGAATTAACACTTGTGCGTACATGTGGACAATCACCTCCACATAGTGATAAGATTTATTTTCCTTGAATTACTCACACAAATGTTTATTATGATGGATTTATGGTTTATATATTATATTTATGCGTTCATTATTCTTCTGTTATTATATTATCGCATCTACCTTTTTTCATTTTCACCCCTTGGAAGATAATTACATCACTCATGCATACATTTGGACTACCACCTCCACAGAGTGGTATGATTCATTTTTCATTTAAATTTTATTGGAATGTAATATGGTTATATTTAATGAATATATATGATATTTATGATATATTAATTATTAAATTAAAGTGAATTATTATTTACTTTTCATTTTTCTAACTATCGAAAATTGGTAGCACTACTCGTGCAATCCTACAAACTACCATCTCTATGAAGTGATGCAATTCATTTTTCATCACCACTTTATATGAATAATAATAAAAGTAAATATGATAAAAATATATGATACTTATTTATGATTAATATATTATATATGATGAAACCATGAACTAGGTGTAAGTACTGGAATGATTGAACTGAAATATGAATGGAAAACATATCAGTTTTCACCAGACTGTTCATTTTAATGAAAAAATTATTTTATAAAATGATAATTGGAAATTATAAAGGAATTATATATAGTAATTTATGTATAAATATGGTTCTATAATAGTTTTTTAATAAATATATATTTATTATACATGATATTTGAATGCGTATGAAGCATGAAGGAACCCGAGGTAAGAATTTTATTACAATATCATTTCTTATAGATATTGTCTATACTAAATTTACATTGATGGAAATTATATATATAAAATCCTTTAGAACTCATATATTTTCTTAAAGTCTAGTTATTAATATAATTTTTATGTATTATTACCTTTTTCTTATCTTTGATACTTAAAATTATTGAGAAACTGGTTTTTATAGATATTTCAACCTTATTTTCTTTTTTGTCAACAAAATGTTTCTTCAATATTAATAATCTTAAAAAAATTTGAAATTTCATATATACAGATGGAATGTTTTAAAAAGTTAATTTTGACTAAATTTAAAATTATCTTCAAAATTTTAAAAAGGACTCATTCTAAATGTTTTTTGATGATTTCCATTTTGAATTTTTACAGTGGTGTGAAATTAATGTTTCATTTTAATATATTTTAGAAGATTGAATTTTAATATATTAATGAAAATTATTTTATTTTAATCTTACATTACATGATTCATTGGTTATTTTCATAGAAAATTATGTTATCAATATTCTAGGAATTTTTATTTATAATATTATCAAAGTAAAATGGAATTTTCTTGTGTTTTCATATAAATGTTTGAATGTTATTTTAAATGTGGTTTCCTCTATGTCTACATAACTGAAGGATTTTTATGATTAATGTGGGATATGATATTATGATATCATAAAATTTATTTCTCTGGATGTATTATTATTATTATTATTATTATTATTATTATTTAAGGATGATTCTAAAAAACTCATTTCCTTCCTACGGGTTAATAATGTTACTATAAAACCTCTTTGAATCCATTTTCTTTTCCATGATTTATATTATGATGAAATATTAAAATGTTTATATAACTTGTTTTATTTAAATTTTTTATCATATGATAATATTTTCAAGGTTTTATACTATTGTAAAATACATATTAATAGATTATAATTATGTTATTGGTGGTCTTAAAATTAAGTATAACTCCAATGCATTGGGAAATTATGACGGAGTTGAGAAACACATAAGAGACAAAGATGTTAACAAACTCCTAAGATATGGAATTGAAAATAAAATCATAAAAGATGATAGAGGTAAATAGATGGAACTTACTCTTAATATAATTTTATAAATGACTAGGTAGGCATTCCCATTATGGATAATTGTCCATAATGATAGTATAGAGTGTGAACCATGACTAATGAATTAATTTTAAATGATTATGTGTATGCCATAAATTTATTTTTTATTATTATGTTATGTTCTCATGAATCATGGTTGAATACGGATTTTTTCACACAATTATGACTTATAATTTGTTTATGAAAAATACTTATTTGACTATTTATGTTTAACAATAATTGACTGATTGGATATGATTATTAAAAGTTTAGATCATTTTCTCCTGCCATTATACTTATATTATTCTCAATTATGATATGTTTACCCATATTTATCATTAAAGATCACCATTTTTTATATTTTCTTTTCCAATATTATGAAAAAGTTTTTAAGTATGGTTTGTTTAAGATGTGTACAATGTAAGGAGAAATTTTTGGGAGATCTTAATTATATTTCAAAAAATAAGCTCATTATGTATATAGTATCCAAACACTCTACACCTTTACAATTGTGAAGAGTGTATTGTTTTGAAACGTATTAAATATTGATTGAAAAATGTAATATTGATGTAAGAAATTATTGGGTCACCTCACCTACCAAAGAATTTAGTGATTTTAGTGGTTTGTAGATACTATCAGCGGAAAAAAACTAGTGATTATTAATGGGGAAACTTAATTAAACACACTACCAATGAATCTTGAAATCTTGGATATCGAGGTAATCTATTTCTTGTTTTTTATTATTTAATCTTATCAATTTCTGTTAAAGTTGATATTGAAATAGATTTCATACATTATTTCAATGAAAATGGATATAAATATATCCCCTAAACCCCATAAAATAAAAACATAGGTGTACCTTACAAGAATTATGAAATTTAACTATTTAGTTGTAAAAAATTATTTTTCTATTTATTAACTATAGAAATTATTTGTTTTCTTGATAAAAACATTTTTAGGGAAATAATTATTAAGAAATATTTTCTTAAATACTTACCACTCTATTACTTAAACATCAACAATCAGAATACTATTCTTGATCAAATTTCACCATTGATTCACTTCACATTCTAAAAAGTATAAAAATAGAGTAAAATACTCCTCCCAAAAATGATTCTTGGAAAATAACTTCTCGAGAGAGTTAATCCATTATTCCCTGATAATTGGACTAGAAGATCTACTAAATGATAGTGTCCATTATCAAATAAAGGATTAAATGTCTAATCACACTCTATTGGTTGATGGTAGATGTTCCACAAGGTATATATTTGTATTCATATCCTAGGGAAAGTGTCTAATTACCACAATGGTGTTAAATCCGTATGAACTTTTATTATGATAATTATTTGTAAAATCATTTAAATATCCATAATTTTGGTTATTAACTTGGATTCATATATTTACAACCGTATTCTGATGTTTAATGTTTTAAAAACTTAAGTCAATAATAGATAAATAATTTTATAATGTGAGTGAATCAATGAAAAAGTATGAACTAATGATATGCATAAGTTGAAACACTATTATATTTTACTAATATAATTACCAAATTAACTAAACCTTTATATGATATCAACTTTATTGAACCATGTATTTTATTCACAATTATTAAAAAAATATGATAAACATAAAACATAATTCATCTATAAAAATTTATAGGTTTAGTGTCCTGTGTAAATAAGGATCATAAAAAATGAATACATATAATGAATTAAACATTATTTAAGTCTACCACTATAGTATTCCTATTAAATTTAATAATAATATTGATATAAATGGAAGGGTGATCCAAAAACCTATGAAGGTAAGAAATTATAGAGAGGATCTTGTGACTTGAATCATTACGAATACATGGTTCATCATAACTATCATCATCATATCATAAGAATAGAAACATTGAAATAAGAATTAAGAAAAGAAAGCTTTAAATGTGGAACATTCATAATAATTAAACCATATAAACATTGTGGATAATGCCCATGTATAGAATGTTAAAAAAGATGGAATCATGTTCATGTATAATAACATCATGATATATATAATATTAAACAATTAATTATAGGTTTATATAATTTATATCCCTCTTGTGTCATTATAATTCCCTCAAAATTATGTATGCCACATAAACAGAAAACACAAATCAATCATAAACATCAAATAAACCCATGAGAAAATAATGGGATTTATATTTAATTCATAAGGAATATATAGAAGGATAAAATTATAATCATCGAAAAAAATGGTAATATTATTTTAGGAATTTCATGAGTCTCATTAAAAAATATAATAACATATTTCTTTACAAAGAGATCAATACGAATTTTGAAAATAAAGGATAGACGTTAAGAATATATAATTTATCATTAAACATGAAGGTAGAAAATGATTATTCTAGGATAAGTATGAAAATTCATATCCATGCAATAAAAAATTGGTAAAGAAAATTAACAGATATTTAAAAGATATATTAGAATAATAATTTGTAAAATATATATAAATAAAATATAACCCCAAAAGAAAGAGTGTAATATAAGAGTCCCCATACCTTATGTTCTATTTTGATTCATCACATTTAAGAATCCTATATAATAAAAATTTTATATCAAAAAATTAATAAATAAACGAATTAAATTTATTTATGTTATTTTAGATAAATTATAACCATTATATAAATATTTTTTATTAATGATTGAATGATTTGATGACACATTTCTTTGAATTATTCTTATTTTATTTTGATCTCATTGTATCAATACATTCTTATTTTTTAGTTACTAAAATTATATAAAAAATCATTAAATTAATAAAAAATAAATATTTATACATTATAAATTAGTTTCACTAACTAACTATTATGGTGGTGATAATTAAATAATTCTCAACATCCTCATTGGTGGTACATCGACAATTAATGACCCACATCAAGAAGAGGAGGAGAAAGAGTACATATGTCATAAATAAATTAAAATAGTTTTTTCAGATCATAATAACATTAATATTTCACATAATTTTCAATTAAATGGTATTATATGGTATTAAAATAATATAGATTCATGTAGTAGAAAGACAAATAAAATAAAGAGGATGACAGTGTTACCACTTTATTGACACCCATTTCATTTCTATAAAATTAAGGCCATGAAAGATTGGATTTGTATTAAAGAATAATATATAATGATGTCTAGGGGATTATGAAGGGATAACTGCGAACATACGGGGTTATGATAAGTTTTTTAGAAGTGATTTTTCAAAGGGTCAAAAAGGGTGTATTTATATTTTATGGTAGATATATTTTTTGATTAAAATAATGAATAAAATGTTATTTCTTGACCCGAACTTATAATTGTTTTACTATTTGTGTATATGTGTAGTATTTAATTAAAAATAAATATTTCTATAACATTAAAACAACTTAAAGTTATATATTTTTACCTTATATGAAATAAAAGATGAAAAAAATGAAAAAAATTAATTTTTAATGGTATGATATATCTTTTTATTATTTGAAAATTACTTTCTAGGTTTAGAAAATTAAGTTTATTAATTTTATAATTGGTTAATTTGTCATATTAATCCTATATTTTGTTTATAAAATCATTTTATACTTTATTATGTCATCATTAAATCAATTTTATTCTTTAATACACACGTTCTTTGAAAAACTATAACTTTACTATTAATTTAAAAAATAATTTTTTTTCTAAGTGTTACGAAAAAGTAACTGCAGTAAATTTTATATATGATTATTTTAAAAATAAAATTTATTTTATCTGAAAAATTTTCTGTATTAGGGAATTTTTGTGTTTATATATTAACATTAAATTTATGGTTTTTGTAAAATATGATAAAATGCACTTTTTATAAATATGCATTGAAATTGATTTGTGTTTCATAATATTAATATTTATTTTATAAAGTTTTCTTATTTTTTCAATTTATTCAATGTAAATATTATTTACATTTCATTATATTATTCTAATTTTTATATTAATATTCTAACAAACATTTACTCTACCAATAGTCATATTACTATTCAAATGGATGTATTTACTTAATTATTCATATAAATAATTTTAATTCCATTCATTCATAATTGAATTAGTTTTATCTCATGGTTTTATATATCCTTTAAAAATTCCAATAACATTCCAAATTTTTTGTTTTCATTTTATAACTTTCTTCATAGGTGTAATATTTTCTGGAGATTATGAACCGATGGATTTTGAAATAATTCTTATATTTTTAATTATTATTTTTTGATTATGTTAATGTTTTTAATTTTATTTTTTTATTCTCTATATATAATGCTCTAAATTAATGAAGTAAATTTATGTTTATTTTTATTATGTGGTGCTTATTTCATATTCCATAACTTATTCCAAAATATAACACATAAATATTAAGATGGGATTTTCGTATAGAATATCCTACATGGTCACGTAGTGACCATGATGGAATAATGCTTAAATAGAAGGGGAGGAATGACCAAAAATGGGTGTAACAATAGAAGAAGTGACATAAGATATTAACAGATGAAAATCATGGATATAGATTTCTAAGCACATAACATGTAGTTCTCTAGGTCTCATGTTCTGTATATAATTTTTTTAGAAATAGGGTTTCCTTAGGTTATAAATATCACATGGTATTTTACTTTGGTTCAAACATTGTGTATTTTGAGTTGTGTAAATTGAGCATGTACTAAAGTGCACGACTGGAAGACCAGTTGTCTTAAAAATCTACATTGGCTATAGTACACAGTGTGTATTGTGGGGAGACGACATGAGTATCTCTATATGTATTTGTCTTTGTCTTCTATAGGTGCGACATGTTATTTACTCTGTTAGAGATTCTAGGTAGGTCAACTATGCAGAAAATTAAAAGTGGAAGTAAACACATCAAGTATTTTGGAGTACATTCTATGTAATTAGACATTTTGGCACATTTTGTACAAGAATTATATTCCTAAATGAGATAGTGGGTTCCAAACACGATGTATCGTACTGGTCGTTCCACATAGGTTGACTCCACATTATTCAAACTACTTTATCTTACTCTTGGATACTATCAAGGCCTATATGTTATGTAATTAGAAGTACATTATTTGTATATCTCCATCCATGGATATTTTAATATTCAATTCAGAGGGTCTTGGGATATTTTATTATATATTTTGAGTGTTTTTCTTGTAAAATGTGATCGTTTATTTATATTCATCATATCAGGGTTATTTTCAAGGTCCTTTGAGAAGATGAGGTTCATTCACTCATGGATATGAAATGGGGAGAATGGGTGAGATATATTAAGTGAACATGAGGTTGGTAATACATATACTATAATACCATTCCCATAGAATATATCATATGTACACTTCATGTATTAGTTAACCCCTTTATGAAGGGGAATGGGTCCTCCACATGTGGAGTTAGTAACCGCATAAATTGATGTATACACTTTATGATGTGGTGAAAGTCCTACATTGGGGTCAACACCCCCTAGAATAACATGCACACCTCCAAAAGGTCTGATCACCCACTATAATTATAGAGAGATGTAATAGAAGCTATGAAGTTAGTATAGTTGTGTTTTATGGTCAGTTTAGGTTCCTCAAGTATTATGATATTCTAGAAAAACTCTGTTTCCTTTGAGACATGACTTATAAATGTGTGAGATAAAATATTTTCATCGAGGTATATATCTATTTTATTTTGTTTTATATTCCTTTTTTTATCCAAATGAGAATGACTAATGAACCAAGAAAGGTTTTGGGAGCATTTGGGGCTTTATTGGAGCCTAGAGACCCTGTTTTTGGAGAAGATGAATGAGGTCCATGGATAGTATTAAACCATGTCGCTCAACCTCTTAGCCCAAGAATTATAAAAAATGGTTAGTATAACCATTTAATAAGAGTCACATGACCATGATAAACCTATAATAAATTGTTTGTGAATTCTGCACTATTAGTGCATGGTTTCTCTTAACAATGATCCAAGATTGCAAGCGGGCATGGATCGTAGATAGTGAGCATGCAAGACCTGTACATGGTTTGTCTAACCGTGCACCTATCTGTGAGAGGGGTATTACACCTTATATAGTTCTATAATATGGTTGGTACGTGGTTAGATTATCCATGTGACCAAACCATGAACCTCTTAAAAAATTGTTGAAATTTAAAATTTCCACACATTTTTCATTAAAAATATAACCCTATTACTTCCTCCTTCATTTTTAGTTCCATAAAAGGATTTCTCTTTTTCCTCTCCTCCAAGTCTTTGATTTATCTTCCTAATATGATATTGAAAATGACCATTGTTCATCTTGTTGGATCACTCTCAGTAATACTTTAAATTAACTCTCTTCTTTTATTCATTTATATTTCTATTTGGAATGTTATTTCCATACAAGATCGTAAGTTCAATTTTATGATATTTTTCTTGTTTTAAGATTTCTCCCATGGTAGATTCAATTAGAAGCTAATATCATACATGGAGTCATTTACTGGTTAAAGGTAGGTGGTCAATTAATTTTCTGTTAATATTTTAATTTTTATAAGGTGAAATATTATGCCGCATGTCGAGCCTTCCAAATTCCCCACCTAAAATGAGAAATTCCAAAAATTAAATATCTAGACCTTGATGAGATAATCTCATAGACTCATGAAATTATTGAAGGTATCCTACTTCTTCTATTAGGAAAACATTGGGTGTGTTTAAACATTTTCCCTTGACTGCCTTTTACAGACATATATGACTTGACCACCTTCTAAGGTGGTTTTGGATTGACAATTTTGATTCATATGGGTAATTTGAATTAATTAAAATTTTAAATGAAAGGAATGAAATGTGAATGGTAAGGCCATTTCCCTTGATTCATGTTAAATAGTGAATTATTCTTATGACTAAGTGGGATTTAATGAAATGTTATATGGAATAAATGTATTACATGGTTTTTAATAAAGGATGATTATTATCATGACTAAATGAGATTAAATGAATGATGAAATTGAATATACTTTATTTTGATTTTTTATGACCATTTTATAATATTATTGGATGTCTTTCATTTGGAAAGTCAACGATTTACCACTTAGGTTTTCTATAACTCCCCAGGTGATGCCACCTGATTCATGGATGCATTTTCCAATTGTTGAATTTCCTCTTGGACTCAACCATTTTCTAACATTGATGACTTCCAGAGTGTAGTTATGTTGTATCATCCATTAATTTTTTGTAGATATAATAATTTCATAATTATCTCATTAGATGAGGCTTCATGTCTTAAGGGTGATGAATGCCTTGGATTATATCCTTAAGATCCAATTAGGTGTTGCCTGAGGCTACATGGGACTTGTTACTAGGTATTGACATGGTTATCATTATATGAGTGCAATTATAGGAGCTCATCCATTTATTTCACTTAGAACACTATACTTGAACTGAATGAGTTACTACTATGAATTTTCATAACCTTATAAAGTCATGTATGACTTTGATACATATTCAATAATTTAATATTAATAATATCACATGTACCAAAATTAATAGATATTCTATTTTAGGCTTAAGAATGTATGATCATCGAAGTATCCAATAAGGATCCGAAACCTGAAATAGTTTATTTACATTACTGCTTTACATTTATTGTACCTACAAAAAATTCAATTATATATTCAGTAATTGGATAGTATTATATTCTATTGGTTGTGGCCTACTGAGTTCTAGTCAATCCTTTTCTGGGTATTCAATTGGTACTCGAAAAAACTTCATGGATGAAGGTAGGCATAAGGAGAATATCATGAACCAACCCAGGTCAACCCTGAACCGGTCACCCGAGCCAGTCCGCAACATGGCCCGAAGGGCGTTCCCAATCCCCACTGGTTGGAAACCAGTGTCGGGCATCAAAATTTAATTACTGGGAACAGTTTTTCCTATAAAAGATAAATAAATAAACAAGAATAAACAAAAAAACAAAAAAAACTATAATAGTGGAAAAAAATAAACATAATAGCTCAACATACCTCCATTTGACCCTCTAGGTCACCAACCAACCAAAGGCTGACCTAGATCCAATAATGAGAAACTCAGCCAAGAGAACCTGAGCAAAGGGGAACTTGTAACTGAAATGATTAATATTGGTGTGATCACTAAAAATTCTCGATAGGGTTGCCGAGATAAACCACAAAATCAAACGTATCCTTTCTCGAAAAAAACCACTTATACAATTTTGAAATACAATTATAAAAGTAGGTTTTACATACATTAATAAAACAATATCATTTACCCATTTAAAAAAACCAATGCACACCACATGCCATTTCGGAATAAAAATATAATTTTGCAAATAAAATCTATAGAAGGAAAAGAAGGGAGTGATAAATGAAACAGGTGACTATATAAGCTGGAAAAACAAGTATAGCTGAAAGTAAACAAGCAAGTCAATGGAAAACCATGGGTAATCCTAAACATACCTAGGGGACCCCTATACGTACTTGGTTTAAGAACCACCTACCGACGTATGGTGAAGCTCCTAAGTATATAACCAACTAGCCGCACTATAACTTCCAATCCAGTGGCAAAGCCCGCCTGGCCTAACAACCAATCTAGGGGGTACCAACTCATCTAATCGGGGTTGATCAGAAACAGTCACTCGATTGCCTAAAATACACTTAGGAACCCATGGTGGCCATGTTATTTCTGTATAAGTAGGAAGGCCCTCACACACATGACTCATCTCACTGCACATTCCTTCCCCAAACACAGATTCTTCCTATGCATTCACCCATAAAAGCTTACACTATATAGAAGTTCCCCCAAATACACATTCAATCATTTGACATTAACAAAGTGCCAACCAGGCCATCACACTATTTTACATTAAAACCATTTTATAAAATGTTCAAAGTTTCCAATTGGGCATACAAATTCCCCAAAAAACAATCTCCACTGACAGTTAGTACGAACACATCCATTAGGTGAAAAATGCCAAACAAGCCTTTGATTTCTAGAATTCACACCAAATCATTTTACCACAACCAAACAAGCCTTTTCCATTTTAAAACTCTTATTGAAAAAAATTTCGAAGGAAAATGACCATGATTTAAATAAAACATTAGGAAGATTAAATAATTACTTTAAAATCACAAAACCATTTCCTTATAATCACAAAAACTTTCTAAAATAATTTAACACAAACAATGAGGTTTCCAAGAAGGTAGATAGTTTTTAAACACAATTGTTTTCTAAAAGTTCATAAAAACATCACCATTATTTGAGTTGAAGGGACCAAACAGGTTGTTACATTTCTTAAAAAATCAAATCACTCCTTGAAAACCCAAGTGTTACCAATCATACCTTTAGCTTCACATAGCCAAAAACATTACCCAAAATATCACGCAAAACTCACTTTTTCAATTTCAATGTCAAACAGTTTATTTATAATTTTATAAATAGATGAAACAAATTTATAAACAATTTAATAAACCTACCAAATATTTTTTAAACAATTCATTCAGATAGGAAACACTTTCACCACCTATTATAGAGTATATCAAAAGTACGTATTATGCTCAAAACATCATCAGGACATCATTTGACATCCAATGAACACAATGTCCAAAAACACAAAAAAAAAATACAATCAGGGGGATCACTTCAACACTATTTTCGACAGAACCAATTTTCATGTAAATAAAATAATAGATTAAATAAATATATTTTGAAGGTGAAAATAAGAATATATATTTATTTAAAACACTTGATCATTTAATAGGCATAAATGGAAAATAAAATGTGGATTCTCCTACCTCAATGTTGAGCACAGAAACAACAATGCATCCACGGAAAGATGAACCACACTAAACGGACCATTTTCATGCCCTAGACCACGAGCAGAATGTGAAAAACACAAATAACATAATTATGATTCATCCAAAATAATTAAAAACACCACAGATGAAAAGATGGAAATAAAAATAAATTAATAATTGCCGTAGAGGAAGAAATTGTTTCTCCAAAGAAGGGATGCGGCCACACCAAAGTAAGGAGGCCAAAGCAAAGGATATGGTTCACCGCTGGCTAGAGAAAAAGGAGAAAAAGAGCATGGGAGGCCAGAGTGGGAGAGAGGGGATGGTCGAGGATATATGAGGTAAGTGAGGGTGAATCGATTGTTGGGTGGGCGAGGATAAACTGGGGGATATGGGCAATGTGAGGGAGAGTGCGGGCTAGGAGCAAGAGGGTGAGGGGTCACGACCTGGAGTGAGGAGGGGGCAGGTGGACCTATAGGAGGCGGCAGGGTGGATAGGGTGATCACAGAGGAGCCAGAGGCCGGGTGTGTGGAGGGGACCAAAGGCGACGAGGGCCACTATTGGGGCGTGTTGAGGTTGGGGGTGGAAAGGGTGAGGGCAGAGGAGTAGCGCCACTACATAGAAAATCAAGGGGAATGGCGTGGGGGGTGCATGTAGGCCTTAGGGTTTGTTAAAAAAATCATTCTCTTATTATATTAATAATAATAAATATAATAATACTAAAAATAACAATAATAAGAGTAATAATAATAATATCATTAATACAATAATAATTTTAATTATGATAATAATAAAATTTAATAACAATAAAAATAATAACACCTTAGTAATATTAATATTATTAATTAAATAATAACATTATTATTAATACATTTCAAACATTTAATCTATTTTATTTACATAAAAATTTAATTATTGTAATAATTAGACATTTACACGGCACTCGGGTTAACAATGCGTCTACCGCCCACTATACGGTGACCGTGCACATGTAGAAAACCCACTAAAAATATTTAAACGAAAAAACATTTATTCTAGGACCCATCCTGGTCCTTAGAGTGAGATCCCAGAGGCTTGAATTATAAAAATAAAAATATATGTAAAAGTTGGTCTATGACAATTTTCCACACCATAGACACTTTCAGCCCCCAGAAAGTCTCCAAATCGAACAATAGACAAAAAAAGAATTCATTCCTGATTGAAAATGAAATAAACCACAACACATGCAATCATGAGAACAAGATATGGTTCTACCCACCATAAGAAATCACCAAGCATGGAAATTTAACACCCAAATATACCACCCTAGGTAGGGGGGACACTGGAACTCCCAACTGAGTTAGACTAACTTCGACATTATGAACAAACAACACCTTTACTGAAACCTGGAACTCTCAACCCACACGAAAAACGATGAAAACTAGAGAAAACCGACCAGGTAGAACTTACCCCAAGTAGAGAACTATATCATAACTGCAAACATCGATTCTTCCACAGGCAGTTACATCTATAAATGAAAATATCTAAACCAAGAATAACTCATACAAGGTCCAAACCCACTTTTAGATAAAAAATAATAGTCTAGAAAATCATAATCAGACAGACAAAACTGTTTGGATTACAATAGAATAATTCCATGAAAACTCCACGAAAAATAAATATACTTAAAATAATGTCAAATCTTTAACATTATAAAACAAGAATGAAAATACTTTAATTGTTTCTCTACCAACATAGAACACAAAAACCGAACTGAGGATTCACAACCCCGAAAACTATTGACTGTGTGAAAGCATCACCCAAAGACCTATGGTTGGGGCTATGATGGGTGAAGCATCTACTTCCTCATAGTTAGGCACTAGAATTACTCCAGTCATAGTGTCTAATTCAGGTGATGCTTCCTCCAGAACTTCTCTAGATGACCTAGACACTTGCAACGATGACACATCTTTAGAGGGATGCGACATGATGGCTTTACGTTCCCAAAACGGCCACAATGGTGGCACACGATTGAACGGTCCGACGAACCAGAATCCAGAACCGCTGTAGAGGAATATTTAGGAATAGTTCCCTCTGGAGCACCCCGGTATCTATATGGGGAACCTTCCCAAGCAACTGGGTTCGCTATATTTCTAACCATCTATGCTCCAAAGACCAACTCACCTAAGAACACATCATCCACCAGCTTCCCGAAATGATGGCCCTTAAAAAAGAGGACTCGCTCCTTGATCTATAGACGAAGACCCATGAGGAAGAGAGAAGTCTTCATTAAATCCTAAGTTGCTAACTCCTAAGAAAAGGACACAAGCTCCATGAAATGGTCAACATATGCCATCACCATCTGTCGGCCTTGTTGAATATGCATGAGATCTTCTCTTATTTCTTCTTCACCTCTTAAAGTCTGAACCATCAGAAAAAGATGGACTTAAAGACATCCCACATCATCCCAAATTGAATTGATGGTGGGGAATACAACTCAGAGTAGTCCAGAACTGGACCTTCAAACAAACCCAAAATGGCACGCACTCTGACAGTTTCTGGAGTTCCCAATATCCTGAAGATGCGATCAACCTCATCAAGCCACGCTACTGCCTCTAATGGTCCCGGATAACCATGAAGAATGGGAAATGTTCGGGAAGGACAAAAAACATGGCATGACTTATTAGAAACTTTGGGCGCCTTTTCGGGAAGCATTTTTTAAAAAACATATAAAACACAATTCCAAAACCAATATTAAGACGAAGCAACATCAATGAATGTAGTTTCATCTAAAAACTACCAACTCAAAAACCAAAAAAATAAAAATATAACAAAAAAATTCCTTTTTTCATTTCAGATTTCTAAACTACCTTATTTTGAGGCCATTTTCAAAATACAAAACCCAGTTTTCAAACCAAATTCAATTTCCAAAATTCATTTCCCCTGTTTTAAAATTACATTATAAAAACAAGGTCAAGCCTTTAATTCCAAGTACACACCCCAGTAATCCCATGAACAGTTGCACACGTATTCATCCACTTTCATCCACATGCACAAAAACACAGTTTCCATGAATCCCCTCTCAAGTTCAAACATTCATAAAGAGTCCCCAAGGTCGCACCCAAACCATTTCTCTTCTAATACCAAAAAAATACCAGATTTTTTTGACTAAGTGTTTTCAGTTTTAAAACCCATATCACAAATTTAAATCCATTTAAAAGAAAAAATTCTAATTTCAAAACCCCCTTTTTATCTTCAAAAGATCACTTACAACAACGAGAATCCGGACAACATGCGTCATATTACTAGAGTGAGGGACTAGTACTCATGATTAACCTAGAGACATGGTAGTGGGCTATGCCCCAAGTAAGCAAAAAAACTAAGAGGAACATAAATGGTGTACTCGAGCTCCACAAGGGTCACTACTCCATGTTAAACCACGATGTACCACTATCTTGTTTCCATTGTCATCCCTTAATCTAAAAAACCAGAATAAGAAAATGACTCAATTCCTGTACTAACCCTACTGACTCAAGGTTCGGAACAATTGAGGGTTCAGGAAGTCCTTCCAGTACCTTCATCTTGAGTCCCAAAATTCTTAATCTCCATATATCAGACACCCCAAATTATAATTTCCTCCTCTGATACCATTTTTTCACAAACCAACATGGGTTGACCCAGAACCTGTCACCTGAGCCGGCCCGAGACATGTCCCAAATGGCATTCACGATCCCGATGAGCTAGAAACCAGTGTCGGCCATCACAATTTAATCAATGGGAAGATTTTGACCATAAAATATAAATAAATAAACCATAATAAACAAAACAATAATAATAAACTCTAACAGAAGAAAAATAAATAAATAGAAGAGCTCAACATACCTCTATGGGACCCACTAGGTCACCACCCAACCAAAGTCTAAACATGCTCCAATAATGAGCAACTCAGCTAATAGAAACTGAGCAAATGGGAACTTGCAACTGAAATGATAAAGATAGAAATGAGCATTAAAAATTCTCACTAGGGTTTCCAAGATAAACCACAAAATCTAACATCTCCTTTCCCAAAAGAACCCATTACACAATTTGGAAATAAAATTATAAAAGTAGGTTTTACATACTTTAATAAAACAATATCATTTACCCATTTAAAAAACCCAACGCACACTATGTGCCATTTCTAAAAAAAGTTATAATTTTGCAAACAAAATCCAGACATGGAAACCAAGGTAGTGTTAAAAGAAATAGTTGATGGTATAAGCTAGAAAAACAAGTATAGAAGAAAGTAAACAAAAAAATCAAAGGAAAACCATGGGTGATCCTAAATATCCCTAGGGGGCCTATACATACTCGTCTTCAGAATTGCCTGTCGGCGTATGGTGAGGCTCCTAAGTTTATAACCAACTTTCCTCCCTATAACAAACACATCGAGTGGAAAAGCCCACCTGGCCTAACAATCAATCCTGGGGTACTAACCCACCTAATTAGGGTTAATCAGAAACTGTCACTCGAGCATCTAAAAGATGCCCAGGAACCCATGGTGGTTATGTTAATACTATGTAAGTAGGAAGGCCTTCGCATTGGTGACTCATCTCACCACAATTTCCCTCCCAAAATCATGGACGCTTCCTATGCATTCACCCATGAAGGTTTACACTTGACCTGAGCACCCCCAAATACACATTCAATCATTTCGCATTAACAATGATCCAATCGGGTCGTTATAGTATTTAACATATAAACCATGTTATAAAATGTTCAGAGTTTCCAATCAGGCATAAACAATCACCAAAACACAATCTCCTTTAAAAGTTAGTACAAAGACTTCCCTTGGGTCAAAAGTGCCAAACTTTCCCTTTAATTCTAAAATCCATAGAAAATCATTTTATCACTACCAAACGAACCTTTCCAATTTTCAAACTCACGTGAAAACACATTTCAAAGGAAAACGACCATGCTTTAAAGAAAACACTATTAAGGATGAAAAAAATCATTACTTTAAAACAACAAAATCATTTCCTTATAATCACAAAACCTTTCCAAAACAATTTAACAAAATAAATAAGGTTGTCAAGAAGGTAAAATATTTTTAAACACAATCATTTCTAAAAGTTCATACAAACATCATCATTATTTGAGATGAATGCACCAAACAGGTCGTCACATTAATTAATCCATAAAATCACTCCTTAAAACCACAATTGTTACCAATCGGACCTTTAGCATATTTAATAAAATTATAATAATTTTAATGATGATAATAATAAAACTAAAAATAAAAATATTATGAATAATAATAATATCATTAATATAATAATAATAATTTTAATGATGATAATAATAAAAATTAATAACAATAAATATAATAACACCTTAATAATATTAATATTATTAATTAAATAATAACATTATTATTAATACATTTTAAACATTTTACCCAATTTTTTATATAAAAACTTAATTATGTTAATCATTTGACATTTACCTGGCACCCGTGCAAATAACGCGGTTACCACCCACTGTGCGGTGACTGCACATGGCTCCAAAACACACTAAAAATATTTAAACAAAAAAAAATATTATCTCAGGACCCTGCCCAGACCTTGGAATGAGAACCTGGATCCATGAAATATTAAAATAAAACTAAACATAAAAGAGGGGGTGTGACAAGAAGCACCCAATTATGGATGCTTAAGTTATATTCTAGTTTGGATTATGGTGGAAAAGGACTGAGTAGGTTCTCAATATTATATTAGATATAATTTTTTTTTCTTTTTGTAAATTTATTTTATAACATGATCTAGTGTATGGAAACTACCTTTATCTATCACTACTCATTTTTTAAAGAATCAAGACACCATCATTTTTTATATGATACTAGTTATTTCTTCTGTCTATTATTTGATAAGGATGATTTATTTCCATCTATTTATTATTTTTTAAAATATTGTTTTATACTTATAACACTGTTATGCTCCACTGAAATAAAGATTGTATAGTATCCTCACCATACCTTCATGGACCCTAACTACTAGTCAATAGAATCTAGTGTGTAGGGAGGCATGCTTAAGGCCATGTGGCCAACCAGGTCTGGTTTCTTATGAGAGAACTAGGTCCAGGACATCATGAAGTAGTATTATAGGATTTATTTTCTTGGAATACAATTTTGGGTTGGTAGATAGAATAATTGGAACTGTCAGAATTTGGTATAAAGCCTATTCTTGGGAGTAGATTACCCTTGTGCTGGTAAAAACACATGTTACCAAGGATGAGACTTTAGGTACTTTTTCTATATTATAGTTGTACTAATTTCATCATTGTGTGATGGAAATGACTTGTGGCATATATTACCATTATGGGTTTTCTTATTACCATTGTCTTTCTAAGATAAAGAAGTATTATTAAATATATCATTATAAGAACCAAAGGATTTATCTATCATTCCAATTCCCTTCCATGTTTATTTTAATTCTTGAATTTACTTCATCATATTATAGTTCCGTGACTACCATATTTATGAGTTGACTAAAATTTATTATAAAAACATTAATAATTTGATAATTTAAGTGTCTGTATCAATATAAATATTTCTTTACCATATAACTCAATGATGACACCTTAGCCAATGAATTATGACAAATTTTAGCCATGAACCATTGGTTTTTGGGATGTAAGGTTCTTGGTTTCAAATGAATAGATTCCATTTGTAATTTAAAAATTTTATGAGACATTATAAATTGAGAATGGTGACCCATATAATTGAACCTCGTACATGAGATTTTACACCCTAAAATCAGATGAAACATATTGAATTTTTTAAAATTACATGAAATTCTAATTGAAAACTATAAATAATGAGTCTTTATAACTTGATAATGGAAACTCATCTAATTAGAAAATTATACATGTAAACATTACTGCTGAATTCTAATTCATGAATGAAATGGTTTCTATTAAATGTGGATTCAAAATAAAATATAAAGCGTGTTTTCCTATATATATTGAAATTTAATCTCTATATATTAGAACCAATGATATAATATATGAGGCCCTGACCCAGACATAACATTAGTATTGGGTGTTTGGAGTTTCTCACATGTCCCTTTACGATATTCTAATATAACTATACCTAGATTTAGGAGATGGTGGATGGGTGTTGAATCTTTTCAAGGAATGCTATGTCCATATCCTATTATTTTATCTTTGGTCAATATTATTATCAAATCATGTTCTAAGGAAGGTGCTTAGCATTGTAGAAATATGCCACCATAATGGCCCCGAGTCGAATGTTAGGAAGGTGATGATGACAATGCTCTAGAGGTTGTGGGACCTGAACCACCTATGATACCATCTATAGTTCCTCTAGTGAAACATCATATTGTTCCAAGATTAGGAATTGAAACCCAACTTGGAGAGGGTTTTCTATAGATAGTACAATCAATATAGGAAGCTCCACTCCTGATACTAACAATGTCTAACTTGACTAAAGAGTAACACCAGCAACACTCTCCTACCTTTTGGGTGAGAGGTGGGCCACAGGATATTGAGTTCTATTTAAATGATATGATTGACATCTTCAAGAATCCAGAGACACCTCTAGAATGGATTGTGAAAATTGATGCTTACATGCTTAGAGAGTCTTCCAAGAGATGGCGTGAAGTTCTAACTTCGGATGATCAACATTAGGTTATGATTTGGTGGGACTTCCAATCTAACATTGTTGACGCTCCTTTCGTCACAGAATCTAAAGATCGGAAAAGGGGAATATCTGAGCTCAATGTGATTCATCCTTTGAAGAAACATCAAAAATCGATAAAGGGATGAACAAGGAGAACATTTCCCATAGGCTGCGCAAGTACACTTGCGCGCCACCTAGTGGTCGTGCAAGTACTTGCACGACCCCTTACGGTCGTGCAAGTGACTTGCGCGACCTAAGTGATAACCGCCCGGTAACCGCCCGGTAACCGCCCAGGGTCTTCTTTTGCCTATAAATAGACCATGTGGGCCCCCCATTCGAGAGGATCTTTTTCCAGAAACTCGGATTGAAGCTCCCGACGCCCAAGTCTCTTCTCAATGCTTCTGGAACACTTCTAAGGTAATTTCTTACCTAGAACGGAAGATCTAAAGAGAAGAAGGAACGCCTAAGTGTTGAAACTTATCAAACACTTGCGTGCCTACTTAATTCCTTCAATATAACTTGCGCGTCCCTTTTTTGGAAGAACCTCAAGGGGATTCTAAAGGGTTTTATCAAGAGTCGCTCAAGTATTTCAATTCTGATTGAAAATCGCGCAAGTACACCATGTGTCGTGCAAGTATACTTGCGCGACCAATACTTGCGCGCCTTTGCAGGACTTGCGCGCCTTTCAAGACTTGCGTGCCCCTATCTTTTTGGGTGCCCATCTTGCCCATTTTAACCCTCTTAAGCCATTTCACCTTTCCTTTTTAAGATTCAGTCTTCAAGACACTCTTCAAAGCCATTTATGGCATGATTTCTTGATTTGACTTTCTTATCTGAAAGGAATTCTGTGGAATCTCTCTCAAAGTCTAGTGATTTAAATATCCTTATGTCACTAAAATACAGAGAGTTCATTCATTCAACCTCATCCTTTAAGATGAGAAAATCCTAACATGGGTCTCCTTTTCAGGAATAATCCCCATTTATAAAACCTTTAATATGGGCATCTTCCTCAGGAGTAAGCCCCAATCAAGTCCTCTAATCTTGGGCATCTTTCTTAGGAATAAGCCCCAACCTCAAATATGGGCATCCTCCTTAGGAGTAAGCCCCAATCCTTAGTCCCTTAACTTGGGTCTCCTTTTTCAAGAATAAGACTCAGTCATAACCTTGGGCTTCCTTTTCAGGAGTAAGCCCTAAGTCCCTTAACCTGGGTCTCCTTTTCAGGAATAAGACTCAGTCATAACCTTGGGTCTCCTTTTCAGGAATAAGCCCCAAGTCCCCTTAAACTTCTCTTAACCAGTCATAATTTACCTTTGATTTGGGTTTCCTTTTCAGGAATAAAACCCAATCATAAGTCCCCTCCTAACTTGGGCATCCTCCTTAGGAGTGAGCCCCAAGATTAGAGTATTCAAATCTTCATGAAGCACATGTAACTTTACTGACCCTATTCATGGATTTTCTCCCTAAAAGTAAATCCTAAACCTTCATCTATCTGGGCAGTCATCTATACATAAGCCACAAACAAATTCTTATGATTGCATATTTTATGGCACAATTGTCTAAATTTTATCAATACCTCTTGTTTCTCACACCGAGCATGACTCACGTGAGCTTAGAGTGTAAAAGTAATTATAACATTCATCTTTGAGCCATAAATCATAAACATCATACCCCATTTCTCGAACTACGTGGGTTCTGATTCCTTTTCCAAAAGAAAGGATACATAGGTAGCCCATTTATGGGTTCGATCCCAACTTTGAAATAATCTCTGTCCTTCTGAATGACGATAAACTTCAAGTGCCCCACTGAGTGGCTTTAAAACCAGCCTGGTCATCATAATGACCAAGAGACTTTTATATAAATGTTTTGAAGGATACCATTGACCAAGAATATCTAAACAGATGTAGATGATTCTCTATTGATGAAGAACCTCGAATACATATAAAAGATTCTCTAAATTTCTTGCATATTTAATAATTGATTGCTAAAACTAAAGGAAATCACATTTTATACTTGGTAATGTAATAAGGATTCACGAACATAACTTAAATCTATTAAGAGAGTCCTGGAGTAGACAATAATTCCCCTCAAAAAGGTGTGATGAGTCCGACCTCCCATCCTCTCGACCAATGCAAATTCCTAAGTCTCATTAGTCCACAAGCTAATGAGCGCCTGCCTTTGGAAAGTAGGTCCAAACGGATGTGGAATCATTGGATGTTTCTGGTTCTACGAACAATCCCGTTAGAAACCGATCGGAACGTTTGAATCTCCCGTCCTGGAGGTCATCCCCGGATTCCGTGCGAAACAAAAATGGTGAACCCGACGTGAATCCTTAACCAAGTGAAAGTGATGTTCTTCTTATTTGTTAGGCCCCTTGGGCCAACAAGGCAATCATTGACATATTCTCATACAAAATATGCAGTGGCCGGATTCATCATGATTATGTCTGTTACATGGAAAAGGCACTCTTTTCTCAAGATCTTCTGCAAAAATGGCTTTCCTTAAATTCACCCCTGTGAATACTGCTGCTGTGAACACCTCTACTGTGAGGTCTGCTGCTGTGAAAACCAATGCTGCTACTCCTGCTGGAACGTCATCCGCTCTGAGGATGACATCACCAACTCAGCGTCTTCAATGTTGTGTTTCTAATGCATTGGTTAAGGAGTACCGTCGCAACGGTACTATCCCAACTCTAGAGGCCGCTCGTCAATCCCTCAAAGTTAACAACTCTACCTGGTCGTCCGGACAACGGCGACCAGCAATCAAGAAGCAGGTGGTGCTGACTACCGTCTCCAACCGTTTCAGGTCATTATCCCCGGAACGCAATTTCCACTCACTCCCTTACTCCGAGGAAGTGAATGAGCAGGTCCCTCGGGGCCTTAATTCAAAAAGACAGGAGTCATTCCCGAGGGCTCCCATCAACAATCGCCGCCAGACTTGTGCGGTAGTGCGCCCTCAACATGATGAGGGTACCGACTCCAGGCATTCTGCTCAGGTTCCTCGAACCCGAGTAGGCAAGATGAACCGCCAGAGACGGAATCCGGTTAACAATAGGCAGGTTGTCATCCCTGCCATTTCTGGAGAAGTCCACCAACCTAACTTGGTGGAAAACAACGAGCAGGCATACACACCTGCCCGTTTTAATTCAGCTGTCCAGCAGACTTGTCTGGCAGCATCAAGCCGATCCCGCCAGGCAATTCCGGCGGAGTACCATAGGCAGGAACATACTCCTGATTATACATCATCAGTTAGTCAGCAGGCTCGTCTGACTACATATGATGGATCTCGTCAACTGCGTTTTTCGAAGTGTAATCAGCAGGCACATACACCTGCTAATACTAATCAGGCCTACCAACAGTCTCGCTTGGTAGCACCCGGAGAAGTCAGTCGGAAATTCCCGACGACAAACAGGGGGCAGACTCAACTCTCTGTCTCCACACTTGAGTACTGTTAGGATTCACTGACAGGAAAAGGAGGACAGGAGCAGGCACATACACCTACTCCAAGCCCGGAATGGATGTATATTCCTGTTCCGGCGGTTGAAGTCACCAAACATATTTTGTCAATGGTGAAAGAGCAGAAGCAAATTCCTGCTCATATTCTGGATTCTTGCCAGGATATCATAACAACTTCAGCATCATCTCAGGGACAGACACATAAATATATCCCTAGCAATGGAGTGACACATCAACGATTCACTCCAGAACAGACACACACATCTGTTCCATTCCAAGAGGGTTATGTGGCATACTCCCCCATATCATACGGACAACCAAGTCAGGCACATACACCTGATTTGAGTGGAGATCGTCAGCCTAACCTGACCATCTTTCCTGGTCAGGCACATACACCTGCTCAGAGCAATCACTTTCGTCATCAAGTGGTTTCTAAAGCGAGTAAGAAGGCATCTAAGAAAAAGATCCGCTCAGCACAGTCAGGAGATCAAAGGCCAATCTGCAACAAGGCCTTGCTCTATGCTGGAGTTCTTGAAGCCCTCAGACATTTATCTGTCGGAATTCAAGATTCTACTCCCTCAGTTCCCAATAACTGGAACATTAATTCTGAAGGTCTTCAACAGACACTTCCTCATGAAGACTTGCATCATGAAAATTCGGTCAATCTTGAAGTTTCTTCTTCAGATGAGAGCCACAGGAACCCTCTGTGTGGTCAGAAGGCCGAGGAGCAAGAGATTTCATCTTTTTCTATAACCCATCATGACGGTCCTCCTCATGGTGATGAACTTCGCTGCGAAAGTCCTCTCCGCAGTAGTGATTCACGTTGTCTCGAAAATTCTTCAGAAGGCAATATAGTGACGAGAAAGCCCTCCTATCTCGAGGCACTTGCAAACGTAAAACCAGTCATGTCTGATGATTTACTATCGGTAGGTGAAACTCTTTCTCCATCAGAAGATAGCCTGTGGTTTAGGTTATTCTCCAAACCATCCCTGGGTCATTCATCTTCCAGCATGAATAGTGATTTCTCTACCAATCTTGTTGAATCCGATGAAGCAACAAGGAAACACCAACTCTGGTCCAAACAGGTAGAAGAATCTTCATTTAATGATAAAGAGGAAATGCTGAACATGAGGAAAAAACTGGCAAAAGGTGAAGTACCAGTCATGTTTTGGCCTTTGGCTGATTCCCAGTACGACATTCCAAAGATGTTGACGGATGATGGAATCCATGATATTCGTCTCAACATATGGAAAACTCTTTGTCAATTAAAGAAGAAGGTATTATCTTACGATGAATATGAAAATCATCTTAAGATAATAAAAGGGTTACAACGCCAGATTGATTTGGCATCTCTATCAGTCTCTCGGTATCCGAAGGCTGAAAAGCAACAGAGAACCCTTCAACGTTCATGCCTTGGCGCACTAAGAAGATTGCGTCAGTTAACTGCCAATGCTCCATCTAATGTTCATATCAAAGGATGGGGTGTTCACGGAGCACTACATTTCACAGTGCTTTCCAGTCAGCAAAGCCCGCCGAAAATGGTCTCATTCAATGTTATTGCCCATGGCCAGCCACAGTCAATGGGCTTTGTTCATAATCAAAAGATTGCTCGAGAACAAGCTTCAACTAGTTCCTCTCAAAATCAAGTATATATAGAACATGTTGTTGAATTGCCCCTACATCAAGCAGGCGAGAATATTGCACAAGCCTCTCGTCTGGAGCAAACACGTCATCAAATGACAGATGTTTCGGAAATCATCCAATGGTCTGTTGAACCAGGTGATAAAAGTGGATACATGTTAATGCATCCAGCTAATTTTCGAACTATGATTTGCAAGATCAAGAGAGATTTTAAGAAGATCTCAGACATAGAATGTCAAGAGACACCCTAGCTTGCCAGACTGGGGACTTCTCTAACCCAACCATCAGAGTCAACGAATGGGATTCGAGGAGTTGAGCGGAAGCAGCAGGAACACCCCCAGTCCACCGGACTGGGGACTTTTTCAAATCTTCAATCCCTCCCTCAGAGAAAGTGAGTATTCTCTCGATTAGGGAATAAGACTCAAGAGGAACGAAGAGCCAAGCTGTCAGGAGATTCTCTCCAAGTGACGGTTCTCCAAGAAATTCCTGAGGGATCAAGTCAATGGAATGCCATGTCTCATCATGAACATAGAAGGAGACAATATCACAGAAATGCTGATAGAAAGGATTCCATGCAATATGCATCCATTAATGTCATCAATGTCGTTGCTGCTGATTCACCAGATGAGGCTCAATCAGAGGGATCAGACGAAGAGGTTCCTGCTCAAGAAGTCGCGCACACAGACCTAAATGAAGAAGGTGTGCGCACACGTAATCAAAGGCTTACCCAAAATCTGGGTATTCCTTCAAGTAACCCACTTCCCCCTCTCCGAAAAGGATCCAATAAGGGGAAAGGAAAGAATCAGGTTACTTCTCACCCTTCCTCTGAAGGAGGTCAATCGCTCTCATTAGAGCAAAGATTTGCACAACAGGAGGAAGAAATGAAAGAATTAAGAAGGTTGAATGCAGAACTACTTCAGAGTAGTCTTCTTCTTAAGAATGCTGAAGTCCGACAGCCGAAGGAATTTGTTGTAACTACTGAGATGGATCAAGAATATCCTCCTTTGTCAGTACACCCACAGAGGTCTAATCCTACGGGTCAAACGCAACAACGGTTGGCAGCACTACCATCAGTTGCAGCACCAACCACCATGTCTGTCCAAGCTCCATTCATTGCACCTACCCAAAACCAAGTTCAAACTGACGTTTCTCAAAAGTTAATAACTACTATTGAGTCATTAACAGCTCGGTTAGAAACTATGGAAGGGAAACGGGCGCAAGTTCAACCTGAAAAGAAAGTTTACCCTGAATGGGTAGATTCAATTTCTCATCCATTCAGTTTTGGAAACCCTATTTTCCCTACTTTCAATGGATCAGGCGACCCTGAACAACATTTGACGCATTACGTGTCTTGTTGTGATCCTATGATGGGAACTCCAGAGCAGCAAGAAGCAGTGAAACTCAGATGCTTCGTGCGAACCTTGCAAGGACCAGCTTTTGTCTGGTATACAAGCTTGAAATCCCGGTCAGTCATCGGATGGGAGGATCTTCGTCAAAAATTCCTTCTTCAGTTTAGCTCAACTTTTCCAAAAACGAAAGTTTTCGATCTTACAAACTGCAAGAAAAGGGAGAATGAAAGAGTCTCTGATTTCATTGCTCATTGGAAGGGATTAACGTATTCCTTGAGTTTATCACTCCCTCAGGAGGAATTGTTGCCAATCTGTGTGCAAATTTGCGTGACAAATTACGCACGCCATTTATCCCTGTGAAATACACAGGAGGGTTTCGAGACCTTACTTCAATCGCTCAACAGATTGAAGATTCCCTTATACAGGCTAAGGTTAAATCTCGTGTAATTCCATCAGCTCCAGGAAGAAAAATGGGTAAAGCAGAAACTGCTACAGTTATGCTTAAACAGGCACCTGTACCTATTTCTACTTCAAAACCTTCATCTTCTCGAAGGGCTCCACCTCCCGAACGCCAACAACAAAGGCTGTTTCGTCCAAATGATCAAAAAGATCAACAACGAAAACAATTTGAGGATATGAAGAGTAAAACATACTCTTTCCGAAGTGAGAAAGTTCCTGGTTACTTCATTTCAGCTCTGGAAAATAATTTGGTTCAATTACCAGTGCCGAAGAGGCCAAACAAGGAAGGAGATGAAGACCGTCCCAATTATTGTCCCTTTCATCAAATGTTGGGGCATCCCATCCAGGAGTGTTTTGTCTTTAAAGACCTCCTGCAAAAGATGGTCGACTTGGGACAAGTCAAATTGAAGGGTTCTTCAGATCATGTAGTGTGTATTACCGCTACAGATCCAGAAGAAGGAGGCGAGTGGCAGGAAGTCAAAAGCAAAACTGCGAAAAAAAATATGATGATTGGATGGTCAGAAAGACAATCAATCGGACCCATTCCATTTTGCGAACACAATTGAAGAAGCCAATTGTGTCTCCTACAAAAGCTGCAGTAAATCCTCCATCAAAAGACAAATCCTCAAAAGGGCAGCGCAATTCAAAGAAGAAAGAGGAATCAGGAGAAGATGAGTATGCATCAAAGCCTAAATTTTCTTTGACTCTGGCAGATTTCATGCCATCTACTTCAAATCCACGGGTACCGTCCCACCAAACGGCACAGCCTAAACAGGCTAACCAGGCAGAGTCTTTATCGGACGAAGAGTTAATCTTTGGTTCTGTTAATATGATTCAATTAACAGATTCATATTCCAGTCTTGATAAGCCTGAATTCCTTGTATCAAATAAAGGAACCCGAGGAAGTTCTAGAGGTTCAGGATATAGGGGAAGACGTGGATCTTTCCGAAGCCACTACTCTAATTCTACCCCTGCTAGCACTGTATATGCAGCAGAAACTCGTGGTAGAGCCCTTCAGCGAGCTCAAAAAGAACAAGCAAGTTCTTCTGCCAATGGCCAACTCAGCTTCGGCACAGTTATTTTGGAAGACCGATTAATGGTTCCATCTTCTTTATCTCAGCAAGTAAATGGATCTAATCAGTCTAATTTTCCAAAACCAAAGATGTTGCCAACTTCAATACAAGATGCATCAGCTTCCAAAGCATCTTCTTCCAAGGTACCTGCTAAACCGCATATTCTTATTGGGAAACGCAGACCTCTAGATCAAAAGTATGATATATTGAAACACTTGGCCCATGTACCATCCAAATTATCAATTTTGGATGCTTTGAATCTATCAAGAGATCTTCGGGAAGCACTCATCGAAGCTTTGTCAAGTCCTCATGAGTTTGAAGCTGAAATTGCTGAAGCTGAAAATTATCACATAGAGAATAATCCTGCAGAATGCCATGCAGTGATATCTTTTACTGATAAAGATGAAGATGATGTTGTGCATGGGCACATAAAACCTTTGTACTTATCTAGAAAACTCAATGGTATAGATGTTCGAAGATATTTTATTGACAATGGTTCAGGAGTCAACCTCATGCCCATTCGCACACTTCGTCGATTGGGCCTCACGGAATCTGATTTATCTCCTTCTACCATGATGTTGAAAGGATATCATAAAAATGAACAAGAACCACTGGGAGAAGTTACGCTCAGAACTCAGTTTGGAGATCTTTTTTCCAATTCAGATTTCATGATTGTTGATCAAGACTCAGCTTTCAATATCTTGCTTGGAAGACCCTGGCTACATCAGCATGCAGCTATTCCGTCATCATACCATCAATGTCTCAAATACTGTTTCGATGGTCAAGTTGGAACATTGTATGGTGATAATGCCATGTTCAAGACATGTGAGTCTCAATACATTGAGGCGTAATTTTATCACATGAAGGGAAGAGAAAAATCTACAATGAAGGAAATTACCAAAGTTAATGCTCCATATGGTATGGAAAAAATTCCAATAAATCAATTTTCACATGTGAGTACATATTATGTGTTACCTATCAGTCAAATTGAAAAAATAGGCCCAAATCAAAATACTCTTATGGAAAGATCCATAATTTCAATTACGACAATCGAGCCAGACAACATGGGAGAAATTGGTAACTTACCAAGCAGTGATGAAAGCATAAGTGGTGACGTTTTCATTTCATCTGCTGAAATCCAACAAGTATATACTTCGCTAATCAGGCCAGAAGAAGTTATAGCAACACCAGAGGTGAATATTGATGTCGATTCTCAATCCATCATCTCTTCTTTATTTCCCAAAGAAGACCCTTTTTCATCAATAGGGTCGGAAATGGAAGCTTCTTCTTCAAAATGTGAAAATTTTGACATCTCTTATGATCATGAGAATTTCGTTTTTTCATATACTTTGCAAGTAGAAACGGAAGAAATACCACATGATGAAGAGGAAGAGGAAGATCTTAGATATGCTCCTCCAGCATTTGAAGAGGGTATCTCTACCACTGTGGATGAACTCAGAGAAGTAAATCTGGGTACAGAGAAAGATCCACGCCCCACTTTAATTAGTGCAGCCATGACCCTTGAAGAACAAGAGATGTATATTTCTTTTCTAAAGCAAAATAAAGATATTTTTTCTTGGAATTATACAGAGATTCCTGGCCTTGATCCTGATGTTGCCACCCATCATTTGGGTTTGCCAAAAGAACATCGAGGATTCAAGCAAGCCGCGAGAAGAACACACCCAACCTATGCTTCCAAAATCAAGGATGAAGTGGATAAGCTTATCAAAGATAACTTCGTCAGAGAAGTTCAATATCCCAAGTGGTTGGCTAATATTTTCCCTGTAAAGAAGAAGAACGGAAAAATTAGGGTTTTCATCGATTTCAGAGATCTTAATCGGTATTGTCCTAAAGATGATTTCCCAGTTCCGATTACAGAACTCTTAATTGATGTGACGGCTGGCTATGAAGTAGTTTTTTTCATGGATGGATATTCTGGATATAATCAGATCCGAATGGCCCCAGAAGATGAGGAATATACAGCCTTCAGAGCTCCTCAAGGTCTATTTTGTTACTGGGTGATGCCCTTTGGTTTAAAGAATGCAGGTGCAACATATCAACGCGCCATGCATCGTATCTTCAAACCTTTTCTAGGGAAATTTTTTGAATGCTATGTAGATGATCTTGTGGTTAAATCCAAACAACGTTTTGATCACTTGGCTGATTTGGAAGTCGTATTCCACAAGCTTCGACAACATAATTTGAAGATGAACCCCTTAAAATGTGCTTTTGGGGTAACCTCAGGAAAATTCCTCGGCTTTGTTGTACGCCATCGTGGTATTGAAGTCGATCCTGAGAAGACCAAATCAATCCTTGGTATGTCACCTCCTCAGAAATTGAAAGAATTAAGAGGAATTCAAGGACACTTAGCCTATATACGGCATTTCATCGCCAATTTGGCAGGAAAAAGTTTACCCTTTACCAAATTATTGAAGAAAGGAGTCACTTACCAGTGGACTGAAGAATGTCAAGAAGCATTTGATGTTCTCAAGAAATACCTCTTGAGTCCACCAGTACTCATGCCACCTGTTGAGGGTAGGCCTCTTATCCTCTATGTGACAGCTTTAAAGCGATCATTGGGTGCCTTTCTCGCTCAAAAGAATGATGCTGGGAATGAAAATAGTCTCTACTATCTCAGTAGAACTATGCATGAAGCAGAAACCCGGTATTCGAGTATTGAAAAGTGCTGCCTAGCATTAATATTTGCAGTTCAGAAACTGAGACACTACCTGCAACATCACAAGGTCCAATTGGTATCTCGTAATAATCCACTCAAATTCATCCTTAGTCGTCCAATGCTTACAGGACGTTTGGCAAGGTGGGCGGTTATTCTACAGCAGTTCGACATCCAGTATGTGTCTCAAAACGCAATTAAGGTCCAAGCTCTGGCTGATTTCCTGGCTGAACATCCTTCAGTGGAAGACACGTATTCAGATATCGAACTCCCCGATGAGGAAGTTTTCTCTATTCAAGAGAGTCCTCAAACATGTAAAATGTATTTTGATGGTTCTTCTAGAAGTCCAACAGGGAAGAAAATGGAAAATCCTAAATTCAACAAAGTTGGTTTAGGAATTGTTCTCATTTCTCCAGATAAGGCAGTGTTACCTTATTCCTTTTTGTTGTGGGAAGGTGGTACCAATAATGAAGCTGAATACCAAGCTCTCATTGCAGGCTTGGAGTTAGCGCTTCAAGCACAAGTGAATCACTTAAAGGTGAAAGGTGATTCAGACCTGGTAATCAAACAAGTCAATGGAGATTATGCCATCAGAAAAGAAGAATTAATCCCTTTGTATGATTACGTCAGAGAGTTAATGTCAGAATTCCCTTCAGAACCGACATTTTCTTATCTCCCAAGATCACAAAATGCTCAAGCTGATGCACTGGCTAATATAGCCACAGCTTTAGCAGATCCAAATCGGGACGAGACAACCATCGGTATTTCCCACCGTCGTGCAATTTCACCTTATGTTCAAGTCAGAACAGAAGAAATTAATGAAATTAGTCCCATTCCTGAACCATATGGTCATACTACAGGATGTATGTCACCTATCAAGGAATACCTTCAAAATGGAACACTTCCACCTGATAGAGCCGAGAAAGAACAAATTCGGCGACGTGTGGTCAATTTTACTCTTTATGATGGTCCAAACCACCTCGAGAAAATTCTCTACAAACATGGTTTTGATGGAGTTCTCTTCAGATGTATTGATGGTGAAGAGACAATGGCTGTCATAAAAGAAGTGCATGCAGGAGTCTGTGGTGCCCACCAGTCTGGACATAGATTGTCTGATCAAATTCAAAGGCTTGGATACTTCTGGCCTTCAATGATACAAGATTGTGTTAATTTCACAAAGAAGTGTCACTCATGCCAAGTATATGCCAACTTCATTCATCAACCTCCAGAGTTGCTTCATACAGCTAAATACTCATGGCCATTTTCCACATGGGGAATGGATGTGGTGGGACCTTACCCTTCAGCTACGACCAAGCAGTTTAAGTACATTCTTACTGCTACTGATTTCTTTTCCAAATGGGCAGAGGCAGTACCTCTCAAAGAAGTCAGTTCTAAATGCATTGTTAGCTTCATCAAGTCTAACATCATTACTAGATTTGGTGTCCCTCATACCATATTGACGGACAACGGCACCAACTTCTGTTCTTCTGAGGTAAAGAAATTATATCAAGAATACAACATTAAGTCCAACCATTCATCTTGATATCATGCAGCGGCTAATGGCCAGATAGAGGCCTTAAACAAGACTCTTTCAAATATACTGGAAAAGATGGTGGATAAAGATAAGAGGTCATGGCCTGATAAACTCTATCATGCTTTATGGGCTTATCGGAATACCACTCGCAATGCAATGCGGTCTACTCCATATTCATTGGTATATGGAACAGAAGCAGTCTTGCCAATTGAAGTTCAATTTCCCTCACTCAGAATAGCCATTTGTGATCAGTTGTCAACAGATGAGAAATCCCAAAAGCGGTTGAATGAATTGGAACAGTTAGATGAGAAAAGATTGTGCACTTTGCACCACTTGGAAATCTATCAGAATCGGATAGCACGAGATTTTAACAAAAAGGTTCATCTTCGTTCATTCATTCAGGGAGAATTGGTATTGGTTCTCAGAGCACCAATGATACCAGGAAAGAAGCCTCCCAAGCTTGAACCAAAATGGGAAGGACCTTATTCAATACATAAGTTCTACTCCAATGGAGCGTATTCTCTGATCTCAATAGATGGAGAACACATCACGACTCCAACTAATGCCAGATTTCTGAAGAAGTATTTTGTATAAACACAAAATATTGTTCCCAGAACCAAGACTCTTACAATTGGTTCATACAGCAATGGTCCAGTATGACCTTAAAATGCAACTTCGTCCAACATGACGTTAAACTGTGTCACCTTCAATGTCCTACATGACATTAAACTGTAAAATTTTTTATCTACATGACATTAAACTGTACAGAAGTTCCTTATGTGTCCAAGATGACATTAAACTATATTTTTTCCAACATGAAATTAAACTGTTATTGTGTCCTAGCAACATGACATTAAACTGTGTGGCACTTCCAATGTCCAGCATGACGATAAACTGTAAAAAGTCCCCAGAACTGATATCCTCATATTGGTTCACCTTAGTCCTAGCTACATGACTTTAAACTGTACATCACCAGTTCGTCCTCGCTATATGACGTTAAACTATACAGCAATGGTCCAGTATGACTTTAAACTGCAACTTCGTCCCACACGACATTAAACTGTGAAAAAGTTCCATAAACCGTCCAGCATGACCTTAAACTGCATCATCCCTGGTCCATGTATATGACCATAAACTATTTGAAAATCCCTTATGTCGAGCAAGACGTTAAACTGTGACGTCCTAACTACATGACACTAAACTGTATAATAGTCCCTCACGTCCGGAAAGACGTTAAAACTATATAATCATCAAAGGTCCAACATGACATTAAACTGCACCATCCACAGTCCATGCATATGACCTTAAACTATTCACACTTTCGTCCAACATGACATAAATAGTGTGTTATTTTGTCCTTACAGCATGACATTAAACTGCACAGTCCCCCTTTCGTCCAATATGACGTTAAACTATTTTATCCCCATCGTCCTAACTACATGACGCTAAACTGTACAGAAAATCCTTGATAGGTCCTACATGACATTAAACTGTATTTTGTCCCTGCTTCATGACATTAAACTGTGCAGCACCAATATTCCTAACTGCAAGACTTTAAACTACATAGTCCCCTTTTTTATGTCCTACATGACAATAAACTGTGCATCGTTAAGGTTGTTATTACCTCTTGTTTCTCACACCGAGTATGACTCACGTGGGCTTAGAGCGAACATCAACCATAACACTCCCTTTGGTCCACTAACCATGTGTAAGTCCCAACATTATTTTTTATTAGATCATTGTCCACAAGAATAACTTGGTCATTGATTCATTCTTTAATTTAACTACACGGACTTTGATCCTTGCCCTCCAGGCTGGGTATGTAGGCAACCTCCCAGGGTTCAAGCCCAAAAACAATCTCTTCACATCGGTTCACCACAACCTCATATGATGTTGATTTGTGAAACCCCCTGGAATCAATATCTTTACATTGATTCACTTTCTTCCTTGTTATATGACGTTAAACTATACAACACTTTTGTCCGGTACGATAATAAACTACAATATTCTTTGATTTCCTCATTTGAGAAGGAACCATTATTAACATTGATTTTTTTCAATCATGGTTTTCATTTTCAAAAGACTACGTGCATACATGGTAATGCCTGAAATTTTTATCTTAGGTTAAACCATCATTGCACTAAAGTCCCCTTTCACCCTTCACATGTACGAACCAAATTTGTACTAAGTGTAATTCTAGAACTACGTGGACTTGATTCCCATCCTTATGGGATACGTAGGAACATTCGAGTGTCCCTCGATTCCAGTCCCAAGTCTTTTGGGCCTAACCCCAAATTTCACTTTCAGTCCCTTGGCTGAAAATTCCTCATGAAAACACACACTGTGTATTAATTATTATGGTCTGAATTCTATGACCCTAAACTAAGATCACTCATACTTTCGTCCTGCATGACGTTAAACTGCATTTCAAGAACTACGTATGTCTTGATTCTCATTCTTATGAGATACGTAGTGAAGTCCAAGTTTCAATGCAGGACCCAGCCACAACATGATTATGGTTTTCATTGACCCATGTATCTCTATATACATTGGACAATACCCATATTTATGTATTATAATCCTAACCTTAAATATTTTCAGATCTTTATAACCCTTTTCATGACTTCTAGTCACAAAAATGTCAAACTTCTGAGAATTCTTTTGCCTGACTATGCAGCACGTGCCCATAGGTGGCCTTGCATAAACAGTCCACATAACAGACTTGTCAGCCAAAAGATGCTATTTATTTGACCATGCAGCCAATGCCCATAGGTGGCCCTGCATGTTTCAACCCCCTAACGGGTTTGTTAAATAATGGTAACTTCATTCTTGGGAAGAATGCCTCTTTTGTCCTTATTTGTCTTAAAACGACAGTATGTAGGGATCCGCAAAAAATAGCCATCCTTAACATATTTGTCCTATATCCTTTTTCATGATCTGAAAGTATTCAAGTCTATGGTTTATTCTTCTTCCCTACGTTTGGGTCAGACCTTCGTAGGAGTGATATTCATCCAGTTATTCGATATTCTTGTTTGGAAATATCTTCTCCATATTCAAGTACCTCTTTCCATACAACAAACTCTATGCTTTAGAAAATTTGAATCTCCATAAACTTTCACTGGCATTTAGCACTAGGAAAGTAAATTTCTGGGAGTTCTTCTGCCTGACTATGCAGCACGTGCCCATAGGTGGCCTTGCATAAACAGTCCACATAACAGACTTTTCAGCCAAAAGATGCTATTTATTTGACCATGTAGCCAATGCCCATAGGTGGCCCTGCATATTTCAACCCCCTAACGGGTTTTGTTAAATAATAGTAACTTCATTCTTGGAAACTACTTCTTCTAATGCCTTTTAGCTATTTTTCATATCATTCCTCAGATTCAAATATTCATAAGCCATAGTTTACATTTTTTTCCCTCATACTTGAGTATGGTAATATGTTTTCAGATAAATGGTCAAGGAATTGAATCCATTTTTTAATCCATTTCGGTCAACGCTATTTCGACCTTAAACATTAGCCCCTTTATGTCTGGTGTGTATGACTTTAAACTGCCCGCACAAAAGACAAAGGAACTCTGAATAAAAGTCAAGTTCCAGCACACTTGCGCGCTGACCTCTGTGCCCTGAAGACTTGCGCGCCCCCTTTTCCTTTGAATGTATTCAATTTCCTCAGAGTCAAATCCTCATTTCTTTCCGGATCCAACTCGGAGGGGGGACTTTTGTTGACGCTCCTTTCGTCACAGAATCTAAAGATCGGAAAAGGGGAATATCTGAGCTCAATGTGATTCATCCTTTGAAGAAACATCAAAAATCGACAAAGGGATGAACAAGGAGAACATTGCCCATAGGCCGCGCAAGTTCCCTCATGGTTGCGCAAGTACACTTGCGCGCCGCCTAGTGGTTGTGCAAGTACTTGCGCGACAACTTATGGTCGTGCAAGTGACTTGCACGACCTAAGTGATAACCACCCGGTAACCGCCCGGTAACCACCCAGGGTATTCTTTTGCCTATAAATAGACCCTGTGGGCCCCCCATTCGAGAGGATCTTTTTTCAAAAACTCAGATTGAAGCTCCCGACGCCCAAGTCTCTTCTCAAAGCTTCCGGAACACTTCTAAGGTAATTTCTTACCTAGAACGGAAGATCTAAAGAGAAGAAGGAATGCCTAAGTGTTGAAACTTATCAAACACTTGTGCGCCTACTTAATTCCTTCAATATAACTTGCACGTCCCTTTTTTGGAAGAACCTCAAGGGGATTCTAAAGGGTTTTATCAAGAGTCGCTCAAGTATTTCAATTCTGATTGAAAATCGCGCAAGTACACCATGTGTCGCGCAAGTATACTTGCGCGACCAATACTTGCGCGCCTCCGCAGGACTTGCGCGCCTTTCAAGACTTGTGCGCCCCTATCTTTTTGGGTTCCCATCTTGCCCATTTTACCCCTCTTAAGCCATTTCACCTTTCCTTTTTAAGATTCAGTCTTCAAGACACTCTTCAAAGCCATTTATGGCATGACTTCTTTATTTGACTTTCTTATCTGAAAGGAATTCTGTGGAATCTCTCTCAAAGTCTAGTGATTTAAATATCCTTATGTCACTAAAATACGGAGAGTTCATTCATTCAACCTCATCCTTTAAGATGAGAAAATCCTAACATGGGTCTCCTTTTCAGGAATAATCCCCAGTTATAAAACCTTTAATATGGGCATCTTCCTCAGGAGTAAGCCCCAATCAAGTCCTCTAATCTTGGGCATCTTTCTTAGGAATAAGCCCCAACATAAAATATGGGCATCATCCTCAGGAGTAAGCCCCAAACCTTAGTCCCTTAACTTGGGTCTCCTTTTTCAGGAATAAGACTCAGTCATAACCTTGGGCTTCCTTTTCAGGAGTAAGCCCTAAGTCCCTTAACCTGGGTCTCCTATTCAGGAATAAGACTCAGTCATAACATTGGGTCTCCTTTTCAGGAATAAGCCCCAAGTCCCCTTAAACATCTCTTAACCAGTCATAATTTACCTTTGATTTGGGTTTCCTTTTCAGGAATAAAACCCAATCATAAGTCCCCTCCTAACTTGGGCATCCTCCTTAGGAGTAAGCCCCAAGATTAGAGTACTCAAATCTCCATGAAGCACATGTAACTTTATGGACCTTGTTCATGGATTTTCTCCCTAAAAGTAAATCCTAAACCTTCATCTATCTGGGAAGTCATCTATACATAAGCCCCAAACAAATTCTTATGATTGCATCTTTTATGGCACAATTGTCTAAATTTTATCAATACCTCTTGTTTCTCACACCGAGCATGACTCACGTGAGCTTAGAGTGTAAAAGTAATTATGACATTCATCTTTGAGCCATCAATCATAAACATCATACCCCATTTCTCGAACTACGTGGGTTCTGATTCCTTTTCCAAAAGAAAGGATACGTAGGTAGCCCACATATGGGTTCGATCCCAACTTTGAAATAATCTCTGTCCTTCTGAATGACGATAAACTTAAAGTGCCCCACTGAGTGGCTTTAAAACTAGCCTGGTCATCATAATGACCAAGAGACTTTTATATAAATGTTTTGAAGGATACCATTGACCAAGAATCTCTAAAGAGATGTAGATGATTCTCTATTGATGAAGAACCTCGAATACATATAAAAGATTCTCTAAATTTCTTGCATATTTAATCATTGATTGTTAAAACTAAAGGAAAGCACATTTTATACTTGGTAATGTAATAAGGATTCACGAACATAACTTAAATCTATAAAGAGAGTCCCGGAGTAGACAATAATTCCCCTCAAAAAGGTGTGATGAGTCCGACCTCCCATCCTCTCGACCAATGCAAATTCCTAAGTCTCATTAGTCCACAAGCTAATGAGAGCATGCCTTTGGAAAGTAGGTCCAAACGGATGTGGAATCATTGGATGTTTCCAGTTCTACGACCAAACCCGTTAGAAACCGATCGGAACGTTTGAATCTCCCGTCCAGGAGGTCATCCCCAGATTCCGTGCGAAACAAACATCAATGATTATTTATATCCTGAGATGTTTGTGGATAACTAAGCTAGAGAGTTTATAGACATAGATGAGGGTACAATACACATTATGGACTACTCCACAAATTTCATGGAGCTCTACCATTTAATTTATACTCTCTTTAGTGATGAGTTATCTTGAGTTACATGATTTAAGGATAGACTCAGGTATTTCATTCGATCCTAGATAAAAACCATCCACCTGATGACTATTTCTAATATATTCAATGAGGACTTCATCTTTGAGTGAAACCTAAGAGAATATGAAGGTGTGGGATAGAGCACCTCAAAGAAAAGATTTTGAAATAGTTCATCTAAAGGTTGAAAGAATCACCTAGAGTTTTCTTATCAGGGTAGTGGAAACCAAAGTATCCACACGAATAGTAGTGTGTTATGCCACCAGTGTAGGATGTTGGGAAATATGAATATACAGTGCCCCTGAGACATATTTGTGGGTTTATATTGTGGTTTTATGGCCCATATTAATCTTTTTTGAAGAACCATTCCTCTAGTTTCTATTTAGAGGATTTTCACCAACTCTATGTTCTGGAACAGGATCATCAGATATATTTTATTAGAAATATGGATTAATACTAACCATACAAGTTGAGGATGTAGATAAGTGCCACGAATTCAAGTTTATGATTTAAGAATTTCGTAAAGTGGACCTACTCAGGGTAGTGTAGTTGTATCCTCGGTGCACAAATTAGGCCATATATATGCAGTGCAGCCGACGCCCTAGAAGAAGAATTCCAGTCAATCTAAAGTTCATGGTATAAAGCTGGTGATTCCCACTACATTATATATATATGGCCCACATGGATATTTTTTGTCTTGTAATATAGTATTTATAGGGAGTGATATCTCTTGAGACTCCATTAGGGATCTGATCAGAAGGTCGGAGTATATGCAAAGAGTGACCCTAGAGATAGAAGAATATCATTTCCTCTGGAACCATTTCAACCTCAATATGATGGGATTCAACATCATTTTTGGGATAGAATGGATAGTACCATATTGTTCCCATATAGATAATTTTCTCTATAGGGAATCATTCACATCACCCGAGGTTGATGGCTTTATTTATAAAGGAGAATATGTTGTCCATGAGAGTCGAGCTGTACTTGAGCATCATGGGGTGAGAGGAGTAAAAAATGTGATTACTAGTATTTTTATGGATGATTTGGGAATACATCATATTGTTTATCATAAGATAGTGTATTATTATTGGGATTTTATTCCTCATGGATTTTCTCGGTTAGCTCATAAGAGAGAGGAATAATTCACCATTGAGATTGTTCCAGGAGTGGCACTGATATCTATCCCGCTATATAGGATTGTTCTAACTGAGCTTAAGAACTCATAATATATCTAGAGGAACTAGAAGATAAGGGGTTTATATGACCCATTACTTCAACTTGGGGTTCACCCATGCTTTTATTTGTCATGGTATATTAAAATCTGAGGCTATTTCTAAATTACTAGAAGTTGAAGCTGGATACGATTTAGAAACTGTATCCACTACCATGTATAGATGATATCTTATACTAGATCTGAGGTGAAATAGTATTCTCAAAGATTAATTTCAGATTAGGATATCATTATGTATGATTCAGGCCTTCATATATATGTCCTACATCTTTCCAAAGAATATATTAAATTTATGAGTATTTAGATATTAAATTCTGTCTAAAGAACATGATATTAGTCTTTAAGAGAGCAAAGGTTTTATTCCAATATCAAAAAAACTTACTTTTGGGTTGATAATGTTCTCTTCCTACGTCACATCAACTCTGGAGTAGTGGTATCTATGGATTTAGATATGGTGAGAGACATAGTTTCCTAGGAGAAACCTAAGATCATATATAGAGTTTTTTGGTTCTGGTTTGATATTATATGAATTTTATCTAAGATTTATCATGCCTTGAAACTCCTCTTACAATATTGAATAAAAAGGGTGTTAATATTATATGGAATTAATCTTGTGATAAATTCCATCAGGGACAAAAATAAAGATTTACTTTAGTGACTATCATGATTATACTGGAGCCTGGTAGAGGCTATACAGTTTATTTTGATACATCAAAAATTGGGATGAGAGCTATTTTGATGTCAGGATAATGATTTGTGGTATATGGATCTTTTTATTTTAGGCCTCATGAATTTAGTTACCTAACAATTAATATCAATATAGCTTCATTTTTTAGTAATTAGATTTTTGGAGGCATTATTTTTTAAGATAATGGTTCCTTATATACATAGCCAATAAAATTCTCAAATGAATCTTCACTAAGAAAGACATTAATATTAGAAAATGAAGAAGGGTTAAATACCTAAATTATTTTGATTTTTTTCTTATATACCTTGGAAAAGAAATTCATTGGATTATGCTCTGATTTGGAAGACTCAAATGCAAGAATTGCAAGAATTAAGTGGTGAATAGAAGCTAATGAATCTCTTTTCTGAGATGCATCTTCAAATTCATAAGTTTCTTGGTTAACCTATATAAATAGATTTAATAGTGAACAGTTAAATTCTATATTGATTGAAGATGAGGCAAATATCGGGTCCCGAGGACATAGTCCTAACGGAAAGTATTTCAGGTGACGACCCACTTTCTGGATGGGTTGTTAGTGAGGAAATAGTCATGAGCATTCATGGATGTGTCTAGGTAACTATAGAAAAATGAGAATAATTGATGTAAGGGTCACATTCATCTACATGGGAAATATATCTTTGTTTTAACAAGATGTATCGGGTCTTATTCCACTACTATTGGTGGTTTAGTATAAATAGACATATAGAGAGTTTTGTTACAAGGTGTTCCACCTGTCAGTAGTTGAAGGTCTAACACTAGTGACCAGTGGCAATTTTACAGTAATTTCCCATTTCTAAGTGGAAATAGAATGATTTAACTTTGTATTTTGTAATAGGATTATCAAAATACCCTTGAGGGAGTGATGCAGTATGTTCATCCTGGATAGGCTGATGATGTTCACCCACTTCATGCCTTTGATGGAGGCTTTTTCAGTTAACTAACTCAAAAATTATTTATGTCCAAGAGATTATACACCTTCACAAATATACAGGTACCATTTTATCATAAAGGGATGATATTTTTATAACATGATTTTAGTAGGGGTAACATAAGGAAATGTCTTCAAAGGATCTCTTAAGAACATCTTATCACCCTTAGACTGACGGTTTGTCTGAGAGTACAAAACAAGTGTTAGAGGAAATTCTCCATGAACGAATCCCTGATTTTGAATATAATTTATAGAAAAATTTAACTATTACAAAATTGTTATACATAATATCTTCCAAGACACTATATAGAGAGATCCATATAGGTACCTATACAGTTGGTCTTTCATTCACCCTTTTTCTCATTAAAGGCAGAAAAGGGAGATCTACTAGGACCTTGTCTTCTATAGGATATGTTTGAGTAGGTAAAACTTATTAGTATTTTCATGGATATAAATTATTCTAGGAAGAGTCTTATGTTGATCATAATTGATGGCCTATAGAGTTTGAGGTTAGACATATGGTATTTTGGTGTGTTTCTTTTGGATTTGGTCATCAGAGAATTCAGAGGAAGAGTTAGCTACACGGAGATTCATTAGACCTTTTGATATTTTCAAGAGGGTCATAGAAATGGATTATTGGATAACACTCCCATATAGATAATAGGATATAGAAAATGTTTTTCCCATTTCTCAGTAGCACCATTATCATTCAGAAATGTCTCATGTCTTTCAACCCAATGAGGTTGAGTTGGATATCAATGCTTCTTTTGAGGTATTATATTTTTGTTATTGATTAGAGAATGAAGGATATATAAGGTAGGTTAATTCCTCTAGTTAGGTTTTTGTTAAAGTAAAACCATGTAGAAGTTGACACCTAGGAGAGATAAGCTAACATACATGCTCAGTGGCCAGAGTTATTCTCAGATAATGATGAACCACCCTCAGGGAAATTCAAGGATGAGTTGTTTTAGGGAGGGGAGGTTATCAGATCTTAGATTTTTAGAGAGGTATAGTTAATTTTTGTTTTATAATAAATACCTTTTTTTCTATATAATAATTATTATGGTACTATAGAAGGGTTGGGAGTGTATTGGGATATTTTGGAGCTTGGAGCTCTAGTTTTTTTTTGAGAAATAGAATAAGGTTAACTGTCAGAATAGATTACGAGTAACTATGTGGATCAATCGTGAAACCCATGAATAAAGGTTCATGGTTTGTTTAACCATGTGATAATAGTCTCATGAACATGAAAACCTAAAATTAATTATATCTATATATTTAACGGTTGTCACATGGTTTATCCTAACCATGTTCCAAGAATGAAAGGGGGTATGGCTCCTAGATAGTGAGAAATCACTAGATGTGCATGGTTTTTCTGACCGTTAACCTATCCATGAAAGGGGCATCACACTTGGGATAGTACTGAGGCACAGTTTTTCATGCCCTGACCCTAGATACCCATATTTAGTGCATTATTACATAAAATTGTCATGATCACAAGGAAATCATGTATCGAAAGACTGATCAGTTTAGTATTATTTGATATAATATTCATACATAAGTTCAGCTTTACAACTTGAAAAGCAATACAACACAAATTTATTCCGTTAGAAAAATACAATGCTCCCAGATTATTCCTACAATTCACTCGTAACTAACTTCTTAATATCCTCGGAAAATGAATCATAAGAAAGCGGTGAGCTCAAATTCTTAGTTAGGATAATCAATACAGCAGAATATAACATAAATATTAAGCATGGTGAATAATTGAAACCACATGGCTTTACTAATAATAAAAATGAATACTTTTATGGAAGGAATATGAGATAAGTAAAAAATTCTACAATAAAACATAATCATGGGTATTCTACTAGTCGAATGATCACATGAACCATCAATATTATTTTCATAATGAGGGAATGTATAATGCCAGACATTTTGAACCATTTTTTCAATGCCTCAACCAGGACGTTTAAAATGATTAAGGCCTCAGCCAAAGATATATATCAAATTGGGAAAGGCCTCGGCCAATTCCACGTGTAGTTTTCTCATGAGACCTACCGATGCATCGAGGAGCTATAGATGGCTCCACCCATCACATACTAAGTCTAATACATTTCCCATATGAAAAGGTTGAAATATAACTTAAACATTCCTATTAAAACTAGCATAAGAAATGTCAATACTTAACCATAAACCATGAATGGTATAAAAATAAAACATACAAAGTCAAACATATTGAAAAACCTTCAATACGATATGAATGATTTGTATCATAATTAATCAACTTCAAACAAGTATAAAATCTATCAAACGATGTTGACATAGATGAAATCAAAACTATTTGAGAGAAATATCTCTTTTATTTTTTGGAAATCATTTAAAGTTACACAATTATCAAAGAAAAGTATTATTTTATAATATTCTTAGAATATTGTAAGGGAAGCTTAAACGATGTTATAACGGTGGAGAATAACTCCACCCACCATATAAGTTAAAAACGCATTCTTACCTTAATTTTGTCAAAAAGGTCATAAAGTACCTTGTTCGGAAAACAACTAAAAGATTCCTTTCAAAACATATAAGTTCAAATAAGTGTATAAATTAATTTAACACATTGTTTAGTAAATAGTAAAAATGTTTTGAAATACATTTTTAAGAAACAAGGATTTGGATGATAAAGAGGTCTAGTAGATACATACGTAAAAACAACCTGGGATAATAAAGAGATTGTTGAATTAACCCTTACCTAATACTTTTCCCTGGTTGAGGGTAGGTTAATATATTTTATAATGGTTAAATAATGGTTATTAATTTATTCAATAACTATATAAATTAATATGATGACATATATGATCTTCTAATATTACTTTGTTAGTAATATTTTAGTATTATCGTTGTTCCAGGTTATAACTGATTTGTTTTCCTTTATATGCTCTATTTTGTAAGTAATTTTTGTTATGGATAGGGTGTATCTTATTAATATTCAGAATGATATTAAGTCTTTAAACAGTATTTTTAATCATCTAATGAAAATTAGTCTTGAATGGATTACGATATGGAATGAGTCTCATCGCGTTTGTGGAGACGGTAATCTGTACGTACGCATGAGCGACAATATCATTATTTTAATATCAAAATAAAATATTATTGGATGGTATATCATATATACAGAATCATTATCATTTTATATTTATTATTTACATCAATTACACATCATTATTATACCCATACAAATAATAATGTATTTAATAACAATTACACCACGGCGTTGAGATGGTAAGCCGTACGTACGCACATATGAAGACATGTCCTTCAAAGGATGGATAAAATAATGAATATGGTTATACCATAATTATTATAACGTCCTAGTATATATAATATACTATAGTTATTATTTTAGAATTGAAACAACAAAGAAAGAGGAAGTGGAAGACGAAAAGAACATGAAGGAGGTGATGAAATATTTACCTCTTCTTCGGGTTATTCTTTTTGATTTGATCAAAAGGGATCCATAAGATGGATTTCTGACTAAACAAAGGCCTATAGGATGAAGGGAGGAAATATATGAGTATATTTGGGAAAGTTTTAGCCGAGCCAAATGGATTTTATGGTGTGAATTAGAGAGAAGGGTGAGTGCCTTTTATAAGATGGGTGAGGGGCACCTTAGGAAAAGCTAGAAATATTATTTTATAATAAAATAATTTTGGATTTATAATGGCTAAAAAATAAATTATTTAAAGTATAAGGTGGGTATGGGTCTCAAACCACTCAACCAATAGGTTTTAGATAGGTTTGGGTCACTATATTAACATTATCTTTTATATTTAACTATTAGTTAAATAGTTTGACATTTACCATGTCTCTTTGTATTTTTATATTATATGGTTAATAAACATAAAATAATCATCCAAGAGAACCCCAAGCGGTTAATTAATGACATATATAATATTATTTAAGACCTTTTGAGAAACATTAGTTTTTTAGGAATGGATTATAAATTAATAATATAATATTTGTTTTATAAACTCTTTTATGTCAATTTTGACACTATTTTCTATTTTGTTTTTGTTAAATTTATAAAAGAATTATTACTTCAAAAAAATTCATTTAATCAATAATATCATGTCACATTTACCTAAAAAATTCATTGATGGCATCAAAACTTTCAAATTATATTTATTCTAACATCTATAATACCATTTATTTGATTCTTTCATTAATATGGAAAATAATGCATCATCATTGTGTCATTAATAAATTAACTTATACAATGTCTAAATATTATAAATAAAATACCATTATGTAGGAAATCGTTTTATATTTCTAATGAATATTTATATTTCAAGAGATATCATATATAACATTGCATAAAAATTGTTTTACTAAATGATATATGCTTGTGTCATTTTTTTATTTACTTTAACACAATTAATATAAATTGTCATTGACAATTAAAAGTGGCTCCATGGGGCCCCAAAATCGACCAGAGGATGACCATTATCAGAAATGTATTTTCCAATAGGGTTAGGACATGTTTTAGGGTAATTAGATATTATTATAATATTATTTTGTTACCCTTATTTACCAGATTTACCCATTAACCATGGTAAAAAAAGTATTCACCTATGTAATTATTCAAAATGACTAAAAATAAATTTTACCTATTTAAACAATTTGTACCTCATGATTATAAATATGGAATCCATTTTTATACATTCAAAACACAGAAGAGGCAGAAAATAATTTAAAATTAATTCATGTTGACAAAACAAAAAGTGTGTTTTTAAAAAATAATAACTATCAAAAGATTGACATTTTCTTATGTCCTGTTTAATTGTGAAATTACGTCCAATGTCCAAAATTTAATTAAATGGTAAAAATATAATCTAATTATACTTAAAACACACTCAATATTATAATTTATCATTATAAATTATTTTGATTCAAAAAGTTGTTTTTAATTAAAATTTAGTATTTTTCACTATTCATAAAAAACAAAATGTTTTCAGATAAATACCAAATATTCACCCTAAGATAATTTTGATATTCCGAATCCAAAAATGAAGTCCATATTGAATGATAAAATTGATAAAATTTCAAAGTGTGGGTACTACTATTCATCACAGCTAGTTTGATTGGTCGCGATGTGTAAGAATCTCGAAGTTGCGTACAACGCAAGCTATTGCATTATTCAAAGAGAGACATATTGTGGAAGCTTAGGGTGTTACACAGTTAGGTCATGGTTATATTAACCATGATACCAAACCGTGCACCGCTTAAATTGGGGTGAAATAAAAAAATACCTCCTATGACCGTAAAATTTTAACCCTATTTTTTCCTCTCTCATTTCTTGTAGTAACACACAATATGAGAGATAATTGTTCACTCTGTATAAGATATGATTCATCTCTCTCATAAGATCTTGAAAATTACCTCCATTAATCTAGTTGGTTTACTCTCAGTAAGACCATCAATCCTCTGTATTACCATCTTCATTTCTGTTACTATAAGTAATTTTATTTCCATGTGATCTCATATACCCTATTTTCAAGGTATTTTTATGATTTTATGATTTCATCCATTCTAACCCAAATCTGAAGCTAATATCAGGTGAGGATTCATCTACCAGTATAAGGCATGTGGTACATTAATTTTCCGTTAATGTTTTTATGTTTATGAAGTGTTGTTTTGTTCCACACATTGCACTTTTCGTGGGCCACCCCTAAAATATTAAATCACTTAAATTAAATGTATATACCTTGATGAGATACTCATATAGGCCCTTGATGTTTTCATAAGTTATCTACATTGACTATAACCACCCTTTTATGTGTGTCTAAATATTTTCTATTAACCCATTTTCTTATGTTTATATGAACATACCACTTCCTAAGGTGGGTTGGGATTGAAATATATGATTTAAATGGGTAAATTGAATTAAGTAAAATGTAAAATGAAAGGAATGTAATGTGAATTGAAAAAAAAAATTAATTGACCCATGTTAAATTCTGAATTATTTTGATGACTAAATGGGTTTCAATGAAATGTTAAATGGTGTATAATTATTACATTGTCCATAATAAATGAAGACAATACTCATAACTAAATGAGATTAAATGAAATGTGAAATAGCTTATACATTACTTGGATTTTATTATGTCCATTATATACTATTATAAGATGTACTTTCATGGTCACGTATTGGATTTTCCACTTGGTTTTTCCTTGACACCATAGAGGACACCAACCAATTCAGGGTTGAGTTCTACAAGAGTTGACAACCCTCTTAATGTTGGTCCTTGTCTTACATTGATGGATTCACAGACATGATTCTATGGAATCATCTGTTAATTTTATTCAGATATTATAATGACATGGATTATATTATTTTATTTGAATAGATTTATTAAAGACACTGACCACCATGGATTATCACATGGGGATCCAAAAAAGTCTATCCTGAGGCTACCTATAAATTGTTCCTAGGGCTCGGTAAAATTATCTTTATAGGAGTGAAATGTCATGGGTTTATCCCTATATTACACTCATACCCCTATAGATGAACATCATGAGTTAGTAATATGATTTATCTTGATATTTTATGTTAACAGATTCCTTGGTTACACCTTGGTTCCTATAATATTAATACTATGATAAGGTCACTTATTCCGAGACATTCCAGTTTCGACCGAAGAAGGTACGGTTGGCCAAGTATCTAATAAGGAGCCTAAACACAACATAGTTTTTTTATATTTTCTATTTCACATTTATTTTACCCATAAATAGCTCCAATATATATTTACCAACTGGATATTATTAGACCTCATCAGTAGTGGAATACCATGTTTTACTCACATCCTGTTTGGGCTGCTTATTGGTACCTGGGAAAACATTGGTAATTGGACATCATCCTATTTGGGCTGCTTATTGGTACCTAGACATCATCCTGTTTGGGATGCTTACTCACATCTTGTATGGGATGCTTATGTTCTAGGATAAAGTTTGACATTAGAGGAATGATCTAGTGTTCATAATACTATTGGATATTGATTTCGATCTTTTGTACCTTTTTGTATAGCATGATCTCATGTATGGCCGTTGCATGTATCCCTCACCCATTATTTTGGTATAACATCATATAATCATTATTCTATATGTATTATGGGTTTTTCTTCAATATGATATATTTTTTGGATGGTTTATTTCCATATATTTTTATCTATTTCAACAATTTTTTTATAATAATACTATAACTATGATCCAATCTGATAAAGAGTGTATAGAATCCCTACCATACAATCATGGACCCTCACTACTAATTAGTATCCTTTTTCATACATAGAGGAGCTCTTAAGGCTAGGTGGCCCAACAGGTTAGGAATCTGATAAGTTAACTAGGTCCATGACATCGCAAGAATTGATATTTAATTAATGATTTATGATACTTTCAAAGTTATGGGTATCTTCTGTTATTTGTGAGATATGATCCTTCATAGAGATGATATGAAATTCTTGAATTCTTATACCATTCCATTATTTTCTAAAATGTTTAAGTTATTTGTGTTTTCTCCTGATAGTTTCCCTCATTATAGTGTTTTTGAGTTAAATTATTGTTTTATATTTACATTTTATTATTTATTCATCATATTAGGTATGATTATACTCACCCCTATATGGTCCTTGTTTCCATACATGTTCTGTTCTTGTAGATATTGCATATTGTTTTAGTGAAATAGGAAATAAAATGGAGTTGTTGGATCAAGTAGGGATGGTGAATAGTGTAAATTAGTGGAAAATCACTACTAGTGTTCTCTCAAATGGATTTCCTAAATTATTGAGACATTTTACCTTGAAACATGTATATTTTTATTGAGGATATTAAATATTGTATTTTTTCCATTCAATTCGTTTCCTCTAAGGTGTTGTAATGGACATTTTCTATATCATAAATTAATTTTTTTATAGTTTATTGTGTTTATATGTATATATAGATGGATGTTATTGGTTTTATATTGTGAATTTGAGATTTATTTTTCTTATAAGTTGATAACTTCTAAGGCCTCCCATGTGTATTATACATTCTTAGTGATAGTCTCCATCCCGTGGCTTTTGGAGGTTGTTTTGGTGTGGAATAATCAACTTACATACTTTCATGGTGTGCCCCTACAAGACCAGGTTATGTCAAATTGATTTTATGGTATTCTCACAAAAGTACTTAATGAATGTGAGACAACTGGTTAGAAATTCAGTTATTTCATAAGGAAGAGAATTGTGCATTTCTAATGCTATAAACTCCTCAAAACAAATATATGTGCTTCATTAATTTTTAATCCATGTAATTTATGATGATTCAAATCAACTCATCTTGAAATATTACTTGAATATATATGAATTACTTTAATAATTTTTAATATTTAATGGAAATTTTTTTTTAAATTTTTTCACTGTAAAAATTACTGTTGGATAGTTATCATTTCTTCCCCAAAATAAAACTTGATATTTAGTGATTCTAACTCCATAATAGTAATTATATTATACTTTTATTTCCAAAACTAATTAATCAATATATTAACCAATATAAGAAGTACATTTTCACAATAATTCTTCTCAATGTTTGTAATGTAAAGATTACAATGTAAAAAATTATTTTCATTGTATGAATGTTCAAAAAATAAACTATTATTAGTCCATTATTGTGTTTCAATTATATTTGATGGTGTTTTAACTCTTTTCTCACCATCATTTAACTAAATATAGTTTCAAAAATCTATTCGAACATTTGTAAATTGCATTAAGATCATTGATCTAGATAATAATTGTGGTGGAAGCCTCAAATATTTTTTTCCATTGATAATTGAGTTGTTAATAAAAGATTAATGAGACATATCAAGTAATAAACAATGATACATAAAACACCACTTTATTTTAGAAGTTATTTATTGTGTCTTAAAATCAATACATCAAACTAGACAACCAAACTAGAATATGTACTTAAAACAGGAAAATGTTATAGTATATGATAGTAATTGTTGGTCTATATTAGGTTTGTATTCATTTTAAACATTTTCATGGTAGATACATTATATTTTTCTACATAATCATTCCATAAGTCCTTCAATTCTTGGAAAGGTGGATAAAGGTAGACATACTTGTTATTTCATGGAATTTTATTTTTAGCCAAAATCATTGATATGATGAATGATGTTTTCTTCATACACATCAAGATAGGTAGATTATAAGGGATCAAAATAACCAAATATATACAAGAATTACTTAATAGAGTCACCAAATGGTATAATCCAACATTTTTTTAATCCCCTGTTGTGAATAGGTACCATTATAGTACTTTGAAGGTGGTGATGCATGCAATGATGTAAGCAAGCAGTGATGCATGTATGAATTTGGAAGGCGATGATGCAGGCATGACATGGGAAAGATGATGTAGGAATGATGCTACACTGGGATTTTGGTCCATGCAATAGAATTCATTCCCAATGGGCCTAAAATAAATATACTAAATAAATAAAGTATGATGGATGGGTTATCCCTTTGGGGGTCTATGGCTTGGATTTATTTCTTGTCTGTATAGTGGGTGTGTGTGTGTGTGTGTTTGAATGTATTATACACCTAAACACCTAATATATATTAACATAAAACCATAAAATGAGCTTTATTTTTGTGTTTATTTATGGTAGTATATTTATTTAAACTGACATCATTATTTATTGCTTTTTGTGAAAAAGTACAATATATTTTTTACTCTTCTCTATTCAGATATTCTCCCCCATATAAAATACAATTATTTGGAAATGAATGTTTCTTTTTATAGCCAATTTCAAAACTTTTAAAAAAAATTATTCATCTCATAAAATGAGGTTTGGATCTTAGTTTCAATAAATAAACAATTCAATAATTACAATTTCATGTATATTACATTATTTTTTATTCCAAATAGGAACTTGGTGATGTAAAACATAAGTATAAAATATATTTTTGAATACATACCACATCATTCATATAGTTATTTCTTTGTATCTTAAAAAAATTCAGAATAAGTATTTATCTTATTAGTTATGTTTTATCTTTTATTTTTCTACATAAAATCATTGATTAATATATTATCATCGCGAACATGTTTTCCTATAATTTTGAAAACATCATTAATATCTAGAATATTAATATATAAATTTATTTATGTATTAAAATTTTAATATTTTTCCTTATTATTTATAAGGTAATCATTTATTTTATGTTTTATTCTCCCTTTTCATGATGTAACAACACTATTGTACATTTTTCACACAAGATTTAAAATTTTAAACTCAATAAAATTTCAATCATAAAAAACATAAAATTAAATCATAAAAAAATTATAATATGTTTTTTGAAATCTACTATTTACAAATACACCAAAATGTGTTTAAAAAAATCCTTATAAAACACCATAACATTATAAACATATTCATAGATTTCATATTTCTATCATCATTTATAAAACATATTCAAAACTAACTCTTAATATAAAAAATATTTAAAAATACCTAAAAAATACAAAACCATTATCAAAATCCTCAAAATGTTCTTTTTGAAACAAAATTTATAACAAATATTTAAAAAAAATCTTTATAAAAACATATTTTTTTACAAAAAAATTATAAAATATCTAACCATTATAAAAATGATTCCCAAAAAATTGATTTATTTTTTATAAAAATCTCATAAAATACCAACCATTGAAATATATTTTATTTGAACTAATATATACTATACTATCATTTTTAGTAATAAACAATGTTCAAGACACTACACCAAATTAATTTACATGATCCAATAATCAAAACATCAAAAAACATGATTTCAAAAATATACTCATACTCATTAAATTAGATTAAATTATACACAAGTCAAATATTTATCAAATTAGTAATTAAATTTGGTGAAAAAACATGTTTAGACACTCATCACATTATTCATTTTTAGTATCCAAACATCATGTTAATTAATAAATTAATATATGACCAATAACCTATCATTTTGACGAAATTTTAGATATACAGTGATGTAAACTATCTATATAAGACAATTAATTAAACTAATAATTTTCTATTGTTCCTAAGAAATAAAAAAACCACTTTGATATCAATTTATAATGTTTCAACTAGAGGTATGTCTCAAAACAAATATTTCATTATACACAATTAATATTCTCCATAATCCATAAAATCATATAAAAATATTATAATATAAATTAATAAAATAAATACATAATGAAATAAACAAAAAACTTTATCCCGATGATGGGGGGAGGGGGAAATAAAAAGAGAATTAACATAATGACAGGGGAAGGGAACCAATGGTAGGAGAGGATGGTGATGACAATAGTCGAGGGTGATGATGGTACAAAATAGAGGGAAGTGACTTATGATAAGAATCATGGTAGTTTATATGACATACCAATGTCAAAAATGTGGTGAGAAGGGAATAATAAATTCTATTAATTTTTTTAGAAATACATTACAGTTTTTATAAAGAAATATCAGATAAATAATTGATTTTAAAGTGGTTTTTTTGAACTTCATTAAATAATAAAAATGAAACTATTTCATTAAATTTTTATAGGGGTTTTTAGAAACCTCAATTTAAAGAACCATTATTTTTTTTAGAGTTCTAATCCACACATTTATGGTATCGTAATTGTTCACATCTAGGTTTGTTTCTTTTAATGATTTATATTTAGGGTTTTAGTTGAAACTAATATATGATTAAAATAAATTTTTATAATACACATAAATATATAAATATTATGTTAATAAAATTGTTAAGGATTGAAATAATACAATATGAATAATTGTTTTATAATATTCATATAGTAAATGATACTTACATAATAAATGAACTATTAAAATGTAATATATAATTAAGATTATTTTTGTTTCATCATGTGATGTATTAAAAATTTATAACCTGATTATGAATCATTTTTGATAAATAAAAAAATGTACTCTTCTTAGATAAAATATTTTATGGTATGGATAAATGTTCAATGTATAAATATTGAGTGTGGAAAATTAATTTTAGGTTTATTCGGTTCATGTTCAATATATTGATAGACTGTTTTTTGATATTAAAAATTGTTTTTTTTGGATGGATGAATTAGCATATATATATGTAATTGGTTTTATAATGGAAAAACAATGTCCAAAAATAGTGGATAGAAACCAATAAAATCACTTCCTTCATAATATCTAACCAATAGTTTAAATTTTAATATAATAGAAATGAAGAACATACATTTTTACTATTTTTTTGATCAATCTACGTTCATATACATGTGATTGATGAAGATCCCTTAGAATAAAAAAACTTCACTTCCTATTAGTAAAATCAATGGGTTTTATGAGATACTTAATACTTAAGTGGGATTAAATCTTTCTCATGGACTAGTAGAAACATAGTTTTAGGAGATATAGAGAAATGAGAGCTATAACATGAATGTTTCATATAACTTTAGAATAGTACTTACTTGAAACCAATTATAAAATAATGAACCAATTTATATAGTCTCCAAAGTAACTCCATGTAATCCATAACATTTCAAAGAAATTAAACAATAATAAAAATGTCTCAGAAATGTTACAACTCATTATAACTTAACATTCCACATTCCATTGATTTTTTAACATTTAAAAAATAAAAATGGATATTAAAACAACATAAAAATAATAAAATGATATTATAACCAATCATGATATATTTTAATAAGTTAAAAAATAATCAAAATCTGTTATTGTATAATTTACACATTGCCTTGAAAAAAACAACAATACAATGGACTTCACTATAATGTGGTTTAAATTGGAAAAAACCATGATGTGGTTAATGCCTCAATTTTATGGTTTAATGAAGTAAAATTAATATCAATATCTCACATAAATTTAATCCACATTAAATATATAAAAAATCACTTTTTTTCAAATAATTTTTAGTGACTTGTGAAATCATATACAAAATTCATTTTGGATATCCTCTAAAACTACTTTTATGGAAGATACCCTACTTTCAATGTTTTTCTGTAAAAAACCCTAAAAAACACATTCCCATTCACACAACAACTAAGTATGACCCCATGTGAATTTGTAACATTGAATACCATTATTAATATTAATTTATCTTCTAAGTGAAACCTTTAAAAGAAGATCATTGTTGCATAAACTACAAATGGATCTTGAATGATCTCTATAAAACACATGTATCTTCACACCAGTGACCACTAAATATATCATATAGAATATGTATATATATATATATATTCATATAATTATTTTACAAAACATCATGTGATCATGAGACATTAATATTTTCAATTATGTATACATAAATTATATGATCGCAATTATTTGAGTGTAGAATGAGTAAATGAATGAGAATATCTCATTTCATTAATCTAAATAGATGATAACATCACATTTCTTCATAAAAATATATATGTTAATAAAAAAAATTTATAATAATATTTTATAATAATTGATATAATTTACTCACACTAACCATTATTTTAAGATTAAATTAAAGTTTATATCTTGATCTTGAATTATGAAATTCAATGAAAATTATATTATTTTCCTTTTAAGTTCATTCTAGAATTTTTATTAATGAAGTAAAGTTGTATTTTTTCGTAGTTCTTGTGTCTTATTATCTAACATATTCCCAAATATGACACATATATATGAGAAGGGAGATTTTTCATATAGAAAATCATAGGCTGTCACATGGTGACCATGATGGAATCAAGTTTAAATGGAAGGAAAGGAATGACCAATAATGGTTGTAACAATAGAGGAAGTGACACAAGATACCAGCTGATGAGAATTATGGATATGGATTTTCTGACCACACAAAATGTAGTACACTAGGTCACATGTTCTATATATATAATTTTTCAGAACTAGGATTTCCATATGATATAAATATCACATGGTATTTTACATTGGTTTAAACATTGTGTATTTCAAGCAGTGTAATTTGAGCATGTATCGAAGTACACGATTGGACGACCAGTTAGCATCGCAAGCTATATTGGATATCGTACACATTGTGTACAGTGGGGATGTGACATGTGTATCTCTATAATTTTGTGTTTTAGTTTTCCATAGGACCCACGTGTTATTTACTATATTGGAGATTCTAGGTAGGTCAACTCTCCGGGGGAATTCTCAGTGGAAGTACACACACTATATCCTTTGGAGTACATTCCATGAACATAGACATAATGAGACATTTCATACAATAATTATATTCCAAGATGAGATGGTGAGTCCCAAACACCATGTATCATAATATTCATTCAATGTAGGTTTACTCTACATTATTCGAACTATAGTATCTTACTCTTGGCTACTATCGAGGCCTATATGTTGTGTAATTAGAAGTAAATTATTTGTATAATTCCTTCCATGGTATTTTAATATCCTATTCATAGGGTCTTAGGATATTGTATTATATAATTTGAGTTTTTTCTATGTAATATGTGATTATTTATATTCATCATCAAAGGGTTATTTTCAAGGTCCTTTAAGAAGATGTGGTTCATTAATTCATGGATATAAAAAAGGGAAGATTTGGTGAGATATCTTGAGTGGAACGAGGTTGGTAAACCATCTATTGGAATACCATTCCTATAGAATATATCCTTTATACACTTCATGTATTATGTAACTATAAGGCCCCAGCCTTAAACCTTACTTAATCTTGAGTGATTACAAGATTGCACATTGAGGATCTTTTCAGGTTTAGAGTTTTAGAGAATTAGATCATGAAACTTGCATTACATTCCACATTTAAACAAAGTGGTTACATAAAAGACAGTATTCATTCTTCCCATCAACGGAAACATATTAAAAATAAAACATGGATTCTTTCTTGACACATCCTTGACACTATCATCACATCATGTACCTTTCCCTTGACCTGTGAAAAACATTTCAAAAACTTGGGATGAGCATAAAAATCTCAGTAAGGGTTATAAAAATATGGAAAGGAAACATGAGTTCATATATACATAAGAATGAAATCTTACTTTACCCATAAAACATAGGCACTTTATCATACCTCATCAAATCATGAATAAATCATAGAAATCATAAGACATAAAAGGTAACTTGAGGCATTTATAACATTCTTACGTAGGGAGTAACCCTCTTGGTTACATTTGGAATACCCACCATAGTATATTCCCTAAATCTCTTTGGAGAAACCTTAACATTTCACTCCTTCACATTACCCAATGCATTGGAGATCTATTTCGGGCTCACCCGCCCTTAGTTTATCACGGAACCACCCGTCTTCATAATAATGCCCAAGAACCTCAACATAATCGTATCACATAAAACATGCATAAAGGAAACATAACATTTCCACCTTTCAATCATAACATATCAATACAACACATTGATATAAAAACATTATGAAAACCATTTTCAATACCAAAATAAAAGAAAAGTAAAACATGGTATTTATTTTTCTTTTAAAAAAAAGGTATGGCTTGTAGAGGAAGCCAAAACTCAAATAATGGTCACAGTGGCAGAGAAGTCGTTGTCGCCACATACGTACAACAAAAACATTCCCTTTTGTCATTTAGTAAAACGATTCGTATAAAAAAATATTCCTCTTTGGATAAATGTAGAAGTAAAAGGGGTTTATACACCGTATAAAATAAGGTTGTGTATAAAACAAAATATTCCTCAATGAATGGAGATTGAGACGAAGTCCCTTACAAAGACGGTATCCTTGGTTTAAGGATAAATCAATTACATAATTATGTGTGACAAACGAATACACCAAATATAAGTGGATATTAAGTGTAAAATAATCAAAGTTCATTCAAACATATTCAAAGGATGACATATTCAATAACTACATGTTGAACCCAGAGAAATAGAAATTGGGATAAGAAGGTCCCTTGACAGCCTAACGGCGTCACATCAAAATGAGTTGATGAGAGATAAAAAAAAGGTCTCTCATCACTTGAAAATAAAATTTACATCAATAAGGATATATGAGAGCATATCCAAACATATCAATATGTAAATTAAAAGACCCAAAAAAATATGTCTTTTAAAAAGAGGAGGGTGAAAGGTTCCCTTACCGATGTGGGTATCTTTCTAAACATACACCTCGTGAAAGAAGGACAATACAACATTAATGTAAATACTCATAAAAGAAATTATATTACACAATGAGTAAAATAATGGGCAGTACATACACCAATCAAAGGAAATTGTGGCGAATGTAGCATAAATGTCACGAGAATAAAAGTGAGATGAAAAATCCCTTACGAAAACTCGGCAGCCTAACGGCGCCACATAAAACTTACAAAAATGGATTGATGAGATCAAATAGGGTATATCATCATATTAACATAAAGTTTATAGAAATAGAAATATAAAATAACATCCCCCAACATAACAAATAGGAGCTTAAAAGAAGTGACATAAAGGAGAATACTTAAAAAGAAAGAGAGAGGTTGGATCTCTTACGAAAAATTCGGCAGCCTAACGGCGCCACCCAAAACATCCAAAATGGATTGATGAGAGAGAATAGGGTCTCTCATCATATGAACATAAAAATTACAGTAAGAGTAATATAAAATAATATCCCAATAACAAGAAAGATGAGCTTTAAAAGGTATGACATAAAAAAGTGTACTTAAAAGAAAGAGAGGGGTAGGATCCATTACCTCGGGTCCGACTTGACTCGATCGTTCCGTAATCTCTTGAATAATAAACTTGAGTTAATTTCTACTTCCTTAAGAAAATTTTTAAAGTTCATTATTCCTTTTATATCACTTATTACCATGTCATTAACACTATGTAATTATTTTAGTTAATAACGGTCGTTTAAACGATCATTGGTACTTGAGTCAAAAATTGAACTTGTTGGAAAATAATTTTCCATGTAGTTATAGGTACATAATATCTAGAATAGTATTAATTTTTTAAATATCATATATATCCAGTATATATTCATTTTATACTATTCCATATAATTTGGAAATAAAAAACGAAAAGCACCGTTCATGGAGACGGTAGGTCGTACGTACGCATGAACGCTACTTTCATTTTTTGTCATATTAATGGAATTAAACAAAATGAGAGATATATATATGTTATAATTCCAGAATGATATCCATCATTTAGATGTAATATATTACATATATATCCATTATATATATGTACTTATAATAATAGATAACATTTTGAGACAAGAAATGAAATGTACCGTTCATGGAGACGGTAAGCCGTACGTACGCATGAACACTACTTCCATTTCTATTTCATATTTAATGGAATTAAAACCTAATGATACATAATATTGTTTTAATTACAGTATGGTATCATATATAATATCATTAAATATATCCTTTATACGTACCACATATGGTATTAACGAATCAAATCACTTTGAGGGGGCAGTAGTCCGCACTTCCTTAAACGAAAATATCTAGTTTACCCATAATGGAAACCATAAAGGTACTCCATAAATGAAAAATATAGAAGCTTAAGTAAAACATGAACATATTAGATATAATATATAAATATAGTGTCATCTTAATGGTGTGTGTAAGTGTAGCTCTAATCCGTCTTATAACAACATCCTAGTATATTGAAGATATTGGATTTGTTACAAAATAAATTAATAAAAAGATTTTAGGGGGTTGGAGAAGCAAAATAAAACAAAAGGACACAAGTGAAGACATTACCATAAAATCGGGTAACTCCCTTTGGTTTGAGCTCAAAGTCTTCCTTGGGAAGACTTCTGCCCAATGTGAGCCTTCAAGGAGTTATAGAGGGATGTGGAGAGATAAAATGGGCAGGGGTTGGCCGAGCTAGAGGCTTTGGAAGTGTGGGTAAGGAGGTAGAGGTGGGGGCCTTTTATAAGAGGAGAGGAGGGGCACTTTTGGAAAGGTATAAAATGTAACTTTATTTTCAAATGAGTTTCGGATTTTAATGGTCCCACATTTATGTGTTCGATGATAAAGTGATAAGGGTTCGAAATCCACCCATCCAATAGGTTTTGTACATGTGTAGGTCTTAGATTTTACATTATCTTTCCATTTTATTTAAATATTTTATTAATGAGGTAATCACTGCATCATCATGATGTCATATATAATTTAATAAATTTAATGTCTAAAAATTATAAAAAAATATCATGATGTCGGAAATCTTTTTAGCTTTATAATGAATATTTATAGTTCATAATATCATTTATTTAGACAAAATTAAAAATATTTTACTTAGGTGATACATTCTTTGTTACATTTAACATTCTTTAAAAAAAATAAAAAGATAAAAAGTCACTTTCTCACAAAAGTGATTCTATGGGGGCCCCATGTTTGGAAAAAGGAATCCCATGGTCTTCCATGAGACAACCAGTAGCCTTAGGACACATGTTTTGGTCATTTGTTATTATTATGATATTATCTTATTATCTTTAACTACCTGATTACTCATTAATCAAGATAATTAAAGATAATTACCATCGTTACTATTCATAATGTCCAAAAACAAAAGACTCTTAATTAAATAATTAGGACCTTCTGATTCCAAATATGTAATCCATTTTACCAAATTCAAAACACATAATTTGCAAGAATTAATTTTAAAAAAACTTCCCGTTGTCAAAACAAATAGCAGGTTTTTTAGAAACAATATTTATGAAAAGTTTGGCACTTGTTTATGACCAATTCCAAAGTGAAATTAATCCCAATGACCATCATTGGATTAAATGGTAAAAATATATTCCAATTACACTTTAAAACAAATTAAAAAGATAATACAACCATATAATTAAATTATATGAAAAAGCAGTTATGATGTAAAATGCAGTATTTTTCACTATTCATTGAAAAATGAACATTATCAAAAAAATACCAAAAATTAAGCCAAGGTAAATTTCTATGTCCCAATAATATGTTTATTTTGAAAAATAGAGCTTATAAAATTGTCAAAAGTTTGATTTAAAAATGGTTTGACGTCAAAAGGTAGTAAAATAATCTTTTAAAAATACTAGTGTATTCAATGCTTAAGATTGGATTCATTTGTATTTTAAGCCTCTAAAATTTATTGGATAAAAGTAAAAACATTTAAAAAACATGTATAATAATATTTTAGTTATTTATATTCATTCCTGTCAATACAACAGCTAGGAGTTAACTAACATTTAAAATAATATTATTTTATTATTAGAGTGCAACGTAAGATTTCAAAGGAACTCGTTGTTGCATATTGGGTAAGCCATCGAGCAAAGCGTTCCATTTAAATTAATATTGACATTTTTTCCACAAATAGGGATAAATATAAAAATTTCATATTCTATATTTACCTGGGGTGTTATATCCTTCCTCGATTTTTGGGAATTGCATCCTCACAATTTTAAAACTGGGCTTGGAAACATCATTGAAAATCCCACATCGGAACAAGAGTCGGTAAAACAATCACTTTAAAATAAAGAAAGAGAAGTATAGAGGTCACCCGAGTTAACCCATACTAGGATTACATGTAGGAAAACATGGACATGGAGGAGAAAATATAGGGTCATGTTCTAATGGAGAGTGATAGAAAAAATGTTTAGGAGAAAGTTAACCACAAGAAAATCACAAACTTGTGATGGGTTAAACGGTATTCGATTCCCCAGTAAGAAAATTTAATAGACAACATTTTTGTTTTAAGTTACTTTTTATTGAGGATTTTATTCATAAGGAAACATAATTACTTATCATGTTGAATTTCAACTTTTATTAGATTTATTACACAAACTCATACTTTCCCCAAAAGACGAGTATTTAGGAAGACTCGTTCACATTAAGAGTACTGTAATCAACTTCTAGAGAATCACCTAATCCACAAAAGAGAACTACATACTTCCCATGTCTTTAGACTTTAACAAAAACCAAAACCAAAAAGGTTAGTACAAGATCAGATAATCCAAAAAGGGATAACCCTTTATAAAAAGAAAATATATTCTTAATCTCCAAAATTTGTCCAACAAAACCCAAAGTTCAACGAGGACCATTCTATAAACAATTTGTTCATAAAATTCTTCAAAGTAAACAGAACTAAGATTGAAACCCAAATATTTGAAGGATTTAGTCTCATAGTCTTCCAAGTAAAATCGTAACATTTATCTTCAATCAACATCAGTTGCTCCTAAAGTCTCGTATTGAAAAGTAATTAACCTAATCACATATCCGCCATGATAGTTTAATAAATTTCCATAGATAACCCAAAATCAGCTTACTCTTAATTCATAAAATCATCTAACTAAACAATGAATTAGTCAAACAAACTAGGGACTTCACGTAGTCCAGTGGTAGGCGATAAATACAAGTCGCACTTTGGTTGTGGGTTCGATTCCCGCAGCTTTGTCCGACGCGACGGGTTGTCACACGGTCTGCGTGTTGTCCTTTTTCCAAAACTATATAATTCTCAAATCATTCCCCAAAAAGAGATAAAATCATCAAAAATAACCATAACATAATTTAACCTCAATTTTATCTCATGCCTTTCACTTCCATCATAACATATAGTAACCCATAATTACCTCAAAAGTAAGGATCATATAAACCCAAATGGTTCTTTATAACTATGTCCACAAAAGAACATATAACTATTCCTTGAATAAAATTTTCATATATTAAACATCAGGGTTACACATACTATAAAAATTCCTTTAATGTAACCCCATCATCAAAAGAGACTTAATACTCTTAAGATTTTCACTATAACTCTGGAAGCCCTTATATGTTGACATCTTACTCATTCAATATTCTTCATGATCCATTAACCATTCCTTTCCAACTTATTCTGAAACACTTATTTCCTAAAAAAATCATGAATCATATCCTAAGATTCCAAAATAGGAAAACAATAGTTATGAAATAAGCCGTACCTTTGATTGGTCATTTTCAATTTCTTCATCCCCAATCGGGATGGCATTAGGTATTGGTAAATGAACATTTTTACGCTCTTGGTGATACCATTCACGAAACCTCTTCATAGGACATGTGTTTTCATAATGACCATGCACACCACATTTAAAACATTCAATTGATCCCTCAGAAAGAACTTCTTTCCCTTTCCTCGAGTCAACTGGATGCTTCCTTTTTCCATGGCAGGTTCTTACTTTATGACCTTCATTTCCACATCTATATCATATTTATATCCCTTTGAAACATTTTCCTAGGTGTTTCTTTCCACATATTTGACACATAGGTTTTTGAACACACATACCTTTATGATTATTACCTGTACTTCCATAGGGATTTTTTTCTCGCATATATGATGCCTTAGAGAAATCACCAAGGTTTAGGTGGTCAATCATGACTCCAAATAGTTAGTTGAGGATAATCACAAGAGTTCTCATTGCAGCTCCCATATCATTCAGTTGCTTGCTCAAAAAACTGTTACAGTTTCCTTCACATCCACTGTTACTTTGGTGCCTGCTAGATCCAGTCATTTACTAAAACCAAAAAGGTCAGCATGAGTTTATCAAAAAAAAAACATCATGTACTAATGAGGAATATAAACACTAAGATATACTTACTCATTCACCTTATCTAAAACTAGGACTCTTTATGAAATCCTAACCATTATGGTAATGTCAATTATGCTTAAAGAATACCCTAACCTCTAAAGTTATCTAAACTGACCATTGATACCAACTATAAGGCCCCAGCCATAAACCATACTTAATATTCAGTTATTACAAGATTACACATTGAGGATCTTTTCAGGTTTAGATTTTTATATAATTAAATCATGAAACTTTCATTACATTTCACATTTAAACAAAGTGGTTACATAAAAGACAGTATTCATTCTTCCCATCAACGGAAACATATTAAAAATAAAACATGGATTCTTTTTTGACACATCCTTGACACTATCATCACATCATGTACCTTTCCCTTGACCTGTGAAAAACATTTCAAAAACTTGGGATGAGCATAAAAAGATCAGTAAGGGTTATAAAAATATGGAAAGGAAACATGAGTTCATATATACATAAGAATGAAATCATACTTTACCCATAAAACATAGGCACTTTAACATTCATCATCAAATCATGAATAAATCATAGAAATCATAAGACATAAAAGGTAACTTGAGACATTCATAACATTCTTACGTAGGGAGTAACGCTCTTGGTTACGTTTGGAATACCCACCACAATATATTCTGTAAATCGCTTTGGAGAAACCTTAATGATTCACTCCTTCGCATTACCCAATGCATTGGAGAGCTATATCGGGCTCACCCGCCCTTAGTTTATCATGGAACCACTCGACTTCATAATAATGCCCAAGAACCTCAACATAATCATATCACATAAAACAAGCATAATGGAAACATAACATTTCCACCTTTCAATCACAAGATATCAATACAACACATTGATATAAAAACATTATGAAAACCATTTTCAATACTAAAATTAAAGAAAAGTAAAACATGGTATTTTTTTTTTTAAAAAAAGGCACGGCTTGTAGAGGAAGCTGAAACTCAAATAATGGACACAGCGGCGAAGAAGTCGTTGTCGCCGCATACGTACGACAAAAACAATCCCTTTTGTCGTTTAGTAAAATGCTTCTTATAAAAAATATTCCTTTTTGGATAAACATAAAAGTCAAAGGGTTTTATACACCGTATAAAAGAAGGTTGTGTATAAAAAAAAATATGCCTCAATGAATGGATATTGAGATGAAGTCCCTTACAAAGACGATATCCTTGGTTTAAAGATAAATCAATTACATAATTATGTGTGACAAATGAATACACCAAATATAAGTGGATATTAAGTGTAAAATAATCAAAGGTAATTCACACATATTCAAAGAATGACATATTAAATAACTACATGTTGAACCCAGAGAAATTAAAATTGGGTTAAGAAGTTCCCTTGACAGCCTAACGACGTCACTTCAAAATTAGTTGATGAGAGATAAAAAAGGGTATCTCATCACTTGGACATAAAATTTACATCAATAAGGATATTTGAGAACATATCCCAACATAACAATATGTAAATTAAAAAACCCAAAAAAAAGATGTCTTTTAAAAATATGAGGGTGAAAGGTTCCCTTACCGATGTGGGTATCTTTCGAAACATACATCTCGTGAAAGAATCACAATACAACATTGATGTAAATACTCATAAAAGAAATTATATTACAAAATGAGTAAAATAATGGGCAGTACATACACCACTCAAAGGAAATTGTGGAAAATGTAGCATAAATCTCACGAGAATAAAAGTGAGATGAAAAATCCCTTACGAAAACTCGACAGCCTAACGGCGCCACATAAAACTTACAAAAATGGATTGATGAGATCAAATAGGGTATCTCATCATATTAACATAAAGTTTATAGATAGAGTAATATAAAATAACATCCCCCAACATAACAAATAGGATCTTAAAAGAAGTGACATAAAAGAGAATACTTAAAAAGAAAGAGAGAGGTTGGATCTCTTATGAAAAATTTGACAGTCTAACGGCGCCACCCAAAACGTCCAAAATGGATTGACAAGAGAGAATAGGGTCTCTCATCATATGAACATAAAAATTACAGTAAAATTAATATAAAATAATATCCCAATAACAAGAAATATGAGCTTTAAAAGGAATGACATAAAAGAGTGTACTTAAAAGAAAGAGAGTGGTAGGATCCCTTACCTCAGGTCCGACTTGACTCGATCGTTATTTAATCTCTTGAATAATAAACTTGAGTTAATTTCTACTTCCTTAAAAATATTTTTCAAGTTCATTATTCCTTTTATATCACTTACTACCATGTCATGAACACTATGTAATTATTTTAGTTAATAACGGTCGTTTAAACGATCATTGGTACTTGAGTCAAAAAATGAACTTGTTGGAAAATAATTTTCCATGTAGTTATAGGTACATCATATCCAGAATAGTATTGATGTTTTAAATATCAAATATATCCAGTATATATTCATTTTATACTATTCCATAGTATTTGGAGATAAAAAAAGAAAAGCACCGTTCATGGAGACGGTAGGCCGTACGTACGCATGAACGCTACTTTCATTTTTTGTCATATTAATGGAATTAAACAAAATGAGATATATATAAATGTTATTATTCCAGAATCATATCCATAATTTAGATGTAATATATTACATATATATCCATTATATATATGCACTTATAATAGTATATAACATTTTGAGATAAGAAATGAAATGTACCGTTCATGGAGACAGTAAGCCGTACGTATGCATGAACGCTACTTCCATTTCTATTTCATATTTAATGTAACTAAAACATAATGATACATAATATTATTTTAATTACAGTATGGTATCATATATAATATCATTAAATATATCCTTTATACATACCACATATGGTATTAACAAATCAAATCACTTTGAGGGGGTGGTAGTCCGCACTTCCTTAAATGAAGATATCGCGTTTACCCATAATGGAAACCATAAAGGTACGCCATAAATGAAAAATAAATAAGCTTAAGTAAAACATAAACATATTAGATATCATATATAAATATAGTGTCATCTTAATGGCCACCTTTGAAGGTGTTAGAAGAATGTTGAACAATCATCGTTTCGGGAGGCAGAAATTCACCATCTACGGAAACAGTATGTTCTTTAACCATTAGATGTAGGTGTGTGTAAGTGTAGCTAGAATCCTTCTTCTAAGAAAAATACTAGTATATTGAAGATACTGTATTTATTACAAAATATATTAATAAAAAGAGTTTAGGTGGTTCGGGAAGCAAAATAAAACAAAAGGACACAAGTGAAGACATTACCTTAAAATCGGGTACCTCCCTTTGGTTTGAGCTCAAAGGCTTCCTTGGGAAGACTTATGCCCAATGTGAGGCTTCAAAGAGTTATAGAGGGATGTGTAGAGATAAAATGGTTAGGGGTTGGCCGAGCCAAAGGCTTTGTAAGTGTGGGTAAGGAGGTAGAGGTGGGGGCCTTTTATAAGAGGGGAGGAGGGGCACTCTTGGAAAGGTATAAAATGTAACTTTATTTTCAAATGAGTTTTGGATTTTAATGGTCCCACATTGATGTGTTTCTAGAATAAGGTGATAAGGGTTCTAAATACACCCATCCAATAGGTTTTGGACATGTATAGGTCTTATATTTAACATTATCTTTCCATTTTATTTAAATCATTTATTAATGAGGTAATCGCTGCATCATCATGATGTCATATATAATTTAATAAATTTAATGCCTAAAAATTATAAAAAAATATCATGATGTATGAAATATTTTTAGATTTATAATGAATATTTATAGTCAAAATATCATTTATTTAGACAAAATTAAAAATATTTTACTTAGGTGATACATTCTTTGTTACATTTAACATTCTTTAAAAAAATAAAAAGATAAAAAGACACTTTCTCACAAAAGTGATTCCATGGGGCCCCCAAGTTTGGAAAAAGGCTTCCCATGGTCGGCCATGAGACAAACAGTAGCCTTAGGACACATGTTGTGGTCATTTGTTATTATTACGATAATATCTTATTATCTTTAACTACCTGATTACTCATTAATCAAGATAATTAAAGATAATTACTGTCATTACTATTCATAACGTCCAAAAACAAAAGAGTCTTAATTACATAATTTGGACCTTCTGATTCCAAATATGTAATCCATTTTACCAAATTCCAGACACATAAATTGCAATAATTAATTTAAAAAAACTTCCCGTTGTCAAAACAAATAGCGGGTTTTTTAGAAATAATATTTATGAAAAGTTTGGCACTTGTTTATTCCCTATTCCAAAGTTAAATTAAACCCAATGACCATCATTTGATTAAATTCTAAAAATATATTCCAATTAAACTTTAAAACAAATTAAAAAGTTAATATAACCATATAATTAAATTATATAAAAAAGCAGTTTTGATGTAAATTGCAGTATTTTCACTATTCATTGAAAAATGAACATTGTCGGAAAAATACCAATACTTAACCCAAGGTAAATTTCTATGTCACAATAATATGTTTATTTTGAAAAATAAAGCTTATAAAATTGTCAAAATTTTGAATTAAAAATGGTTTTCCATCAAAAGGTAGTAAAACAATCTTTTAAAAATACTAGTGTATTCAATGCTTAAGGTTGGATTCATTTGTATTTAAGCCTCTAAAATTTATTGGATAAAAGTAAAAACATTTAACAAACATATATAATCATATTTTAGTTATTTATATTCATTCCTATCAATACAATGGATAGGCATTAACTAACATTTAAAATAATATTATATTATTGTTAGAGTGCAACGTAAGATTTCAAAGGAACTCGTTGTTGCGTATTGGGTAAGCCATTGAGCATAGCGTTCCATTTAAATTAATATTGACATTTTTTCCACAAATAGGGATAAATATAAAAATGTCATATTCTTTATTTACCTGGGGTGTTACTATAACCCTCTTCATAAAGGGGCATGAGTCCACCACATGTGATGTTAGTAACCACATCGACCGATGTACACACTTTATGATGAGGTGAATGTCAAACATTGGGGACAATACCCCCTTTAATAACATTCACACCTAATAAAGATTTGAGCACCCACATTAATTATAGATAGATATAATAGATGCTATAAATTTTGGATAGTTGTGTTTTATGGTCAGTTTAGGTGTCTTGAGACTTATGATATTCTATACAAACTCAGTTTCCTTTGAGATGAATCTTGTAGATGTGTTAGATTCCATATTTTCATATATGAATGCATCATTTTTATTTTAGTTTAGAATCCATGTTTTAAGCAAATGAGAATGATTATTGAACCATGAAATGGGTTGGGAGCATTTAAGGCTTTTTTGAAACCTAGAGGTCTGTTTTCGGAGAAAATGAATGAGGTGCACGGTTAGTAGTAATCATCTAGCTCAATTGCATAGCCCGTGAATTATGAAGAATTATTAGTTTAACCATGAGAGAGGAGTCACATGACCATGAAAAGCCTATAATAAATTGTACGTGTATTATTTACTATTGGTTCATGGTTTCCCATAAGCATGATCCAAACATTCATGCGGGCATGGATCATGGATAGTGAGCATGCACGGGTTGAACATAGTATGTATAAATGTACACCTATCCATGATAGGGGTGTTACACATTATATATTACTATAATATTTTTGGGACATAGTTAGATTAACCATGTGACCAAAACACGAAACTCTTTAAAAACTTTTCAAATTATAAATTTTCCTACCTTTCCCATTAAAAATATGACCCTCTTACTTCCTCCTTCATTTTGAGTAATTTTACATTGTAAGAGTTCTTCTTTTATTCTCCACCTAGGCTTTGACCCATCTTCCACATTTGAGCTTGAAAATAAGCACCTTTCATCTTATTGGATCACTCTCAGTGAGACTTTCAATCAACATTATTCATTTCTTCTTTTGTGTTTCTATTTGGAATTTTATTTCCATTCAAGATCATAATTGATATCTTCAAGGTATTCTTATTGTTTTGATATTTCACCCATGATAGACTAAATTAGATTCTAATATCATATGGGGAGTCATATACTTGTTAAATCTAGATGTTCAATTAATTTTCCATTAATATTTTAATGTTTATAAAGTGTCATATTTTGCCGCATGTCTAACCTTCCACATGCCACCCCTAAAATGTGAAATTACTTAAATAAAATATCTAAGACATGATGAGATACTCAAATAGACTCATTATGTTATCGATGGTATCCTACTTCAACTAGTAACAAAAATTTCGGTGTGTTTAAATTTTTTTCCTTGACTGCCTTTTACAGACCTATTTGATTGAACCACCTCCTAATGTGGTTTTTGATTGACACTTATGATTCACATGGGTAAATTGAATTAATTTATATTTTAAATGAAAGGAATGGAATGTGAATGGAAAGGCCATTCCACTTGACCCATGTTAAATTGTGAATTATTTATATGACTAATGGGATTTAATGAAACGTTAAATGGAATAAATCTATTAGGTGGTCCTTAATAAAAATGATAATTATCATGACTAAACGAGATTAAATGAGAGGTGAAATGGAATATACATCATTTGTATTTTTTTTGTGACCATTTTATACTATTATAGTTTGTACTGCATTTGGAATGTCACAGATTCACCACCCGGGTTTTCAATAACTCCATAGAGGATGCCACCTGATTTGTGGATGCATTTTCCAATAGTTGAATCCCCTCTTATATTTGACCATTTACTAACTTTTATGACTTCCCAAATTTAGTTATGTGGACTCATCCATTAATTTTTTATATATATTAAAATTTCAGGGATTTATCATTAGATGAGGCTTTATGTCTTAAAGTCATGGAATTCCTTGGATTGTCTTCTTAGGTTCCAATCAGGTCTAGCCTGAGGCTAATTGGGACTAGTTCTTAGGGCTTGACATAGTAATAATCATATGAGTTAAATTCTAGATGTTAATCCATTAATTTCACTATGAAACCTACAGTTAAACTTATTGAGTTACTACTATGACTTTTCATAACTTTATAAAATCACGGACGGCTTGGTTACACCTTCAGTCATGTAATATTAATAATATCACATGTATACTTATTCAGAGATATTCCAGCTTAGGATAAAGTAGGTATGGCCATCCAAGTATCCAAGGATGATCCCAAACCAGACTTAGTTTATTTACATTACTACTTTAAATTTATTTTAAAGGCGTACAATTCAATTATATATTCACTAACTGAATAATATTATATTCCATTGGTGGTGGACTACTGATTTTTACTCACAACTTGTTTGGTTCATCAATTGGTATGTGGAAAGACTTCATAGATGCAGGTAAGGACAAGGGGAAGCACCCAACATTGGATTCTTGGGTTCAATTATAGGGCGTAGTATCTTATAAAGGGACCGAGAGTGTGATTAGGATTATATTAGATAAAAGTTTTGTTCTTTTTGTATATTTATTTTTTAACATGATATAGTGTATGACTGCTTCCTTTATCCATCACTACTCATTTTTTATAGCCTCAAGACACTATCATTTTGTATTTGACAGAAGTTATATATTATGTCATCTATATTATAGAGATGATTTATTTTCATTACTTTATTATATTTTTTGTCTATTGTTTTATAATTATAAAACTATTATGCTCCAATAAAATTAAGAGGGAGTATTCTCCCCAAAACACCTTCATGGACGCGAACTACTAGTTGATAGCCTCTAGTGTATGGGGAGGCATGCCTTAGGCCATGTGGCCAACCAGGTATAGATTCTTATGAGAGAATCTGGTCCATGACATCATGAATTGGTATTATAGGATTTTTATTTCCTACTATTTTGGCTTGTTAGATAGAACAATAGAAAATTTCATAATTTGAAAAAAAACCATATTCTTATTAGTAGATTACCCATGTGCATGGAAAAACACAAGTTACCATGGTTGAGACTTTCTATTATGATTTTCCTATTACAGTTGTACTAATTTCATCATTCGGTGATGCACATGACTTGTGGAAATTTTTATCATTATGGTTTTCTTTTTAGCCTTATCCTAGTAAGATAATGACGTATTGTTAAATATATCATTATAGATACCTAAGGATTTATCTATCATTCGTATTCTATGCCATGTTTATTTTAATGCTTTCGTTTCCTTCATCATATTATAGTTCCATGACTACTATATTTATGACTTGACTAACATTTCTTGTTTAAAGATAAATAATTGGTTAATTTCAGTGTTTGTATCAATATAAATGTTTCTTTACCAAATAACACAATTATGACACCTTAACCAACCAATTATAAAACATTTAACCCATGAACCATTGTTTTTATGGGATGGAAGGTTTTTTTATTCAATTTAATATATTCCATTTCTAATTTATAATGTGTATGAGACATTACAAATTGAGAATAGTGAACCATATAATTGAACCATGTATATGAGATTTTACACCCTGAAATTAGATGAAACGTATTTAATTGGATAAAATTACATGAAATTCCAATTTAAACTTATAAAAAATAAGACTTTATAACCTGGTAATAGAAACTGATCTAATTGGACCCTTATACATGTAAATACGACTACATAATTTTAATTGATGAATGAAATGGTTTACATTAAATAAGGATTCCAATTAAAATATAATGTTTGTTTTCCTCTATAGCTTGAAATTGAAACTCTATATATTAAATCCTATATAATAATATATGAGGCCTTTACCCAGACCTAACCTTAGTATTGGGTGTTGAGATTTTCTCTCATGTTTCTCTTGGATATTCAAATATACCTATACCTGGATTTAATAGATGGTGGATGGGTATTTACTCTTTTCTATGAAGGCTATTTACCTATACTATTCTTTTATTTATGGTCAATATTATTATCAAATAATGTTCTATGTAATGTTCTCATCATTGTATAAATATTCCACTATAATAGCCTCTAGTTTAATGTTAGGAAGGTGATGATGCCCATGCTCTAGAGGTGGTTGGACCTAAACCACCAATGACACCTTCAATAGTTCCACTAGTGACACATCATATTGTTCCAAGATTCGGAATTGACACCCAAATTTGAGAGGTTCTTTTATAGCTAGCATAATATATACAGAAAGCTCTATGCTCGACACTAACAATGTCAGACCTGGCCCAAGAGTTCCACCAGCAACACTCTTCTACCTTTTGGGTGGCGGGTTATCCCCAGGTTATTGAGTACTAGTTAGAGGATATGAATACCATCTTCACAAATCTAGATTCACATCTATAATGGATTGTCTAAATTATAGATTACAAGCTTAGAGGGTCTTCCACGATATGGTTTGATGTTCTAACCTGGGCTGATCAGTATCAGGTTATGGTTTTATAGAGATTTACAATCTAACTTCAATGATTATTTTCTTACTGTGATATTGAGGGATAACTGAGGTAGAGAGTTTATACACCTAGAATAGGGTAAATTATCCATTATGTACTAATTCACTCATTTGATGGAGCTCTATCATTTATTTTATACTCTACTTAGTGACGAGTTATTCTGAGTTATGGGATTTAAGGGTGGACTCTGGTATTCTATCCGATCACAGGTAAATACCATCCACCTGATGAAAATTTCTAAGATAATTAATGAGGACCTCATATCTGAGTGAAACCTGAGAGAATATGTAGATTTTTGAAGGATCAACTCAATGACTAGATAGGTAAATAGTTAATCTAATGGTTGAAAGTATCACCTAGAGTTTTATTATCAGGGAAGTTGTAACCGAAGTATCCACACAATAGTAGTGTGTTATGACACTAGTGTTGGATGTCAATAAATATGAATATACAGTGCACTAGAGACATAGTTAAGTGTTTAGATTGTGGCAGTATGGGCCGTATTAAACTTTCTTGAAGAATTATTCCCCTAGTGGCTAGTGAGAGGATTTTCACATGCTCCATGTTCTGTAATAGGATCATCATATCTATGTTAGGTAGGTTGATGGATTACTACTGACCGTACAAGTTGAGGAGGTGGACGAGACCAAGGAATTTAGTATTATGATCTTTAAATTCAGTAAAGTGGACCTACTCAACGTAGTTCAATTGTATCTCAGGTCTGTAGATCATGCCATATATATGCGGTGAAACTGACACCTGAGAAGAAGAATTCTACTCTATATATAGTTCGAGGTATGACACTATTGATTCCCACTACTTTTTATATATATGGACATCATGGATATTTTTTTCATGAAATTGAGTATTTATGTGGAGTGATAGCTCTTGAGACTCTACTATGGATATGATCAGAAGGTGGGTTCCTATGCAAGGAGTGACCCTAGAGATAGAAGACAATCATTTCCTATGGAACCATTTCAACCTCAATAAAATGGGCTTCTACATAATTCATCGCATGGAATTGACTGTACCATATTGTTGTCATATGGATTATTATCTCTATAGGGTTTCCTTCACATCACTCGAGGGTGATGATAATATTTATAAGGTAAAATATGATTTTTAAGAGAGTCGAGTTGTACTTGAGAATCATGGTCTAGGAGGAGTAACAAATGTGGTTACTATTATTTTTATGGATTATTTTGGAAGGCATCATGTAGTTTCCCCACCAGTAGTGGATATTTTTTGGGAATTTATCCCTCATGAATTTTATTGGTTACCTCATAAGAGACAGGAATAATTCCCCATTGAGATTGTTCCAGGAGCAACACTGATAACATTCACACCATATAGGATAGTTCTAACCAAGCTTAAGAACTCAAAAGGTAGTAAGAGGAACAAGAAGATAAGGGGTTTATATGACCCAATACTTCACCTTAAGGGTCACCCATTCTTTTATTTAATAAGGTATACTAAAATCCAAGGCTATTCCTAGATTACCAGAAGTTGAAGCAACTTATAATTAAGAACCTATAACCACTACCTTGTATAGATGATCTCTTAGACTAGCTCTGAGGTGAAATAGTATTCTCAAAGATTTATTTGAGATTAGGAAAACATTATATATGATTCGATACTTTAGATATATATCGTACATATTTCAAAAGTAGATATGGACATTATGAGTATTTATAATTGCGTTCAGTCTGAAGAACATGTCACTATTCTTTATAGACACGATGAAATAGGTGTTCCACGCATAACTATATTCTTTAATTATAGTTTTCATTTATGATATATTGGTGTATTTTTATACAAGATGTGATAATTCCAAACATCTTTAAATTATACTGAGTATACTAAGAGAGCATATGTTTCATGCCAATCTCAAAAAATTAATCTGGGGTTGATAATGTTATCTTTCTACGTCACATCAACCCTGAAGTAGGGGTATCTATGGATTGAGAGAACGTGGGAGACATAGTTTCCTAGGATTATCATATGAACATATATAGAGTTTATTAGTTTTAGATTGATATTATAATAATGTTATATAAGGTTTATCATGCCTTGAAACTCCTCTTTTAAGATTGACTAAAAGGGTGTTAATTATATATGGTGTGAATCTTTTGAGAATTGCCTTCATGAACTAAAATTAAGATTGAATTGAGTTCCTATCATGATTATACTTGATCTTAGAAGAGAATATATGGTTTATTTTGTCACATTGGATATTTGGATGATATCCATTTTGTTGTAAGGAGACCGGTTTGTGGCCTATGGATGTTGTTATTTTAGGCCTCATGAATGCAATTACCTGACAATAAATATCAACCTAGCTGCACTTTTTTATCCATTACGATGTTAGAGGCATTATTTTTTCGGAGAGAAGTTCCTTATGTACACATATAATAAAATTCTCAAATACATCTTCACTAAGCATGACATGAATATTAGAAAGTGCATAAGGGTTAAATACCAACATTACTTTGATTATTTTATTTCCTATATACCTGGTAAATGAAAAGAATTGGATGATGTTCTAATTTGGAAGAATCAAAAGCAAGAATTTTGGGAATTCAGTGATTAATGGAATATAATGACTCTATTTTATGAGATGTATATTCATATTCATAAGTTTCATGGTTAACCTGTTCTAATAGATTTAATAGTGAACACTTAAATTCTATATTGATTAAAGATGAGGAAACTATCAGGTCCCGAGGACTTAGTCTTAAGGGGAAGTATTTTAGGTGGGGACCCACTTACAAGTGGGGTTGTTAGTGAGGAAATGATCTTGAGCATTCATGGATGTGTCTGGGTTCCTATAGACATATGAGAATAATTCAAGAATGGGTCACCTTATTCTACGTGGGTTGTACATATTAGTTTTAATAGGATGTACTGGGACATATGCCACTAGTATAGGTGGTCTGGTATGAAAAGACAGAAAGTAGGTTTTATAACTAGGTGTTCCACCTTTCAGTATTTAAAGGTGGAGCATTAGTGACCTATGGGACTTTTTCTGTAATTTCCCATTTCTGAGTGGAAATGGGACGATTTTACAATGTATTTTGTAATGGTATTATCAATATACCCTTGTGGGAGTGATGTAGTATGTTCATCATGGATAGGATAATGAAGGTCACCCACTTCATGCCTATCATAGAGTCTTTTTTAGAATACTAACTCAAAATTATTCATGTACGAGAGATTATACACCTTCCTGCGGTTCTATACACCATTTTATCATAAAGGAATTCTCTTTTTATATCATTATTCTAGAAGGGTTTAAAAAGGATATGTCATCAAAGGCTCTCATAAGAATATCTTATCACCCTCAGACCGACAGTTAGTCTGAGAGTACAACATAAGTGTTATAGGACATTTTACAATAACAAATCCTTGATTTTGGTTGTAATTTATAGAAAAATTTACCTCTTACTAAATTATTTTACCTAATATCTTCCAAAATACTATATATAAAGATCCATATAATGAACTATATAGTAGGTCATGCCATTCACCCATATTCTAGTTAAAGCCCGAAGAGGTATCTCTACTAAGACCTTATCTTACTTAGCAGATGTCGGAGAAGGTATAACATATTAAGAAGTTCATAGATATTCATTATTATAGGAAGAGGTCTTATGTTGATTATTATTGATTAAATACAGAGTTTGAGGTCAGAAATCAGGTATTCTTGTGTGTTTCTTTTGTATTGGGTCATTAATGAATTTAGGGGAAGAGTAAGCTATCACTTAGATTCATCATACCGTTTCATATTTTCAAGAGGGTCAGTATAATGGATTATTAGATAATACACCCTTAGTGATACTAGGATATAAAAAATATTTTTCTCATTTCTCAGTTTCATCATTATCATTCAGACATGTCTCATGTCTTTTAACATAATGAGGTTGATTTGGATATCAATTCTTCCATTGAGGTATCATATTTTCGTTATTGGTCAGATAATGATGGATATATAATGTAGTTTAGTTCCACTACTTCAGTTGTTGTGGAAGTAAATTTGTGTATAGGATGAGGCCTAGGATAGATAGGATGACAAACATGATCAGTGACCAGAGTTATTCTCAGACAATGATGAAACACCCTCATGTAAAATCAAGGATGAGTTGTTTTAGGGAGGGGATGTAATAAGATCTCATATTTTTAGATAGGTACATATCCTTTTTCTTTTAGTATAAATCCATTTTTTATCTATACGATAATTATTAAGGTAACAAGGAAGGGTTTGGAGTGTATAGGGATTGTTTGGATCTTGGAGATCTAGTTTTTTGAGAAATAGATTAAGGTGCATGGTTAGAAAAAATTAGTAGTAACTGTGTGGATCAATCATGCAACCCAAGAATGAAAGTTCATAGTTAGTTAAACCCTAAAATAAGAGGTTTGTGTCCATGAAATCCTAAAATAAATTATAGCTATATATTTAATGGTTGGCACATGATTTATTCTAATTGGGATCCAAGAATAAAATGGGGTATGGATTTTGAATAGTGAGAAATTACAAGATGTGCATGGTTTTTATGACCTTTCACCAATCCATGAAAGTGGTATGATGACTGGGATAGTACTAGAACATATTTGGTGCATGGTTAGATTAACTATTAGACAAAACTATGTGCATCTTTAAAAAGGGGTGAAATAAAAAAATCCCTCCCTTGACCTTAAAATTTTATCCCACTTTTTTCCTCTCTCATTTCCAGTAGTAACAGACCATAGAGAGCTCATTTTCAACTCCTACTAGAACTTGATCCATCTCCCAAATAAGAGCTTGAAAATGACCTTTGTTAATCTTGTTGGCTAACTCTCGGTAAGACCATCAATCCTATTTATTCTTTTTTATTTATCTTACTATGTTTAATTTTTTTTCCATGTGATCTCATATACCCTATTTTTATGGAATTTTTATGGTTTTTTTATTTCAACAATTTTAAACCAAATCTGAATCTAATATCATATGATGATTCATCTACCAATATAAGGCCTATGGCATATTAATTTTCCTTAATGGTTTTATGTTTATAATGTGTTTTGTTGTGCTACATGTTAAAATTTTCATGGGTCGCCCTTAAAATATGAAATTATTTAAATTAAATGTCTATACCATGATGAGATACTCACATAGACCCTTTATGTTATGAGAATTTGTCTACCTTGACTAGAACCACCCCTTTAAGTGTGTTTAAATATGTTCCCTTGATGCATTTTTCTGTCTCTGTATGACCAAAACACTTCTTAAGGTGGGTTTGGATTGACACTTATGATTCAAATGGGTAAAGTTAATTATGTGAAATGATAAATTAAAGGAATTAAAAATGAATAGAAAGGAATTTCCCCTTGACCCATGTTAAATTTTGAATTATTACAATGACTAAATGGGTTTCAATGAAATTTTAAATGGTGTAAATTTATTACATTATTCATAACAAATAAGGATAATACCCATGACTAAATGAGATTAAATGAAATGTGAAATGTATTATAATTCACTTGGATTTTATTATAACCATTATATAACATTATCAGATTTCTTTTGTTGGTCATGTCTTAGATTCCCCACTTGGGTTTTCCATAAATCCATAGAGGACACCACCCAATTCATGGTTTAATTTTACAATAGTTGAAAACCTTCTTAGGATTGGTCCTCATCATACATTAACTACTTCCCAGACATGATTCCATTGAATAATATATTATTTTTCATCGCATATTAGAATTTCATGGATTATATTCTTTGCATAAAATAGATTTCTTAAAGACATAGACCACCTTGGATTATCACATGGGGATCCAATAAAGTCTATCCAAGGGCTACCTAGGACTTGTTCTTAGGTCTAAATATAATTATCTTTATAAGAGTTCAATGTTAAGGGTTTATCCATAGATTACACTCATACCCCTGTACTTCAACATCATGAGTTACTAATATGATTTAGGTCAATATTTTAAGGTAACATATTCCTTGGTTACACATTGGGTCCTATAATTTTAATACTATGACAAGGTCACTTATTCATAGACATTCCCATTTAGGAGAAATAAGGTATGGTCACCCAAGTAGCTAATAAGAAGCCTGAACCCGGCATTGTTTATTTACATTTCTATTTCACATTTATTGTACCCATAAGTAGATTCATTCAATATTCACCAACTGGATATTAATAGACATCATCGGTGGTGGTCTACTAAGTTTTACTCACATCCTCTTTGGGATACTTATTGGTACTTAGATTAACATCATGGATGTATGTAGAGATAAGAGGAAGCACCCAACAATGGATACATAACTTATGTTCTAGTATAATTTTTGATAGTAGAGGTCTGATCCCATGTTCATGATACTATTAGAGACATCTTTTTATATATTTTACTTTTTTTATAGCATGATCTTATTTATTCATATTGCATGTATCCCTCACCCCTTCTTTTTTTGTATGGAATCATGAAATCATCATTCTATATGTATTATTGGTTTTTCTTCTATCTATTTGGATGATTTATTTTAGTAAGATTTTTATTTTTTTCCACTTTTGTTTTATAATAATACCATAATTATGTTGCAATATTATAAATAGGGTATAGTCACCCTAGCATACAATAAAGGACCCTTGCTACTAGTCAGCTTCCTTTTCTCATATAGGGACGCAATCTTGAGGCCAAGTGGCCAACCACGATAGGAATCTAATGACCGAACTAGGTCCATGATCTCACAAAAAACAGATATTTAATTCATGATTTATGTTACTTTTAATATTATGGGTATCTTTGGTAGTTTGTGAGATAGGATCCTTCATAGAGCTGAGATGTAATGTTTTTATTCTTATACCATTCCATTATTTTCCAAAAATTTATAATATTTGGGTTTATCTCTCTAGTTTCTCTCATTCTACTATTTTTGAGTTAAATTATTTTTGTATATTTATTTTTGTTATTTATTCATTATATTGGGTATGATTATACTCACCCCTATATGGGCCTTGTTCCTATACATGTTATTTTTGTGTAGATATTGCATAAGTTTTTAGTGAAATAAGAACAAAATAGAGCTTTTGGACTAAGTAGAGATGGTACATAGTGAAAATTAGTGGTACATCACTACGAGTGTTATCTCAAATGAATTTCCTAAATCATTGAGGCATCTTCCCTTGAAACATGTATATTTTTCTTGATGATATTATCTATTTTATTTCTTTCATTATTTTATTTCTTCTAAGGTTTTTTAATGGATATTTTTTATCTCATAAATTAGTTTTTATATAGTTTATTGTGTTTTTATGTATATATAGATAGTGGTTATTTTTTATATATTGTGAAATGGATATTTATTTTGGTTATAGGTTGATAACATTTAGGGCATCCTAGATGTATTATTCATTATTAATGATAGTCTTCTGCATGTGGCCTATTGGAGGTTGGTTTGGTGTGGAACAATCAACTTACATATATCCAAGGTGTGCCCCTACTAGGCTAGCTTGTATCAAATTGAGTTTAAGGTATTCTCAAAAAAACTATCAAATGAATGTGAGAAAATTTGTTAGCAGTTCAGTTATTTTAGAAGGAAGTAAATTGGGCACGTCCAAAGGTTAAAAATATATTGAAAATATATATGGGTCATGGATTTTTAATCCATGTAATTTATGATGATTCAAATAAACACATCTTGAAATATTACAAGAATATCTTTTAATTAATTTAATTCTTTCTTATATTTAATGGAAATATTGTTTTCAATTTTTTCACTATAAAAATTACAGTTGGATAGTTATCATTTTTTACCCAAAAATCAAACTTGATATTTAGTGATTCTAATTATATTATAGTATTTATATCATATTATTATTTCCCCATCTCATTAATAAATATATTAATCAATATAAAAAGTACATTTTCAAAAAAAATCACAATGTTTATAATGTAAATATTATAATGCAAGAAATTATATTACTAGTATTAATGTTCAAAATGTATGTTATTTTTAGTCTGTTGTTGTTTTCCAATTATATTTGATGGTGTTTTAACTCTTTTATAACCATTATCTAACAAAAAATAGTTTCTAAAATTTTTACCATCATTTGTTAATTGTGTTAAGATCATTGATCTAGACAATAATTTGGGTGTAACCCTCAAATATTTTTTTAAACATTTAATTTTTAATAAAAAATTAATTATAAATATCAAGGAATAAACATTGACACATGAAACACCACTTCATTTTATATGGTATTTATTGTGAATAAAATTAAATGATTGAAACTAGATAACCAAACTAGCATATATACTTGAACTAGGAAAATTATATAGTCTACGAATGTAATTTTTGTTCTACATTAGGGTGGTATTAATTTTAAACAATTTCATGGTTGATACATTATATTTTTCTAAATAATAATTCTATAAGTACTCCAATTATAGTAAAAGTGTCTGAACATAGACATACAAGTTATTTCTTTGAATTTCATGTTTAGCCAAAATCATTGATATGATTAATGAATTGTCCTTCATCCAAATCAAGAGAGATAGATTATATAGGATAAACATAACCGCTTATATACTATAATTATTACATAGAGTCCCTAAATGGTATAATAAATTATTTTTTTAATCCCCTATTGGGAACAGGCACTATTAAATTACATTAAATGTGGTGATGTAGCCAATGATGAAGGAATGTGGGGAGGTAGGTATGATGCTAGAGGGCGGTGATGTAGGCATGAAATAGGAAAGATTACGTAATAATGAATCTACATTAGAATTTATATCCATCTAGTGGACTTCATTCCCATTGGGCCTAACATTAATATACTAAATAAATGAGGCATGATGGGTGGGCTATGGCTTGGATTGTTTCCATTGTGTATGGTGTGTGTGTGTGTGTTTGAATGAATTATACCTCAAAACACCTAATATATATTAACATAAAACTATGAAATTTGTTCTATATTTGTTTTTATTTATGTTTGTATATTTATTTAGACTGAAATAATTATTTATTGGCTTCTTTCCAAAAGTACAATATATTTTTTACTCATTAATATTAGGATATTCTCCCCCATAAAAAATACAGTTATTTTTTTAAATGAATGTGTATTTTAATAACTGATTTAAAAACTTATAATAAAATTATTCATCTCATAAAATGTCATGTGGATATTAGTTTTTATAAATATATCATTAAACAATTACAATTTCATGTATATTACTTTATTTCTAATTTTAAATTGGAATGTGGTGATGTAAAACATCAATAGAAAATATAGTTTTGAATTTTTTCCACATGTTTCATATAGTTATTGGTTTGTATCTTCAACCAATTTTAAAAATTTATTTATATTATTATCTATGATTTATCTTTTATTAGTCTCCATAACATCATCTATTGATATATTATCATTGTGAACATTTTTTCATATAATTTTGTAAACATCATTAATATCTAGAACATAAACATATAAATTGATTGATGTATTACAATGTTAATACTTTTTTCTTATTATGCATAAAGTAATAATTTATTGGATGTTTTATTATTCCTTCTCAGGATGTAACAACATTATTGTACTAAATTTCACACAAAATTTAGAGTATTAAATTCAAAAAATATTCTATAACAAAACAATTTAAATTAAATCTTAAAAAATTTAATATGTTTTTTGAAATCTAGTTTTTACAAAAAATCATCAAAATGTGTTTACGAAAATTCTTATTAATTGCAATAATATTATAAAATTAGTCAAATATTTCCTATTTTTAATAACATTTATAACACATTCTCAAAATTAAATCTTTATAAAAAACAATATTTAAAAATAATTATAAAAAACCATGATCAAAATTCAAAAAAAATTATATTTGAAATTAACATGATAACAAATAATTCAAAAAAATATTCATAAAACATCTCTTTTTTTACTAAAATCCTTATAAAACATCAACCCATTGTCAAAAGAAGTTCCCAAAAATTTGTTTTGTTTTGTAAAAAAATATCATAAAATACCAACCATTCATATATATTTCATTTGAATAAATCTATATTGTTCTAACATTATTAATAAAAAACTATGTTAAAGACACAACATCAAACTAATATACATGATCCCGAAATCAAAACATCGACCGAAATTATTTAAAAAATATATTCATACTCATTAAATGAGATTAAATTCAACACATGTCAAATATTTATCAAATTAGTAGGGAAATTTGGTGAAAGTACATGTGTTGACACTCATCACATTATGACATTTTAGTATCAAAACATAATTTCCATTAATAAATAAATATTTAATCAATCACCTATCATTTTGAGGTAATTTGAGATATACAGTGATGTAAAATATCTATATGTTCCAACTAATTAAACTAAAATTTTTCTATTATTACTATAAAATCCAAAAACAACTTTGATATCAATTTATAATGCTTCAATTAAGGGTATTTCAAAATAAAAAATATGTCATTATACCCAATTAATATTTATTATCATCCATATAGTACTGTAAAAATATTATAATAGAAATTAAAAAAATAAATACATAATTAAATAAACAAAAAACATCAACTTGATGATGGGGGGAGGAGGAAATAAGAAGGGGATTAATATGATGAAAGGGAGAGGAAAGAAATAGAAGGGTAGGTTGATGATGACAATATGTTAGGGTGATGATGGTAGGAAATGGAAGGAAGTAACATAGGAAAAGAATCATGGTAGAGACTATGACATACCTGGGTCAAAAATGTGGTGAGAAGGGAAAAATAGATTCTATTAATTTTATTAGAAACACTTTGTAGTATTCTTTGTAAAACCCCTTCTAAATAATTTATTTAAAAATGGTTTTTTTGGAAAATAATTAAAAATTTAAAATGAAAACTTCTTCATTATTGTTTTATTATGGTTTCTAGAAAGTTCTATTAAAAATTTACCAATATATATTTATTTTTTTATATTTATAATCCAAGAATTTATGGTCTCATAAATCTTAAAATCTATGTTTTTTTATTATGATTGTTTATAATAAGGTTTTTAGTTGAATGGAATATATGATTAAAATTTATTTTTATAATACACATAAATATATTAATATTTTGTTAATAAAATGGTTAAGGATTGAAAAAAATACAATATGAATAATTATTTTTAGAATACTCAAATAGTAAATGATACTTAAATATTAAAGTAACTATTAAAATGTAATATATATTAATGATTATTTTTGTTTCACCATATAATGTATTAAAAATTTATAACATGACTATGAATCATTTTTGTTAAATGAAAATATGTACTCTTCTAAAGAAAAATATTTTATGGGATGGATAAATGGTCAATGGATAAATATTTAGTGTTGATTATAAATGTTATGTTTATTCGGTTCATGTTCAATATATTGATAGAATGTTTTAGGGTATTAGAAATTATGTTTTGGGATGGAGGGATTAGAGTATATATATGTCAATAGTTTTATAATGGAAAAACCTTGTCCAAAAATAGTGGAGAGAAACCACTATTATCACTTCTTCTATAATATCCAACCAATAATCTAAATTTTAATATAACATAAATGAAGAACATACATTTTTACTATTATGTCGATCAATTTAAGTTCTTATACATGAGATTTATAGAAATACCTTCAAATCAATAAAAAAATTTGTTTATTCTTGGACAATCCATGGGCTGGGAATTACATAATACTTAGGTGGGATTCAAAATTTCTCATGGCCAAATTGAAACATAGTTTATATAGATATAGGGAAATGAGAGGTATGCCATGAACATTTCATATCAATTTAGAATAGTACTTCCATGAAACCCATTATTAAATATTGAACGATTTTATAAAGTCTCTAAGGTAACTCCATGTAATCCAAAGCATTTCAAAAAACATTTGAAAATAATGTAAATGTCTCAAAAATGATTCAAAATGTTACAACTCATTATAACTTAAGATTCGACATTCCATTAATTTTATATCATTTTAAAAATAAACATGGATATTAAAACATCATAAAAATCATAAAACAATGTTTTGACCAATAATGATATATTGTAATTAGTGAAAAAATATTCAACATGTGTTATTGTATAATTCACACATTTCCATGCAGAAAACAACAATACAATGACCTTCTCAATAATGTGGGTTACTTTAGAAAAAACCATGATGTGGTTAAAGCCTCAATTTTATGGTTCTGATACAGTAAAATTAATATAAATATTTCACTTAAATTAAAGCCTAATTAAATTTATAAATGTTCACTTTATCTCACATAATATTTAGTGACTTGTGAAATCATATCCAAAACTCATTTTGTATATCCTTTAAAACAAATTTTGTGGAAAATACCATGACTTCAATGTTTTTCATAAAAAACCTTAATAAAAACACATTCCCATTAACACAACCATGAAGTGTGACACCGTGTGACATTGTATCATGGAATAAGATTCTTAATATTCATTCCTAATCCAAGAGTGGCCTTTAAAAGAACATCAGTGTTGCTTAAACTACAAATAGATATATATTGATCTCTGTCAAACACATGTATCTTAATACTGGTGACTACAAAACATATCATATAAAATATGTATACATATATTCATATAATTATTTTTTTTAAAACAATATGTGATCATGAGAACATAATTATTACATTTTTTTATTCAAAAATTATATTCTCTCAATTCTTCAAGTGTAGAATGAGTAAATGAATGAGAATGTCTCATCTAATTCAACCAAACAGAGGATCACATCACATTTACTCATCCAAATAGATTACCTGATAATCCAAAATTATTTTTAATATTTTATTGATAATAATTGATTTAATTTCCTCATAATGAGCTTTATTTTTACATCTAAACGAAATTTATATCATCTTCTTGAATTTAGAAATTCAAGGAAAATTCTATTTTTTTCTTTTGGAGTTCTTTAAATAATTTTTATTATAAATCTTTTTGTCCTATTAATTTAAAATAACTTATATAGAATAATTTGACACTAGTTGGGATACATTTTTTATTTAAACAATAATAGTTTTATCCCATGTTTGAAGGGCGAAAAGTATCCATGAAGTTAAATCAAAAGAGGAATCAACACAATGGACCTCACCTCTCTATTTGGGCCACATAATTTAAATTAGTTGTTTTAATAAGATAAAATTATGAATTTTTTCAAAGGTCTAATTTTATATCTAGTTTGTGAGGAAAAAAAGTAGAAAAATATTTTCAAGTTGGGAGTACTTTTTGAGGTAGAATTCCATATGTAAACTTTTTTATTTAGAGACCAAAAATCAACTCTACACTATTTATTTCTATTTTATTAGATTTAAACAGGGTTTTTTCAAGGGCTTGATAGGGTGTTTCAAAAGATATTAGTCTCCATCCACTTATTTAGTAATTTTAAAAAAATAAAGACATCCAATATAGATCTTTTCAAATAAGGATCACCACTTATTCTTTTAATTCATTTGGTTTTTTTATATTTTTAATCTCTTTTATTCATCAATAAAATTTATTTCATCATATATTTACCTCATATTATTTATATTATTTGTGTTTTAATATAAGACTAGATTTTATATTATGTTACACCCTTTCAAACCTATACCTATGAAATCATATCCATGATAAAAAATACAACCATAAGAGAGTGGTTATTTTTTTAGTTCATCTAACTATAAACTCCTTAATTAGTTATTTTGAACCCATTTACTCAATTTAATTCATAAATTCAGACCACATACTTGATTTTTAATTTTTTAGGATGTTTATCGATAAACACTTTGACACTAAAGTTGGGTTTGTGTGAGTAATGAGAGTGAAACTTTAATTTCCAAATATAATTTACACTGGATAGAATAATTGGTCTAAAATAAAATCCATAAACACAAATAATTATTATTTATAGGGTTTATATTTTCACTAGTTGGAGGCTGAAAATAATTTGGTTTTTGGACAACTATTAAACAATGGTATTGTGATTGTATGTCCCGAAGGTTATCTACCGTTCATTTCTACCAATCATTGTGGTCGTGTTAAGTTATATAGGGTTCAAAGGTTGAAGATATTAATAAAATAAAACTGAATGGAGTTAAGAATAAGTGATAATTATAAATAAATGAGAGAGGGGCATGTTATATCAATTACATCTTATTATATAGGTGTTTTGAATGAAATTGTTTTCATTTTTTCTTCCTTTTTGTTAAAAAATCAATAAAAACCCCCTATATCCCCTACTTATTTAATTTATTTTATTTATTTCTTAATAACTTTAACGGGTTGTTTAATTTACTTATAACTCAATGGGATGTCTTTTTTCAGCCCATATGTTGTACATAGTAAAAATCAATTTTTTTTGAGCACGCACAACAACGCTCATCATAAGCACATCACATTTCATATATCTGGGAGTGGATATACACTTCCTCGGTATATATTTATTGAGGTCCTATGTATAGTACTCATAATATGAGTGGATAAATACCATATTGGTTAATCTCATCCAAGGACATGATAAACAACATAACTTACCTCCCTTTTATTATCTCAACCTCGAGGCTAACATAAGAAATGTATCAATGTGTGTTGTTTATCAAGATAGGTATCTTATCATCCACAATTAATGGTGATTAAATACGAAATATTCACCCATAGTATACTAAAGACATAGTATATGATACATTATGAGTTATAATTGGAAGAAATTTTACATTATAACACTAATTTTGTGTCCCATGAGAATATTTCCTATCATTATATGAAACCCAACCCACATTAATATTAATATGTAACCACAAACAAAAAATATACTTGATGAACATAGAATATAGACAAAAAAAATTCATTATTTGATAGGTTAATAATAATTTCACTTCACGTCATATATTTATCCAGTATAAATGAATAAAAAAGCAAAAATTACCTTTTTTATAACACAATATATCATGTTGATTTTTAAGCTCTTATAAGAATAACATCAGAAATCATATATAAGTTTTGTTACAATCATATCACATATGATATATATCTCGATAAGATTTATTACCATATAATAAATTATACCACAAAACTCCTCGAATGAATTAACATATATGTAAAAATATTTTTTTAATAATGATTGGATTAAGATTTATAACCCTCATGATAAACTCTTTAAACAAAATATTTAAATTTATTTACATTGTAACATCCAATGTTATGTTGTTAATAACCTCTGTTGATTCAAATACTTAGTAATATTTTTTAGATATATACTATCATTATCTTGAAGCCATTCTATTCAATATTTTCCTTGACATTATTGATAATGAATTTAAATGAAACTTTTAAAAATTCTTATCATTATTTAACAACATATCCTAAAAAAAATTAGGTTATAAATTTAATTTTACTGTGTATTAAAATTTCATAATTATTTATTTCTCACACCTTCTGTTAGGGTGTGAAACTGATCTCTCATCCTAGAACCTATTTTTTGGAGAATTGGTGGAATCAGTTGGAGTGTAGGTGGAGTAGTTATGGATGATTGACTATATAAAATTTTTAAATCAGTAGTGGATCATTTTCGGGTGGTGTAGGAATATATAATAAATGTATAGATATAGATGTGTGGGGGAGTTTTTATTTCTAAAAAATTGATAAGTTAGTTAGTAAAAATATGAGTGAAAATAAATAGTGATGACAGAATATTCAAAGAATATTTTCACCAACAACTGGTAGTTCTTGGTTAGAGGTTTTTTTTTCTCTAGGAATAGGTGGTTCCATGGAGATATTTGTATGATCCAAAACTAGGAATTATTTTTCTATGAAATTATTAGTGAGGTCACTTATTATACAAGAGTTTCTTTTTTTGATATATTCTAGTATATTTTAGTGTTTTTATATGGATATAGGGTATATCCTGATCCATGTTAAATTATTTTTTTTGGCATTGTATGTTTGTCTCTTATCTTTTATTATTTCAAAAAAATCATTATAAAGTCTTATTTGGTCAATATAGATTATATCAGTTCAATATCACTTTAATACTCTAATATCAAATGTGTTTAAAAAATAAATATTTATCTCATTTTTAATTTATGGAGGGTGAATTTTTATTATAGGTATAATAATTAGTTTTAGAGCTCATGGTTCCAAATCTCCATATCTAATCTTGAAGGAAAAAAGATTTTTAGTATTTATTTTTATGGTTTACATGTATTTTTGTATTCATGGTTTTGTTAAGTAGAAATTATGTTAAAATGAAGAATGATAAGGATTGATAGGTTTAATTAGATATGTTTTAATTATAATATGATAAAAATTGGGAATTATTTATATTATATAGATCTAATTATGTTATTATTTGTTTTCAATCGTGAGATGATAGAGAAAAATGAATGTCTTAATATTGAAGGGAAGAAACATGGAGCTGTATTGATGAAGTTAGAATAAAATGTTTCATTAAAAATCTATATATTAAGACCATTTCTGATTTGGTGTCTACAATGACAATTATATATAAGAATCCAACTGTAATAAAAAAGGCATATCTAATTAGTAAACTCATTATTCTGGTTATGACTAAATTAAATTTAATAGATAATCATGTACTGAAATTCAACATAATTACAAACTAGTTGGATTTAAAAAATATTATGTTTAGAAGTGGAGTGTGGGTGTTGATATTGTTATCATCGTTGCTAAATTCATGTGATGTGATTGTAATTGTTTTGATTAGTTCAATTGGTAAGATTGATATATTTTTTATGATATCTATGTTGAAATTAGAATGAATAGATTTGTAACATATCTTATTTTTTGTGTATAATTTTTATTTATTATATGGATTATTTTTTTGACCAGGCACTAAGACGGTGTGCGATTTTGAGGCTTAGTGTTCCCAGAACAAATTTTTGAAAAATATTAAAATATATAATAGCACACATGTTCATTTTTCCAAAAATAGTATAATAACTCCTAAACAAGTGCCTGATTCAGAAATCTAAGGTCACCGTTGAATCCTATATAGCATCTTTACCTTATGAGGAACCTAACATTGGCCGATGTGGGTTGTTTGTAAAAACATTCAGCAGGACCATGAAATACACAAAAAAAATAAATGAAAAATTTATATTATTTTTCTTTAGCACATCAACCTATTTCCTCTATAACTTTACGAATAATGGAATTGTTTCAGGTTTGGCCGCTAAAACCTAGAGACCTAGAATTCTTTATAGGATAGCATTATCTGTAGATGAAAACATATTAGGATTGGATCATGTATCGTCGCCCCAGTGGAGTTGGAGGATCTAGTCAACAGCGGCAACGCCACCGCTCCTCACCAATGATCAATCAAAACTACAGGTATGGTTTTTGTTTCAATTGTTTGATTATCCATTATTAATTTCTATGATGATTACAAATCAGTCAATGAATAGATTTATTTTCAGATCAATCGGCTTGTAGGATGGGGTCATTATGGGGTAAATTGGGAGAACAATTCTGAATCTAATCATTGATTATTTTATGAAAACGAATCGATATTGACATAAACATTGATTAATGTTCATTACTATTATTTTTTAGGTGATTTTCTCCCTTGATTCATCATTTGTCAAGGGAATTCTTCATTTTTCCCATGACTCAACTATTCAGGATCAATCGATCGTTGCACACCTGTTTCTTGGTGCAACTATCCGATAATGCAGATCTAGGTTCAACATGACACTATGGAGGTGAGGCAATAGAGTTTGAATGAATCAGATGATGAATGATTCCTAATTTCATGTTCTTCTACGCAAGATGATGATTGGATATTTGATCCATTTTATGAATATATCTGATGATGGAACAAGTTTTTTCAGAGAAGAAAGTGAATGGATGACCTTGGATCTTCAATTTTATAGTGAATCAATCAATGGATCAAATGCAGAGCACTAGCTAGGATTCATGGAGGGTGAATGGAGATTCTAGAAAATCATGATCCACACTGTGTATAATCTGGTACTACATGACATGTGGTTCTCCTAGTTTTAGTGATATATTTTGGCTAGAGTTAAGGAAAACTTGGTGTGTGACTCCTATCAAAAAGTGTGTGACCCTCCCTAGATGAATCGACATGTACTCTAAGAGTACACATACATGGGTAATAGTACATGGGCAGATGGAATGTTGTGTACTTAGTCATAGACACGACTTGGCATACATGGACCAATACACAGATACGACTAGGCAGCACGGTCAGATAACCATGTGTATCTACACATTGTGTACTCATCACACACACCATGTATATAGATACTACAATCCATGAGAGGATTTTCCACATGGGAAAGACTTGGGATAGTATAACATGTCCTGTACCCCTTGGGACATGCCATGTACTCCCATAAATAGTGTTTACGGGTCATTGTTTTCATAGTTTGGACCTGTATATATTGAGTGAGTTCCATTGGTCCTTTCAATGAGGGTGTAGTGTGGCATTACATGCACGTAACTGGATTGCAATCAATTATATAGGTTGATTCTAATATAGAGTATGGTATCCCTTTGTGATAATGTAGTGAGATACTCTATCACCTCTAGTATATCTTGTGGAATTGTGGTACCCTCTAGGAGTATACCATTGATCCTCCGTCTAGTGGGTTGAATAAGTAGGGTTTGTTGAAACGTTGGAATATGATGTTCTACGTAGTGGGTTGATCCATATTGGGTTCAAGGTTCCCCCAGTGGTTCTAGGAATGATTCCATCTCTATGTATCATAGTCTTCCTTGACCAATTCATTCTCTTTGGACAAGGATCAAATGATCTAGACCTCTTTTTTGAGTGTATCTAATGATATCATGGCTTGAGGAGTGAATTCTCCCCGAACAAGTGTGCTTCAAGAGAAATCATGTGGCTGGAATGTTGGTTGTGACTGCCTGATGGTGTGGTGTCTCTCATGTGTATATCTATGTTCTTTTTCTCTATTTATTGTATATGTTATATAGTGTTCCATATTGTATTGAGATGACTATACATGATGCTTCGATTTTAGTGTTTTTTGGGTGTCCTAATGAGTATTGTTATACTCTCCCTTGCAGGGTCTATGCCCGCACGTGTCGTGCCTTGTACAGATGGTGGCCCTTCTGAAGGTGTCTCAGGAGGACTAGGAGTTGGTGGTGCCTAGCTATAGTTGGGTAGAATGAGGAGTTTTCTATGAGAATAACTATGATGTATTATTTTATATTGGAATTGGATATACTCTTTATAGTTCTAGTTAGACTTGTATTCAGACGCTTTGCGGTGGGCTCATTTTTTCCCTATTTATCATCCAGTACTTTAACTATCATACTATGTTGTGGGATCTTAGAAGTATGCATGCATCCCTCCAATTTTATTACATTTAAGAATTGTGTGTCTTGGAGATGTGTGCATGTGTACAGGTACTTTAGGTTAATGCCTCCCATTTGTGGGATTTTCTTACTGAGTGCTAGTCACCATCCCCTAGCTTATTGGAGGATGACTTGTGGTAGTTTTATCATGGGACCCTTAGGGAGAGGTCATGAAAGAGTGGTATCAGAGATAGGTTGGTTCTAATTTAGGACCGGGAGTCTGTTATTTTGGTTTGGGGTAACCATGTTAAGTGTTTCAATTTCGTATTTTAGGCTAGGGACTCTAGTGTTGGTGTTTTGACTGACATATCCATACACTAGGACTCTAAGCACCTTTTTTACTAAATTGATGAAAATATGGGTTGTTGGGGAAAAAATGGTAAATTCATCCTATAGGAATGGTTGTGTCTTCATTTTCCTTCTTTAGTCATTTCCCTAGATAAACTCTATTGACCTTGGTATGTATTGTTTTATTTTAGGATACCTCCACATATATTTACATCCATTATTCCACCATGTGATCATAAGGATGATCCTCCCAGTGAAGATGCATTGGTACAATGGCTTGTACAGTAGATAACACCTTTGGGTGGTTTACTAGTTGTACCACCACCTGTATAGTAGTAGATACTACCAGCACTACCAGTTATGGATGAACATTGGACGAGTGCATTGAAAACGTTTTAAAGTCAATGAACACCAAGTTTTCGAGGTGATCTAGAACTCCATGGTGGATAAATATTTCCTAGAGGTAGTGACTCATGTTTTCCACCTTGTGGGGACACCTAGTGATAAGATGGAAGTCCTTTCAGTTAGTCTTCTTCAGGGCTCTATGTAATGATGGTGGAGCTTGGTAGCTCAGTATCAAAAAGAGATAACTCACTCCTAGGAAGAATTTGAGCATCTATTCAGAGAGGATTTCTATTTTTCCACTTTGTGATTGGTACACATACATTAGCTTCATTATCTATAGTAGGGAAGTATGAGCGTGGTAGAGTATTTGGAGAAGTTTACTGATTATTCACTCTACTGCTTGGATATAGTACGAAAACAGTTGTTTAGGGTTTGTACCTTAGACTAAGGAATGCACTAGAACATCAGGGAATCAATGGTATCCCTTAGAATTCCTAACTATGATGGGGTAATTGGGTGAGCCTTGTTAGTGGAACGTTTTATAACAGAGCAGGCACCCGTATTGGGAGCTATTAGTGGGAACCCGGTAGTTGAGACCTTGAAAATAGGTATCAAATGTTAGTCACAGGTATCCAAGTGAGTCATGCACTTCAGGAGGGGTGTCTAGGACTCAGGGTCAGTGGTTTGGGGATCCTAGGGTGGATCGAATCAGCAAAGGGATCAGTGGTGTTTCTTATGCAGCAGTTAGGGATATGTGGAACTATATTGACCAACCTGTCATACAACTGATCAGGAGATGGTTAAGGGACCACCTATATAGATGAAGATATATGAATAGGGTGGTTCGTAGGTTGGAAGATATATAAGAAGATTTGGGAGAGTAATAGGAGGTGGTTAGAGGTTTGACCTACGACCACCACTACCCCCAAGTGGTCCACATCAGGCTTAGGGAGACGGTGGGTCAGGACGAGGCCAACTACAAGCTATGGAGTATTATAACCCTAAGGCTCTAGGGATGATAAAAGGTAAGATATATGTATTTCCCACCTTTTATTTAGGTTTAATAGAAATAGGTTCTATTCATTATTTTGTTTCCACAAATCTCATTCAGGACTTAGAGATTCCGGTTGAACTGTTGACTCAACCCTTTAGCTTGGAGACTCCTACTAGAGGAGACTCAATGATCACACACTAGTACTAAAAGTTTGAACTTATTCTTGGATGAGATAGATTAATTTTGGGTCTCTTGGTAGTTTCGTCGATACCTTACAATGCCATTCTTGGTATGGACATGTTTTCCATAGTTCATGCTCATATTGACTATTTTAGGTGAAGATTATGGTGTGTCTGCAGTGATAGAACTAGTTTTTCCTTTGATAGTGAAAATTAAATGCAGGTAGTGTGGTATGGAATCACACATAAGAGGGTGAATCCGATTACTCATATGTTGGATAGAATCACCCTTACAGCAGTCGATGATATGAGTCCTCAGTTTCCTATAGTGGTGGTGGAGTATGAGGACATCTTTCTAGAAGACGTTATAGGGTTTCCTCCCCATATGGAGATAAAATGATTCATTGATATACTCCCCAAGACATCATTGATATCTACTCCTACACATCACATGTCTCCCGTAGAGATTCAGGAGTTGAGGGTATGGTTGGAGGATTTGTAGAGGAAGGGCTTCATGAGACACAATGTTTCACCCTAGGCAGCCCCAGTTTTGTTCTCCATCAAAGAATATGGGATATTTTGGTTATTTGTGAATTAAATACACTAAAAATCGGTGAATTTTATGAACAAGTATCCACTACCAAGGATCAATAAACTATTTGATCAGTTGAAATAAGCGTGATGGTTCTCAAAGATAGACCTCAGATCAGGATATCACTATTTATGAGAATGGGATTAGTATATACTGAAGATGAACTTAATATGTTGTTACAGTCACTATGAGTGCTTTGTGATACTATTTGGAATGAAGAACTCCCCATCAATGTTTATGGGACTCATGAATATGATCTTTCATCCTTACTTAGACTATTTCGTGGTGGTTTTCATCGATGATATCCAAGTGTACTCGGTGTCATAGCAGGAGCTCACAAGACACTTTAGGATGGTCTTTCACACACTCTAAGAGCACCAACATTATGAGAAGTTCTTGAAGTTCCAATTTGGAATTTAAGAGGTTCATTTTCTAAGAAACATTGTCTTAATGGTTGTAGTTGCATTGGATATATTGTATGTTGATGTAGTGCTTTCTTGGGATCCACCCAAGAGAGTTACTGAGGTATTGAGTTTCCTTGGATAGGTAGGGTACTATTGGAGGTTTATACTAGATTTATATAGAGTGGTAACACCCTTGATATCTTTGAAATGGAAGGGGCATCATTTTGTGAGGATGTAAAAGTACTAATAGTGCTTTTAGAAGCTGAGGTAGTGGTTAATGAGCACTCCCATATTGAGATTATCGAAGGTAGGCATAAAGTATGTGGTGTTCTGCGATACATCATGGACTAGGCTTGGTTGTGTATTGATGTAGAGGAATGTGGTGATTGTCTGTGGTTCACACTTGTTGAGAAAACATGAGAAAAACTATGTGACCCCTGATCTTGATTTACCAATGGTAGTCTTTGCATTGAAGGTGTAGAACACGACATGATATGTGAGCAATTTATCATCTAAAATGATCAAAAGAGTTTAAAGTATATCTTCTCTCAGAAATATATAATCATGAGGAAAAGGTGATGGATAACGTTCCTCTAGGACTATGACTTTGAGATTGTCTATACAATTTTTAAGGGGAATGTGATGGAAGGTGGTCTCATTAGGAGATCTAGTTCATAGTTGCTGAACAAGGCATCAGAATAGTTGTCCTCATTGTAGATATATTTAATTGATAGAGATAGAGATTCAAACCTTCAGTCAATATTTTCCACCCCTCCACTCTTACAGTGAGTTAAGAAGAAGTATCCTAGAGATACCAACTACAATACCATACATGCTATGATGTCCATAGGGCATGATCTTAATGGATACTCAAAAAGAGGGGAGCAAATACTTTTTTAGAGGGTGCACAACAGTACAAGTGGTGTTGTGGGAGGTGGATCTGAGAGAGTTTCATACATCCCCATTGTTAGTACATCCAAGTGTGGAAATGGTTTACTAGGACCTATGACATTAGTTTTGGTGGCCAGGAATGATGAAATAAGTTTCATAGTATTTTCTTGATTCCTTACTTGTAAGTAAGTGTAGGCTATGAACCAGGTTCTAGAAGGCTTAGCTAAACCCCGTGAGGTGCCAGAATGGATGTGGGATGGGATATTGATGGACATTTTATTGGTTTTACCATGTATGTATAGGGTACATGATGCCATCTAGGTGATTGTCGACCAACTCAACATGTTAGAACACTTCCATTCTATCTGAGAGTAGATTTTGGTATATAGATTCAAATTCCTCTACATGTGGGAGATAGTTAGACTCCATGGAGTTCCATCGATTACTATTTCTGATCATGATGATCACTTCACATCTTGGTTTTTTAAGGGATTATAGGAGGCATTTGGGACCTAGTTATACTTGAGTATAGCATTTCACCCATAGAATAGATGGCCAGACTAAGTGGACCATTTAGGTTCTAGAAGACATGTTCTGAGCTTTCATGTTAAAATTTGGTCATAGTTGGGAGTATCACCAACCACTGGTGGAGTTTTTATATAATAATAGATACCATTCCACCGTTGGTATGGAACTATTCAAGAATTTTTATAGACAACACTATAGGTCACCACTTTTTTGGATTGACCGAGGAGATTCAGCACTCATTGGACTAAAGTTAGTGTTAGAAACTATAAGAAATGTGTATATAATCCATGAGAGGAGGAAAACTACACAGATCAATAAAAATTATTATGATGATAGGTGAAACATGAATTTTTAGTTCAAGGAAGTAGGCCATGTGTTCTGTCAGGTGTCACCTCGATGAGGATTATGGAGATCTGGTTGGGGTGACAAGATATCTCTATGGTTCATCAGCCCTTTCCAAATACAATGTAGAGTTATCGAGGTGGCATACCACTTGGCCCTACCACCATAGTTATATCAGGTACATGATGTCTTACACATGCCAAAACTGAGGAGGTACTTTTATGACTCATTGCACGTCAGCGACAGGGGAAAGTTGTACATTGGGGATGGAGCGATTTTTGCTGAGTACCTAGTGGAAATTGAAGATTGACATGAGAGTATACTTCATGGGTGATCAATTATTTTAGTGTGTGTCCAGTGGTAGCATGAGAATATCTTGGAAATCACATGGGAGCAGGAGGCTCGTATTTGTGTTCAGTACCCTCATTAGTTTGAGTAGCACTTGTTTTGGATGTTCAAGGATGTAATCCCCCAAGGTGGGGAGAATATAACCGCTCAAATTTTCTGTGTGTTATTTTTATATATTTTATTGATTATTTATATGATCTGGAGTTGAGATGATGTGCGATTATGAGGCCTAGTGTTCCTATAACAAATGTTTGAAAATATCAAAATATTTATTAGCACCCACAGGTAATTTTCCTGAATTAGTATAGTAGCTCCTAATTGAGTTCCTGAATCAGAAATTTGAGGGCATCTTTGAATCCAAAATAGCAGTTTTATATTAGGTGTGATTTCACATTGGTCGGTGTGGGTCATTTGTGAAAACATTTTCGAGGCCATGAAATAAATATAATAAAGTAAAAGGAACATTTTGTTTATTTTTCTTTAGAACAACAAAATATTTTTTCTATAAGTTTATGACTAAGGAAACTGTCTCAGGGATAGATGTTAAACCCTGGATACAAAGATGACATTGGAGGATAACATTCTTAGTAGACGATAATGGCTCAGAATCATATCATGGATCATCACACCATCAAAGTTGGAGGATGTCATCAATGATGGAAAAATAATTATTCCTCATCAATGATTGATCCAAACACCAGGTAGGGCATGTGTTTCAATTTTTTGATTCCTCATTCGTAATGTTTGTGATGATTATAGATTAATCAATGAATGGATGGGTTTTCGGATTTATATCTTGTGGGATGGGTTTATTATGGGGTAATTTAGTATAATGTTTTCTAAATATCTTCATCTATTATCTTTAGAAAAAGAATCTATACTGATATGAACATCAGTAGAGGTTCATTTATATCATTTTTTATATGATTATACCCCTCGATTCATCATTCATCGTCGAAATTATTTGTTTGTCACGTGACTCGACTATTCTAGATAAATTAATTATTTTGTACTGGTTTATTGGCACAATGACTCGATATCATAGATCTGGTATTGACATGACATGATGGAGGGGTGATTATGGATATATAAATAATTGGATGGCTGATGATTCATGATTTCTCATTCCTCAACGCATGATAGAGAAAATTTATTTAAACAATTTTGTGAGTAGATCAGATGACAGGAACCATTTTTTAATGATGGAAAGGTAGATATGACATTGGATCTTTGATTTCATGGTGAATTGATCATTGGATCAAAGTAGGATGACTAACCTAGATGCCTATAAAATAACAATGATTCTAGAAAATCATGAACCACATAGCATGTAACATGAGATTACACAACGTGTTTGGCCCCTTAGTTATAGCACTAGGTTTTTTCCAGATTTAAGGACCACACGGTGTGTGACCCCTATCACATGGCATGTGACCATCGTAAGATGACTTGGCGAGTTCCCCAAAGAGTACACAGATGGGTAACAATACATGGCCAGATGGCACACCATTTACATAAACACAGACACGACATGGAATACACAGACCAGTACACAAACATGGCTTCAGTACAAAGACATGACCAGGTGGCAGATGCAGAAAACTGTATATCTCTACATGTCATGTACTCATCCCACACGCTGTGTATATAGAGACTACATTCGGTTTGAGGATTTTCCACAAGGGAAAGACTGGGGATAATAGAACACATCATGTACCCCTTGGGACATGTCATGTACTCCCATAAAGAGTGATTGATGATATTATTTTTCCTATTTTAGGCCAGGATAGGTTGAGTGTGTTCCATTGGTCCATTCCTCGAGGGTGCAGTGTGGAATTACATCCACATCACTAGATTATAATCCCATCTAAAGGTCGAGTCACAGATTGAGTATAGAATCCCTCCGTGATATTGGAGTTTAATCCTCTATCACCCTTAGTGGAGTTTGTGGAATTGGTGTAACCTCCCCAAGTGGGTCGTTGATCCTCCATCCAGTGGGCCACACCAATAGGGTTTGTGGAATCATTGGAAAATTATCTGCTCTGTAGTGGGTTGTCAAAGATTGGGTTCGTGATGTCGCCCAGTGGTTTCAGGCATGATCCCCTCTCTGTATATCATAGTCTTTTTTAACCAATGCATTCTCTTTGGGTGGGGACCAAATGATTGGGACCTCTTTGTTATGTGTCTCCGAATATATCATCGATCTAGGAGTGAGTTCTCCCAGAATGAGCATGCTTCGAGTGAGATCCTTTGGCTAGAAAATTGGATATGGCCACCTGATGGTGTGGTGTCTCTATAAAGTATATTTGGGTTATTTTTCTTTACTTATTTTATCTTTTATACAATGTTACATATTTTATTGTGGTGATTATACATGGTGAGTCATGTTTAGTGTTTTAAGGGTGTCCTACTTAGTATTGCTATACTCACCCCTACACGGTATTTGGCCACACATGTCATGTCTTGTGTAGACGATGACCCTTTTGACAGTGTCCAATAACGACCAGGAATGGGCGAAGGATACCTAGAGCTAAGATGACCGAGTTCTTTTTCAATAGAATATGTTTGGCATAGTCCTCTCCCTTAGAGTAGGCTGGACTCCTTATAGTTTAAGTTAGACTTGTGTTCAAACTCGTTTTGGTGGGCTTGTTTTTGGACTTTTTAACATTTTAGTGCTTTCACTATCATACTCTATTGTGGGATATTAGATGTATACATGAATCCCTTCAGTTATTTTACATTTCATCATTTTTTGGCTAAAATATTTTTGTGTTTATATAGGCACTTTAGGCTAATTCCTCCCATTTGTGAGATATTCCTACTTGGTTCTAGTCACTAGCCCCTACCTATTGGAGGAGTACTTGGGTAGTCCTGATACAAGACCCTATAGGGTGGGTCATTATAATATTTTATATATGTATGTATATAAATTTACCAGAATGATATGGATTTTGAAGGTCATAAAATTATTTATGAAATGAAGAAATTAAAAAAAAAGTGGATTGAGATGAAGAATTGAACGTAAATTAGAAGTCCCATGGAATATATGATAGAATCATGGGGAAAAGGAAATTAAAAGAAAGATTACAAGAAATGGAAGAAAAACTAAAATGGATAGTATTTAAATTTTCTCATTTAGAAAGGTGATATCCATTATCTATTAATATTCAATAGTCCATTGGAATCATGGATCATTAACTCTGGAACATCATTTCATTTTACAATAAAGAGAGGATTCCTAGAAAAATTATATATCTAGAAAGTTTATTTAGGTAAATATTTTCAATGAAAAATCTTTGAATATTATATTAAATGGTGATGTGTTTTTAAAAATATAAATAAAATATTGTTAAAGTTTAAAGTGTTTTTACATGCACTAGGGTTGAGTAATAATATGACTTTATTAGTTCAGATAGATGATGCAAGGTTCTATATAGTATGTGAAGATGGCTTGGTAGACATTGAGTATGGAACATGTGAAGATTATATCCTTGTAAATTATAAAATATATTATTTTTTAATACAAGGATAAATACCCAAGTCTCATAATATTTGAAGTTCCAAAAGATTGAATAACAATTCAGAAGGGGTGGTTGAATTGGTTTTCCACTTTTTTATGTTTCAATACTATTAAAACATAACCTGAAAAACTATTAAAGTCAATATCATTATCCTATTTTAGTAAATACTCATGCATGAAAAGGTAGTAAATAAAGTAAAGGACATGAGATTTACAAGGTTATACCTTAGTGTGAGAACCTATATCCTTTCCATATCCACTCTCATTAGTCTATCGAAATTCACTACTATGAATAAGTTAATAAAACTTCATCTAACTTCAATTAGAAACCTTATATATCCCAATAGTAATGATTATAGTGACACCCATTAGTTTACAATGAATTATTATAAACAATTATAGCCACAAAAGAAAATATCATGAACATGTTGGGGTTAAAAAAATCTTTCTAGAATCTCAATATGACGAACCTAGGTCCCACTACCTCAGTCTGATAGTCTCATTATGATAGATTCATTATGATGAACACTTTTCTCAAACTATACTATTCAAAGTCTCCTCAACTGGCTAGTACTATCTTCCTTAATCTGGTAAGATAACATTCAGTTGTCTTTCCTTCAAACTAGATCTCTTTTTGAAAAGATAACTTTGACAAGAATTTTGAAGCGCTCCTCCTTTTCTACTCTGATAAAAATGTTTTCAAGTATGATTTTTTTTTATTATTTTAATAAGAATCCCAAAAATACAAATATATTAAACTAGAAAACATGTCCCACATACTCATATTTCAAATATCTAAAAAACACTCAAATTAGAATTTCATCTTTGACTACATCAAACTATCTCAAGATTTGAATTGTCTTGTGTATTCTATGTAATCATCCTTCTCTAGAATCCAAACTATTCTTCAATATGGTGGAACTTCCTAAGCTCATTAAAATGTTACTTTCTTCCTCTTCTCTTTATGATTTGACTTTCTTTCTTTGCTCATTATGATTTTACTTCTTCCTATTCTCGTTATGATCAGAGTTTCTTCCTTTTCTCATTACGATATGACTTTTGTCCTATCCTCATTACAATATGACTTTCCTCATATCCTCATTATGATCAAACTTTATTCATCTCCTCATTATGATCTAAATTTCTTCCTCTTCTCATTATGATCTAACGTTCCATCTCATAGTCATTATGATTAAATGTCCTTCTTATAGTTAGTAAGATTGTCTTACATTATTAGAGTCAGTCTAATGGAACTTCCACAACTTTAGTCTGATGGAATTCACATAATGATGGAACTGTCATTACGATGGAAACACTACTTTATAACATTGAAATTACTCTAACCTAATTAGTTTTAACTCATTCGGACATCTAAAAACATGTGTGCCCTATACTTCTAGATCTGACGTTCCTTGAATCTTGAAACCGATATAATATTTAATATTTCACCATTTCATCAAAATATATTATCATGAGAGTTTTCCTGATTTATGAAAACTTCAATATTGTATAAGAATCATCTAAATTGAGGATATAAAGTTTAAAAACTTTCTAGCTCTGGATATCATTATTTTCCTTCAATATCTACATCATCATTCTGACTTCCTCACTCGGCAGATTCTGACATTCTAACCAATGCTGATTCTGATAACTCTGGAACATTATGTTGCTTGATTTGATTCTAATGGTGAATCTGAAAAAACAACTTTACATAAATTTCATCTTTAATATTCCTCAAACCTTCTTCATCTTTTAATTCTCATCTGAAAGCCAGTGTTTATAAAAACATTCTCAAAAACAAAAACATTTCTCCCCATTTGTGTTTGGAATTCAAAAATTCAACAACATTATTTGTTCTTAAAAACACATTGTGATCAACATGGACTACTGCTAAAGAAAAAAAAGTTCTGCAAAAAGACCAATTGTAAAAAAATAAACCAATTCATTAAAAAAACCATAACAAAGGTATTCAATATCCCCTCTGAATTTTTTTACAACATTCATTAGAAACCTTTTCAACCCTCAGAAAATTTTCCAAACTCGAATTATTAAACAACTCAAAGTTTTCAAATTAATTCAAAACAATTCCTTTATTAAAAGAGAGTATCATGAAACCAAAATTTTAGGTAATATAATTCTTTTTATGAATTACACCCCTCGGTGATAATAAATTTTTGAAGCCATGTAAGGATTAGACACCCCACACTTTTATCTTTTCTCACTTTTAATTTTCCCTTCCCCTTGATTGTTATCTCCCCCATTATCTGATAAGCATAGCATCAGATTCCTATTATAAATATAATTAAAAACTTCATAAATAGTAAAACCTTCCTACATTCTCTCCCCCTTTTTCAACATAATCCAAATCATTTTTGCGGTATTCCTTATGAGATTAATAAAGTCATTCTAGGAGGATGAATATGAAGTTGCAACCTCAACTCAACAAACCATTATTTTGGAATTTCCTTTTTGAAGATATCATCATTTTAAAACATCATTGAAATATATTCCAAAAAAAACATATGTATTAGAAAATTTATATTTTAGAAAGTTAAACATTATATCATTGGGTTTTGATCTTGAATTTTGAAAAAAAATATTCGAAAAGATCAATTGATCACTAATTATCACAAAGTATATTCAATGGTTTCAAAACATTTAATTTCAATATTCTAGAAAAATATTTATCCACGACATCTGATTACAATCTTGGGTATCTGAAACATATTTTAATTACACAGGGATCAATGTTACAGAACATTTTTTTACTATACTAACTCACACAACATTAACCTGAGAAAAATGTTCCTCTTGAGGTTGATTATCTATTATTATAATCTCCATCCCAATCAACATCAGTATAACCATGAAACATCAACTCAAAATTACTTTTATATAATAACCCAACTGAAATTTTCCTTTTAAATTTCTCTTAATTATCTTTTCTTCAAACATATGTGAATATTTTGGATTACTTTGGGATTTCGTACCAAAAATCAAAACATAAAAAATATCATGAATTGAGGCTATAAGGTAAGTTATAATTCCTATCATCTTTTGAAATAATTTTTGATACAAAATTTTTACAGACTCATCCTTTCTCAACTTTATCCGCAATGAGATAAAAGTAGAAATTTATTTGGATTCTTCCATTCCACTCTTTTGTAAAAATTCCCTAATATATTTCTCTGGAGATCGGAAAATGTAATTTTTTTTATTATACTTGTTAACCAAGGAATAATACTAATTCTTTTAACATTTACATCTAAAAGTTCTGTTTCATTTCTTATAATTTTTTTTATGAACATCTTCCATATCCCCAGTAAAATGTTTACCATCCGCATACAAAATTACTACTAGATTTCTAGAGTCACCATCTTTCACATATAAGTTTCTATCAACTAATACATTATAAAAATTAAACATTATCAAATAGTTTTAAAGAAAATAATACAATTAACATGGATCATGTTTCATTCCATACAAATGTTTATTTAATCTATAGACTATTTTTTCCTCCCCATCAAGTAAAAAAACACCAGGTTGTTCAATGTAATTTTTTTTCAATTTCTGTTTTAAGAAATTATGGCTTTACATCCATCTAATATACTATGTAATTCCGATGATCATCCACAAAAATAAACGTTCTTTTTGTCTCTAATCATGAAATGGGGTAAAAGGTTTCATTAAAATCCACACCTTTTACATATGCATAGCTTATAGAAACAATCCTTTATTTGTTTCTTGAAACTTCTTTATGTTTAGACAAATCATTTCTATAAACCCAATTTTATTCGATAACATTTTGACCTTTTGGACATGGTATACGTTCCCATATTTTATTTTTATCAATTTTATCTTACTACTTAATTATAGAATCCACACATTAATTAGATTGAATAGCTTCTGAAAATAATTCTATTTTGACTTTTGAAATAAGTGAAGATTGATTTCCTTATCTCAACTTTCTTCTAGTCTAAACTGGTGCCTTCTCATTCCCAAAAATGTTTTTAGTCATAAAATGCTGTAAGGTAGAAAATTTCAAAGGTCCTCTCTTAGCTTCACATTCCTCATCACATGATTCATTTAAATCAGCATTCATATCACTTTTCTCACTTTTATTTTCATTAGAAGCTTTCATTTTTTCTTCCTCAACATTCACATTGCTTTAAAAAAAATTCAAAATCTAAATAACTCTCACATCATATGATTCCAAAAAATTTTGTATTTGTTTTCTCAAATATTAGTAATTTCTTATAATGTGCGAGGAACCCATAAATGTTACTTCCTTATCCTTCTCATCAAACATTCCCAAATCATGATTTTTTATTTTAAGTAAACATGAACTTCTAAAAGAATTTAATCAATTCAATGAAGGTTTCATTGTTATAATACATTTTATAATAAGTCATGTTTGATTTCATATATAATAAAAATTTTCTTTGAATATGTATAGTAATACTACAATCTTCTCTCTAGTGGAACTTTGAAAGTTTTTATTCTACTAACATACTTCTTCTAATTCTAAAAAGCTTCTATTCATTCTATCTGCTACTCCATTTTTTGGGGAGTTTATATAGAATAATATTAATATTTGATACCATTATTTCTCATATATGTTTGAAAAAATATTTTTTGTTAATTTGATACCATTAAATGTTCTCAAATACTTTATATAATCCCCAATTTATTTATCAATTTATTTTTTTAAAAACTTGAACATTTCAAAAGCCTCTGACTTGTGTTTCATAAACATGATGTTATTTATCCTAATGAATTCATTAGTAAAGTTGATAATATATATATATATATATATATATAATTTTTTGATTTATATAACATTGGAACAAATAAATCAGAATGAAAAAGTTCAAGAGGCCTGGTAGACTAAATTTCAACTTTTATATGACTTTTATTAGTCATCTTTCTTTACTAACAAGTAATAAAATCATATTCCTATCTTATTTTTAATTATGAAAAATTTCATACAAAATCAACTTTATAAATTATGTTCATCTTCTTCAACCCATTGTGGCTAAGTCTTGAGTGCCACAAATTATTCTCATCTTCAACACTTAAGAAACTGGAGTTGTTAAATTATATTATTTGGATGATATTCCCCTTGGTTATTTATCCTTTTGTAATAAATTTTACATCCTTAAAACATTTCATAAATAAATAATATTTTTTGCAAATTAAATATTTTACATCATAAAAAATTTTACTTACATTAAGTAAGTTATGTTTTCACCCATCAATAAGAAACAATTCCTTATATTTCATCATTTCTTCTTTAATCTAAGTCGTTTTGATTCCTCCGAATAATAAGTAATTATCGTTCCAAAATATATCAGAACCTACATCATGACTTTTAACATTTCTTGATATTTTTGAATCAGTTTTAATGTTTGTAGAATAACCATTATCAAGTATCCATGGTTTTTTTACATTATTTCAAGGCAGTCTCAGCAGAAAAGGCTCATTAATAAACTTTTTTCTTTCCTTCTTCCTTTTATTTTCTTTCATATAAAACATTTCCAAGAAGAGTAGTCATATATTCTTAAAAAATATTCCATGTTTGATCACACCTTCCAAAACAATCTTCTAGATAGTCAAAATGATTCTTCATCAGAGAATTTCTAATAACATGATAATTCAATTTTTTAAATTTCTGTAAGTTAAAAAAGTTACTCATTATACTTTGGCTATTTCTTCAACTCTGATCAATCCTTTTTGAAGAAAGAGATTTTTTATTCAAACAATTATAACCCATATGGCTATATATTATACAACACCAATAAATCCATTCAAATAATTGTTTTCTATTGAAGTAAGATCTTTTTTCTATAGAAACATTTTTGAGGTTGATAATTTCTTTATGCACAAACAATATCTTGATCTAGATCATATTTTATCCTGAGAAAGTTTTCATATATTATTGATGAAATTGGTTTCTCTCATCCTCTATCCACACAATATTCCCTATCACTTTTTCTAGAACCTAAAATTTTAGGAAAATCATATGAAACATTACTTTTTGGTGGGGAGGATTTCACCTGATTCTCAATTTGACTTCTCTCAATGACTTTAGAATTCTCATATTTTATTTTTGAATATTGTTTAAATTTTTTATTCATATTTATTATGGAATTTTTAAACTCATTAAGTTTATATTGAAACATATTAACTTATTCATCCTTAGAAAAAAAATTCTTATTGATATATTTAACAATATTTCCTTGTTCAAAAATTATTAATTTTTATCCTAAAATCTTCTGAATGTATTCTTCCTCCTTCTTGATGACATATTTTCATAAATTAGAAACTTCTTCAATAATATTTATTCATCACTCTAGTTTCTTTCTTGAGAGTTCCATTATTATCAAGAAATTCAACAAGGACTATTTTAAGTTGAAACTCTCTGTATGATTCTTCACCACCTTATTCACTATCTGAGGAATGTTATTTTCTCAAAATTTTCAATAATTGTTCTGAATATTATGAACATTATTCTTCCAAATAATATCTATTAGTTGAGTCAAATTGAAATTTCTTACACATAAATATTATTTTTTCCTTCGATGAACTCATTCTTATAATTGTTTGGTGAATTTTATTCTTTATATCATTTGTTCCACTTACTCCATTGTGATTTTTCATCAAATTCATCTCGATATTCTATTGATTCTTTTTGGGGTAATTCATATCAAAGTGTCTGATTCCACCACACTCAAAAAAATTAAGAGAAATATTACCTCCTTACGTTACTCTTCCTCTTTTGTTGTTCTTAGATATAAGAGACATGACTTTTTCATTCAACTCATCATCCTCTTTATCTTTAAAATCATAAGTATCATCATCTTCAACATCTTTAATTTTCATCTTTCTTATAGCTTCAAAATCAATTTCATCTAGCATCTTTTTTTTTACATTTGATTTTTCCCATTTCATATGAAATAATAAATCTCTGAAATTCATCAACAGATACATTTTCCTTTAATTCTAAATATGAAATATTTGAATCAAAACAATTATGAAATTTTATCACGAGTTTCTTCGCAATTTTAGAATCTTGAAGGATATCTATAAGACCTCTAATGTTGCAGAAAATTACATTTACTCTAATGAATCATTCCTCAATGTATTATTCATCTCTAATTATTTTATATTCATACTTACTTCATTATATTTTTTTTTCTTCCTTCACTTTAGTATTTTCCTTTGAATATACTTTCCAACTTTCCCCACATACTCTTTGAAGTTCATAAAAAAAATTTATAGGGACAAAAGGATATCATTTCGATACTTTCTATAAAATTTTATATTTCTCTTATTAGAAATGTCATAGTATTATATTTTTGATTAGGATGAAAACTAATAATAGTTTTATCAATAACATCAAGACTATGAGATAATAGATAAAAAACAATCCTATTTTTTCATCCATACTAATTTTTTTATTAAATTTTGTAATTCCTCTACTATTGATAATATTGAGACTATCGATGATTAGGATTCAAAATGAACCTGGCTCTGATACCAATTGACGTTCTAAAGTATTTAATAACAACAGAGTGGGGGGGGGGGTTTACTAAGTATCCCACTTTTATGTGATTAAATACTATTAAAACATAAACCTTATAACCTATTAGAGTTTATATCTTTTTTATATTCTAGTAAATACTCTTTCATGTAAAATTATAAAACCATGTAAAGCACATGATATTTACATAGTTTATTATCAGTGTGAGAACCTGCATTCTTTCCATATCCTCTCCCATGGGACAATGGACATTCATTATTTTTAATAAGATAATAAAAATTGTGAAAAATACCATTAGACACCTTCTATCTCAAAATATAAATGAACATAATGACTCATGTTTGATTGAAAGGTTTTATTACAAACAATTTGATCCATAAAAGAAAATATCATTATACAATTCTCTAAAAAATTATGTTTGAAGCTTCAATCTAATGACCCTAGGTCTGATTGCATCAGTTCAATAGACTCATTAAGATGGACTCACTATGATGAACCCTTTTCTAAAAATTCACTTCTCAAACTTTTCTAAAATTTTCATTGTAATCTTCCTCTATCTAGAAAGAAAAAATTCAGTTTTATGGTCTTCTAAAAAGATCAATTTCCATAAAGATAACATTGACAAGAATTATGCAGTGCTCTTCATTTTTCACTCTAATAAAAAAAATTAAAGTACAGATATATTTTGATTCTATTCATAGGAATCCCATAAAGACGACGGTAATAAACTGAAAAAAAATTCCTACTTACTCAAATTTTAAATCTCCAAAAAACACTCATATTTAAACTTCAACTTTAACCATTTCAAAAATTTTCAAGATATGAATCATCATGAGTATTCTTAGTAATAAGCCTTCTCAAACTTCCAAACATTTCTTTAGTATGATGAAACTTCTTCATCTCATTTTGATGTGACTTTGTTTCCCTACTCATTACGATCTAACGTTTTTTCTCTAATCATTATGATCTAAATTTATTTCGTTACTCATTATGACCTGACTTTCTTCTTCTACTCATTACGATATGAATTTATTCCACTTCTCATTACAATATGACTTTCTTCCTCTCCTTATTATGATTTTACTTTTTTATTATACTCATTACAATATAAATTTCTTCCTCTGCTCATTACGATTTGACTTTATTCATCTACTCATTATGATATGAATTTCCTTCTCAGATTCAATCTATTTTAAATTCCTACTTAGATTCAATTTGATTGCATTTCCCACTCAAATTCAGTCTAATGGAACTTACTCTGAATCATTTTGATGAAATCCTAATAAAATTTTAATTTTCTTTATGATGGAATTCTAATATTGATGGAATCTCCACTATAAAATGTTGAAATTATTCAAACCTCATCATCTATTACTCATTCAAACTTCTGAGAACTTCTATTCCTTGTACCTCTTTATACGATGCAACCATTTTAATGATTCTTGGAACTGATACAATCTTTAACATTTATCCCTTTATTGAAAAGATTTTATCATGATATTTTTCCCAATTTATGAGAAATTAAATATTTGAAGATAATCATCTAACTTCAGGTTATAATGTTTAAGAACTTTATCACTCACGATATCCCTATATTCCTTCAATATCTTCAGCATCATTCTGACTTCTTCATTCCATGACATCTAACATCCTAACCAATGTCGATTCCATTGAATCTTTAACATTATGTTGATTTATCTGAGTTTGATGGTGCGTCTGATAAAAAAATTTATATAACATCTATCTACTCTCCCTTATACCTTCTACATACGGTACAACTCAATCATAAAACATGTGTGTAGAAAACAACTTTCTTATACTCAAAAAATTTTCTCCCCATTTGTGTTTGGATTCAAAAATTGATCAACTTTAATATTTCATATAAAAACCTATTTAGGTGGTCAGGGTCTAATCCCAAAGAAAAAAATATTCTTTTAGAAAAAGGTTAGTTTTCAAAAAGTACAAAACTTTGTTAAAAACCAAAATATCAAGATGATTATTCAAGATGGTGCCTATCCATACTGATTTATGGGAACTAGATATAGTATATTATCATTATTTTTTACCATATTATATTTCCTTAATCAACTTTTCTCAATGAAAAGTGTGGCTTTATTTTATTAATCACATGTTATTTCCCATTTTAGTACATTCATCAGATTGAGAACCATGATATAAAATGAATCCATTTTAAATCCAAAATTTTTAAGGTTTGAAAATGGTAAATATTAAATACACAAATAATTTATAATTTTTTTTCAAATAAATAAATCATGATTGAAACAATAGTACTAGTGACACCACAATATAATGGTGTTGTGGAATGGATGAGTTGGACGGTGAATGAGAGATCCCAAATCATGTGATTGTATTTTGGTTTTAAAAATAAGTTTGGGGTATAATTAGGGAATGTGAAAACTTATTTCATCAATAAAATCAATATATATTGATGTGTAAGGAATTTATAATTGATATTTGGACCGATAATCTGAATGATGTATCAAACCAAAAAGTATACAAAAGAGTCACCTATGTCCCTCTTGGTGTAAGTAAAAGGGTAAGATGGAAATTAATCACAAGACATGTTTTTATAGGGTGTAATGAAGAATAATTTTAATTTTGGAATTGGGATCATGAGAAACAAAAGGATATTAGATGTTAAAATTTATTATTTAATGAAGGGACCATGTATATGGATCAACACTAGTTGAGGACACTATTTATAATAAGGAATAAATTTAATGTGACTATGTGAAACTAAAAGTAATTCTAGAAATATTTTTTATATTAGAGAGTAAGGATCATCTATGGGTTCATAAATTCCATACTAATTTGTAAGAGAGCATATTTTTATGTTTCAAAGAATGAAGGATTTACTGTAATTTTCAAACACTACTAAAGAATGGATGGTTCTTCAAAAAGAATTATTTGATTCTCAAGTTGAATTTAAAAGGTTTAAATGGTTGATATGATAAATTAAAAGGTTTTAATCAAACATACATCATTTTAATCTAATATATTTTGGATAAATTGAAATCCTATAAGAGATGGAATGTCTGAGGGACTTATAATAGTGGAAGTTGGAAATGAAGGAATAAATGATTTTCTAGCCTGTGAATGATACATGGAAGTATGGGATTCTACTATTGGGGAAGTGAGAAATTATAAATATTTTATTTTCTAGTTAAAATAAGAATTATATTATTGGAAATTATACAAGTAAATATTTATTGTTGAATATTTTAAAAAAATAAAAGGATTTATTTTAAGAAAATATTTTACCAAATTGTAAAGCAAATACCTATTAAAAATTACTTGTAACAGTTTCATTATAACGTATATAGCTTATAAAATTAGATATTAATATTACATTCCATGAAGGAGTTTTGGAAGAGGAAATTTATATGGAGAAAGTAGTAGGTTTTAATGAAACAAAAATAAATTGAATCTTGTGTGCACGCTCAAATGTAGTTTGTATGGGATGAAATAGGTACCCAAAAATGAAACAAATATTTTGATGGTTTCATGAAGATAAATATTTTATCTTGTAAAATGTTGATCATATTTTTTTACCTCTTGGTGTTTAGTGGTAGTGATTTTATTATAATTCTATTGTATATGGGTGATATTATCTTAGTAGGTTCAAAGATTAATCAAATATTAATGATGGATCTAGCCATGATATTTATGAAAAAAGATATTTGAGCAATGAAAAGGTAATTTGGGATAAGGATTAGTAGAAACTAGAAGATTTGAACTATGACATTTTCTAAGTTTTACAATATATGGAAGGTTTTGGAAATATTTGGTATGTCCAAATAAAATCTCATTTTTACCCTATTGGATGGTTACTTCAATTCAACTAAAGAGAAGTCAACCATAATAGATTATAAGGATAATTAAAAATAAAAATGTTTCATTTGAATTAATGGATATAGGCCTGATGTTTTCTATGGTTTTTTGTATTATTAACATTACATATTTAATGGGAGTTATCAATAAGATCATGTTGAATATATGGAAGTAATGTTAGTAAGTCATAATGTGGAAAATTTAATATTTCAAAGGGTGTATGGTAATATTACCAAGTTTTATAATATATAATATAATGTAGGAAAATATAGTTACATACTTTATAGGATATGTGAATAATTTAAGGTGTATCATCGACTATGTGTTCATTTATGGTAGAACGGTGATCATATGGATGTCTAAAATATAACCAATAGTGGAAAAATTATGTATATAAATGGATTATATGCTGGAAATAGATTTTGGGAAGTATTTTACATTGTTAAAGGGTATATTAGAGGAAATTAGAAAATATTTATAGAATGATATGTTTTTATATAACATTCATAGTGATAAAAATCTTGCCACAAATACAAGGTTCCATTCAATGATGAAGCATATTCAAATGAAATATAAATTCATTGGGATAATGTTTTAAGATAAAGACCTGTAAATATCAAAGATTAATAGGAATTAAAATTTTATAGACATAATAGAAAAGGTCATTGTTTTGGGATGTCTAAGGTAGCGTTATGCCATAATGGGACATCGATGATATAAATAGATGAAAAGATTATTTAGGTCATATAATTTGAAGGGGGGATTTTTTAAAGGTGGATAAATATAAATTATTGAAATCATATTTTAGTAGAACATTTTTGGGGTATTAATCATGTTTCTCATCTTAAAAACTATTTGGTCAGGTTTCGATGAGATCATCTAGAAAGTAGGTGGAGAAATCATGAATAGTTAACAATTTAAAATTAAGAGATCAAGGATGGGGTGTTGTTAGGCGGAAAATGGGGATTTTATCAATTATAATATATAGTTGGGTGGTTTATTTCTAGCTTCTATAGTATTGTCAAGTAATCCATTGTAATTAAGCATAGTAGTAACACGTGGTAAAGGAATATTTGAATATTTCATGTGCTAACTAAATGTAATTAGTTAGAGTTTCTAATTTTTTTATAAATAGGTGGTTCCATGTTTGATGTTTCAAGGCTGAATCCATGTTGATGTTGCAAACACAACACTATGTTCTTCTCCAAGTTCAGACATAACCCCACTAGAATTTATGTAATTATATTTTCTCTGAAATATTTTTATAAAACACCAAATATTTTGTGTTAGAAAATTGTATTTATTTACATTAGTATAAACTATAAATAACAATGTATTTTTAACCAATTATGAATGTTTATTTAAATATTCTGAAAAGGAAATTTTATTATTAATGATATGTCATTTTTGGGTAGTGGGAACTCTTTCCATCATATTTTAACAAATAAATTAAGTAAAATATTTTATCATATATAAAAAATTTATGTCATTGTATTATTTTCAAACTTGTTATACATTTGGATCATTAATAAACCATATGTATCAAATAAATCATCTCATTTTATTCAAAACAACTCATTGTTTATAATTAATATTCTTTTATAGAAGAGAAATAAAATGGGACACATTGAAATTATTTCAAAAAAATTACTCTAATAATTGAGGTCATCTATTTGACTTATTGATGAAACAACCCTTTGATTCATCAATTAAATAAAATAATAAATCTTTGTCCATAATCTCTTACTCAATTTTTAACTCCTATATATTTATAATAATTATAAAATATACATTTTATATCATATACCCTTCAAAATAGAATAATTTATTTATATTACATTACTACTTGATGTGGAATTTCAAAAGAGTTTATTAAACATCTTTAAGTATTCCAAAAAATTTATTCTCCAATTTTTTATATCACAATATTGAAAAAATTTTATTTCATCTAAAACATTCCCTTTTGAATTCAAATAAGTTGGTGTGGGTTTTCTAGGACCTCCCTTATTCTTCTTATTCGAGCAAGAAAATTTACCCTTTAATTTATAAACCATCATCATGGAATTTAAGATTATTTAACCTATGTTATACCAAAAAATATTAATGTGATTACGGTATCAGGTAACCTTTTTTTGAATTCATTTATTATTTAGTTCGTAAGGAAATATTATAACCCTTTTGAGAGTTATTAAAAAAGATGCCTATGGAAAAATCAAGCTTGAGTGGTGACCTTAGTCTCTCTGTGTCATTTGCATACACAATCATATTGAACACATGAGTTGAGACCAAAGAACATTCATCCATATTACACCAAAAGTGTGATTTAGAGACATTATATCTTTTATGTCATTATTTTTCTTGATATAACCACTTCATGGTTTTTTTATTTTATATAAATTAATCTATTTTCTCAATTTTTATTTGGATAGTTGGTTTCATTGATATAATCATAAATTTAGAGACATTAATAGAATCTTTACTATGATTACTATAAACATATTTCTCTTTTTTAATATCTTCATTAGAAATTTATTTTTTAAAATAATTTTCTCTAATCCATGGAAATTTCATTCTTCCCTGAAAATATTTCTCAAACTCTTATACTAGTTAAAGTAGTTTATGATATTATGATTATAATTTTCAAGAATTAATCTCAAAATGAATATTGATTATGATGTCATTTTTATAAATAGAAAATTTTTATATTAGATGAGTATCATATTTTATAATCATTTAAAAAATACTTTTATTAAATTTCATTCCACTAAATGATAACCCCTTTAACATTATTAAAATTATCTATCCACCGCATATATTCCATTAGGAGTTATACTAGAAAAGATAATATCTTAAACAATGGAAAAAATATATAAATTATTTTATATATTATTCTTAAATAGATGACTGGACTACTCCTTGGATGAATACTTAATATGGGTTGTCTTAACATTATTCATCTGGTATCCTAACCCTAAGGGTTTTTCAGAAATAATTATAATTCAAATATCAGGTAAATAATAGGAACCTAATAATTTTGTTTACCAATATCCCATTATCATTGTAAAATATAATACATTGGAACATAACTATTGGAGTCACCAATACAAAATTATCAATATATTGATGAGTGTTTGATCCTACAGGAATCTAACACAACATTTTTTTAAACAATTTTAACATCTCATCATCTTATATCATGTATTAACTTTACATATGAATACTTTTAATTATTTAGTTTTTATATCTTATACCTTTAACCAAATTAATATTTTTCAAATATATTAATATATAAAACTTTATATAACTTTGGATTGGTGAAAATTGTATATAATATGATATAAATATATCTATGAATATCCAAATAAAATTCATGCATAAGATATGTGAAACCCATACATATAATGGATTATATTCATAATTAAGAAAAATATATAAAATATCTTATATTATTATAGATGTACTCAATCCATAATTTTTTAGATTAAGACTAAGCCCCTAGATATATATTTTTGTTCGAGTTTAGGATGAGACATAAGACCTTCCTCCCACCTCACACTCTTTGCATCGATGCCCTAGCCCAATGTCAGCGTCTCGACCCCACTCCCAGAAGAGGGGGGAATCTTTTCTTATGTCTTATTATAAGTCTTGAATTTGATCCTCTACCCCATTCTCAAACCCTAATTTCAAAGGGATTTTCATCCCATATCAGTATCCCAAATGTCCCTGATATCTTTAAGGTTGCACCTCAAATATCAATTTTTGTTTTTGGAATTAAATGAATCCTTACCTCTTCTTGATAAAATGATTGTTTCTCAATTTAGGTCACTCTTAACATCAATTGATACTTTTTATATGTGTGGTTTTGGATCCTTGTTTTTGAAAGAATATAAAATTATCAGTCTTCTTGATAAGGGGCATGTAATGATCTGTTTTTCTTCAATGGAGGATTTAATCTTAGCCCAGTCAAGAGCCCCACATAGTTTTAAGGGTATCCACTTTTATCGCTTTTGGTATACCTATGACATCCCAATGAAGAGAGACACTCCTACTACATCAATATGGTAGGTCTCCATGAACTTTTGCTTCCATTCCAAAATCTCATAATTATCTATTTGTTAGAAATTTTGATGGGTTGCTATTTTTGTTTGGATAATAGGATGAGATAGGTTTACCACCTGATCTCACCTCACATTTGTGTTTAGGTGGATGCCTCCATGGCACTAGTGGGATGGATTTGGATCACTATTGGGGAGGAATTGTGATTTAATAAAGCTATTGTTTTTGAATATATGATATATATTTATACATCGTGCAAGCATTTTGGTGGATGACCTTCTCATAGTCATGGGTAGAATCGAGAGGATCATGGGGTCCAATTTTTATGACGAATGGTTCTGATGCCACTATGATATCTCTATACATGGCTGGGTATTTTAAATCAATTCCATCTCAGATGGAGGCAATGGATAAGAATTATAATACGAGGATATTAGATTTATTCAATCGCTTGAGAATCAATTTGGATGTTCCCAATCTACTTCAAGAGCCTCTGGTGCTAGTGGAATGCATGAGAGTGGATTTGGTCTTAGATCCTAGTCCCAACTCTAATAATTTCTTATCTTATTACGTGGTAGTTCACTCATTAAGTGTTTAAAATCTAAGAAAATTGTTTCAAGTTTCCAATTAGAAAGGCACTTATTGCTGTGTGGTTATAGTGAATCAATTTCAAGGATCAGAGGGATGGGAGGATGTAGTGGATTAGACCAGCCATAGTAGAGAGATGCCATTTTTAAAACCTAAAATCCGATTTGATGCCTTGGGATCTTCAGAGGTGGCTCTGGATATTTCTGATTTTTAATGTGTAGAGATAGACAAGGTGGGTCAAGGTTTACCTGGGGATAATTCATGTGATGAGTCCTACAGTACATTTTCTGTTGAAAGTGTGGATGATGATCATAGTAGAGGGATTTACATTTCATGGAAAAAATATGTGGAGTATGGGTTCTCGTGACTCAGGAGGATGCATTCTAGTCAAGGAGTAGTCTATTAATGGTATGAAGGATAATTCCTACCTTCCTAAACCAATGGATACCATATCGTCCTCGATGTTGAGAAGATGGGAGACTATGAGGACCTCTTCTTGCATCGATCAAGGTTCCAGAAGTAAGCCTTCAAAAGAAAATGAGAAGAAATATGAGACAATGTTTATGGCTTGTGTGTCTGCTGGTAATGTTAAATTGTTGGCTATACCTGGAGCTGCAAATTTTGTAAATTGAAAGGACAAGTTCAACCCACATAAGGGTGTCATTCTTATCCAGCAGTGGGAGATAGGTGAGAAGGATGATTTTAATGGGAGAAATATGGTGTTTATTATGAATTTGGAGGAACAAATGGTAGGGAAATCTCTTGACAACAATGCCACATAGGAGGAGGCAGACATGATGATGTAAAGGATGATTCACATTGATACAAATGGTAAACAGTGTTCTTGGATCAACAACCAAGACCATATAATGATAATATATTTTGACAAAGAAAATATCAATAGAGAGGAGTATATCCAAGCCTGGGAAGAATTGGCTTATCAATTTTAATACTTTTTAAAGGAAGATCAAGGAACACAGGTAACAACGCTCTCCAAGAAAATATTTTCAGAATGTGATTCTAATAAAAATGAATCAATTTTTTTTATTTCATAAAAGTCCACTATAAGGGAAAAGTGGTAACTATGCCAGTCTGATTACACCATACATATTCAAAATTTAAAATGGGCCTAAATCAAAATTCCAAATGAAGGAAACTGCCAAGAAAATGAAATCCTGTAGATCACACACCATCAAATAGCATGATGACATCGCCACCACCACAACTAGTTGTCATCATCACACCATCATCATCCCTTACCAAATTTGACCCACCATCTCCTGAGTCACCTCCTTTTCGGAGAGAAAAAACCATCATAGAACCACCCACCATCGCACACCCGCATTGTCATCAAAAAAACCTCGTCGCATCGATCTGTTGTAAACTATATTGCCTTGTCTTTAAACTTCTTCACCAAAAACATCATCAACATCACCAAAATGCTACCATACCTTGTCGTCGTCGATTGACTGTCGTTATCATCTACCTACCAAAGCCACCCGCTCAACATCACTTCTTAAAGAACCTTGGGTACCACCATGAGCTCCACCTCAGAGAGAACGGTAGAAGATTTGATATAGAAATGATAAAAAATGATCTTTGTAGGAGAAAACTGCTGCAAGACCATCACTTCAGGACCACGAACTAGGGATGCCATCCACATCACACCACAAAACCTCCCTATGCCGACACCACACCACCAACACTCCAAAGTTGAATAAACAACAGAATGAAAAAAATGCCCAACCTAAAAACACACAAACTCACCAAGAGCATGAAATAAATAGAGGGATTTGAATCCTTGGAGGAAATAAAGAAAAATCCTTCAACGTAAAAGAGATGTGAGGGGATAAAACCCTAGAAAGAACCGGGTACTGAAACCCTGAATGAAAAAGACCGGATATGCCCAGATGAACCTAAAACATCAAACCACAATCCCAAAACCTTTATATAACCTCCACTCTAGATTTAACTAGGATAGGAGCAGTGGGAATTGAGGCCAGGGAGCAGTAAGGCGAGCCGAGATGATTGACCTAGAGATTAGAAAGGAAACCAAGAAACATCGAAAAAGAAATAAGAGAGGACCTGGTGATATCTCAACGCCACTGGGGAGGGACCCTTGGAGGATGATGAATCTAAGCTGAAAGGAGAGCCTGAGAGCACTCATGGAGAGTGGGGACTCATCCTCTTGATCCCTATGACATCTTGATTCTAATAGTCTTAAGCTATGTTTCAATGAGTTTTTGATATCTTATGGTGTTTTTAAACCTAGAAAAAAACAATTCATTTCTCACTTTCTTCCATAAAAGTGTTTTGATAATAAAAATAAAAAATTTACTTCGTAATAAGCCCATGTACTAGGGAAAATTCCAAAAAAAGGCATACTATCCATAGATCAATACAGAAGATAGTATTTAATTCTAATACAATCCTAACACATAATAAATTTTATCATAAAAAACATTTAATATTGAGTTCATAACCCATAAAAAATAACTTCTTGTAAATATGTAGTGTTAACCACATATTCCCCTTCATGTGTACATGGAAAACATAATATAGATACCAATATTGATAGGTTAGGTATATAAGTTTTCTTAGTTGGGATTTATAACAAAAAGAGTAAAAGATGTGGGAGAAAATATGTGAATGGGATTGGTGGAAAATTATAATATAATTTACCTAACCTGAAGTAAATAACCAAGGAATCAATTCCACTAATAATGAATTACACTTTTTGGGGAAATTGAGATCAATTAAACATACCTATTTATTTCTATTATTCATTAAAAATAAATGTGAAACCACCACTACATACCTATATAAAGTCTTTAAATCTTCCCCCATGCCATTAATATGAATATGTAGGTCACCATAGGTTTTCTTAACTCTCCTAAATTGAAATAATGAATTCAAATTTTAGTGGTGTTAGTTCTACCACTACCCCAACCATATTGGGTTTATAGTTTTTTTAAATAAAAAAATGTGTGTTTTTTAATTTCTAATGTGTAGGGTTATTTGCCTCTAAACTAACATTATTAAAATAATTGGTGTTTTATCTTTAGTGATCTAGTGTGATTTTAATTCTCATGTATACTTCATACTCAAAAATCATTGTATAGCAGCAATGTTTTTGATACTCAATGGGTTGTGTGAGTTTTGATTTTTTTTCTCCATCACACATACACACACACATTAAGAACTCTCTAAATACCAATAAGATGAGAACTATTTTTAGGAGTTATAATCAAGACACAAAATAGTCTCAATGTTTAAACACAATAATATAAAATTAAATAATTTATCCACATTAAACATTTGAAAAACATTAGAAAATCATAATACAATATATAATTGAAGAACAGAGGAGAGGAAAGCTCAGGGGTCATATGATAATATATAACTAGATCTACAATATTGATTATGATATCCTCCATCATTATCTTACCTTTGAAAATAACTCTTTAGTTCAACAAAACTCTAACTCGAGCTTGTACGCTTCTCCTTCCAGGGGGTCAAATGTTCTAGAATACTTTTAATATTTTTCATTCTACACTATATCTGAATCCTTGAACATAATTTATGGGTTTCATAGATCCATTATATCTGAAAATTGTTGATTTGTGTGAATGGTCCTTGTGGAAAATGCTTCTTCATTATTTTTTAAGAATTAGTTTCAGTGATTAACCCTTCATTTCTCCTCTATCCATCATCTTCCTCCACATAAACTTTTTATTGAAGATTTACTTGACTCAGTTAACATATAGTACAAATCTAACTAAATGGTTCCCTAAATCTTATTACATTTGTTCCATGTGAAGGGTACTTTATATCAAATAATCTACCTTTACCAAAAATTTTCTAGGTTATCCACACATTCTCAAATTTTTTCACTATATGTTATACTCTTATATCGCTTTATAATCTTCCATTTTATCATACATGATATTTTGGAACTTGGATTTAATCTCCCATAACTAATATTTACTCTTTAATATATAAAATTTTAATCTTATGTAAACATTGGCATTTTTAAGATAATGTTACACATACATATTATTTTTTCATTTATTTTTACATAATTGGTTTCATCCACTGGCTCTATAGCAAAGGTTTTATTCATTCACAACCCAACCAAAGTCCAATTTAATAATTTTTTCTAGGAAATCTTTTATTATGTAAGAATTTATTTATTCACATGTAACTAGTTGAATAATTGGGTTACTCTTATACAGCTGAAAACTCCCTTGATTTATAATTGTGCTTTCATCGTCCAACCTTATTACTTTTAAAATAAATGAAAAAAATTTCACTAAATATAAATAATTTTTAAACAAATAAATAATAAATTCACATCAAAATATACAATCATAAATATCAAAATATATCCACAAAATAATTACATATAATATAATTTAAATTTTGAAAAAAATCTATAAAAAAATGTATCTGAATATGAAATTTTATATTAAAAATGATAAAAAATTATCTTAACAAATTCACCCAAATTTGGATTTAAAATTAATTTATTCATAATTTTCTAAATAAATAAACAACTGTTAAACTAAATTAAATATATTTGGTTTCTAGCATAAAATTTCACAAAATTCAGTAAACAATTATAGGATTGTTTTAAAATTTTAACTAATCGAGTAAAAAACCATGATTTTAGTATATTTTTCTTAAATATTTTTTTCAAAAACTTGTTTCATATGCAACAAAAAATTAAAAGAAAACCTTGTAAATTTTTATAAATATAAAATATATCCATTATAATAGATCTTTTGAATTGACCAGTATAAATAAAACAATTCACATCATGAAATCTATAGAAATTGCATCAAGAAGTTGAAGACTTATTTAAAAATCTCATTTATAAGAGATTGAAAATAATGTAGAATCACTAGGGTTTTCCCTATATTAATCATCTATTGAACTTCAATAATTATGAATTAAGTGATATAGCATGTCATGGAAGTTTAATATCACAAAAATATCAACAAAATCCATTCTAATTAAACCACCACTCACAACTACCACTAATGAATATCTTAATCTTATGTATTATATGGGGGTCTTGAGGTTTTTTAAGTAAAATTAGGATTAGATAAACATGAAATTATTAATACAATAATTTTTATATGTGGTCATTATGATGTATGGTTTTATTTGGAATTAAAAAAAAATATGTTTATTAAATTTATCAAATTTTAATAATGATATAAATATAATATACTGGTGAAATAAAAGTGATAAAAATTTAATAAAATAAAATTAATAATTGACCAATTATGAGTAATTTTAATTTAATTATTCATGGATAATAAAAAATATTTTCTAAATCATTGTATTTTCTATATTATATATATATATATTATTTAAATGATAAAATTTAAAATTTTATAATTTTAGTTTGATATAATAAAGTTAATATTTATATTCATAATTTCAAAATAATATTTGGATTAAATTTTGTGGTTTTTTTTAAAAGATCTTATTTCTATATGAATAGTGAAAATAAATTTTTTATAAATTCTGGAAATTTTATGATATCATTATGATAAAAGAATTAACTAAAAATATATAAATCATTTTTCATGACCAAAAAAATCATTTAATTAGTAAAATACTATATTAATAATTAAAATGATGAATTTATAAATCTATGGTTTATTTTTGGAACCTAAGTTATATTTTATTTTTATAAAACACTATTTATTCCCTTTTCCATTAATTAAGTATCTGAAATGATCCATTCATTTTTGGATTTATTTTAATGTTAAAAATAATATATTTTTTTCATATAAATCCTATAGAAGTCAACACTATAAATGATTTTGGTGTAAGTTCGTTTTTATGTTGAAAATGTAATCTTTTTTAAAACGTTTTTTTAAATTAAAATTAATTTTATTAAAATTGATTTCAACCACCTACAGAAATTTAATATTATAAAATTTGTTTTAAAATTTTTCATCAACATTTTGAATTTATTAAATAAATTCCTTTTCATTTTAATTCATAAAAATAGGTTACCATTGTAAAAGTTTGTTACCACTGTAGAGGTTTAAATGGTTAAAACATGGTTAAGTTAAGAGAAAAAGAATAAAATAAGAAAAAACATATCAATAATTTATTATATGAGTGGATTAATGTCACAATATATCTTGTTTTTAAATTTTGGATAATTTGGATCCACTTTTCATAAATATGACATCTCTTTTCATATTAAGCAACAAATATTTTAAAAATGCCACTTCTCTCAAATAATAAAGGATCCATCTTAAACCCCTCCAAATGCACAAAAAATATTAGAATTCATCTCATAAATCTACCATATTTCCATACCTAATCATCATATCTCATTTTCTTGATCTTTTGGTACCAGTAAGAAGTCCCCAACCTATCATTTCTAAGAAGTCCATCAAGAGGAGATCCAACCTCTCAACTTAACGGATATATTCTTCGTAATTAATCTTATATAAACTCCATATATAATTACTATAAAATTTGATTAACCACAATAATTTTTTTTGAAACCATTAATATTTAGTTATTTTTATTTTATCACTATAAAGTAGTGTGTTCTTACTCATCCAACCATTATATTTTATTATTGTTTGGGTTAGTTTTACTATTTACATGAAAGTTTTTATAATTTTTATATCATAAATGAATATGAAATCTTAAATAATGGTAATAATATTTAATATTTATTAATTTATTGTGTTTTATTCATTTTTTTAGTTTTATTATTAAAAAATTTATTTACTAATAAATTCAATTCATTTGTTAATTCAATAATCACCAATAAAGAGAACTTTTTAGCATTCAATTAAAACTGTTAATATAAGTTACAAGAAATGAATACAGGACTCTATAAATATATGAAACACATTATTTATATTATAATGAAAATTATATATGTGATTAATCCATTAACAATACTTAAGGATAGAAACTTCCATATTGGATATATGTGATGCAGAATGTTTAACACCCGAAAGATAATTTTAGTAGTAAATAATTAATATATGGGTAATAAAGAGTTATAAATGGATGGTACAAATTAAAATAACTATGAATAAGGTTATTATTCATATAAATAAAAATACTAAATTTATTACTCATGTAATTTACAACATGTCTGACTAAGCATAAGTCCAAGGTAAGAGGTTTACATTTCAATTTCAATTTATTGAGACATGTTTCATATTGTGCACCTATTTTCATTTATATTGTGTATATACTTCCTATTTTACATATTATAACATGAGTATAATTATAATAACGTTATTTTATGGACTTTTTCAGGTTATTTCGTACAAGTTGATTTTGATTTTAAAATAAGTAAACGATTTTATATTAAATTGTTGCATTAAAAGTTTTAAGGTCTATTCTTTTACCAAAATAATTTTATTATATATCCATATTATTTATTAAATTTGAATAATTTTATTATCAATATTTTAATTATTGTTTTCTGTAATTTTGTACTATAGTATATTTTTTAATAATGGTTTTAAAAGTAATAGTTTCATGTTTTTTCAAATGATTTATTTTTTAATTTCATTTTAAAAGAGTGAACAGAATGTAATTTAACATTTACTAGTTGATAAATTTTACCTCTATTATTTACTTTATTAATTATTACTCTTCTATTAAAATTTTTCATTATTTTTCAAATAAAATTTTATCTTAATATTTATGTGTGTTTTTACATTTTAATAAAATTACAAAAAGAAAATTTCATTTCTCGTTATTTTCAAAGTATATTTATAATTATTTTATAAAAGTATTTTTCATCTATTTGTATACACTTTAAGTATTTTTATGCTTCACTAGGGATATTATCTAATGAAACCACCCACCTTATTTCTCAATATTTATTTTGATGATGTTTTGGGGAAATTATTAGGAAAATCATTTCTTTTTTATGAGTTAATTAATCCATAAAGGAACAATGAATTATCATATGTTCTTATGGAATACATAAATAATTTTTATAATTATGTTATTAGTGAAGATATATAAATACCTAAAATTAATTTATTATAGTTTTATATCTCGTGACCCAATGATAATTCATTTACATGATTGGGTTTCTTCACAACTTAATTTGTGGGCATGATTGGGTTTTCTCACATCATAATTCATAAACATGATTGGGTTTATACACAACGTAATGCCTGGGAATGATTAGGTTGTATCAAAATGTTATGATTACCTATAATATTTATTATTCCACATTATCTTGTTATTCCATGATATAATTTTTTCTTTATATAGTTTATGATTATTTTTACATGTTGAAAAACATTTTATATGTTATATGCTTCCATGATAGTAATTTTATAATATTATGATCTCATGGAATGATCTATGATGTTTTATCAATACTTATGAGTACCAATTATGTTTCATTGGTACTTTTAATTATATATATTTCCCATTCTCATATGATATCACATTTTTTAGATTTAACCCTTTATATATCATTGATAATGTTTCCTTTACTAAGCATTTGAGATCACTCCTTTTGTTTCCCACCTCCCCAAGAAATTATATCGAAGAATATATATTGGAAGATGTTTTTTGTGAGATTTTTTTTAGGAGATAGTGAATCAATAATATGTAATATGATTTTAATATAGTTTATCTCCATGTAAAAAAATCCTTTGGGTTGTGGGATTGTGAAAGTATTTTTGTTATGTAATGCTTAACATATAAAATAGATTCAAAATATATTGTGGTTTCACTTGTGTTTACTTAGTTGGTATCTAAGTGGGGTTTTTCTATTTTTATGGATTATTTTAAGAATTATAATAGTTTCGAACTTAAAGAAAATTAAGATGAACCAAAATTGATATATGTTGAATAAAATGTGAACATAAAGTATCTTAGTCAAAGAGTAAGGTTCCTTAGAGTATGAAACACATAAGATGGAATAGTAAAATTTATATAGTTTTTCACACTGGTTATTTTAAGATAATATTGTCTATTAAACATGATAACATATTTTTGTTTTATTAAATGGCTATAACTAAGATAAATTGAACTAATAATCAATGTGAAGGACTATGTAGTGATTTTACCCAAGAGAAACCAAACCGGATTGGAGCTGGAGTAAAAAATATTATAACAATACTCACCTAACTATCTCAAGTGATGAATTATAACATGAACCATTTTTTATTCTAGAACAAACCAATTAAGGGGAATGGTACTATAGATTATTTCATGCGGCACCACCCACATTCCTTTAGTGTGACTTATAATGCACTAATTACTGAGTAATATATTTACATAATAGATAATATATTTTATACTATTTAGTTATCATACCATGAAAAAGTTGTTTTAGATTTCTATCTCTTAGAAGGTGAGGTCAACCAATGGTGGACCCTCATTATGAATATGACGAAAAAATGAGAAAGTTGACACTATGGAATAGGAGTAGTTTAACCAAATATTCTACACCAAATATTTTCCCTAAAATTTTCATAAAAAAATGGAGTGAAAGTTCCTAGATATGACACAAAAGGAGGGTGAATCCATTGGAACCTATGAGGAAAAAATTACGAGACTCATAATGTACACCATTGGTTTTATTGTTGAATCTCAAATTAATATTTATTATTTATTTATTATCACAAAACTAAGTCTTGAAAATGTATTAGATATAAGATACTTTAATAGATATGAAAATATTGTTTAATGTCCACTTAATATTGAAATGAAAACTAGAGACTGTCATCATTCCCATGGATTTAGAGACAAGAAATGGAAAATAGGGGTTCAAATTAACTAAAAAGATAAATCACAATGATGGAATAAAGTTAAAACAACTACATAACAAAACATTGGGAGGAAGAACAGGATAAATTTCCTCCATGTATCCATAAAATGATTTATATGTAGTAAATTAGGCCACCAAACACACAACTACCAAATAAACTAAAATAATACCATTAACACAATGAAAGATAAGAATAACCCAACTAATTAACCACCATCAATTCAAAGATTCAAATGAATGTATTTTGGGAATTTTTAAAATAAATTTCATTATCCAAGGACTATCGGGGATAATATGTAGTAATAACTTCTTAGATGAGGGGAACAATAAAGAGCCTATTAAATAACTTTTTATGAAGTACATCATGATAATGAAGTAGTGAATGTTACACTTACTCTCTACTCTAAACCAATGAATGTATTCTTTTATTTTTGAACGACTCAGTCTTTAATCTAATGAAATTTTTCTAAGAATATTGATCCCCCACCAAACATTCAACACTAAATTATCAGTGAAAACACATGGTGGTACTTTTATTTCAACTAATGTATACAAGTGTTATACAATTTATATTTGTGGTAATATACATCCTATATATATAGTTCCTATTACTTTAGTGAAATTCAATGGGATATTGGGCATAGATTATCTCTCCGTATATAAATCATATATAAATTATTGGGATAATGAAGTCACGTTTTATATCTTTAATCGTCTCATTATCAAATTTTAATGAAATGATAATTATGAACTCCTTTAGAATTAAGATATATAATGCATTTTCTGATACAAAATAATGAGGGAATCTTAGATCAAATGTTTTTAAAAGAAATTTGAATCCAAGGAATTCTCACTAAAAGAGTGTATATTGATGTATTTCTTAATGAGTTTATTAGTCTTCCCTGGGAATGTGAGGTTGAGTTCTCTGTTGAAATAATAACATGTTCTATGCAAATATAGAGGATTCCTTTTTAAATGAAACCCATAAAGGTAGAATATTTATAGAAGAAACTTTTTTGTAATTTGTATAAGGGTTTCATACACCCTTGTGCTTCACCATGGGGTGAACTAGACGTTTTTGTCAAGAAATAAATAGATCAATGCATCTTTACATTGATTATCTCAAATGTAAAAAAATCATGATCATAAATAAGTATTCTTTACCTTATAAAAATTGTTAGTTTAATCACTCATTGGGGCTTAGTACTTTTTACAGACTGACCTTTAATTTAGATATAACCACTAAAGGGTAAAAGGGGAGGGTATACCCAAGATAGATTTATATATAAGGTATAGACACTATAAATTTATATTAATGCATTTCATACTTATAAATGCACCTAACATTATCATGGATATGATGAATAGAGTCTAAATAAACCATCATGATCAAATTTTTTTAGTATTTATAGTCGATATTATTATTTATACCAAGTGTATGGAACCACATGGAAATAATTATAGGATTTTGTGGAAGACATTGAGAAAAGTGAAACAATATATTAAATTTAACAAGTGTGAATTCCAGTTTCAAAAAATATCATTATTAGTTCATGTAATAAAAAGAAAGGGAATACATGAAGATCCATCAATGATAGTGGCTACTAAATAGTGACCTAGATCGATCACTATAACCAAGATCCATAGTTTTCCTTGGATGGATATATACAACCAATGTATTTCTAGAAATTTACCATGGGTATAAAATCCACAAACGAAGTTAAAAAGGAAGGAAATAAAAGTCCTCGGGGTGAGGAATGTAAAGAAACCTTCAAGAATCCTAAGAAGTGGTTCGTAATCACATCTACACTTATATAAACCTATAGTAGATAATGGTTAGTAATATGTATATATATATATTCATCAAATAATTATTTAAGAAACCTCCTCATGAAAAATTGTATGGCTATATATTATGCCTCACATCAATTAAATACTAATGATAAAAATTACACATCATAGAATTTGGAGTTGAAAACTGTTGTATTTTCATCAAATATTTGAAAACATGATCTTTATGGTAGAGAGCTTGATATATAAATATATATTGATCACATGAGATTAAAGTATATTTTGATATAAAAGGACTTGAAAATTCTCCAAAGGATATGGTTGGAACTGATCAAAGATTATGATTTTTCATAAAATATTCATCCGGTGATGGAAAATGGATTTACATATGCTCTAAGAGGAAAGGATTATGTTGCCATATCCATTACAATGATTAAAAGGGACCCAAGTTGTTTTGAATATTTAGAGGATGGATATAGAAATCATAGAGGATGGGATAAAATCCCACTTTTACAAATTTATTTCTCAGCTATCCAACTATGTAAATATTAAAGAATTATAGAATAGAGATATGGAACTATAGAATAAGGTAGAATATTATAAATTTCAACAATAATAAGGATAAAATTATGCTGTATGGATCCCTATTTGGTATCTCATAAAACTATAATTTAATAATAAAGTTTTGGACGATGTTTATAACATGTACTTCTATATTAATCTAGGAAAAATTAATATTTATAAATATCTAAAACAACACTTATGATGGGAAAACATGAAGAGGGATATCGTAGAGAATATATCGCGGTGCTTGGTATGTCAACAAAATAAAGGATAAACATAATAATTCTATGGGGCTTATGAAACCATTTCCTATACTTTTATGGAAGTGATAGAACACCACCATGGATATAATCATCAGTGTCCCTAATATTACAAAAGGGAATAATGTTATTTAAGAAGTGATTGATCTACTCTGAAATTTATCTCAATTTAATTCTATCTATAAAGATATCACACATGATAAAAATTATATGTTATAAATAAAGGAATTGGTATCGATATATTTAATTACAATTTCAATTTTATATTATTTATTTGGAATGTTCACATAAAAATTATTTTGGAGTTTATACAAATCCATAGATATAGAGATTAAATTTATCATGACCTATCAACTTCACACTTATTGCCAAATTGAAATGAGAATTAAAATATTTGAAGTTATGATAAGATTATTCTTAATGGACATCAAATGAATTTAAGGTTAACAAATTTATCTAGTTTTTTATACTAACAATATACATTTTTTAATCTAAATGCTATCGTATAATTGAATATATGGTATGAGATATAGAAATTTGATATACTATGATGAAATCTTGGATATGAAGCAGTAATAACATTATTTTCTCTAGGAAATTATAGAGATGGCTCAAACCGTTTAATAGTATATGCAGTAAGTATAAATTCATTAGAATAGCTATATTGATAATCATCGATAAGATCTAGAGTTTGAATTCAGCAACATGGTGTTCCTTAGAGATCTCTTTGGAACCAAGTTATGAGATATGAGAAGAAGGGGAAGTAGAGACCTAGGTAAATCAATCTCTTTGAAATTTTTTATAGTTTCAGGGTTGTAAATTATCTCTTACAACTGCTAATATATCTATCAAAAGTATAAGATGTGTTTGATATATCATTTTTGAAAAAGTACAGAACAAATCCATAAAATTTACTAAACTTGGAAGTCGTGTAATCATAACACGATATGTCTTATTAGGAATAACTAATGGATATCCTAGATTTAAGAGATACAGTGATTCATAATATGACCAATTGACTATTCAATGTTTTTCAATGAAATTTTAAGTGTGAGGAAGCTACATGGGAATATTAAGATGCAATGATACCAAAGAACACTCATTTGTTTTTGATAAAGTAATGGAATTATAAAGATGAAATTATTTTTAAATGGGTATAATGTAACAAACAATAATTTTAGTATTTTTGTATCAATATTCTTGTTTAATTTCTTGTTGAAAATAAAACACTTAACTACGAAAAAATCACAAAATTTTATAAGTACTATATATGATGGTTTTAATATAGCCATTGAATTATCAATTATAAATAAAATTAATCACATTATGAAATTTATATATATAATAAATATTATTAGTATTATTCCATATGATTATCATTTTTAAAATCTTATAAAGGAGGTGGAGTCACTAGGGTTTTCCTTAGACTAATCCCAATCTGAACTTCAAGAATTCTGTCTTGTAAAGAATTTCAAGAGTTAGATGTTCAAGCTCATGGAAATCATTATGAAATCCATGCTGATTGAAACACCACCTTTTACTACAAAAATTGCATATAAATCCCTTTATGTTATATTTAAAGGTAATTCAATATTTTTAAGTATAAATTATGAGGATAAAAACTTGTAATTATTATTATAGTAAATTTTATATGTTTTCATTATTATATGTCATTTTATTTGGAATTTTTATAAAATGTTATTTTTTACAAAATTCATCACCTTTAAAGAATGATATCAATATAATTAATTGTTGAAATTAAAGGGATAATAAATTAATAACATCCAAGAAATAATTAAAAAATTAAAAGGAATTTTAATTTAATTAATCATGGAAAAACAAAAAATGTTTTTTGAGATTATTGTTTTTCTTATATATTATATTTATTTTATTTAAATGATATATTTTATAATATCTGAATTCGGTTTGATAAAATAAACTAAATTTTTTGTATAAATCATTAAAAAAATAATTTTGAGTAAAATTTTGCAACTTTATAAAAAAATTATTTTTAAGTGAAAAGTGGAAATGCAGTGATTACAAATAACATAACGTTTATGACATATTTATGATATAATTGGTAATTATAAATATATGAAAAAAATTCGTAGATAAAAAAATGAATTTAGGGTTTAAAATATTATATTTAAAATTAATATTTGGAATTTAGAAATCTATACTTCACTTTTTGGATCCTAAGTTATATTTTATTCTAATAAAAAACTATTTTGGTCCTTTTACTGAAATTACATATTTATATTGATCCACTATATTTTTCATTACATTAAATGTCTCAAAAAAATTATTTCTTTATAATAAATTGATAAATTTTATGATAATCAATATATTACGTTTTTTGGTGTAAATTTATTTGTTTGCTTAAAAGAGAATTTTTTTTAAAAACTATTCTTATTGAGTTAAGAGTTCTTTTCATAAATGTAATTTTTACACCTATTAGAAATTTAGTATTGGAAATTATTTTAAAATTTTTTAATAAACCTTTTCAAATTATGTATTAAAATTGATTTTATTCTTAGTCATAAAAATAGGTTACCATGGAAAACGTTTTCCACCGTGGTAAATGTCTAAATGCTTCATAGGTGGTTAAATTAAGAGATAAATCAAAAAATATCAAAAAAAAATTACATTAATTTATTCTATGAGGGTATCTTCAATCTCCTATATCATATATTTTAAATTTTTTTATTTTTATCCACTTTCCATGAATATGAATTCACTTTTTTATTAAGAAAGTAATATTTAAAAAAATATCACTCCACTCATATATAAAAGGATCCCCACTCCACTCCTTTAAAGGTTAAAATAAATTATAATCCCTCTTGTTGATTTTAAATATTTATATTCCTATTAATTCTCTCCCACATTCTTGATATTCTAGTACCAATAATAAGTTATAAACCACTAATTTTTATGTGGTACTTCAAAAGGATACTCAAGCTTTCAATATAATCCGTATATTCTTCATGATTATTATTCTATATCCTCTTAATGTAAATGTTATTTAATATAGTTTATAAATTTAATTTAATGTTTTTAAAACCTTTAATATTCTATAAAAGTTAATTTATCAATATACAATAACATGTTTTTACTTATTCAATGGTTATAATATGTTATTATTTTGTTCAGTTTTACTGCCTACATGAACATTGTTATAATTTTTATCCCATGAATAAAAAATAGAAATTAAATTTAGTAAATAATATGAAATAATTATGAATTTTATATTATTTAATAATTTTGGATAGGTAATATTAAGAATTATTATTTCTAACAAATTTAATTTATTTAGTATTTCTACATCCACAAAATAAAATAATTTTTAAGCATTCCAAGTGAACTATCAATATAATTTCAATGAAATTTATATTGGAATAAAAATATATAAATTATATTATTTAACTTATAATTAACATTCTTTAGTTGATGTATCCATGAACAAGAATGAAGGATCAGAATCACCTAACCAAATCATGTAAGAGAAATGAAACTATTAACACCCAATGATATTTTTAAAAATAAAAAATTAATATATATGTAATAAGGCATTATAAATGGTTGGTATAAATTAAAATAAATAAGAATAATATTTTTATTAATTTTATTAGCCATCTTCAATTTTTTACATAATGATGTTAAAGCATGCCCAATTAACTGGAAGTCCAAGGTAAGGGTTTTTTATCGCAATTTACCTTTATTGATGAATTTTTCATTTTATGCATATATTTTAATTTATATGGTGTAAATAATTCATATTTTAAGGAATATATTAGGAATTTATTTGTACTCATTTATTTTTTACGTTCCTTATCATGTTATTTATTTTACTGTGATTTTATTTTGAAATTCATAAGGTATTTTATTTTAAATCATTTCTTAAAAAGTTTTGAGGAAATTTATTTTACTCCAATATTTTTGTTCCATATCAATATTCTTTATTTTTTATCAAGAATGTTTCTATCTATATTTGAATAATTGATTTAATTTATTCTTAACAGTCTTTGATTTTTTATGATTTTTTTAAATAGAATCTTTTCAAAATTTCCATTACAGTTTATTTTTTATGTTCTTTGTAATGGAGTGAAAATAATTATTTTTAATATTTACCACATGATAAAATATTTCCCCCATTATGAATATTCTTTATCATAAATATTATTTTTCAAGTTTCCATTTTTTTCAAAGAAATCATATTTCCCTTATTCTGTGAATTTTTAATTTTTAATTGTTTTTAAAAGTAAAAGTATATTTCTTCTTGTTTTTCAAAGAATGTTTATAATTATTTTATAAAATTATTTTTCACCTATATCAATATAATTTAAGAATTTTTAAACTTCACTTGGTATATTATCTATGGATACTATCCAACTTCTTTATCAATAATTCTTATGATTATGTTTTGTGTTAATTTCGATGCTAGAGATTTCTTTTCCATATTTTAATTCATCTATAAAAGAATTAAGAATTATCATATGTTATTATTCCATAAAAATTATGTTTTATCATTATGTTATGGGTGTGATCCTATATAAACTTCAAATTAATTGGTTAAATTTTTGTATCTCTTGATATAATGACAATACATTGACATTAATGGGTTTTTTCGCAACATAATTCAAGGTTATGATTGGTATTTACCACATCATAGTGCCTTATCATGATTAGATTTGTTCACAACTAAATTCGTGGGTATGATTGGGTTTTCTCACAATGATATAATTCCATATATTTTTTAATATTACACATATTGATGTTATTCAATGTTTTAGTATTATGTTTCCATTTTTTATAATTATTTTCACATGTTTCCAAGCTATGGTATATGTTATATGCATCCATGATACTGTTATTATGATCCTATGATCTCTTTCTATGATCTATGATGTTATTTCTTTAGTTATGATTTTATTTTATGATTCTTGGGTCATTTCAATCATATATTTCTCTTATTCTCATGTTTTCTCATGTGATTATGATCAAAAACATTATGAATCATTGGTAAGTTTTCCTATAATGAACATATAAGCTCACTACATTTTTTTCCACTTCTCAAGAATTTATATGCAGGACTATATGTAGAGATAAGTTTTATATATAGATTTTTTGGGATATTTTTAAGCAATAATGTGTAATATATAGTCTATTTCTAAAGAAACTAAACCTTTGGGTATAGGTATTGTGAGTTTTATTTTGATTTGTAATGTTTAATTTATGAAAAAGATTTAGAATATATACATTATTAGCTAGGGTCGCCTCAAATCACACCCCACACTTAAACCAATGATTTTCCTCAAGAATCATCATCAACATTATCACGAAGAATTTCACTCCACAACATGATTAATCTCTATATTAATTATAACATAACAGTCATGGTTTTAATGAATTATTAATTCTAAAAAATTGAGTATTCACCTTCCATCACTCCTTGAAGGATGTCACTAAAATTTAATACAAGTACTATATCCTAAATTTCCATCTTAAATGTTTAATTTATATTGACATTTTAATTCATTATATATGAAAAACACATCCTCATCCTCTATTATCTACTATGTTTGGTAAAACACACCCCACAAATTTTTTTATTTTTTTATAAGAAATTTTATGCAAATAACCCATTAGTGCATGAATTAATAATATTTAGAACTAAAAAATTTCAATCAACAAGTATCTGTAGAGGTTAAGTGTAATATTCAAGGAATGGAAGTGAAATCAAATACCTAACTCTTAAAAAACTATATGGGTTTTATCTAATCCATAACTAGGGGATTCTAAAAGAATCCTCCCTCAGAACTATATGTGGACATCAAGGCATGAAAGTATCATGTACAACATAATCTTAGATCTAATTTTATCTCTCAATTATTATATTTGTATTGAAGTTTTAATACAAATATAGGTCATATATATTTCAAAATTTAAAAATGTGTTTATTACATCACCCACGATACTCCATGAATTTACACTATCGATTTAATATTTAAATTTAAAAATTAAATCTTGTTCACTATAAAAATTCTCCAACCCACCCAAATTTTGATTTCATAGATTAATTTTCCATATTTAATTATGATCTAATTCATTCCTATTTCATTTAAAAATTAAAATTTGTATGATATCAAAAATTATTCATTAAAATATATATTAGTAACATGTCTCATTGTTCAAAAATAATAACCCGATTTATGTCTGTAACCTATGACATCCCGCTTTTTTATTATATAAATTTTCATTACATGGTACAAATAGAGGATATTTTAAATTTTATTTTATTTGAAAAAAGGTATATAATATTCTAAAACATAAAAAATTATTATAAGATAAACTTGAAATACCTCTTCATGGGTTCACCCTATGTTACATTAACTTCATATCTTATCCTGTGGATATACATCAATGGAAAGGGGTGAGCATGAAGTCTAGTAAGGGAATAAACAAGGGTGACAAAAAAACATTTCATTATGAGACATAACAATAAGAAAATGAAGTATATAAGTAATTAATTAAAAAGGGATATAAAAATAACAATATGAATCATGAAATATAAATGTGGCTACAACATTTAAATAATAAATTTATAAAAATATCCCAAATGTGTCATAAATAAAAATTATGAAGGTTATTCATCATGGTATCCTAAAATATAAAATATCGAGAGATTAAATTATTTACCCAATGAATTGGAGTGCTATCATGGAACACCCTTTGTTTGAATAAATTTTACATAATACAAATATATCATAATAAATCATTTCATTAATAACCTGTGGAGAATCAATAACTGGTTTCTTATCAAGAAAAATTCATACAAAATAGGTTAAATACATGATTATTATGTTATTTTTAACCCACAAAATGGAATTTGAGTTACATATATGTAAATAACAGAATAAAAAATCTGTGTTAAAATATTTTTTAATAAACATTATAAATAAATAGGTTTGGGTAATCAAATAAAATGTAAAAGATAATATCTCATGTAAAATAGATAATTTTGTGAAGTGAATTCAAGAACATATTGGGTATAAAACATGGTTTTAAAAAATCATAAATTTAGAGGGGAAATGGGTATCTCATATATAAAACATAATTTACCATTATGTTTATGATAATAATGTTAATGAAATAGATTATCCATAACATTTAAAATACATATTCAAAAATAGGTTCTTGAATTGAATAGAAAGGAATGATAATTCTCTTAACTTGAAGAGTTATTCCTAAAACTTGAGGATGGAACCTCAGTGGATTAAGGCCACCTTGGGTGGAATAATTGGGTGGTAAACCCATCATTTCTTCATTTTGGATCTATTGGGATATTCTAGAAATACATATACGGGTGGTTATTTATAGTGAAAGTGGATGATTTGTTTGATAATTTCCAAATATAGGCCTTGGCAATATATGTTGTGGAAAATGAAAAATCATTGACCTAAACTTTTTTTCACTTGGTTTCGGACATTTGGAAAACATTTTATGTTATATTAGTCCACTATAACCTAACATATTTTCTATTACTTATTTTTGAAGGAAAAGTTAAGATTCCATAAAGTGAAGTTTTTTAAAATAAAACTATCATTTTTAGACTTTTGAAATTCACATATAGTTTTTGAAATTGACTAAAATATATTGAAAAAATAATATTAATAAAATAACATCTTTAGTTCATGTATTTTGTTCAATTAATTTTCATATAATTATTGCATAAATATGATGTCATAAAATATATTGAAAACTAAAAATAATATTACTTACTAATAATGAAAAAATAATTATTTTAGAAAATTATCTTAAATTAACAATAAACTAATTTTAAAATGGTTATTTCAAAAAAGAATTATTTTATTAAAAACACATCTCTAATTATGATAATTTTAACATTTAAATAAAAAATCCTTATTTTTTGTAGATTTAATTTTTAATGCATAATCAAATGTCTAAAACTTATAAAAAATTCCCTGATCCATTATTAAATTATTTTATTATTTATTAAGTAAATAAATTTTTTAAATAATATTTAATTAAAAAAAATACTTTTTAGAATATCTTGGTTTATTAAAAAAATTAGATATATTTTTTAGAAAAATACAATTTTATTTTATTTGCATCCGAAAATAAAAATTATCAAATTTATTTCAATTGAAAATATATTTTAGTAGAAAAATCTATTATTAAGAGGAAATTTTCAAATAAACATTTTATTTATACAAATAAATTTACAGTTTATGTAACTATGGTCTAGACACATAACCCCTTATTACACCTGCGCACGCCCAAATGGTTAGCTGTGTAGTGGTGGTAGTTTTGTAGGGTGGCTTGACTAACATCGACAGTGTGGTAATATCCAATAATTTGAACTTTTCCCATTGGTGATTTCATTAAAGATTCACTTATTAAATCTTAGAATAGGATTGGTCAAGGGAGAAGCCTACTGATGATACCTCCCGCCCATGTTCTGACAAACCAGCTACAAATGAAATTACTCTACTGGTTGAGGACATCAATTCTTCATTATGCATGAATTATATTTTATCATTACTACTTATAAAAATTATTTATAATGGTAGAATTATGAACTAAGGGATTATTTTCCAACATTAATATTGAACAATAGTCACATTGACCAACTATTATATTGACCAATAGTCATATAATGGTTGAATCACAACATTCACATTTCCATTTATACCATATAAATACCACTTCATTCTTTCTTTAAAAATTCACTAAAATTTATAGTATGGTTATATCTTAATTTTCATAAGATTTTGAATGGTTTAATATTTTTCTAAATTTTTTTCTATGGTAGTGATGATTCTAAAATATTAGGGTGATTCATACTTTCCCATTTTAGCTCTTATATTTTATATTTTTTATTCATTTGTAATTTTAGGAATTTTAATTACTCTCATAGCATACTAATGTAATGATCATTGCTAAAGAGATAAAAAAATTGGCCACTCTTTATTTTGAATTTGTTTGAAATTAAATAATATGTAACAAACTTTTATTATTAAAAAAATATCATTTAAAAATTATGGTTCACTATATTCTCCCCCCATTAAAAAATTTAATCCAGGACATTTCAACTCATTTTATCAGTTGTGAAATAGTGAGGGTACTTTTGTATCATTGTAACCTTATGTTCCCATATTTATTCCTCGTATTTATTGTTCCCCCAAAACACCTTGATGAGGTGGGTAGTCTTTTTGCGTAGAACCTTGTCTCTATAGTAAAAGACCTCAACCGAATTCTCCCCGTATTAGATGTCATGATCTACTTGTACCATATTCATATTTAGTACATGTGATGGATTATGTAAGTACTTTATCAATAGATTTATGTGGAATACACCTTGAAATTGAGAATGATTTGGTGTAAGTTCTAACATATATCCCCCTTCTCTTATGTGGTCAAGGATTTCAAAGGGGCCAATGTACCTAGGGCTAAGCTTCGTATTATTTTGAAATTACATTACTCTCTTCCATGGTTACATATAAAGGAAAACATTATCTCCAACATAAAACTCAATGTCGGTTCGATAGTTGTCAACATAGATCTTCAATCGACTCTTATCATCCTTAATATGTTGTTGGATGGAATGTAAATTTTTTGTCATCTCTTGCACAAGATCATGACGACAAAATCTCTCTCAGTAACTTTATCCTAACCAATTGGAGTTCTACATCACTTTTTATATAGAACATTAAATGGTTCCATTTTAATAATCATGTGGAAACTATTTTTGTATGAGTGCTCAACTAATGGGAGGAATTTATCCCATCCACCTTTAAATTCAATTAATCAAGTTGTCAAAAAAATTTCAAGTGTTTGAATATCCCTTTTAGATTGGACATTAGTTTGGGGGTGATAGGACATATTGAAGTTTAATTAAGTATTTATAGAATCTTGATTACTTATCCAGAATTTAGATGTGAACCTGGAATCATGATCAGAAATGATATAAATTGGAACCCCATAAAACCTCACTATATAATTTATGCATATCATTGAATGTGCATAAAGATATAAATCTTCCCAAATAGAAATGAAATGGGAAATTGTTTCGAGTTGATCCACTATAACCCATATTAATTTTTTTCCTTTTGATGTTCTTTAGAGACTAATGATAAATTCCATGGTGATATTGTCCCACTTTTATGTTGGTATGGGTAGTGGTTGTAATACCCCTTTGTGAAGTTTTCTCTTGGCCTTCACTTGCTGACATGCCAAGCACCTTGTGGGGTAGTCGGAAATTTCCATTTTCATATTGTTCCACTAATAATGATCACAAAAGACGCTATATTTTTTTCCCTTCCATGATGTGTAGAGAATGTAGATATATGAGCTTTATCCATCAACTACTTTTTGTATATGATATATGAGACTCATAGACTTGTAATAAATTTACTACCACTTCTTTATCAATGTTGAACATAGGATACTTTCAATTCTTCACAGCCACAATCTTCTTTTGTAATAAAGGATCTTTTCTTTGATCTCTCGTGAACTGTTTTAGTAATGATGGTTGAAAAATAATGTGGTATAGGGTTGATGATGTCCCTTACCTTATGATTCCCATATCTAATTTTACTAGGTACTTGATCAAAGGATATCCTTGAATTATCATCATTTCTAGTAGAAAGAAGTATTTTCTACCTAATTCATCAACTATATTGTTTTCTCTTTTGGGTTGATAATGAAGTAACCAATCATAGTCTTTGAGAAGCTCTAACCATCTCCTTATCACATGTTTAATTCATTTTGAAAAAAATGTACTTTAATGTTTGGTGTTCTATTTATATATCACATTTATCATCAAAATTATAGTGTCTCTATATTTTTAGATAATAAATAACTAAATATAGCTTCAGGTCATTCATAGGATAATTATAGTCAAGAGGATTTAACATTATATATGAATAAATGATATCCTTGTCATTTTTCATGAGGATTTACCCAAGCCCTTTCAATGATTCCTCACATTAAATATATATTCTTTCTGTGATAGAGGAAAAAGTTAACGTAGGTTCAGTAACCAATATCTTCTTCAATTCCTAGAATCCTTCTTCAAATTTTTTTTCTAAATAAACTTATCCCCTTTTCGAGTTATTTTTCTTTCTGGATTACAATGTTGTGAAATGGTTTTCACAAACCTCTTTTAATATCCTTCTAAACCAAGGACAAAGTGAATCTTAGTTACCATTTTTGGATGGGGTCACTCCTCTACAACCTTTTTCTTCATAGGGTCAAGTGATCTTACTTCATTGGTTACAATGTGCCCCAAGAATGTAAGTTGTTTTTAACCAAAAAAACCATTTTTGAAAATTTCCAAATAAATTATTTTTTTGAGTTCCCAATGTAACCATAAGATGACCCTCATTCTCCTCATGCCTTTTAGATTATATTATAATGCCATCAAAAAAATTAACAATTAATTTATCAAAGTAGTCATTAAAGACTCAATTCATCAAATCCATAAATATAGAAGGAGTATTATTCAAGACAAAGGGCATAACAACAATCTCATAATTACCATATATTGTTAGGAAGGAATTATTTGAAATATATTCTTTCTTCACCTACAATTAATGATACCTAGTAAAAGTTCAATATTTGAGAAGAATTGAGCCCCACACATTTGGTCAAAAAAATAATTAATCCTTGGGATAGGTTACTTTTTCTACATTGAGATCTTGTTACGTTCTCTATAATCAATTCATATATGCCTTGAACCATCCATATTCTTCAAAATGGGAAATGATACAACCCAAGGAGATACACTTGGTCAGATTAATACCTTCTCTAGATGATTTTGAACTTGTTTATTTAATTCCCTTAACTCCATATTTTTCCATTCTATACAGAGTCTTTGATATCATCTAGGATCTAGGTATGAGTTCAATATATATCTCTACCTATCTTTATGAGTGAGGTATAGGTAACTCTTTATGAATTTTTTCATTGTGTTCTTGAATGATGGGGGAATTCTCTATCTTCATACTTTAATTTCATTATCCTTCTTCATTGGTCATATCCGTAAACAAGAAAATGTAAGGTACTTATAGACAAAGATTAGCCAAGATATCTCTCCTTTGAAAATTACTGGAGGTTTTGAATTCAATAATACTAAAATTTTCTTTCTTATATAGTTGATATTATAATAATCGTTTGACAGCCAGTCCATCACTAGTATAGTGTCATATTCCACCATTTGAATTACTACAATTTTTGAGATCACATTACACGCACCAAAGTTAATAACAGAGTTTCTATACATTTTTTATTTTTAGATAATTCCTCTAGTATTATTGACTGATAACTCTAATTCAAGATGTTTATATATTTATTCAATATTCTATTCAAAATTTGATGAAATAAAAGAATTTTTAAAACCAGAATAAAACAAAGTACTTGCTATCTTTGAGAGAACAATGAGTGTACCAGCCACGACATCATTCAAAGCCTCCACTTTATCCATCGTGACATAAAATTATTGACATTTATATCTTGTACTATGATGAGGATGATGGTGGTTTCCCTCCATTATCTTCTGATTTGGACATTTAGTGGAATAGTTCATAAGTTGTACACACTTGAATCTTTGAAATTACGTCTGGACCTTCACCGTATTCTCTATGTTTTTTGTATTGAGATTTTGAGGATTCGCACAGCCATGACATTTCCAATCAATAAGGACTTCTTTCTCCTGATTTTGTCAATTTCCACTCCCAATAACGTAGATCCCTGAATTCTTCGTCCCACATTTGTTTCATAAGGGGATCATCACTTTCTTTCATCATCTTCCATGATCAAAGTTCTTCCCTAAGTTTTTATCCATTTCTCTCTTCTTCTCATTTGACCTATGTGATAACTACATCTCTCCAAACTCCAATTCAACCTTAATATAACTCCACGAATTATATTCATAGCTTTTATAGTCTTGATTTTATATATTTTAAAACATATGGGGTCTCAATCCAATGAATAATCTATAAAACATTCCCTTAGGATCGATAACAAAGAAAGAGGTGTATCGAGCAATTATTGTAAATTTCATCTCATAGATTCCCACAAATTAATTTTTCTTCAATTTTATTACAAGTAGTTTTTTCTCCACCTTATTTCACATCAAATGGTGAAATATTTATTGAAAAACACTCCCCTAAAATATTTCCATTCAATAGCATCGATCTCCACTCTTAGATTCACGGTTCTAATTAGTTTTCAACAGTGATCAACATCTCCTTATAAAAGGTATACTAATAGGGTTACTTTATCTTACTCTAAATAACAAAGTACAAAAAATATAATTTCTATGGAGTTTATACATTTTTATGTAATCAATGGGTCGATAGATCCTCTGAAACAAGGTGGTTGTTGATGCATGAGGTACTCCATAGAAAGTTATTCCCTTCGAGGTGAATATGGTCTCTCGAATTAAATCAAGTCATTATTCATAACTTGAGTTAGTTCATTCAACATTCTCATTAAGTTTTACATTATAGCTTCTAGAAAAATGACTTCAGTGCATCGTTCGTTGCACTAACCATTTATAAAGTTCCTTCTATTTCCCATTATTTTTTAAAATAAGACAAAACATAGTGATAAATGTATTACTTTTATGAATCTCAGAAATTAAAGGGTTTTTATTTCTTAAAAATTCCTTATTAAATTTTTTATTAATATCTTCAAATAAAAATTAAATTTTCTATATATCATTAATAATGGTTCATAAAAATATTATTATTAAACAAACATATCCCTCGAGAGTGTCAAACCAGGTGTGCAGCAATGCCCATTATGATGAACTAGTTTCTGATTGATTTTACATCAAAGTTGTGTTTTTGAATGTTATCCCTATGTAAATCTATGTCAGATCCATGTCCACTTGTAGTATCCAGATAGGGATGTATATTTTTTGAAACCAAATACTTCATACATACCCAAATACCAGGATATTTTCTTATATAAATATTTGTCCCTAGGGTTATTCCGAAAGTTTTCAAGTCCTAATTTCTAAAAATAACTAAACCTACAGTTGATACCAACTATGGAATATTACCTTATTATTACATAACATTTCATTACAAGGTATAAATACTGTATCTTTTAAGATTTATTTTCTTGGAAAAAAGGTACATAATACATGAAACCATCAAACATACTTCAAAATACCATTGAAATACATCTTCTTGGGTTTACCCTAAGTTACTATTACATAATCTCATATCCTGGAGACATACATAAATGTAAATGTGTGAGAATGGTGTCTAGTAAGGGAATAAGAAAGGGTGAAAAAAAGTGTGTGATCATGAGAAATATTAGTAAGAGCATGAGTCATAATAATAAAGAATGAATAAAATACATAAAAACGTGAACAAGAATCACAATAAGAAAATGTGGCTAAAACATTTAAATGATAATTTTATAAGCATATGACCAAGGTATACCACCAAGGTTTAATAAATATAAATTACAAATGTTATTCACCAATGCATTATAAAACATGTTATCTCTAGAGATTATATTTTTTACCCAATACATTTTCGCACTAACAGGGTACACCCTTCATATATATTAATTTCATATAAGGCATATAGATCACAATTAATAATTTCATTAATAAACCATGTATAATAAATAACAAGGTTCATATCAAAATATTATCCTGATAAACATACAAAATACAAGATCATTGCATCATTTTTAACACTTGAAAAGAAATTTGAATCTAAAATATGTAAATCCAGAAATCCAAAAGTAATGTTTAAATATTTTTTAATAACCATTGAAAAAAAAGAGGTTTGAGTATTCAAATAAAATGTAAAATATAATTTCTCATGTTAAATAGAGAATATTGAGAACTAAATTCCGCAGTATGACTGTTATAAAACATGGTTTCAGAAGAGGGTAAATTGAGAGGGGAAAAGGGTATCTCATTGATAAAACATAATTGGGTAACAAGTTAAATTAAAAATATTAATAAAATATATTAACCATAACATTTAGAATAAATATACAAAAAGAGGTTCTTGAATTGAAGACAAAGGAAGGATAATTCCATTACCATGAAGAGTTGTTCCTAAACCAAGAGAGTGGAACCTTGGGGGATTGAGAAAACCATGTGGGGACTCCTTGGGAGGTAAAAACAGAATAACATCTTTTTGGATTGATTTTTAGTGAACGGTAATGAAGAAATGTGTGGGTATTTATAGCTAAAGTGTAGGATTTGTTTAATAATATCCAAATATATGCCATGGAAATCTAGGTTGTGAAAAATGAAAAACCATTGGCTTACCCAAGGTTTTTCTCATGGGGTTTTCCATGGGTTTGGAAATTTGGGGCCAATTTTATGTTATTTTAATCCACCATAGCTAAACTTATTTTTAATTAATTCTTTTGGCATGGAAGAGTAATTATTTCACAATGTAATAATTTTAAGATTCAAATTTTCCTTTTTAGACTTTAGAAAGAAACTTATAGTATTGGAAATTTATGAAAATCTATTAAAATAAAATATATTAATAAAATAACATATTTTAGTTCATGGAACTTTTTTAATTAATTATTAAATCATTATGAAACAAATGTGATTTGATTAAATATATTAAAACCATAAAATTGTATTTTTGACTTTTTGTGAAAAAATAAAGTATTTTATAAAATTATCATAAATTCACCCTAACCAAATTCAAACTTGATGATTTAAAAATGATATTTATTTTATAAAAAAATCTCTAAATATTATTATTTTTACTTTTAAATATAAAAACCCTAATTTATTTAAAAATAGGTGTTTTGATGGCACATTCAAATTTTTGACACTTAAAAAAAATTCATAGTCCATTATAAAATTATTTTATCATTTATCATTTAAATAAAAGATTTTTGAAATACTATTTCATTAAAAAACACTATTAATATTACGTTTTTTATTATAAAAGTTGTAAGTATTTTATATAAAAATACAATTATGTTTTATTTTCGTCCAAAAAATAATAAAATTATCAAATTCATCTCAATTAAATTTATTTTTTATTAAAAAACTATTCTTTATAGTAATTGATAGAATAAATATTTAATCTATACTAAGGAATTTATACATTAGGTAAATATGGTCTAGAAACATTACCCTTGTTACACCCACATACACCCTAATGGAAAGGTGTGCGATGGTGTTAGTTTTATGGGGTGGATTGGCTAACATTGACCTAGTGTTAATAACCTATAATTTGGACTTCTTCTATAGGTTATTTCATTCATGATTCACTTGCCAAATCCTGTCTTGGTATTAGTCAAGGGCGATAGCAAGTGATGATACCTCCATCCAAATTTATGACAACCGGTCTTCAAACGACACAGATATAGTTGTTAAGGAAATCGATTCTCCTTTCTATATCAATTGTTCATTTTCGTTACTACTTATAAACTCTAATTTAAATGGTAATGCTATAAAATAAGGTTATAGTTTCTAAAGGTAATATTGGATAACATTCATTTTCATCAATAGTCATATTGACATGTGGCCATATAATGGTCGAATCCCAATAGTTCCATTTCACTTTATACTATATAAACACAACGACATTACTTCACTCATAATTCAAAAAAAAATTCTCGTAAGGTTTTATTTTCATTTTAATTGTATTTTTATTGGTTTAGTAATATTCTTTGTATTTATATATTGCTTTTTGTAGGATTTATTACTCTAGAAGATGGGGGCGATCCATACCTTCCCATTTTAGATTTTCTATTTTATATTTTTTGTCCAGTTGAAATTTTTTTAATTTTTATTGCTTTTATAGATGAATAATGTAATGATCATTGTTAAATATATAAAATTTCGATGATTTATATTTATTTTTTTACATGTATGGTATTATATAATATATAACAGACATTTATTCATGGAATAGATATTATTTAAAAAATTTGGTGTCGTTACCAACCATATAAAAAATCCCCAACCACATATCCAAAAATATATTTATATACATATATATATAAGAAATATAACTAAATTGAGGTATCCAAATTTATATTTAGAATATAAAATCATGAAATATAGAAGAAAAAATAAATCAAGGGGAGGTTATAATTTCCCAAGTGAATGTATGTAATTCCATTGGTAGTGGGTTAAGGATATCCACCTGACTAAATTCCTTTAGAAACTCTAGGTTTCATATATAATAAATAAAGGGGAATAAAAATAGTTGGGTTTTACCATTAAAAAAATAGACTAAAATATTAAACAAAAACTAAAGTAGTAAATGAAAAGAAAAAATTCATAATTTATTTGGGTTTCCTCCCAACCAGCACTTACTTTTACTCCCTAAAAATTTATTCTATTAATAAAATATCCTTGTTCAATTGAGGGGTTTGGTTCCCTTAGTTGTAACCAAATAAAATATGGGTTAACAATATGCTCTTTAAGATGAACACAACTACTTGATATCCAATAGGATTTTTGGAAGGAACTTTAAACCCTCCTACTGTAGTTAATCCTTTGAGATTCCCTATTCTAGTGAAATATAACAGATTTGACAATCTTTTTTTGGTATTTCTAAATCAATACAATTCTAGTGAGGGTGGTACTAATATGGAGAAATCATATTTGGTATCTCATTATATTTTACTTCTTTTTACCACTTTTAATGTGGCTATATCTTCTTATTCTTCTTATTCTTCCTCCTCCTCCGCATTTTAGACACCTTATTTCTCAAATGGACCATGTGTAGGTACCATAAAATTTTTCTAATTATCCACTATTTTAAATAAAAAAAGTTTTTTTCTCTCTTAATTCATGAAAGTTATTACATTGTTCTATATCACCCCCAATTTCTGTTAAGTAACCTTTCATTATTATTTTTATGTTTATAAATTATAAGGGTGATGTTTTTGAGAGTTTGGAGAAATTTTAAAGAGTTTTGGGGATTTATTACATGTTTATGGGTGGTTCATGGGTTATAAAAATATTGTGACACATGAAAGAAACCGTGTATAGAGACATAAGGGAAAAAAAGAAGGCATATGGGCTATGCACGGTTTGTCCAAATAGTGATGATTCTGAGTAGAAACTTTGCTCTTTTAAAAATGGATTTGGTCATTTTCAGGTAGGGTATTTGGCATGGTTCGATCATGGTTTAAAGACTATTTTATATTATCATGTTAGGGTCATATTTAAGGTAGTGTCTACCACAAAATTTTTGCATGATATCCTTAATTGTGAGACTAAATTATGATCATTTAAAATCAAGATCCTAAAAAAGAGAATCTAGGTCAAATTTAGATTTTGACCACTCTTTTTTCCTTCTATGTGGACCTAAATCATGATTTTTCTCCCTCAAAGGTCAAGGATGGTTCTTCCATCAATCCATAGGTGATCCTATGGATTTCCTTGGGGATTAAAAGTTGATTCATCATATTAAGTGATCGTTATTTGTCATTCTTGATGTTTCTCTTAGATCTACTTCGCCCCTCTATCGTTTTCTTAGATCTATGCCTAATATGGGTAGATATATGGTTATGGATTCCAAATATATTTATATTTGGTCTTATTATTGACAGGGGAAGATATATAAGGGAGGTTCTTGTAAATTCATCCTGGTTTTGTGACATATTTCTTTGTGTTTTTCATTTTTGCTAAAACTCTCGAGGTAAGTCACTTCACTCTTCACTCCTCTATTTATAACATGATTGTTTAGTTTCAAATTGTTTTCCTTGATTTAAATTGATCATTTTTCCTCTCTAAAATTATTGTTAAACCCCTCTTGAGAGGCGGTTTGTGGAAATTATGGAAATTCGTGTGTTATTGGAAAGTATTTCGATAACATGAATTTAAAATGATGATTATAAAACAATAGTATATTTTACTTCATATAATGAAATGGGTTTCAATAAAAAAAATGATGTTTTATTGAAATGGATTGAACACAATTTGTTTGGAATGAGTTTTTTCATGGTTGTTTGGTGTGTGTTCATATGCCTTGGGTTGGATAAGGGCATGAAGTAACCCCATCAAATGGTTGGGATAGATATGGTCGTGAAGTACCCCCGTTAAAGTGGTCCACTGATTGATGACTTACTGGAAGGATAAATCACCACTCAAGAGTATAGGGAGGTCCATGGTTAGTATTCATGGTGGGATGTTCGGTTTTGTGAAAAGAAAGGGGTTGTGCCAAAATGGAATGATAAAGGCATTAAAGAATTATTTATGTGCTTTCCTAGGAAAACTGTTTTACAATGGATTTAGTTTATATTTTGATATAAATTGTTTTAGAAATGGATTTATATAAATTTCAATATATAAACGTTTCTAACATGTTCTATCCTAGTGGTGTGAGTAAAGAAGTCATTGCGAGAAAACCTACTGAGTTTTATTACTCCCCAACTTTGGCAATTTGGTGATTTTTCAGATGACATCTACTAGGACATGGGAAAAGAAAAAGTACCACATGTCATTAGCACTGCTTTAGGATACTTTGGATGTTTTTTGAAGTTAGAGCAATGATATTTTGGAGCTTGGTGACTTGTGGTTATCTTGTAGTGTTATCTGCTTTCATTCCACTATTTACTTTGATATTGAAGTCTTCCATTGTGGGACTTTATTTTTGTATGATTTTGATAGATGAAATGTTCAGTTGTATTTAAATTCCATCATGCATCATATAGTTGTTGTTTTTATGGTTTTTTTGGTTAGTGGGTTTATTCTTATAGTTTAAATCACCTCCCACATGTATGAAACCCCTTCATCATTTATTGCTAGCTTGTGGCGTCTTGAGGATTTCTCTTAAGTCCAAGTAACTCCCTTCTGCTCACTTAAGCCAATGAAAAGGGGAAGGGAATTACAAATGGTATCAATTTTTTTAATTTCAAAATTATATTTGAGACAAATGGTATCAACTTATTCCTTTCCTGTTGTAATAAGTAGTAATTACTTCTTTTGGTCTTGGATTTGAATTCATTATTTTCTATTCCATGAGTTAGGATTTTATAAATGAGTTGGATTGTAGGGGCGTAAAATGTAGAGAATAAAAAGATGTATCAATCCTTTTTATGCTGAACTTCAAGTTACTAGATATCGGGGTATATAAATGTTTTAGAGACACTCACTACGACAAAAAAGGCATTTAGCGGCAGTTTTTTTTCGTTTCGCGGCAGTTTAAACCGCTGCTAAATCGATTGGCGGCGGTTTTTTTATTTTTTTTATTTTCTTTTGATTTTTGTTATTTTTTTGTTATTTTTTTGTTATTTTTAATTTTATATATTTATTTATATATTTATTAATTTATTTATTTATTTTTTTGTTTATTTGTTTATTTATTTATTTATTTATTTATTTATTTTGTATTTATTTATTTATTTATTTTATCTATATATTTATTTTATTTATTTATTTTATCTATTTATTTTATTTTGTATTTATTTTATTTATTTATTTTATTTATTTTATTTATTTATTTTATTTATTTTATTTCGTATTTATTTTTATTTTTTTATTTTATTTTATATTTATTTTATTTATTTATTTTATCTCGTATTATTTTATTTACTTTATTTATCCACGCATGCACATCCCATGCACATGCACATCCACATGCATGCCCATGCAATATAAAGAAATTCTGCGTTTGGTGAGATTTGAACCCCTAACCTCTTGCATATTTTCCAAAGACTTTACCACTCCTGCAAGCTTATCATGCGGTTAATAAACAGAATTTAATATACTTATATATATTAATTGAAAAAACAAATAATACATAAATAATAGATATAAACTCAATAATAATAAATAATAAATAATAAATAATAAATAATAAATAATAAATAAGGAATAATAAATAATAAATAATAAATAGTAAATAACAAATAAATTTAAATGACAAATAATAATTAAATATAAATAATAAATAAATAATAAATAATAAATAATAAATAAATATAAATATAAATAATAAATAAATATAAGTAATACATAAATATAAATAATAAATAATAAATAAATATAGATAATAAATAAACAAAAATAATAAATAATAAATAATAAATAATAAATAATAAATTAACAATAATAAATAATAAATAATAATTAAATATAAATAATAAATTATAAATTATAAATAATAAATAACCAGTAAAAAATATTATTATTATTATTAATATTTTATTATTAGTAATAATAAATAATAAATAATAAATAATAAATAATAAATAATAAATAATAAATAATAAATAAATATAAATAATAAATAATAAATAAATATAAATAATAAATAATTAATATAAATAATTAATATAAATAATAAATATAAATAATAATTAATAATTAAATATAAATAATAAATAAATATAAATAATAAATAATAAATAATAAATAAATAATAAATCATAAATAAATAATAAATATAAATAATAAATATAAATAATAAATAATAATAATAAATAATAAATTATAAATTATAAATTATAAATAATAAATAATAAATTGTAAATAATAAATTAGTAACAAATATTATTATTATTAACAATATTTTATTATAAGTAATAATAAATAATAAATAATAAATAATAAATAATAAATAATAAATAATAAATAAATATAAATAAATAACAAATAATAAATGATAAATAATGAATAAATATAAATAATAAATATTAAATAAATATAAATATAAATAAATATAAATAATAAATAATAAATGATAAATAAATAATAATTAATTAATATAAATAATTAATAAAAATAATTAATATAAATAATTAATATAAATATGAAATATTAATAATAAATAATAAATAATAAATAATAAATAATAAATAATAAGTAATAATTAATAAGTAAATATAAATAATAAATAAATATAAATATAAATAATAAATAACCAGCTACAAATAATAGATAATAAATAAAATAAAGTATATTATAAATAATACATAATAAATAATAAATAATAAAGGAAGACATGAAAAAGTATGAAAAGACGTGATAAGGGATGAAAAATCATAAAAACGCATGAAAAAGGATGGAGAAGCATATGATGAATGAGGCATTAGAAAGAATGAGAACGCATGAAAACTCGTGAAAACTCTGGAAAACTCCTTAATAATTCAACACAATCATCATAATAACACACAAAAAAACCATTGATAAAGATAACAAGTCATGGAAACCCAAATAAACAGTAATAAATGGAGCAACTTTTAAAACCCATCAAAACGGTCATAAAAAGACAAAAACATTGGACTCACATTAACGGAGATAACATATGATCTGTGAGTCCATTTTAGATCCGCGACCTGTCAAATCAAAGATCCTGAAACGATCTTCGACCTGAAAGGTGAAAGAGTCCGAATGGACAGGCGGATCGGAGGTTATGACCATTTAAAAAAAAGATGACGGGGAACAGGTGCTAGAAACGAGGCATTGAAAAACATAACAAACTTGATACCCACTAAAAGGCCATAACATATTATCTAGGAGTGCATGTGGGAGTCGCGACTAGTCAAACTGAATCTCATGGAATGATCTATGATCTGGCTGGTGGAGGAGGCCAAACTGACATGCAGATCGAAAGTTAGGTCCGTTTGAAGACAAGTTCGACGGGACACCAGTGACGGAAATAGGGTTTTGGAGGCCTTTGGAGGGGTTTTTTGGGGTCAAAAAACACAATAGTAGCTTTCTTATGTCGAACTAGTGTGTATCTCTCTTCATTTGCTTCAATTTGATATGTGGTATAGCCCAAACGGACACCCGTAGCGAACATTATGGTCGTTTGAAGTTGGAGAACTTTTTTCAAATTTCTTATAACTCTAATATCTTCCGCACCATAGACCGTCTCACGATTCTAATGATATTTTCCTCTAGATCTCTTCATGAGCTTCGATTTGACTGGTCCTGGCACTTCAACGGACGCCCGAATCAAAAGTTATGGTCATTTTAGTGATTTTGGGGTTTCTCGTGTTTTTTTATTTTTTCATTTCATTTCGCGGCGGTTTTACCGAAACCGATGCTATTTCACGGCGGTTTTTTAAAAAACCGCCACTAATCCTCGAATAAAAATATAATAAAATAAAAAAAAATAAAATAATTTTTTTTTTGCATTTCGCGGTGGTTTTTTCGCGGCGGTTTAAAAACCGCTGCGAAATGGCAGACCGAAACGCGTTTTGCGGCGGTTTTAAGAACCGCTGCTAAACGACAGTTTTCTTGTAGTGACTTATAGGATTTCAAAATCCCATTTTCATGGTTTTAGCCAATGATAATATCATGGAATGAATTATAATAATGACTTATCACTAGGATTTAGTACATTGTTTTGAGTAATGATTTATGATCTTGTACAATGGTGTTCATTTTAGAAAAAAAGTATAGTTATTTAAAATGAAATATTTTGAAAACAATATGGTTGTGGTATTTTTTAAATGGTTTGATTTTCCAAAATCAGTTTAATGATTTAAAAAAATTTAATGTAGAAAATGATGATTTTGGAAAGTAATGTCGTGATATTTCATGTGGTATATTTTAAAATTATTAAGCCTTCAGTTGATAGAGAGTGATAGTTATGGAGTTTTTTGTTTGTTTAAAAAAATTTCACCCTGTAGGAATTATAGAAACCAATCAGAATAAGCTTTAGAGAATGTGGTTTCACCTAAACCATAGGTGATCCAAGATCTAGTTTGATGTATCGTCTAAGTGTTTCAAGCTATGGACATAGGAAATCATAGTAATGATCCAAGAAAATTGGATAATTTATTCCAATTCCATAAGTATAATCCACCCATCTTCTGGGGTGATTTTGAACCAGAAATGGTAGAGGTGTGGCTAAATAGGATGAATCATATCTTCAATTTCATCAAAAACACCAGTCGCGCTAAAAGTCAAACTAGTGACATATATGCTCAAGGATCTTGAATGCCATTGGTGGGGTCTAGAGGTACATTCCAAAGTTGTTCAATAACAAAATTGGGAGTATTTTGAGGAATTTTTAACAAAAAATTATATCCTTACATGTTCCAGATTCTAAGAACGATGGATGTTTTCATCCTAAAGTAGAAAAACCTCTCTTTCACCAAGTATGTGGCTAAATTCACAAATTTAGTACGCTTTTCATCCGATGTTGTGACTAGTGCATCCTTGAAGGAAAGAATCTTTGAATTGTGGCTAATGCATGAGTTTATATCAAAGATATTTGTGCTCTGTATTACTGACTATATTAGGATGGTGAATAAAGAAATGATGGCTAAAAGAGACATCTCAGGAGCTATTGGAGGAGGAAGTATGTTGATACCCATAGGAAATAGAGGGATCTCTAATTCTAGAATAAAGTAGAAGAGGTAAACCTACTTCCAATATGGGATTGTGAATCAGAATCAGATGACTAGATCAGTAAACCTTCATCCACAACCCAATAGCAAAGAAGGTGTTTCTAATGTTGTTCTCTTGACTGCATAAAGAGAGAGTATATGGAATAAACTATATCATGCCAGAATTGAATCTTTATGGTGAATCTTTAATGCTAACATCACAGTGCTCCAAGGTCAGGTGCTCAGGACACTTCTCAATTTTTTAAAACATTATAATCTTCGATGGGTTGAGGACAGAAAAACCAATATTTTTATTAGAATAGAATAATCTATGGTTATTCAAGGAATACCATGAATCTGTAGGTTGAACAATCTCAATAGTTAAATGAAAAATAAATTGTAGCAACAAAGAAATTATATAGAGATAAGAAGGTTATTGTGGCTGATCAGGCATTACCATCTATAGTGACAGGTATAATTATTTTTAATTCTACCCTTATACAAGGGTTGTTTGATACTAGTGCATTGCATTCCTTTATTTTTTCTCATACTGTTGATTTTATGAGTTTAAAACTTGATATGATGTCTTTTGTGATAAAACATCAAACTTTTCTTTGGAAACATGAATGTCGATCGATTCTGTGTAGAGAATATTCTATTACTATTGATGGAGATAAGCTAAAATGAGATTTATCTATGATGAATATGGATATTTAAAATGTAATCCTGGGTATGGATTGGTTGAAAACATTCAAGGCTCATATTTACTATTATAAAAGAAAATATAGTTTCGTGACTGAGGATGGCCTGGAAAATATCTTTAAAGGAGAAAGGGATGTAAAGATAGGTGAAATAGGATTATTGGAATAAGATTTGGGAACTATATATTACCAGTTAAAGTCTTTTACCTTGTAATTAATTTAAGATTTTAAGAGAAGTTATTTTATGGAAAATGTTGATCAGTTTCTGGATGTCTTTCCCAATGAATTATCAAGGTTTCTACCTGTGAGAGAAGTGGAGTTTATGATTGATATCCTTGAGGGGACCATTCATATCTCACATTTGTTTTATCAAATGGAACCCACTAAATTAATGGAATTGAAAGTGTAGTTGTAGGATCTTGAAAGAAAAGGTTTCATTTGGTTGATCATGTCCCTAGGGGCTGCCCCAATTTTTTTATGAAGAAGGAAGATGTAACATTATATTTGTGTGTCCTTTATCATAAGATTAACCAAGTTATAATAAAGAACATGAATCCAATTCACCCCATTAATGATTTTTTGGATCAATTAACAGGATCCTAGTGGTTCTAAAATATTGAATTTCGATCAAGATATAAACAATTATGAGTTCGAAATGATGATATTCCAAATATAGCTTTCAGAAGTAAATATGGCCACTATGAATATGTGGTGACACATTTTGGTATTATGAATGCACCGACGGTCCTTATGGAATTTATGAATTAGATATTTCAATGATATTTAGATTTTATTTTCATGGTGTTATTTTATGACATCTTGGTGTATTCAAAGACAAGGACTAAAAATGAGAAACATTTACAGACAATGATGGAAATCATGAGAGAACATATTTTTTATGAAAAATTTTAAAATTTGGATTTTTGGATACAATAAGTACACTTTATTGTCCATGTAATTTCTAAAAGAGGTGTTTAGGTGGATCTATAAAAGATATAGTTTGTTATATCTTGGCAGCCACCAAAGAACATTTTTGATATACATAGTTTTCATGGCCTAACTAGTTATCAATGACACTTTGTCTGTGACATTTCAGGGCTATACTCACCAATTAATGCTTTGAAAAATAATAATGTTATATTCCAATGTAGTAAGGAATGATTGAAATATTTTTAAGAGCTAATGTTTTTCCTTACATCCGTATCGAACATGATTTTTCCCAAATTAGGACAAAGGTACGTGTTGTATTGTGATGATTTAGAATCTGTTCTAGGTTATGTTCTCATAGAATGAGACCACGTTGTTGCTTATGGATCAAGGAAATTAAGGTTTCATGATAAAAACTACCCAAAACATTTTTTAGAGTTAGCTAAAATTTCACATGCATTGAGTACATAGCGTCATTATCACTTCAGTTAGAAATTTACTATGTTTAGGGATCATAAAATCTTGAAGACTATTTTCTCAAAAAGGTATTTGAATATAAGTAAAATAATATGGATGGATAAACTCCGAATATCTGGATTTGACTTGATGTATAAACTAGTTAAAGAAAATTTGGTGGTTTATGTATTAAACAAAAAAAAATTACGCTCAGTTGGAAAAAGGATCTTCAGATGAGTGGCAGCTGATGTCATTCCAAACTGACCTACATGTGTAATGTAAAGATTGAGGTGATGTTGTGGTTATATTTTCAATTTCAGTGGTTCATGATTTGGTAAATATGGTAAAGGAGTAAAAAATATATGATTTAGAATGTGATTCTAGGATGTAAAAATTCAATGGTGGGGCGACCATTGAGGGATGGATGTTGTATGAGAGATATTTTTTGTGGTTTTATGATCGGATGGTTGTACCTATGAATTCTTAGGAGAACATTATTCATGATTACCACCATTCGAGATGGGATATACATCCAAGAATATATAAGATATATAAGGCATTGAAGGCAAAGTTTTAGTGGATCTTCTTGAAAAGGAAGGTGGTTGAGTTTGCTTCCAGATGCTTAATTACTTGTAATGTTAAGGTAGAACATCAGCAACCCGCATGTATGTTACATTATTTACCTATCCCATTGTTGAAATTGGAACAGATAGTTAAGGATTTTGTAACATGACCCCCAAATATAGTTTGGAAACGTGATTCTATATCGGTGATTGTGGATCAACATATAAAATCAACCCATTTCATCCCTACTTGTGAAACTCATATGATGGAGGATCTATCTAAAATCTATATAAATGATGTGGTAAAGAGACATGGAATAACAGTTTTGATTGTGTCAGACGGAGATCTGAGTTTTACAAATGGTTTATAGAAATATTTTTAGAAATCCCTTAGAGCTCAGTTGACTATGAGTACTCCATATCATCTTCAGATGGATGGGAAATTTGAAAGGATGATACAAATATTGTAAGACATGTTTTAGTCTTGTCTAATGGATTTTTGTGTCTCTTGGTAAAATAATGTATTGTTGGTGGAGTTCTCATATAACAATAGTTACAAGGCCTCGATACATTTGGATCTTTTTGAGGCATTATACGGACATCTTTATCGTTCTTCAATTTTTTGGGTAGAAATATGTGAGACTTCATTGGTTAAGTCATACCTTGTCCATCAAACAATTGGGAAGATTTAGTTGATTAGGTAACTGGTGGGGATGACTAAGAGTCATAAGAAATTGTATGCGGATCATCGTTGACAGCCATTGTCATTTGTAGTGAGTGATCATGTGTTCTGGAGGATTTCTCCAAGGTTTAGACATTGACCTTTTGGGAAGCAGGGGAAGTTATATACAGGATAAATAGTCCCTTTTCAGATAATGGAATGGGTGGGAGAGGTGACATATTAGGTAAAAATATCACCATGGTTCAGTGTGGTGGACAATGCCTTCTACATGCCTTAGTGTAAAAAGTATTTTCTCGACCATGACCACGTTATTTGATGGGATCACATTGACCTACAGCCAGATGATTTTTAGTACATATCCCAGTGTAGATTTTGAATAGTCAAGAGAATTCCTTTCCTGGAAAAAGCATCAGTCTACTGCAGTTTTTATAGAAACATGGTCAAATTCAGGAAGAGACATGGGAATGCGAGAAAAAAATCAAATAAAAATGATATGAACTCATTCCTGAATATAATGGGTTTCTACATTTTAATGATGGAAATACCATTGGTGGGGAGAATTTATCACCCTATGAATCTGGTAAATAACCCTTTCTTTATGATTTTTAAGTGTATAATGTATAAGGGTAAAGTTTGGGATATTTTGGATAACTTTTAAACTGTTTTAGGGTTTTTATATAAGTTCACGGGTGATACGAGTTGTAGAAACTATGAAACACTTGCAGGAAACCATGCACAATGAGATAAAGGGAAAAAGGTACATGTACTATGCATGGTTTCTCCGAACTATACGTATGCTTAGTAGAAACCATGCATTTCAAAAAAATGGCTTTTTCCATTTTGAGGTAGGGGATTTGGCATGGTTGGAGCATGGTTTAGAGATTTTTAAAGATGATATGTGAGGTTTATGCTTAACGTGGTGGCTAATGCATGGTTAGTGCATGGTTTTCCAAACCATGTGACTAAAAAATGCACAATTAAAATCAAGATCCATAAAAAGTGGATCTAGGTTGGATTAATATATTAACCCTTCATTTTTCCTCCTATACAGCTCAAACATAGGATTTTTGTCTTTAAAATTTCAATTTTGGTTCTAACATAAATCTGAAGTAAATATAAAGGCTTCCCTTGGTGATTGGAACTTGATTCCTTGCATTAATCGAATGTTCTTTATCATTCATTATGTTTCTTTAAGATCTACTTAACCATATCTCTTGTTTTCTTTGAACTATGCCCATTGTGGGTAGATCTATGTTTCGGGATTCCATATATTATTTGTTTGGTATTTTTTATTATAGGGGAAGAGATCAAATGCGGGTTCATGGAGATTCAACCTGTTTTTGTGATGTGTTTCGTGTCATTTATTGTTTTCACAAAAACTCATGAGGTAGGTGGATTCACTCTCAACTCCTCTATTTTAGAACATACAGGCTTAGTTGAAATTTTTTTCTTTATTGAAATTGATCATTTATCATCTATGAAATTATTGTTAAAAACCCTCTTGAGTGACGTTTTTATAAATTTGTAAAATCGGTGTGTTATTATAATGTGTTTTGATAACATGATTTAAAAATTTTGATTTTAAAATAATTGTGGGTTTTTGTGCACGAAAAAATTGGTTTCAATAAAAATAATGATGTTTTATTTAATAATTTTGAAAACACTTAGTTTAGAATAAGTTTGGAATGGTTGTGTGGTGTGTGTTTATATGCATTGGGATGGATAAGGGAATGGATTACCCCCATCCAAAGGTTGGGACAGATATGGTAATGAAGTAACCATATCATATTGGTCCACTAAGAGATGGCATAGTGGAAGGATAACTCGCCACTCGTGTGTATAGGGAGGTCCATGGTTTGTATGCATGGTTAGATGTTCGGTTGTGTGAAACAAAAGGGGTTATTCCAAAATGGAATGTTAAAGATTTATAATAATAGTTACGTTCTTTCCTTGGAATATGTTTTTATAATGGATTTTGTTTATATTTTCATATAATGTATTTTAGAAAATGATTTATATAAATTTATTTATATAATTGTTTCTAACATGTTTTATCCTTGTGACATGAGTAGGGAGGTAATTAGAGAAAACCTAATGAGTTTTAGTACTCACCCATGCTTTGGAACTTCGGTGATTTTATAGATTTCATCTACTGAGAAACGGGAAAAGGTAAATAATCACACATATTTTGCACTACTTCAATGTACTTGGGCTTATTGGTGAAGTTGGAGCATGACTCTTGTGGAACATGTAATATTATGGTTTTCTTGGAGTGTTTTTAATTTTCATTCCACTGTTTTCTTTCATATTATAGTATTATATTCTATCACATGATTCGATTATGATTTTTATAGATGTAATGCTGAGTAGTATTTCAAATTTATCATGCTTCATATAGTGGTTGTTTGGTTATGGATTTTTTGATTAGTGGTTTTATTCTTAAAGGGTATATTATCCCCCACAAGTATGAAAACCCTTTGGTATTTATTTCCAGCCATTGGGTTCTTGGGGATGTCTCTTAAGCCCAATTATTTCCCTTCCTCCCTCTCAATACAATAATAAGGGGTGGGACATTACATGTTCTATCAAAATGCAAATCCACTTTCTATTATTATCTTGTATTTTTTTTAAAAATATGTAATAACTTGACTTCTATACTAGGTTGGTTCACTTTAATCTCTTTAATAAAATCCTAAATATATGATTTTATTTGATAAAGATGCTCATTATTATCTTCCTTAATAAATGTTGGTTTCCTCATCTTCAAATCCATATTATTATAGAATGGATTTCCAGTAGAGACACATATTTTAAATATATCCTCTTATTGATCTCTCCACCCAAAGCTCTATGTTTTCTATAATCCAAATATAAACAAGTGAGATATACTATTCAGGTAGAGTTAAAGAAAACATGATTAAATAAAATATACTGATAATAATGTGGGGTATCAATGAATTCAATGAAAAAAATATAAAAATTAATGATCATATATATTTTAAGTGTTTTTGGTTTTTTATTTTTATTATATTTTTCGTTTTAAATTTTTTGGTTTTTTCTCAAAAACACTTGTTAACAAAAAAACATATCTCTGAAAACAATACCAAAATATTATTCATGGAAATGTATAATTTTAACTAGATATCCCCCTATATGTTCATAGGTAAACCATAACATAGATATCATTGAATGATTTTTGATTCTTTCTATAATGCGAGGTTAGTTTTACTAGTGTTCTTTGTTGGGTTTATAACAAAATAAGTAAAAGATGGGGGTGAAAATATTTGAATTTTATAGATGGATATTCCATATGAAGTTTACCTAAACTAAACCTGATTACTCTGGAATATATTCTATAATTAGTGACTTACTCTTATTATAGAAATAGAAATCATTCAAAAATACCAAATTCTTACCACAGTTTATTAAAAGGAAATGAGAAACCACCTATATAATTCATAATCCATTTCCATTCCAATAAATATAAATTCCCTTGTACATTTTTCTAACATTCTTCAATTAAATAACTAAATTAACCTTTTAGAAGTGTTGGTGGTACCATAGACCCAATTATCAGGGGTTTACAGTTTGGGTTTTCTATCCCCAAAGAGGTGAGGTTATCAATCAAACATATGCATGTTGTCACTTTACTCCACTATCCTCACTGAGATAATTAGTGGTTTATTGATATTGATCTAGTGTGTGTTAAACTCTCACAGTTACCTTAGACTCACAAATCATTATTTTACAGAAAATTAAGAATACTCAATGGGTTTTATGAGATTTAAAATTTTATCTATCACTCAAATACACCAGGAACTATCCCAATACTAACAAGATAGTAATTATGATTAATATAGATATTTAAGATGAAAACCAATCCAAATTATTATGAAAAATAAAATTCAATTAAAATTTCATCCCATGTTAAACATTCCAAAAAACCTAATAATCATAAAAATAAAATATAGATATAAAGTAATAGGGAGAAAAATAATTATTTTATCAATAGGATCACTATATAGTTCCAATAGATTGATTAAAATCACTTATAGCTTATCCTACCCCCTTAAAAGCTCTGTTCGATTCAACAAAATATTTTCTCAAGACTATGTTCTTATCCTACCTTTTGGATAAGTGTTTCTGATACCTTATTATATTTCGAATATTTCTCTAAATAAAATAACTAACCATCCATTATGGGATACATGGACCATTTCCTAATAGAAATGGTTTATTTGGATGATCAATCTACATGGATAGTAATTCCTCCTTCTTGGTTAATATTTTTTTTCATCCCTTAATTTCTTTTCTCTCCAAAATATTCCTCCACATTGATTTATTATTTATGATTTACTTTATTTTGTTAACATTGAGTTTTAATCTTTCTTTATGGTCTCCTTATGATTGTATGTGTGACACATGGAAGGTACTTTACAATAACATCCCAAAATTTACCTCATCTTCTCCTGTTGACCCAAATCTTCTCCAATTTTATATAAAGTGTGTTTTTCATACATAGCTTCATAATTTTTCATATAATCATTTGTGACCTATTGAAAATTAGTTTTACTCATTCACACCCACATTTTACTCTTCTATAGGAAGAATTTTTATCTTATATAATCTTTAGTATTTTCAAGTTAATCTTATACAACCTTCACAATTTAGTGTTTATTCATATATACCTAGCTCAATACATCAACAATGAAACAAAGGGTTTATTCATATATACCATGTAAAAATATAAATTAAATGTCATGTTCCTTTCCATAAATTATTATTCAAGTAGAGAGTTTCTCATACACAACCAGTCAAAAACGTATTTACTCTTATGTAGTTCAAAAATTCCATGATTTTCAATTTTGATTCCGTCAAACAACCTTTTTACTTACAAAATCAATTAAATAAAAATTTTAGTAAATATAAATAAGGTTTAAATGATGAAATAATTAAATTACATAAAAATATAATAAGTTAAGTATAAAAATATATTTATTAATTTATTATTAAAAATCTAATTTAAAATTTAAAATAAAATATAAAAAATAAAATAAAATGTTTTGAGGTATGAAATCTAACATTAAATATGATAAAATAAATATGTTACAAAAATGATATTAATATGTAATTAAAATTCTTATAATCAAAATAATTGATATAAATCCAAAAAAATGATAAAAACTATTATTTTACTGGTATTTTGTCATGAAATCACTCAAAAATCAATAACAAAGTATTGTAAAAAATTTATCAAAAATTAACTAATAAGAAATAATAGTATTGGTTGAATATAATAAAACCATATATTGTACCTATCATGGAAATACTTATATACATGATATAACATATATAAGAATCTACATAAATAATTTAAACTAAAGTACTCATACATTTTTTCATGTCATGTATTACTAGTCAGTGAACAACCCAAACCCACCTCCACTGGGTCAGGGGCAAGAAACTGATGTTGATGTATCCACATTGGAATGGGGGGAATTACCTATAATGAAAAATAAAACACTTTTTATAAGGAAAATAACTAAATATATTTACATATTAAAAGCATCCAACTAAATAAAGTACAAATTAAAAACCCATGAAATCCATATAATACTAATAAACTCCCACAAAAATGTATAACATGATCCTAATTAAGAAAGAGAAATAAGAATAATATTACAATAATCTCCCAAAAAAGGAATAATAAGAATATGAAACTCCAATGCATTTGATCTTACTACTACTCCTATACTCCAATAAAAATATCCCAAGGGTCTATATGGACATTAGGGAGAGGAAATAAGTTCAATTATATGAGTGGGAAATAATACTCTGTATGGTCATCTCATGTAATATATCAACACATAATAGTAAATATCTACACATGAAGAAATATTTAATTGTTTCGAGAATAATATACATAATTAACTTATCTCATTTGATCGTAATATTGAAGATTGAGTTCTTAAAACTATCCGTAACTCATATTTGTACACTCTTCAAATAACATCAGATGATACAAACACAATCTCTCATGACATATAGGACTGCTCCACATTAAAAAATTCACCCTTTATGATCTAAGATGTATTCTAGAGTAAATTCCCATATCTAACTATCCATTTTTTGTTATAGGATATACTCATTTCTATAACTAAAATGATATATCTTTACATTGGCAAAAATAAACATCTCCAAACATATAGTCATATAACTATCTTTCAGAGTAAATAAATGTCTATAAAATTTTTCTATCTAATAATCCCTCTCATTTATAGTGCTTTTGATGAAGGATAACGACCTTCAGTTAATCACTATCCACCTCCATCCCTAGGGTATGAATCATGGGTGAAGATTCACTAACCTTGAAGTGATATTGGGTTCACAAGTATTGTTACTATGATCATGGTCATCACTAACTCATCATAGAGAAATGGTATAAAATAAACACATGATTGAACATTATTACTAAAATCCAAATCACTTTATTTGTAATAAGGGATAAATCACTAATGATATATATCAATGAAATATTCTAGTAAAAATCATCCAATAATTAGAAGATTTTTACCCAAGAATTGTTTTTTATAGAGATCCCTTACTCCACATAATAACCTGATCATTTGCAATATAATTAATAAAATTATCTTATATTCATCATCCATCGAGTCATTATATTAATATATTTTATTTATTTGAATGAAATGTCATAATGAGAATTTCATTTATATTTAATGTGTCTTTTTTATAACATAAAATAGCAATTCAATAATTCTATTTTAAACTTCCAATGACTTCTATAGCTCATCACACCATTTCTAAAGTCATTCACTAAACATTACACCGTTATAAGAATCATCTAAGAGGTGTATCCCCATAGTTTGGAACCTTGGAATGATATTAAACATGGATAAAGTCCTCAAATATTAAAAAAATCGAAATTAACTTTTTTAAGGCTCTTGTAATGGTAACAATAAAGGAAAAAACCACCTATATTCATTTCATCTTTCATGAGGGAGGGGTTTTGATAGTGTAGGGGTTCCATGTGGAACCCATCACACACCAAGAGGAAATTAAACACTATTTTTCCCCACTCTATCTAGAATCATATCATATTGACCACCGAATATTGCAGAAATGAATGTTGTTCACTTGGGATAATATGGGATGATCTAGATCATACATAGTTAACATGGACACAATGGTTACATTATTGATCATTTTGATTGGACATGCCCATTTCAATCTGGGGCACACCAGTGTACGCGATATGTCCACCTGAGATACCATCCATTCTATTTGACTAGAAAAAACCAAGAAATAAATCTATTTACACATATATTACATTTGATCTGCAGTAAATAATAAAATGATTATAAGAAAGTGATTAATCACACCACTAAAGTTATGATATAAGCATGTTCTGTGTGCTCTATAGATATCTGGCTAAATCTTTATCATCTCTGGGAGATATGAGGACCCAAAGAGCCCCACAACACCTCCATGTCACCTCCCTCCATCACTATAATGGTTTTATAGAGGGTGGAGAATTCCAAAATCTGCTAACATTAAACAACAACATATTATCATCATGTAGATAAAAATTATAATTATTAACTAGTAAATAATTAATCAAGGAACCTGAATTCTAGAGAATTTTATAAATGGGAAAAACTTATATCTAACCACACTTATAAATAATTAATAAAATTTGTATAAAAATATTAATTTTAAATATTTCTATACAGATATATATGTATTTAAAGGCTATTCTTCCTAGATTTAACTAAGTCACTAAATTAAAAAAAATATGGAAAATTTTCATCTCTCAAATTTGTCTCTAAAATTATATTATTTTGAAAAATATGTTTCATTAGAAAGGTTTATAGTTATAAAACATCATACATGAATATTGTTTTAATAATTTATGGGTTTACAAGAAAAAATATCGAGATAATTGTTTTTAAAAGAAAAAATATCCCTAGATTTTATTGAAACTCATTTGATTGATTTTGACCAAACCAGATCCATTATTTATATCATGATATCTAGATTAAAATAAAAAAAATTAAGATTAAACTTAATTTATTTTTTAAAAAATAAGAATATCGTGGTTTCATAAGTAAATATTTCTTAATTTGGAAATCAAATTATATCCAAATAACCATACCCAAAGATTGGAGCCTTTATACATCATTGATTATCCCTCTAATATCGTCATTCATTTTAAAAATCTATGAAAATTTGGGTTCATGTGAATGGAATTTCTTTAAATGTAAATATATAGGGAATAAAGGGAGAATTTGGGTTTGTTGATGCTCCTTTTTGTCACATTGTCTAAAAGAATGGAAAGGGAAATGACATAGTCCAAAGTGACTCATCCTTTGAAGAAACATCAAAAATCGACAAAGCGATGAACAAGGAGAACATTGCCCATAGGTTGTGCATGTTCCATCACTATCGCGCATGTATACTTGCGCACCCTTATGGTCGCGCAAGTGACTTGCACGCCCTAAAGGATAACCGCCCGAGGTCTTCTCCAGCCTATAAATAAACCCTGTGGGCCCCACATTTAGAGAGGAATTTTTCCAGAAACTCAGATTTGAGCTCCCGACGCCCTAGTATCTTCTCAAAGCTTCTGAAACACTTCTAAGGTAATTTCTTTCCTAGAACAGAAGATCTATAAAGGGGGAGGAAGGCCTAAGTGTTGAAACTCCTCAACACTTGCGCGCCTGAGTGGCCATCACTTAAGAGAAATGGCTAGACATGCGTAGCGCAACTCCTTCAATAGAACCTGCACGCCACTCTTCTGGAAGAACCTCAAGATGATTCTAAAGGCTTTAACCAAGAGTCGCTCAAGTATTACCCTGCTGGTTAACTGTCGCGCAAGTAAACATGTGTCGCGTAGGTTTACCTGCGTGACTAGGACTTGCGCTCCCATGCAGTACCTACGTGCCTGCCAGGACATGCATTCCCAAGCCTTTTTTGGGTGCCCTTCTTGCCCATTTTCACCCTTCTTAATCCATTCCACCTCTCATATTCAATATTCAGTCTTCAAGACACTCTTCAAAGCCATTTATGGCTTGATTTCTTGATTTGACTTCCTTATCTGAAAGAAATTCTATGGAATATCTCTCAAAACCTAGTGATTTACACATCTTTATGTCACTAACGATTGATATTTCATACATTCAACCTCATCCTTTAAGATGACAGAACTCATTAACAAGGGCCTCCTTTTCAAAAATAAGCCCCAGTCATAATTCTCGTTGATTTTGGGCATACTCCTTAGGAGTAAGCCCTAGTTCCCTAATCTAGGCATCCTCCTTAGGAGTAAGCCCCAGTCCACTAATTTTGACATCCTTCATAAGACTAAGCCCCAGTCCCCTAATCTGGGCATCCTCCTTAGGAGTAAGCCCCAATCTTAAAATTCCCTAATTTGGGCATCCTCCTCGAGAGTAAGCCCCAACCATAATTCTGTTAACCTGGGCCTCCTTTTTAAAAGTAAGCCCTATTCTCAAATATGGGAATCCTTGTTTAGAATAAGTCCCATGTCCTCATTAACCTGGGCATCCTTCTCAGAAGTAGGCCCCAAGTCCCCTAATTTCTTCGAGTCCCTTAACCTGGGCCTCCTTTTCAGGAGTAATCCCCAGTCTTAATTTCTCTTAACCAGTCCTAATTTACCTTTGATCTGGGATTCCTTCTCAGGAGTAAAACCCAATCATAATACCTCTCCTAATTTGGGCCTCCATTTCAGGAGTAAGCCTCATGTTAGAGTATTAAAATCTCTATGAAACACATATACCTTTATGGACCCTGTTTCTAGATTTCTTCCCTGAAGTAAATCATAATCTTCATTTATCTGGGTAGTCATACATACATGAGTCCGACGTTATTTCTTATGATTGTATCTTTCATAGCAAAATTGTCTGATTTTTACCAATACCTCTTGTTTCTCACACCGAGCATGACTCACATGAGCTTAGAGTATAAAAGTAATTATGACATCCTTCTTTAAGCCATCAATCATAAACAACATACTCCCATACTCGAACTATGTGGGTTTTGATTCCTTTTCTAAACAAAGGATACGTAGGTAGCCCATCTGCGGGTTCAATCCCAACATTGAAATAATTAATGTCCTTCTGAATGACAATAAACATCAAGTGTCCCCTGAGTGGCTTTAAAACCAGTATGGTCATCATAATGACCAAGAGATTTTACGTATCAAAGGATACCATTGACTAAGAATCTCTATCAAATTCATATGATTAACTATCAATGAAGAACCTCAAATACATATATAAGAATCTCTAAATTTCCAACATATTTAATCATTGATTGTCAGATCTAAAGGAAATATCATTTTATACTTGGTAATGTAATAAGGATTCATGAACATTACTTAAATCTATAAAGAGAGTCCCAGAGTAGACAATAATTCCCCTCAAAAAGGTGTGATAGGTCCGACCTCCCATCCTCTCGGCAAATGAAAATTTCTAAGCCTCATCAGTCCACAAACTAATGAGTGCCTAACTTTGGAAAGTAGGTCCAAATGGATGTGGAATCATTGGATATTTCCAGTTCTATGAACAAACCCGTTAGAAACCGATTGGAATGTTTGAACCTTTAATCAAGGAGGCCATCCCCAAATTCCGAGGGAAACAATAAATGGTGAACCCGACGTGAATCCTTAACCAAGTTAAAATGATGTTTTACGTATTTTTTAGGCCCCTATTTAAAACTCAATGAGAGGGCCAACAAAAACAATCATTGACATATGTGCTCATCCAAAAGATTTAGTGGCTGAATTTATCTTGACTACGTCTGTTATATCAAACAGGAACTCTTTTCCAAGATCTTCAGCATTTCCAGAATGGCTGCTCTCAAGTTCACACCTGTGAATACTGCTGCTACAAATGCCATTGCTGCTACTCCTACTAGATTTTCTTCCGCTCTAAGGATGACATCACCTACTCCGCATCTTCAACGCTGGGTATCGAATGCGTTGGTTAAGGAGTACCGTCAACACAGTACCATCCTAACTCCGGAGGCTGCCCGACAAGCCTTCCAAGTGAACAACTCACACCGGTCATCCGAACAATGACGACCAGTGATCAAGAAGTAGGCGGTGCTAACCACCATATCCAACCGTTTTGGGTTGTTATCCCCGGAACGCAATCACCATTCACTCCCATATTCTGGGGAGGTGAATGAGCAGGTCCCTCAGGGCCTTAATTCAAAGAAGCAGGAGTCCTTTCTGAGGGCTCCTATCAACAATCACCGTCAGAATCATACGGTAGTGTGCCCTCAATATGATGAGGGTACTGACTCCAGGCGTTCGGCTCAGGTTCCTCGAACCCGAGCAGGCAAGACGAACCACTAGAGGCGGAATCCGGTCAACAGTGAGCAGGTTCTCATCTCTGCCATCTCCGGAGAAGTCCACCAACCTAACATGGTGGCAAGCAACGAGCAGACACATACACCTGCCCGTTTTAATTCTGCTGTCCAGCAGACTCGTCTTGCGGCATCACATAAATCCCGCTAGGCAATTTCGACAGAGTACTATAGGTAGGAACATACACCTGTTTATACATCATCATCTTGTCAGTAGGCTCATCTGAGTACATATGATGGAGCTCATCAACCACGTTTGGTGAATTGCAATCAGTAGGAACGTACAACTGCTAATACTAATCATGCCTACCAACCGTCTCGCTTGGTAGCACAAGGAGAAGTCAGTCGGAAAGCTCCGGCGACAAACAAGAGGCAGACTCAACTCTCTGCCCCCACACTTGAGTACTGTCAGGATTCACTGATAGGAAAAGGAGGACAGGAGAAGGCACATACACCTACTCCAATCACGGAATGGACGTATATCCCCATTCTGGTAGCTGAAGTCACCAAGCACATTCTATCAATGGTGAAAGAGCAGAAGAAAATCCCTACACATATTCTGGATGCTTACCAGGATATTATAACAGCTTCAGCAGCATCTCAGGGAAAGACACATAAATCTATCCCTATCAGTGGAGTGACACATCAACAATTCACTCATTAATAGACACAGACATTTGTTCCAGTCTAAGAGGGTTTTGGGGCATACTCCCCCATATCATAGAGACAACCAAGTCAGGCACATACACCTGATTTGAGTGGATATCATCAGCCTAACCTGGTCATCTTTCCTGATCAGGCACATACACCTGCTCAGAGTAGCCACATTCGTCAACAAGTGGTTTCCAAAGCGAGTAAGAAGGCGTCTAAGAAAAACACCCACCCAGCACAGTCAGGAGGTCAAGAGCCAATCTGTAACAAGGCCTTGCTCGATGTTGGAGTTCTTGAAGCCCTCAGACAGTTATGTATTGGAATTCAATATTCTACTCCCTCATTTCTCAATAGTGGGAACATTAATTCTGATGGTCTTCAACAGACAATTCCTCATGAAGGCTTGCTTCATGAAAATTCTATAGATCTCTAAGTTTTATCTTCAGATGAGAGCCACATGAACCCTCTGTGTGGTCGGAAGACCAAGGAGCAAGATATCTCATATTTTGCTATAACCCGTTATCGTGGTCCTCCCCAGGATGATGAATTTCACTGAAAAAGTCCTCTCTGCTGTAGTGATGCACATTGCCCAGAAAATTCTCCAGTGGAAAATGTAGTGCCGAGAAATCCATCTTATCTTGAGGCACCTGAAAATGTGAAACCAGTCATGTCTGATGTTTCATCACTGGCAGGTGAAAATACTTTCTCAATCAGAAGATATCCCAGGTTATAGGTCATTCTCCGATCCACCCCTAAGTCATTCATCTTCTAGTTTGATCAATGATTTCTCTACCAATATTGTTTAATCCGATGAAGAAACAAGGAAACACCTACTCTGGTCAAATAAGGTAGAAGAATCTTCATTGAATGATGTGGAGGAAATGATGAACATGAGAAAACAACTAGAGAAAGGTGAAGTTCTAGTCATGTTTTGGCCTCTGGCTGATTCTCAGTATGACATTCCAGAAATATTGACAGAAGATGGAATTCATGGTATTCGTCTCAACATATGGAAAACTCTTTGTCAGTTGAAAAAGTAAGTATTATCTTATGATGAATATAAAAATCATCTTAAGATAATATAAGGGTTACAACATCAGATTGATTTGGCATCTCTATCAGTCTCTCGATATCCGAAGGCTGAAAAGCACCAGAGAGACCTTCAACGTTCATGCCTTGGCGCACTAAGAAAGTTGCTTCATTTAATTTCCAATGCCCCATCTGGTATTCATGTCAAATTATGGGGTGTTCATAGAGCACTACATTTCACGGTGCTCTCCAGTCAGCAAAGCCCGCCGAAAATGGTCTCATGCAATGTTTTTGCCCATGGCCGGCCATGGTCAATGGGCTTTGTTTGTAGTCAAAAGCTTTCCCAAGAACATGCCTCAACTAGTTCCTCTCAAAATCAAGAATACAGAGAACAAGTTGTTGAATTACTCCTGCATCAAGCAAACGAGAATATTGAACATGCCTCTCGTATAGAGCTAGCACATCATCAATTGATAGAAGTGTCGGAAATCATCCAACGGTCTTTTGAACTAGGTGCTAAAAGTGGATACATGTTAATGCATCCAGCTAATTTTCAGACTAAGGTTCACAAGATCAAGAGAGCTTTTAAGAAAGTCTCAGACATAACTTGAGAGGAGCCACCCCAGCTTGCCAGATTGGGGACTCTTTTAAACCAACCCTCGGAATCAACAAATAGTATTCAAGGAGTTGAGCGGGAACAGTAGAAACAGCCCCAGTCCACCATATTGGAGGCTTTTTTAAATCATCAATCCCCTCCTCAGAAAAAGTCCCTATTTTCTCGATTGGGGAAGAATCCTCAAGAGGAACGAAGAGCCAAATTATCAGGAGATTCCCTCCAAATTACGGTTTGCCAAGAAGTTCCTGAGGGATCGAATCAACAAAAGGCAATGTCTCATCAAAGACATGGAAGAAGATAATATCACAGAAATGTTGATAGAAGGGATGCGATGCGTTATGAATCAATCAATGTCATCAATGTCGTTGTTCTTGATCCCCTAGATGAGGCTCACTCAGGGGACTCCGATGAAGAGGTTCCTGGTCAAGAAGATGTACGCATCGACACAAATGAAGAAGGTGCGCGTACATGAAATCAAAGGGTTACTCAGAACCTAGGTAATCCTTCGAGTAACCCACTTCCCCCTCTCCGAAAATGATCCAACAAAGGGAGGGGGAATGAATCAGGTTACATATCCGACCTCTAGAGAAGGCCAATCGCTCTCACTAGAATAAAGGTTTGCACAACAAGAGGAAGAAATGAAGGAATTAAGGAGGTTGAATGCAAAACTACTTCAGGGTAGACTTCTTCTTAAGCGTGTTGGAGTTAGTTATCCAAGGGAATTTGTTGCAGCTACTGAGATGGATCAAGAATATCCTCCTCTATCAGTACACCCTCACAGGTCTAATCCTACGGGTCAAGTGAAACAACAATTGGTAGTGCTACCATCAGTTGCAGCACCCACCACCACATCTGTCCAAGCTCCATTCATTGCACCTACCCAAGTCCAAGTTCAACCGGATGTTTCTAAAAAGTGAATAACTACCATTGAATCATTAACAGCTCGGTTAGAAACTATGGAAGGGAAACGTGCACAGATTCAACCAGAAAATAAAGTTTACCCTGAATGGGTAGATTCAATCTCTCCTCCATCCAATTTTGGAAACCCTGTATTCCCTATTTTCAATGGATCAGGCGACCCTGAACATCATTTGATGCATTACGTGTCTTGTTGTGATCCTATGATGGGAACTCCGGAGCAGCAAGATGTAGTAAAACTCAGATTCTTTGTATGGACCTTGCAAGGACCAGCCTTTGTCTGCTATACAAGCTTGTAATCCTTGTGAATTACTGGATGAGAAGATCTCATTCAACAATTCCTTCTTCAGTTCAACTCAACTTTTCTAAAGACAACAGTTTTTGATCTTACAAACTGTAAGCAAAGGGAAAATTAAAGGGTCTCAGATTTCATTGCTCACTGGATGGGATTAACATATTCCCTATGATTAGCTCTCCCTCAAGAATAATTCTTTCCAATCTGTGTGGAAAATTTTCTTGACGAGTTACGCATGCCGTTGATACCTATGAAATACACAGGAGGGTTTCGAGGCCTTACTTCAATCGCTCAGCAGATTGAAGATTCCCTTATACAGGCTAAAGCTAAATCTCATGTAATTCCATCAGCTCTAGGAAAGATAATGGGTAAAGAAAAAACTGCTACAATTATACTTAAACAAGAACTTTTACCTGTTTCTACTTCAAAACCTTCATCTTCTCGAAGGGATTCACCTCATGAGCACCAAAAAAATTAGTCATTTCATCCAGATGATCAAAGACATCAAAGAAAAAAACAATTTGAAGATCTTAAGAGAAAAACATACTCTTTCTGAAATGAACAAGTTCCTGGTTACTTCATTTCGGCTCTAGAAAATAATATGGTTCAATTTCCAAGGCCTAAGAGGCCAAATAAGGAAGGAGATGAATACCATCCCAATTATTTCCATTTTCATCAAATGTAGGGGCATCCCATCCAGGAGTGTTTTTCCTTCAAAGACCTCCTGTAAAAGATGGTAACTCGTGAAAATTCAAACTGAAAGGTTGTTCAGCTCAGGTAGCATGTGTTACTGATACAGTTTCAGAGGAGGAAGGAGAATAGCAAGAAGTCGAAAGCAAAAATGCACAGAATTATGATGATTGGATGGTCAGAAAGACAACCAACCAAACTCATGCTATTTTGCGAACACAATTAAAGAATTAGATTGTGTCTTCTTCCATGAATATTTCGGAAAATACCTCTCCGCCAGAGGGAAAGTCCTCAAAGAAACGGCATGATTCAAAGAAAGAAAAATAATCAGAAGAAGATGAGTATGTGTCAAAGCCTACGTTGTATTTGACTCTGGCAGACTTCATGTCATATGCTTCAAATCCACGGGAACCGCCCCATCAAATGGCATAGCCTAAATAGGCTAATCAGGCAGAGTCTTCATCAGATGAAGAGTTAATCTTTGGTTATGTTAATATGATTCAATTAACGGATCCATATGCCAGTCGCAGTTTCGATTTCGATGAGCCTAAATTCCCTGTATCAAACAGGGGAATCAGAGGAAGTTCTATAGGTTCAAGATATAGGGTAAGACATGGATCTTTCAAAAGCCACTATTCTAATTCTACCCCTGCTAGTACTGTGTACGCAGCAAAACCTCGTGGTAGAACCCTTCAGCGAGCTCAGCAAGAACAAGCAAGTTCTTCTACCAATAGCAAATTCAGTCCTAACACATTTATTTTGGAAGACTGTTTGAAGGGTCCATCTTCTTCCTCTCAGTAAGTAAATGGATCTAATCGGTCTAATCTTCCCAAACCAGGAATATTGCGAAAGCCTATCCCAATACAAGATTCATCAACTTCCAAAGCATCTGCTTCCAATGTACCTGCTAAACCACATATTCTTGTTGGGGAACGCGGACCTCTAGATCAAAAGTTTGATGTATTGAAACACTTGGCCGATGTACCAGACAAGTTATCAATTCTGGATGCTCTGAATCTGTCAAAAGATTTTTGGGAAGCACTCATCGAGGCTTTGTCAAGTCCTCGGGAGTTTGAAACTAAAATTACTGCAGCTGAAGTCTATCACATAGAGAATAATCCTACAGAATTCTGTGAAATAATATATTTTACTGATAAAGATTAAAATGATATTGTTCATGGGCATATTAGACTTTTGTACTTATCTGGCAAGGTCAATGGAGTAGACGTCTGAAGAGCTTTCACTGACAATGGTTCAGGAGTCAACCTCATGCCCATTCGTACACTTTGTCGATTGGGCCTCACGGAATCTGATTTATCTCCTTCTACCATGATGTTACAAGGATATGATAAAAATGAACAAGAACCACTGGGCGAAGTTACACTCAGAACTCAGTTTGGAGATCTCAAATCCAATTCGAATTTCATGGTTGTTGATCAAGACTCAGCTTTCAACATCTTTCTTGGAAGACCCTGGTTACATCAACATGCAGTTATCCCTTCATCATACCATCAATGTCTCAAATATTGTTTCGATGGTCAAGTTGGGACATTATATGGTGATAAGGCCCCATTCAAGACATGTGAGTCTCAATACATTGAGGCGGAATTCTATCACATGAAGTGAAGGGATAAATCCACAACAAAAGAGATTACCAAAGTTAATGCTCCATATGGTTTGGAAAAGATTCCAGTAAATCCATTTGCACATGTGAGTATAGATTATGTGTTGCCTATCAGTCAAATTGACAAGATATACCCAAATCAAAATACTCTTATGGAAAGATCCATAATGTCAATTATGGAAATCGAGCCAGACAACATGGGAGAAATTGGTAACCCACCAAGCAGTGATGAAAGCACAAATGGTGACGTCTTCATTTCATCTTCTGAAATACAACAAGTCTATACTTCTCCAATTAGGCCTAAATAAGTTATAACAACATTGGAGGTGAAAAATGATGTCGATTCTCAATCCATCATCTCCTCTTTATTACCCAAAGAAGACCCTTCATCATCAATCGGGTCAGAAATGGAAGATTCTTTTCATGATATGAAAATTTTGACATCTCTTTTGATCATGAAAATTATGCTTTATCATCTACTATGCAAGTATAAATGAAAGAAATAACGCATGATGACTAAGAAGAGGAAGATCTCAAATATGCTCCTCCAGCATTTGAAGAGGGTATCTCTACCATTGTGGATGAACTCATAAAAAATAAATCTGGGTACAAAAGAAGATCCACTCCCCACTTTAATCAGTGCGGCCATGACTCTTGAAGAGCAAGAGATGTATATTTATTTTCTAAACAAAAATAGAGATATATTTTCTTGGAACTATACAGAAATTCCTAGGCTTGATACTGATGTTCCTACTCATCATTTGGGTTTTCCAGAAGAGCATCGAGGATTTAAGCAAGTTGCGAGAAGAACACACCCAACATAGGCTTCCAAAATTGAAGTTGAATTGGATAAGCTTATCAAAGATAACTTCTTCAGTGAAGTTCAATATCCCAAGTGGTTGGATAATATTTTCCCTGTAAAGAAGAAGAATGGACAAATTAGAGTTTTCATCGATTTCAGATATCTTAATCGGCATTGTCCTAAGGATGATTTCTCAGTTCCAATTACAGAACTTTTAATTGATGAAACAGCTAGCTATGAAGCACTTTCCTTCATGGATGGATATTTTGGATATAATCATATCTGAATGGCCCCAAAAGATAAGGAATCCATAGCCTTCAGAGCCCCTCAGGGTTTGTTTTGCTACCGGGTAATGCCCTTCGGCTTAAAGAATGCAGGTGCAACCTATCAGCGTGCCATGCATCGTATCTTCAAACCCTTCATAGGGAAGTTTTTTTAATGCTATGTAGACAATTTGGTGGTTAAATCCAAACAAATTTCTAATCATTTGGCTGATTTGGAGGTCATATTCCGTAAGTTTCGACAACATAATTTGAAAATGAACCCCTTAAAATTTGCTTTTGGGGTAACCTGAGGAAAATTTCTTGGCCTTGTTGTATGCCATCGTGGTATTGAAGTAGATCCTAATAAGACTAAGTCAATCCTTGGTATTTCACCTTCTCAAAATTTGAAAGAATTAAGAGGACTTAAAGGACACTTAGCCTATATTCGGCGCTTCATCGCCAATTTCGCAGGCAAAAGTTTACTCTTCACCAAATTGATGAAGAAGGGAGTCACATACCTGTGGACTGAAGAATGTCAAGAATAATTTGATATTCTAAAGAAATACCTCTTGATTCCACCGATACTCATGACAACTGTTGAAGGAAGACCACTTATCCTCTACGTGACAGCTCTGGAGTGATCATTGGGTGCCTTTCTTGCTCAAAATAATGATGTCGGGAATGAAAACAGCCTCTACTACCTCAGTCAAACTATGCTTGAAGCTGAAACCTGGTATTCAAGTATTGAGAAGTTCTTCCTAGCATTAATCTTTGCAGTTTAGAAGGTGAGACACTACCTGCAACATTAGGAGGTCCAATTGGTATCTCGCAATAACCCGCTCAAATTCATCCTTAGTCGTCCAATGCTTACAGGAAGTCCGGCAAGGTGGGTAGTTATTTTGTAGCAATTCGACATTCAGTATTTGTCTTAAAAGGCGATAAAGGTCCAATATCTTGATGATTTCCTGGCTAAACACCCTTCAGTGGAAGTCACATCTTCAGATATTGAACTCCCTGATGAGGAAGTCTTCTCTATTCAAGAATATCCTCAAGTTTGGGAAATGTATTTTGATAGTGCTTCCAGTAGTCCAATAGGGAGGAAAATGGAAAATCCTAAATTCAACAATGTTGGCTTAGGAATTGTGCTCATTTCTCTAGAAAAGGCAGTGTTACCTTATTCCTTCTTATTGTGGGAAGGTGGTACCAATAATGAAGCAAAATATCATGCTCTCATCGTAGGCTTGGAATTAGCACTTCAAACACAGGTGAATCACTTAAAGGTGAAAGGTGATTCAGACCTAGTAATTAAACAAGTCAACGAGGATTATGCCATCAGAAAAGAAGAACTAATCCCTTTGTATGATTACATCAGAGATTTAATGGCGGAATTCCCTTCGGAACCGACATTTTCTTATGTCCCAAGATCACAAAATGCTCAAGCTGATGCACTGGCTAATATAGCCATATCTCTGGAAGATCCAAATCGGGATGAGACAACCATCAATATTCCCCACCGTCGTGCAATTTCACCTTATGTTCGAATCGGAACAGAGGAAATTAATGAAATTAGTCCCATTCCTGAACCTTATGGTCATACTACAGGATGGATGTCACTTATGAAGGAATACCTTCAAAATGGAACACTTCCACCTGATAGAGCTGAGAAAGAACAAATCTGGCGATGTGTGGTCAATTTTACTCTTTATGATAGCCCATATCACCTAGAGAAAATTCTCTAAAAATGTGGTTTTGATGGAGTTTTCTTCATATGCAGTGATGGTGAAGAGACAATGGCTATCATGAAAGAAGTGCACACAAGAGTCTGTGGTTCCCACCTGTCTGGACAGAGACTGTCTGATCAGATTCGAAGGCTTGGATACTTTTGGTCGTCAATGATACAAGATTGTGTTGATTTCACAAATAAGTGTCATTCATGCTAAGTACATTCAAATTCATTCATCAACCTCCATATTTTCTTCATACATCTAAATACTCATGGCTATTTTCCACATGGAGAATGGATGTGGTGGGACCTTACCCTTTGGCTACGACCAAGCAGTTTAAGTACATTCTTACTGCTAATGACTTCTTTTCCAAATGGGAAGAGGAAATACCTCTAAAGGAAGTCAGTTCTAAATGCGTTGTTAGATTCATCAAGTCTAACATCATTACCAGATTTGGTGTCCCTCATACCATATTGACGGACAATGGCACCAACTTCTATTCATCCGAGGTGAAGAAGTTGTATCAAGAATACAACATCAAATCCAACCATTCATCTCAGTATCATGCAGTGGACAATGGCCAGATAGAAGCCTTCAATAAGACTCTTTCAAATATACTGCAAAATATGGTGGATAAAGATAAGAAATCATGGCCTGATAAACTCTTTCATGCTTTATGGGCTTATCGAACTACCACCTGCACTGCAACGCGGTCAAATCCATATTCATTGGTATATGGAACGAAAGCAGTCTTGCCAATTTAATTTAAAATAACCTCACTCAGAGTTTCCATTTGTGATCAATCAACTACAGATGAAAAATATCAAAAGAGATTGAATGAATTGGAACAGGTAGATGAGAAAATATTGTGCACTTTGCACCACTTGGAAGTCTATCAGAATCGAATAGCATGAGATTTTAACAAAAAAGTTTGTCTTTGATCATTCACTCAGGGAGAATTGGTATTAGTTCCCAGAACTCCAATGATACCAGGAATGAAACCTCCCAATCTTGATCCAAAATGGGAAAGACCTTACTCAATACATAGGGTCTACTCTAATAGATCTTATTCATTAATCTCGATGGATGGAGAACACATCACTACTCCAACCAATGCCAGATTTTTTAAGAAGTATTTTGTATAAACACAAAATATATCATCCATGGTCCAGTATGACCTTAAACTGCATCATGGTCCAGTATGGCCTTAAACTGCATCATGGTCCAGTATGACCTTAAACTGCATCAGGGTCCAGTATGACCTTAAACTGCATCATGGTCCAGTATGACCTTAAACTGCATCACGGTCCAGTATGACCTTAAACTGCATCATGGTCCAGTATGACCTTAAACTGCACCACCGTCCAGCAAGATGTTAAACTACATCATCAACGGTCCTTGCATATGACCCTAAACTGTTTTCACATATGTCCAACATTACGTTAAACTATGTCCCCTTCATCGTCCTTGCTATATGATGTTAAACTATACAGCAGTGGTCCATATATATGACATTAAACAATTTGTATTCGTTTCGTCTCACATGAAGTTAAACTGTGACGTCCTAGCTACATGACGCTAAACTGTACAGAAGTCCCTTACATCCAGCACAACATTATACTGCACCATCCATGGTCTATGCATTTGACCTTAAACTATTCGCACTTTCGTCCAATATGACACTAAACTGTATCATCCCTTTTTCGTCAACATGGCGTTAAACTGTGAATAATGTCCCCAATACATCCAACATGATGTTAAATGGTGTACTCTTTTGTCCTTAATACATGACATTAAACTGCACAGTTGTCTTTTTGTCCAACAAGATGTTAAACTCTACTTTCCCCATCGTCCTAACTACATGACGCTAAACTGTACAGAAAGTCCTTGATATATCTTACATGACATTAAACTGTACTTTGTCCCTGCTACATGACACTAAACTGTGCAGCACCAATAGTCCTAACTACAAGACTTTAAACTTCATAGTCCCTTTATATGTCCAACATGACATTAAACTATGCATTGTTAAGGTTGTTGTTACCTCTTGTTTCTCACACCGAGTATGACTCACATGAGCATAGAGAAAACCTCAATCATAACACTCTCTCTTGGCTAATAACCATGTGTAACTCCCAACAACATCATTTTTTAGGTTATTGTCCCCAAGAACAACTTGATCATTAATTCATTCTTTAATTGAACTACGTGGACTTTGATCTTGGCCTTCCAGGCTGGGTACGTAGGCAACCTCCCAAGGTTCAAGCCCAAAACTAATCTCTTCACATCGGATCACCTCCAACTCATACAATGTTGATTCTTGAAACCGCCCCTAGAATTAATATCCTTACATTGGTTCACTTTTTTCCTTGTTATATGACGTTAAACTATATAACACTTTTTTCCAGTATGACAATAAACTATAATATTCTTTGATACCCTCACCTAAGAGGGAACCATTATTTACATTGATTTTTCAATCATGATTCATTTCAAAGACTACGTGCATACATGGCAATGCCCAAACCTTTTATCTTGGGTTAAACCATCATTGTACTAAAGTCCCCTTTCACCATTCACATGTGCGAACCAAATTTGTAGAAATGGTATTTCTAGAACTACGCGGGCTTGATTCCCATACTTATGGGATACGTAGGAACATTCGAGTATCCCTCGAATCCAGCCCCAAGTCTTTGGGCCTAACCCCAAATTCCACTTTCAGTCCCTTGACTGAAAAGCCCCCATGAAAACACACACTGTGTATTTATTTTAATGGTCCAAGATCTATGACCCTAAAATAAGATCTCTAATACTTTTGTCCCACACGACGTTAAACTGTAGTTCAAGAACTACGTATGGGTTGATTCCCATTTTTATGGGATATGTAGTGAAGTCCAACATTTCAATTCAGGGCCCAGCCACAACATGATTATGGTTAGCATTGATCTGTGTATCTCTGTATACATTGTAAAATATCCATCTTTATGTGTCATAATCCTAACCTTAAATATTTTCAGATCCTCATAATCCTTTTCTTGACATCCAGTCAAAAAATGTCAAACTTCTGGGAGTTCTTTTTCCTGACTATGCAGTACGTGCCCTTAGGCGGCCTTGCATAAATAGTCTCCATAACAGACTTGTTAGCCAAAAGATACTATTATTCGACTATGCATCCAATGCCCTTAGGTGGCCTTGCATAATTCAACCCCTTAACGGGTTTGTTAAATACTGGTAACTTCATTCATGGGAAGAAAGCCTCTTTTGTCCTTGTTGGTCTTAAATGACAGTATGTAGGGATTCGAAAAATTATCCATCATTAACATATTTGTCCCATATCCTTTTTCATGATCTGAAAGTATTCAAGTCTATGGTTTATATTCTCCTTCCCTGCATTTGGGTCAGACCTTCGTAGAAGTAATATCCATACAGTTCTTCAATAATCTTGTTTGGAAATATCTTCTCCATATTCAAGTCACTCTTTATATACAGCAAACTCTATACTTTGGAAAATTTGAATCTCCATAAACTTTCACTGGATTTTAGCACTTGGAATGTAAATTTCTGAGAGTTTTTTTGCCTGACTATACAGCATGTGCCCATAGGCAGCCATGCATAAACAGTCCACAAAACAGACTTGTCAGCTAAAAGATACTATTTATTTGACTGTGCAGCCAATGCCCTTAGGTGGCCCTGCATAATTCAACCCCCTAACGGGTTTGTTAAATAATGGTAACTTCATTCTTGGGAACAACTTCTTTTAATGCCTTTTAGCTATTTTTCATATCATTCCTCAAGTTCAAATATTCTTAAGTCATAGTTTACATATTTTCCCTCATACTTGAGTATGGTACTATGTTTTCAGATGAATTTTCAAGGAATTGATTCAATTCTAATTCATTTGGTCAAAGCTATTTAGACCTTAAAAATTAGCATTTTTATGTTCGATGTGCATAACTTTAAACTGCCCACAAAAGACAAAGGAACTCTAAATAAATGTCAATTTCCAACTCACTAAATATACATTTTGTATGATTTAGGTAATATTCAGCAATTAAAAGATTCAATGTTTGTAGGGTTATTTACACAAATCCTAGTAAAAAACAAACTGTGCTTACTAGGCCCATTGGCTTATGTAAAATTTTAAGTAGTTAGCAGGAAAATCCTTGCACAAGTGATTGAAGATGAAAGCATTATTTCTATTTGATGCACAAGAATTATAAGGACATCCACAGATTGGAGTCTCTTCTCTTTTCCAAGAAATTACAAAAGACTGTCAACATAAGTCTTCAATTGATGAACCACATCTCGAGCTTCATCAGCAGCTACTTGAAGCTCATGCACTCGACCAACTTCACTCTTTTCAGCCTGATGGAGTGATTTCTTGGCATCTGCAATGGTCTTCATACCATTCGTTTGAACTCCCTCCAGTGAATTATTGAGTTGGCCATGTTCCCCAATAACAGCACCTAACTGTTGCTGAAGGTGCATCTTCTGGACGACTTTTTCTTTGATCTCATGCTTCAGCTCCTTCATCTTGGCAGCATAATCAGCCTCAGCTCGGGATACCGCAACCTCAAATTCACTGATGTTAACTGACAGTTTCTCCCTGGTCAGATCTTCGTGACACTTTTTCTCCTACTCCCTCCTGAAGATGACCTATTTAACCACGGTATGGATCTCTTGGTATCCAAAACCGCCAAGTCCTAGCATGATGAACTGAGACGACAATAAAGGGATCGTCGATGATATCTATTCTAAAGGAACCTCGGATATTATTTTCCATATGTTGTTCCATTCCTTGCATCGTGAGAATCTGAGCGCCTTAAGCACCTCTGAGTATGATTCAATATCATCATCATAGGGGGGCATGTAATCTGGGATTAATGCACATAAGGAAGTGCCATGTTCTGCTCCTTCCCCCCTGAACTGTGTTTCTTCACATTCAATTCCCGTTGGGGCAAAGGCTGGGGCCTCACCTCCAGATCTAGCCACTGCTGTTGATGGCCCTGCATAATTAATTTGAAGCTTTGGTTGGTTTAAAAGGATAAAAAAGAATTGATTGTCTTGCATATTAAGTACAATCGCAAATATTGTTATCCCTTACCCAACGGTAGATCAGTGACCTGAGAAGACTCCTACCCATCTTTCCCAATCTCAACAAGATCTTCAAGATGGGTCTCTGGAGGGTTTACTGGGTTTAGCTCTACTTGAGCTAATGTTTCTGCAATGGTAGGGTTGACATCAATGTCCACACCCTCTTAAGGCATTGGTAGTTCAGCAGCTTCTATGGATGGAACTGCATATTATTTTTAGTCATGATTAGAAGTGTAAATTTTAAGAAAATTTTCTGAGCGAAGGATAACACTCACGCCCAAGGTCTTCTAAGTCAGATGATAACTTTGAATGATCAAAAAACTCTTCGAAAGACATGCCACAATTCATCATTTCATCCAATGATATTTCATAATCCTAGTTAGTCTCACCAGTAGGAGTGTTGGATGTGTCTTCTTGGCGACTTACGTCCTGTGGCCCCTGACCCTGGACTGCATCTTTGGATAAAATCACAGAATCAGTTGCAACAGCCACCAGAAGCTCTAATGCAGGAGTTGAACCTGAAGTAACATATAATGGAAGTCAGTCAGTGTTTCGTTCAACATTTTTATGAAGCATTATTGACTAACAAGAAACAGGTTCTTCTCTTCTTACAACAGCAGCAGGAGGAATACTGGGAACAGATGCTAGCTCTTCTACAAGAGCAGCCAAGTTAGCTTGAATATGTGATTGTTCCACAACATCCTCCGTAGTCCTCAAAGGAGGATCAGTCCTTTACCTCAGGGGGGAAATTGAAGAATCCCCTGAAATCTCCAGAAATATGACTATCCTTTTCATGCTTATAGACTCATGATTACCCAAAGGACTTACCGCTGCTAATGAAGCATTTAGATGGGGACTTCCTCCTTCGTTGCCTTTGCTTATTTGGAATTTTGGGAGTATCGGCAGTCTCCCTTATTGGAACCTAGATTGTAGAATGAAAATCTATTGTCAGCTCCTCATTCATGGCCTACTGGCCTGGAGATATCTCGCCCGATTTGCGAGGAGAATCAACAGTAGCCCCAATGGCGGTACCACCAGGGCTATACTGTGGCGAAGGGTCCTCAGTAGTTCCTTTATTTGCAAGCTGCAAGATGAAGAAAATAACTTCCTTAAGTAACAAATAATTGACTGGAATCAAGTTGAATATTAAATAAGGAAAGAAAACTTACATCTTCAGGGGCCATGTAATCATGCCACTCCTCATCAATCCCCTCAGTGGTGCCATGATCAATCAATTTCTTCACCTGCCTGGTGACAGGAACGGACTCATCAGTGGCGTATATGAGCATTTATAGCTCTCTGATGTATGCCCTCACTTCATTGGGGTTATCATAGTATTGGATATTTGTAGAAGCCAGAAGATTCCCTATTCCAGGAATTTGTAGGCCCTCACACAAATCCAGCCAGGCGGTCTCAGAACCACAGTATAAACCCTACCATAATTGGACTACCTATGGTCTTAGATATGAAGGCTGCAAGGAAGGTCCTATAATCTTTGAATTCAATTTCTTCCCATCTCCTGTAACTATAAATAGAGAATAAGAAAATAAGACTTATTGCCTTATAAAGTAGCAGTGATTAAATTACCACAATGAAGTAACTCACCAGGAGTTGATAGAGTGGGTCTTTTAATTCTGGCTGGAGGATTATATTGGGCACAAAACCGCTTTGCCACTGGTTTTGCATCATCATCCCCATCATGTGAATCTAGTTAATCGGTTCTAGAGGAGGAATATACCGAATCAGCTTCAGGTGGGGAAGCATCACCTTAATAAGGAAGGGTTTCTTTCTCTACAGTCCTCTACCTTTTCCCCACTCGATAAATTGGGTGATTCCGCACCCCTTTGGGGTATGATTCTATCCAGTGTTTGGCATAATATGTAGTCAAATTATGTACCACTTTTTCAACTGGTAGATCAAATATTTCCCCAGTCTTCTCCCTTGATGTCAGCAGCCATAGTTGCCGAGAAACCATCGGATGTTGCTCTAACATGACATGTACTAGAGGAGATACAGCAATCAGTTGTAGACATTTGAATTGACATGAAAATCTATATAGAGCATAGGCCTTGCATATAATTTCACCATCAATCCTGGAAACTAGCACACCATCCCTACAAGCTAGCATGTATGCCCTCAAATCCACGTGGGTTGTTCCATCGCCAACAAACCGCCCAGTTGGCGGATTTACATAGGGGAAAAAGTTGAATTCCTTAAACATGCTCAGCCTCACTTTCATGTCATAGGAATTAACATCTAATGGTGAAACTCCATAGAATTCTTGCACTGACAGCCTGAAAGAACTTCTAGGAATTTGTAATCCATTTTGTACATTGTAAGTCATAATGTGAGTGGAAATCCATCCCCATAAAACATGGAATGGTCCCACTATTCTTAAAGGTGATTTACCCATGAATACATGAAGTAAACTCCTGTGAATCTTTGCTAAAATGGGGGTAGCCAACCCAACCATTTTTCCCTCAGCCAACTTTTCCGCAATGACGAAGGTCCCTGGCCTGACGCCTCTCTTCGAATCCCTGACCGGCAAGAGATAAATTCTGAGCCACATTGCCAAGAAGCCCGACAGACGAGTATTATTTGGGATCCTTTAATTCATCTCATATCCCCACTTCTCTAACTCTCCTACTTCTAGAGTTGGACAGAATGTTCCAAGAGCACCCCTCTTCTCAGGTTTTGGGCAGGTGGTAGGACGTTTGGGCCTCTTATCCTTGGATTTCTTTTTCTTGGATCCTTTTTATTTTGGCTCCTTCTCCTTCGGCTCCCTCTCTTTCTTATCAATAAGAAATATATTCATCCATTCCTCCATATGAATATCCTTTCTAGAATGAGTTAATGAGGTCTCTGAACTTTTGAGCATGTGGACGATCTTAAATAATTCTCGAGCTAAAGTTGGAGTCTTCTCTAAATCATTCCAAGTCACCTTGGGTGGAATGAATTCATCATACATGTCACCCAAAATTGGAGCCCCTGAGCTCTTGTGGATGTCCCACAGACTGATGCCTACTTCTCCATGAGTCAGATGGAAATAATTAGTTACTGGACTCCAGTGGATGAGTATCTCCGGCACGAAGTTATCAGGTCTGTAAACATATGTTTGCCCAACCCAGAAAGCTTCATATATCGCCACTCCTTTCAGATCCTCAACAAACTCTGCACAGGTTTGTTGCACCCAGTATGCCCACATCCAAGTTGGATTCACGCCTCCCCCTAGACGGAAGTCCAAACTTTTCTTCCAGCCTTTGGATTGATCCATCTGAGCATTTTGGAAGATTGAAGGATGACAATGTGGTTTTATCTCAGGCGTATGAGGTTTTAGATCTAGCGTACAAGGGCTATGATGCATCAGGTGTGCCTTCTCTACTGTTCCAACATTTAGAAATACTCCTTCACCTGAGAAATTTTCTAAACCAAAGTTGGTGTAATTCTGAAACCACGAAAATGAGAGATTGTTCTCTGCTTCTAGAATAGTAACTTCTTGCAGATGACCGCAGTCATACAAAGGTAAATAAATGCTTTGGGGGAAGTCGCGATAATATTTCTTAATATACTAATCCAAATCAGGAAGAGTGCTACTTTTGATGGTATAATAATCATGGCCAACGATGTTTATCATATCATCAATCGGCTTTCTAGCCAGTTCATCAGCTATTTCGGTTCTAAGAGCCATTTATTCTGCGCAAAAGTTGAGTAAATTAACATTTAAGTAAGTTGATTTTTCATAAAATTTGTGAAGGAATTTCAGAAAAAATGGCAAAGGAATTAAGGCGCACAAGTCTAAACTTGGCACAAAAGTATGGATGTGTCGTGAAAGTGGTTATGTGCCGCGCAAGTTTCTGTTGCGCAAGTATCCCCGCGCAAGTCCTATTACCTTGACATCAACGTGATGGAAAAAAAAGTGGAAAATAGAGACTTGCACGGCGAAGGTGACCTGCACGGCGATAGATCGAGTATTCAGAAATCAAATGCTTTGTGCGGCAAAGGACAGTGTATTTATAGGCCAGGCTATCCACCTGCGCGCCTACAGCAGGCGCGCTCCAACCCTGCTTGTCGTACCCTGCATAATCAAAGGTCGTATCCATGCGCTCCAGACCCTGTGTGACCGAAGCTCATTTGCGCGCCCTACCCTGTGCGCCCCAATTTCCTTTTGATTCTCGATTTCCTCATAGTCAAATCCTCATTTCTTTCAGATCCAACTCTGAGGGGGGACTTATGTTGATGCTCCTTTTCTTCACATTGTCTAAAAGAATGGAAAGGGAAATGACTTAGTCCAAAGTGATTCATCCTTTGAAGAAACATCAAAAATCGTCAAAGGGATGAACAAGGAGAACAATTCCCATAGGTCACGCAAGTATACTTGCATGCCCTAATGGTCGTGAAAGTGACTTGCGCACCCTAAATGATAACCACCTGGGGACTTCTCCAGCCTATAAATAAACCCTGTGGGCCCCCCATTTAGAGAGGAATTATTCCAGAAACTCATATTTGAGCTCCCGACAACCTAGTCTCTTCTCTAAGCTTCCTAAACACTTATAAGGTAATTTCTTACCAAGAACGGAAGATCTAAAGAGGGGGAGGAAGGCCTAAGTGTTGAAACTCCTCAACACTTGCACGCCTAATTGGCCAGCCCTTAAGGGAAATGGCTACACTTGCGCGCCACCTAACTCCTTCAATAGAAATTGTGCGCCACTCTTCTAGAAGAACCTCAAGTTGATTCTAAAGGCTTTAACCAAGAGTCTCTCAAGTATTACCTTGTTGTTTAAATGTCACGCAAGTACCCATGTGTCGCGCAGGTAAACCTGCGTGCCCAGGACTTGCGCGCCCACGCAGTATCTGTGCGCCTGCCAGGACTTGCACGCCCCTGCATTTTTTTGGTGCCCTTCTTGCCCATTTTCACCCTTCTTAACCATTCCAAATCTCCTATTCAAGATTTTGTCTTGAAGACACTCTTCAAAGCCATTTATGGAATGATTTCTTGATTTGACTTCCTTATCTGAAACGAATTATGGGTAATATCTCTCAATACCTAGTGATTTACACATCATTTTTTCACTAAAGATTGAGATTTCATTCATTCAACCCCATCCTTTATGATGAGAGAACTCATTAACCTGGGCCACCATTTCATGAAAAATCCCCAGTCATAATTCCCATTGATTTTGGGAATCCTCCTTAGGAGTAAGCCCCAGTCCCCTAATCTGGTTATCCTCTTTAGGAGTAAGCCCCAGTCCCCTAATCTAGGCATCCTCCTTGGGAGTAAGCCCCAGTCCCCTAATCTGGGCATCCTCCTTAGGAGTAAGCCCCAATCTTAAAATTCCTTAATTTGCGCATCCTCCTCAGGAGTAAGCCCCAACCATATTTCTCTTAACCTGGGCCTCCTTTTTAGGAGTAAGCCCCAGTCTCAAATATGGTCATCCTCCTCAGGAATAAGTCCCAAGTCCTCATTAACCTGGGCATCCTTTTTCAGAGTAAGCCCCGGTCTTAATTTCTCTTAACCAGTCCTAATTTACCTTTGATCTAGGATTCGTTCTCAGGAGTAAAACCCAATCATAAGTCTTCTCCTAATTTGTTCCTCCTTTTCTGGAGTTAGCCCCATGTTAGAGTATTCAAATCTCCATGAAGCACATATACCTTTATAGACCCTGTTCTTGGATTTCTTCCCTGATGTAAATCCTAATCTTCATTTATCTGGGCAGTCATACATACATAAGTCCCACAATATATCATATGATTGCATATTTCATGGCACAATTGTCTGATTTTTACCAATACCTCTTGTTTCTCACACAGAGCATGACTCATGTGAGCTTAGAGTGTAAAAGTAATTATAAAATACTTCTTTGAGCCATCAATCATAAACATCATACTCCCTTACTCGAACTACGTGGGTTCTAATTCCTTTTCTAAATAAAGGATACGTAGGTAGCCCATCTGCGGGTTCGATCCCAACATTGAAATAATTCATGTCCTTCTGAATGACAATAAACTTCAAGTTCCCCATTGAGTGGCTTTAAAACCAGAATGGTCATCATAGTGACCAAGAGACTTTTACGTATCAAATGATACCATTGATTAAGAATATCTAACAAATTCAGATGATTCTCTATCAATGAACAACCTCAAATACATATAAAAGATTCTCTAAATTTCCTACATATTTAATCACTGATTTTCAGATCTAAAGGAAAGCTCATTTTATACTTGGTAATGTAATAAGGGTTCACGAACATAACTTAAATCTATAAAGAGAGTCCCGGAGCAGACAATAATTCCCCTCAAAAAGGTGTGATGAGTCCGACTTCCCATCCTCTCGACCAATGCAAATTCTTAAACCTCATCAGTCCACAAACTAATGAGCACCTACCTTTGGAATGTTGGTCCAAATGGATGTGGAATCATTGGATGTTTCCGGTTCTATGAACAAACCCGTTAGAAACTGATTGGAATGTTTGAACCTTTAATCAAGGAGGTCATCCCCAAATTCCGAGGGAAATAGGGTTTTAGAAATAATAATATTGTTATTATTTAAACTCTTTTAATTCTTAATAAACATATCATTCCTTTAAAAATTATGATATTCTAACCAAATTGGATCCCAATATTTAAAATCTAATTATCTATTTTGAGTTTTTTATAACATTTTTGTAGGATGAATGAAATTTCCATTTTATCCTTTCCAAATTACATAATAATTTTGAAAAAAAACTATTTCAAGATGCACTTTTTAACAAGTGGAAAAGTAACCCTTAGCATTAAACCCAAGATATTACATCATCCACATATAAATGATTTTCGTCTTTTGTGATGAAAAAAAATAAGATGAAAGGATGTTTAGATGCATACCCCATGATAAAATGGGGGGCAATGATCTCACATCACCTACTCTTTCTCCTAAGTGATCTCCTCAACTCCATTGTACATTCATAACACTCTGAACAAAGGGATCCTATTGCCACAACACACCATATCTTTATGATATCATATATCTATAAGGATCTCTGTAAAGGAAGAATCTTCATCCAATTCTAGATAACCTAATACCATGATATGGGATGAATCGTGTACTTACCACCAAAACTAGGACACATGAAACATGTTGTGCACACACTCAAGATAAGGTGGTAGGTTTAAGAGATAATTTATCTCTTAAATCCACTATATAATCTCATGATGCACCATGAACCTTAGGAAAATCTGGCTTCTATCTTCCAAGCATCCTCTTACCTCTTCATGGGGATTACTTTAAGAAGACATAATCCCTAACATGTAACTCAATATAGGAATCCACCTACTATCTAAATATGATATCTTCCAACTCTAGGATTACCTTATATAATATCAAAACAAAAAATGGACTTTATCTTACTCTAGACTAGGTTATTGACCAAAAATACTTCCTCACATGATAAATTACGACAGATTTGTGATATTTAAAGACAAATTTAGAAGATCTCAAATAACAACAATCCCATAGTAGAGTGGATGACATTTTTTATAGGTGAACACTAACAATGGTAGGTAACATGACATAGATTTTTAAAAATATAATATGTATTCTCTTAGCATGTCATCTAATGTCAGAATAAACCTATCTATCAATCTATTTATCTAAGGATAGAATGTTGTACAACGAAATATGAGAGAAATAAAGGCATGAAATAACCCCATATATAATGTATAAGTGAAATACACATGCTAACTAGAGTCTATGGTTAGAGGTACTCCATATATCCTCAAAATCTCATAAATTTAATGCTTCACTAGGTGGTATACTGGGTTCTTCTTCCGAATAAGAAGAAAGTTAGTAAAATTTTTGAGTCATTATAAAATAATCCATACTGTGTGAAACCATATAAACATACATGATATCCCAATCACAATGTATATAGATATTTCATTCCACTTACACTCTAAGATACTGAGTGGATGAATAATTCAATCTGGGACTCAATGCCCCAACTTTTCCATCTAGTAGGATATGCATTGAACGAAAAACTCTACTACTTCGAGATTCATCTCCAGCCACTAAAACTACCTTTTAAATCCCTAATATATTTTCCCCACACTAGGGTGTAATAACAAGAATGAATGGTAAATCTCAATAAATTCATATTTTCTCAATGTCTAAGTAATGAACAAATTTCCTTGAGAGAGAATCAAGTGCTCCCCAGCTTCATTCCAACTCTAAGGTTCCACTATATAGATAATAAAATTATGTCAAATCTTGCACTCATAGTCACTAAATTTAGCATCTATAACCTAGTGCACTGGGGTGTATGTTACTATCATTTGAAAAAAAATCCTCAACAAAAAATCTGTTTAATATCCAGGTACATGGTAACTAACTACTCCATGGCCCTTTACTCATCCTAACCCCTTGAATCATATATGAGAAGGTTTTTCTACTCAAATCATTAGAAACTATATTCCTCGTGAACAAAGTATATGATATATCAAAAATTAAATCTCATAGGAACTCCACCCTATGTCTCTACCTCAGGTTTAAGTCAAGTTGAGTGAAAATATACCTTAGTCTCTTGTGGTCAGTAAAAACCATGATCCACGTTATAAGAAACTAGTGCCTCTAAGTCTTCAAATGAAAAAACTACTAAATCCAATTCTAGTTCACATTTAGTATAGTAATTTTCATTAGTCCATATCTATGTTGATACAAGACAATAAAAATAAACTCTTTCATTAGTATATATCCATTTATTAATAGATAATCATTATAATACATCTCATATAGAATCTCCTTGAATAAAAATCTAAGAACAAATACATAGGTCAACTTCTCCATTATATAATCAAATTCTATTTGAAGATCCTTTGTCCCAATAAAATCATTCACCTTCCTTTTTAAGAGATAAAAAGGGGTGTTATTCCATGGAAATACTATGATGGTGTGACAATAGAACCTGATCAATCCTAAAAAATTCATAACCTCAAACATGCTCTTTGGTGAATCCCAAGCCAACAATAGCTCCACCTTTGTTGAGTCAACTATAAATTCTTCCTTTGATATAATTTATCCCATGAAATGATTTTTATGGATCTAGAACTAGTAAATCAACAAATTTACATATATTTTATTCTCTATTATATTATGTAGCTCTATATGTAGGTGATCTACATGCTCCTCCTCATCTCAAGAATACATCAATATGTCATTGATAAATACCACTGAAAATATGTCTAGATATTTATGGAACACACAATTTATGAAACCAATGAACACTTCTATAAGAATTTTTTATTCAAAATGGAATCATGAAAAACTTATAGTTCCCATACCTAAACTATAATTCCATATTATAAATTTATTTCTCTCAAACACACAATTGGTGGACCCTCGATCTAAGATTCATCTTGTAGAACATTCGAGCCCCTCTTAGCTGATCAAATATATAATTTTTTCCCAAAGCCATTAATAATGACATTGTGTATCCCCCAATAATCAATGAAACTCTATGGAATCCCATCATCTATCATCACAATGAGAATAGGGTAACACTATAGTGAAATGATGGTACAAATAAATCCCTTTCGGAAGTGACTCAATTATCTAAATCCTTAAATAATGGATCTTGGAAGGTGACATATAAAAATATGTCAAGGGTATAGGAACATATATATGTACTATATTGATACCAAACTTCACATATCACATAGGGGTAAGCTGGAAACATATTTAAGGAAAACATAAATATATTCTCTCCCTACTATAGGTATTTGTTGATACATTCTATTTATTTCACATAGTGGAAGGCTCACCAACTACACGATGATGGTATACCTCCTCTGATGCCTTTCATTAAGGAACAAATTTATATCCCTGAAAATTCATATTGTACTATATTTTTACCAGTATAGTTAACATTCCAAACTAAATAGTATATGAATGTTTCGATAGATCCAAAATAATCAATGAGTCATATGAAATTTTGTGTCCATATATCAAAGACTATGAGGTCCCACATCAACCAATCACAACCAAAGACTAGGATGTAATATTTATAGAATTCCATCATAAAACAAATTATACAAAATTGAATTTTTAAGGTCAAGGATTTATTTATTATTAACACATAAATATCAATTTATTTCATGAACCTTAAAGACATTAATGATGTGGAAGCCCTTTTGTCTATCAGAACTAAAACTAATGTGTAGAAAATAGTGATGGAACCTCTAAAACCCTCAACTCATGTTGGATCCAATATATATTATAATTCAACCATATAAGTATTTCATTTATTTTATTTTACCCAACCATACCTACCAATCCCAACACCTCCCCAACCTTGGGGTCTAGAAGCTCCATTCTGAGAACCACCTCAAGGAAGTTATGGGTGAGGAGAGCTGTACGGTGGCCCTCCTACTCCTCCAATGGAATTATCCCAGATAAATTTACCCTTCCTATTCTTACAGTTTTATTATAGGGTCTATACTATTAATTTACCATGGGGGGTTAATTCACTAAAACAATCACCTGATATCCCAAATGTGTTATCAAAAAATAACCCCACTTATTACATATCCCTCTTAAAATATAAAGAATACACCTTGACTCAAAACTATCTATTATGGGGTATGATCACAACTTTTTCCTGATTCATGGGAAACTGTTGGATATGGGATTTTTAGGATAATTTTGAGGAGTGGTAAGAGATCTCGAGAGGCACGACATGTGTTAGCTTTCTCAAGTTACCATGTACTATCATAGTTATCCTTTGATAATGGATCCTCTTTTCTATGGTAGTCACGTGTGTTGTATTTTCAGTGGTGGTCAAGTAATCTCTAGTTTATTTCTTTGATTTTATTTTCAGTAATGTTTATTGACGTTAGTGTTAGTGGTGACGAAGAGGGTGAAGCGATGATAGTGAGGGTGTTTTCCATGATGGGTGCCACAATGGGATTCTTTGGTGCTTCTTGAAAGTTATGTGATGATGGATTCGATGATGCAATGATGGTGACAACTTGTGGATATTACATGAATTTCCTCAAGATAGGTTTCTCAAGATGATCATAGGATTTTATACAAAGTTTCTATTCTAAGGGTTTTGATTTTTTCTGATGGATTTTGTATTTATTATTGCCCGATGTATTTTTTGAGTGATGTTTTTTGAATTTATTATTACTACTATATTTTGGGTGTTTTGAAGGATGTGAGGTTCCCAGTTACCCTAAAAGTGTTATTCCGATTTTTTAAAAAAAATTATTTGTAGTAGTACATATCAACTTTCTTAATTAGTTAAAACCACAAACCTTCCACCGCTACGCCCTGTTGTAGTGACCAGTGTTGAGGCATCCACACAAAAATTGGATGAATTGCCTCTAACGAACCTCACAACTATATTTATAACGAAAAAATAATATATAAATAAAATAAAAATATCCATCAAAATGAAGTATAAATTACAAACCATTAAATATAAATAACACCCATAAACCCCCCGTAATATAATTCCATAGATCCATAGCCCTGGATCGGGTGCTAAAAACATATCATTTATATTATATCTTTAAGACCAACAAATGAAAACCAATTTTGACCATTCTTAATTACAACCAATAAATTAAATATTGAGTAACTTACATTCCATTTAATATTTTTAGATAATTAGAAGGAAAACAATTGTTTTGATGAAATAACCCATGTCTTCAATTGGGCATTTTTCCACAATACCCAACTTTTCTTATCCCATAATAATTCATCAATATATCCCATTAAATTATTCACACATAAAACCCTTTTAAAAATAACATATATAACATAATTATCTTTAAATTTGTTAAATTTGAACATAATATTAATGAGATAAAATTATCAGTAAGGGTAAAGATAAACATTAATAATGGAATATCACCTATAAGCATAAGATGTGCACAAGGGTATGAGAACATAATCAAAGTGCCTAAGAATTTAATAACAGGATCCATACCCATCAAGATCTAGATCATAAAACATAATTCAATGAATAAATATTTATAATAAGAAAAGAGTAATTTATGTAAACAATATTGAACCCTCTATAAAATTTATTATTAAAAGGACCTATTAAAATACATAAAAATAATACAAAACTCATGTTGGTATCTTAAAACAACATTATTTCATTATGGAGTCACCTAAATAGGATAATTATGAGATTATCTTAAGAGTAACCTATATACATTTAACTCCACCATCTATTGGGATTTACCTTTTTCCAAAAAAAACTCTATCATCACTTATGAATAATTTCCAACCGGTTAAATCTATTACAACACCTAATTTATTGGAGATCTATATTGATCTCACCTTTTTCATTATCTATATCAAGATCACTTTTCATTATAAGTTATGTTGAGATCTACTGTCATCATAAGAAATTTTCAAGAACTATAACACGAATAAAGTACATTCGTCTTTCATTTCATCATAAAACTCAATGAAACAGTCTTCACTCCCTTTATTACTTGATTAACATGTTGAAATAAAATGGGTTTCATGAAGATTACCTTTAAAACATCATCATAATCCATCCACAAGAAATATATGGATGGTATTGTTCGATCACTTCCCAAATGTAGAATTATATTAATTTAAAATATATTGGCACCAATAAAAACACTTCTATAAAAGTATTTTGATATATAATTTTAGAGAAAATAAAAAATACCTTTTCTTTTGGGTATCCTTTAAAACTAAAAATTTATAGAACAATGTGTAAATTATAAAATTTTATAAACAATGAATACATGAAAAGGGAGTTGAATAATGAATAAATAAAATATTTATAGGAAAAATAAATCAGGTGTTGAATGTTATGAAAAACATTTATTTATTATTTTTGAAGTGAGTGTCAAAGGTGACCCTTGCATAAAAAATTATAAAAAATGTTTTTAAAACTATTTAATTGATTGTAAAATACCATGGTAAATAACTTTATGAAATCATTTATGTTTATAAAATAAAATTTTGAAAACTATATAAATATCATGGGTGAGTTTGGGTAAAATACATTAAAAATGTTAATTAACGAGTTTAAATAAAAACCCTTTTCCCGGACTTTAAACATCTAAAATATTTGAATAATAAAGAACATGAATGTATTATAAAAACCTATTTTTTCATGAAATTTATCATTGAGAAATTATTATCAATATATAAACACAAAAAAGAATGTAATTGGTGAATATAGAACATATTTTAATGAGGCAAAAATTGGGAGTTGAAACATCATATAACTTTAGTAACATTTGAATCAAAATCCATTGATAGATATAAAATTAAATGGACTTGGAAATTCCATAAATCTAATGAAATAAAATGTAAAAAAAATCCATGGGGTATTAGTTAAAGAAGTTATATAACCAAATGAAATGAAATTTAGTTAAGAAACACTTTACCTCTAGTCCCACCTTTCACATATATTATTTATCTTCTTCGGTAATAAACTTTTATTGATGATTTTATTTTTTAAGAACCATTTCTGACTATTTTGTTCTCATTAAATTTTTATTTCATTCATTACCATCATATATTTATCTAGTTAATTAGTTAAGTCCATGCAAGTATGTATGGTTCTTAAACAAAAAATTACATTGGTAGGTTGATTGTGGCCAAATTTGGAATGTTTCCAAAATATCTATCATATTAATCATGAAATAATTATCATTATTATAAATTAAATATAATATTATAATCATTAATTAAATGGGGACATAAAAAATGAATCGCATTGCTTCGTGGAGGTGGTAGTCCACACGTACATCCAAATGACATTATAATTTTTTAAATGGTGTAAGGGTAAGATTTTAAGTAGTATATTATATTTACATAATCATAATATGTTATTAATATCACATATATTAAATAAGTATTTCAAAATAACCATCATTGTGATGTGGGGATGGAAAATGAAACACATCAGTTTATAGTGGTGGTAGTACACATGTACGCATGAGCGATGATTTCATTTCCCATATCTTGAAAAAGGATATGAATATGTTTATTACTATAACATATCTATATTTCAAAAAGAAACATTCTGTTTGATAACATATGAGATATGAAACACCAAGCTTAAATGAACAACAAAATATTTTTATTCAAATGTGACCGTTATAACCTTGTTATTAATAGGTGTAAATGACATGTATTAACAAAATTATGAAATATATAATGGTAATAATAATTAATAATTTAAAAATTATTTTTTAAAAAAAGAATTCATATTTTTATTAAAGTGATTTTATTCTTCAAATATATATATTCTAAAAAAATCATTTTTTGAGTAAATATTATAATTAATATATGTTAGTGTAAAAAAATCAATATATATATAATTTTTTGATTGATCTCTTCAAAATTATCTTAGGATTAATTTTTTATAATTTTATGCAAAGAGTATTTTTCAGTGAATAGTGAATATGTCGATTCTTATAAAATTGACATTTTATTTATGTTAAAAAGTTGCATTATTATTTTAATTTGATATAAAAGTAACTTAATTATTCCTTAGTAAGATATAATATAATTAAATAAATTTTAATCATTTTTGTAACTTATTTTGGTAAAAGTACATTTTTTATCTTAAAAATGCAATTTTCACGAAAAATATTTTTATTTCATTTTGCGAGATTAATTTTAAATTGAATTCTGACACATCTATGTAATAAATTTTTTAAAAGTAATATCATATTTTGATTTACGATTTTCTAATTAAATAAATAGTTTCCTTTTATTTTTTATCAATTATAATAATAACTATAATAATTTTGGGTACAACGGTAAAGGGTAAATCAGGTAATTTAGTTTAAAAATTAAATGATAAGAATCATAAATTAACCAAAAACTTGCCTAAATCTTATTTTATGATTATATATCAAGAATAACCACCCAAGGGTAGAATTTATTACTATTTTATTCCCCTTGGATATTATTATGACATTAATAGTATTTATTTAATGAAATGTCAAACATGTCACACTCTTGTTTTTAGTAAGTGTAATATTTTTAATATGGTGTTATCCAAAGGATATGTTTGAATACAAAGAATATTTTAAAAAATAACTTATTTATATTAATCTTTTTAATTTATTTTTTTAATTTTTAGTGAATAAATAATTACCTTAAATTTTTACACAACACTGATGCAATCATTTTTTAATTAATAGAAAAATAAAATATTTGATTCTGGAAATAGTAAAATTAATTTAATTTGAGATAAATAATTAAAGAAATAAATTTTATAGATGAAATTAAAATCTTAGTAATAAATTAAAATAATAGGTTTTAACTATAATTTTTATCTTGATATTATTAAAGTCAAAGTAATGAATAGTTCTAAAACATCGACATTATTGATATTTTGTAATTAATAATATTTTGTTAAATAATATAAAATTCTAAAAAAATATTAAATTAATATATGTTATTATTTTAAGGATTAAAATTTCAAATATGTTACAATTATGGGTATTTTATAATTTTATATTTATTATGTTAACCCTCAAAGATTAAAAATCCTTATGGACATAGTAAGAGTTAAGGTGGATATATGAGGGTTAAAGCCATAAGATAAGCATAAAAATGTAAAAAAACAAGTTTAATTTTTATTTTATAATATTAATTACACACATACTCATATTATATTTCAAATAACTCACTTAAGATCCATTTTTAATTGAATATTAATTTATATTAATTTAATATTTTATGAAGTTTCAGGAGTACCCGTCACATCTCTTATAAAAGGGAACCTCTTCTACTCAATCCTTCACACTTGAAAACCCATTTGGTTCAGACAATACCCACCAAAATAAATTATTATAATACCTCCTCACATTTTAGAGTTATTTTTTTAGACAAAATTCCAATCTTAGAGGTCTTAAGCTGTTAATCAAGGAAGGTTTTCAAAGAAGATATATAGTTTTATATGCATGTTTTAGTTTTGTTTCTTCTAACATTAACCTAAAAGATTATTCAAAAGTGATAAAATAATAAATAATATATTATCAATATAATTATATGTTATAATTTTATTTTAATGACCTATTTACATATCCAACTCCATCAAATGGGAAAAGAATTCATTGTTCGTGTGTGCAGTGGACTACTGCCTCGTGAACAAATGTAATTTTTTCTACATCATCGTAACTATATAATGGTTATAATGATAGAATTAATGTTTAAATATGATATTAATGATATATTTATTATTATAAAAATATAATATATCATTTACATTCATACCATTCCATCTACATAAAAATGATATCAATATTTTTGTGTACATGGGGACTATGACCTTCATAAAGCGATGTGATTTGTCTTTTATCATGAAATCACATGGTTTATATATATTGGTATATTTAAAGAAAAAATATGATATATATTATTATAATTATTTAAAGATAAAATAATACTTACCTTTTTCCCTTAATGATCATTGAAAAATAGAAATGATACTTCTGTGTATGTATGACCTATCTTCTCCATGATTGTAACATAGTTCATTATTCATAACCACATTTAATGGTTTTATTTAAAAGTAATATTTATATATATAAATTACAATTAGTTTTTTGAATATTATTATTTAGATGATGTAATTTTGATCTCTTTTACCATTTTCAACCTACAGAAGTCATTATTGATTTATGAACATGATATCCATAAAAATTATGACATGAACATAAATGATTAAGTGATTTTATATATCATGATAATAATTTATATAAAATGAAAAATAAATATTAAAAAGGTTCTTAAGAACATATAAATTAAATTGATTTTATTTTTATAGAATATAAACAATGTATGTGACAAGTCAGACTCATGGTAAGGGACTCTCTTTTAAAAATTCTTTTAAAAATCTATTAAGACGATATTGTTTAAAACAATATACTTTGTGAATTTTAAGAAAAACATATAGAATTAATTATTTTTTAAAATATATGGAATGATTATATTTTTCTATCATTATGAATAATATTTTTTTTGAATTTTTCTTTACAATATTATGTGGTTATTTTCAAGAAAGTATTTTAGTTTGTATTTGTGTAGTTTTTATTTTAATTAAGTTGTTTTACTCATGGAATATTATCATGATACAGGAATTCATGTTTTATGATTATGTTATTGTTCTTGGGAATTGATTATGATGACGAGTGTTTCCGTTATAAAACAATGAATGGTGGTTCCATGATATACCTCTAATGCATTTGGTATTTTTATGTTGGATTTTTTCTATTGTGGTTATTCCAAATATAACGATGATGGTTACTCCAAGAATAACCACAAGGGATATTTCAAGTATAACTGTAAAGTTTATTTCATGTATAGCCATGAGGTTCACTCTATAAGTAAGTATGATAATAAAATGATGCCCCAAGTTACGTATATGATTTATTTATTCTTTTTATGTTTTTAAATAAATATCATTTTTTCCAAAAGTAAGTTGCAGAGCTTATATTAAAATTAAATTATATAATAATTTCTAATGGTGAAAAGTATAACTTGGTAAAAATATTTTCATGATTTGTTATTTTATTAATTAAACCTTTATGGGTCTTATTTTTTCTTTTAATATTTCCTATGAAATTTCGTATTGAAATGTTTTAGTAGAAAAGGTTATTTCTTGGGTAAGAAAATTCTTATTTTGATCCAAAAGTTTATTTTGAAAAAGGAAACTTGTTTATAAGTATCCTTGGACTAGCTGTTTTTTTTCTTTTTTTAGGTACATTATTGAGGTTTTTGTGCTCATACCTTGTTTTTAAAATATATTTCCTAATGTATAATAAGGGTTAGGTTCAAGGATTAGGTCAAGATGAAAATTGTGAAGATTTATCAGGAAAAAACCATGTTTTTGTTAAATAGTTTTCTCTGGTGGGAAAATTGATACTTAGTATAAGTTCTCAAATGTAATGTATGATTTTATTATGTAATATTTTTTCCTAATTCTATTAAACTCTAAACTGAGAAGATCTTTTGGAATGTAAGAATTTTAATTTTAGTTCAAAGACACTATAATATGTAATTCTTATGGCATAGTCCTTGCATTTAGTAATTGATGATGGTTTAGACAACTTTGAAGATAATGATGTTTTCTTATGAGGTTTTATAAATATTTTTGGATATCATCATGAGTTTATACTTTTAAGGTTGATCATAATATCAATGTATTATAAAACCCTTTTGAGTCTTTATGTTATGAAATTTTAAGGTAACTAATGATATTTTTGGAGACATTTATTTTTGGGGTAATTCTTGATTATTACATTTTTGGGATAAAAAAAATAGAATGAGATAACCTTTTAAGTTAAAACATTTCATTAATTTTGAATATATTAAGGATATTTATTATTATGTTTCTAACATTTATAGGAATTTTATAAGGATGATAGTTTTATAAAAATACAATCTATAGGATAGGAAACAACACATCGCATCCAGCAAGGCCATGAGGTTTGAACCCATGACCAAACTACACAAAGGGTGTAGAGCTTTCCATTTTCCTACATTAAGCCCTAGTTATTATTAAATTTTTTTAGTTTAAAAGTAAATTAGATTAAAATTATGTTTATTTTGGGAAGATATGTTTTATCGTATAGATAATTTTCATGTTACGAAAATGATTTGGTGATTACGTGATTAATGTTATGCCAATGAGCTTGTACCTAAGTGGTAAAGGCTCTTGCTTGGCATCCAAAAGCCCCAAGATCAAATCTAGGCAGGGATGAATTTCCAGGATACTATATTAGTATTGTAACAGGGGCTACTAATGTAGCAGAAGATCTATAACATCGATGAAACTGTAGCAGTAGAGGAACTATAGAAGGTACTATAGTGGCGACAGTACTATGGCAGGTTCTGTAGTAGCCTGGCTACTATAGCATTACTATTCACCAAGGGGCATTTAGGAAAACAAAATGGGGTTTTTGGCCTTGTATTCATACCACATGGTCTTGGTCCTTTGATCTATGTAATGGGTCTCCTTTTAGCTAGTTTGAAAGAGGTATTTTCTTTAAATAATAAATGAAGCTTCGGCCCCAACCTTTTAAAAAAATTAAAACATTATTGGGTTAAGTTAAGTAGAATATTATGGGATTTTATTTGAGAAATAAATGATGAATTATATTTTATAATATTATATTTCCATACTATTTTTTTGGTGATTCAGGTGGTTTATGGAAATGATTAGCATATCTTGAATATTATATGGAAGGGGAAATTAAATTTCGATATGAGACTTTATGAGTGATTGAAATTATTTGGAGAATAAATATTAATGTTATCTTAGAAGACTATATGATCAAATTATTTTAATTTTAATTTTTAAATATTAATTAAGAATATTTTTGATGAATTTTAAGGATAGTTATTTTTTTAATGATCTATGTTGAACTTTGGGTACTACTATTAATTTTTAATGATTAGTGTAGTTTCTCATCATATAAAGGATTAATATTTTTATAGAATTATATAATTTTATACTAATTTTTTTGTTAGCATATAAATATTTTAATAATATAATATATTCATTTTTAGATTTTTTTTATTTGTAGAATTTGATTCTAGTGCATGAGGCATGAAAAATTCTTCTTGAAGGCACATCATTTATAGAAAAAGATGAGTTTGTGATGAAAATTTATTAATGGATGAAATTATACTTTTAATGTAAGTATATTTACTTATGTTATTATTCTAGGGAGTAAAATAATTCATAAATTTTATTAAAATTACTTTTAAAGAAAAACATTATTCATCTACTTTTCTGCTGTAGAAGTCAATGGCCTTTTAACCCATCAATGATTTACGGCTTTGTGGTTGTTATATTTCTCATGAACATGTTCGTTATCATTAAATATCAGTCCTTTGGAGATATTATTCTCTTCCATATCTATCTATTCACTTCCCATATATTTTCTTCTACTTGGAAACCAAGTATGTGTTACTACATATGACCTTCATAGATCCCTTTTCTCTCATTTAAAGTGGATGTTTTATTAATCCTTTTTTTGATGTGGGATTTCAACAATGTTATCTTGAAAATTCAAAACATTTTTACCAAACCTGTGTTCATATTTTAAAGATTAAGTTTTTTTAAAAGTGTGGATAATGTAACATCTTATGAGTTTAAAAAAACATTATGTTCGATAGTATACAAGATATTAAACACTGAACTTAAACAAACAACAAAATATAATTAATTAAATGTGATTGTTTTAACCTAGTCATTAATAGGTGGGAATGAATATCATTAATAAAATTATGAAATATATAGTGGTAATATTCATTTATAATTTATTAATTAATTATTTATAAATAATCATTCGAATTTTTAGTAAAGTAATTTTATTCTTTAAAAATATATTTTCTTAAATGGGGGTTTTCTTTATTTTTATGAGTAAATTTTATAATTAATTTTTGAAAATTATAGATTTTACTTCAAAATTATTTTCATTTTTTAATTCATCATGTTAAAATTATCTTTGGATAGTTTTTTTAGAATTTTCTAAAAAGATTGATGTTTTAGTTAATAGTGAAAATACAGATTTTTTTAAAAATGTAATTTTATTTATATTGAAATGTCCCTATAGGAATTTAATATGATACAAAATTAAATTAAATAATATTTATTTATATATAATCTAATTAATAACATCTTAATCGTAAATATACCTTATTTTGGTATAAGTGCATTTTTGGGATCAAAAACGCATTTGTCAATAAAACTGTTTTTATTGCGTTTTGAGTGCTTAATTTTAAATTAAATACAAAAAATTATGTCTTATTAAAATTTTAAAATGGGATAATTTTTTTTAATAATAATGAATAAATTTATTAAATATTTCCATATTATTTTTTCAATATGAATAATAACTTTTGTAATTTTGGTTTTTTCTATAATGGGTACATCGGGTAGTTAATGTTAAAAATAAAACGATAATAGCCCAAAAATTTCACATACACTTACCTAAAGCATATTTAAATAGAATATATCGACCATAATAATCCCAGGGTAAAATTTATGAACTTTTTAAAATAATTGGATAAGATTATGACTGTTATAATATTTTGTTTAAAGAAATGTCAAACATATCACACTCTTGTTTTTAATAAGTGTAATATTTTTAATATTGTTTTTTCCACAGATTATTTTAGACTATAAATATTATTTTAAAATATAAAATATCATATTTATCATTTTAATTTATTTTTAAATTCTAGTGATGAAATAATTACCTTAAATTCTTACACAACACTGATGCAGTAATTAATTAATTAATTGAAAAATCACATAAATGATACTAAAAATATTAACGTAATTATTATTTGAGACACATAATGTTGTAAAATAATTTTCAAGTTTAATTTTACATGTTTCAGACATATTAAAATAATATTTTGAAATTATAATTTTTATATTGACAATATTAATGTCAAAGTAATGAATAGTTCCAAAAATGACCTTATTGATATTTTATGATATGTTGGAATGTAGATATCTTTCATCATATTAAACCTACAATATTCATTCGGTACTTATGAATCCAATATCATCATAGAGTTTGACATGAACTTAAATGATTATGTAATTGTATATAACATGATAATAAGTGATATAAAAGGAATAATTAAATATAAAATTTTTCTTAATAAATTATAAATTAATCTAAGTTTATTATTTAGGAAGATAATTAACATACATGATGAGACTGACTCAAGCAAAGGGACTTTCTTTTAAAAATTACTATTTTCAAATTTTTCCTTTAAGATTCTCTTTTTGTTCTATATAAATAATTTATAAAAATATTTTAAATTATTTTTTTATTATATTATTATTTTTAAATTTATTTTTACCCATCTTTAATTTTTTTAAACATAGTTTTAATGGAATAATGTTTAATAAAAAATGGGACTAGACACCCTGAAGGGGGGTTGAATCAGGGTATAGATATTATTTTCTAAATTCATCCTACCCCACTAGATATTGACCTATTTTTTATGATGGCCAGTTTGTTTGAACTTAAGTGTTAATGATGATCTTATACTTTCCTTCTTTATCAAATGATGATGCTTTGAATGTAATGCAGGAATGAAAACACACTATCTCACATATTTTTACTTGGTTCATCCTCACTGGACTACGTCCAAGGAGAAAACAACAACGATGTTCCATTGAACGAAATTCACAAAGTCGTAATACCAATAATGATTACAAGGTTCATGATAGGTTTTCTATGCCCAGTCTCACTACCTTCACATGGTTTAGGGTCTGCTCACTTCATTCCCAAGGGTCACTCCCTATACCTCTTTATCTGGCTCACTACAGGTGGAAAGGGTCACCATCTTTTTATTCCTTCTCTCACTACTCTTTGAAAAGAATCCACTAATAGTTTATAGGCCTTGAGGTCAAATAATGTTCATGTACTTGTATGTGCCTTCATTTTCATGAATTCATTGATCTTCAACTTTAGTTAGATGCTCTGTTAAAGTCCCTTTTTCACCCACATATGTAATCAACCTTTTCAGGTACAATTAAATACCAAAAAAATACTTTCTCAAACTGATTTGAAGATATCTAAATCTTCTTTGAGAGTTTCAAAAACCACCTTTCTATTGCATTTACTTTGTATCTGGTTTCCTACATGGATTACCTCCACCAAGTACCGATGTCGCTTCTTCTACGTACCCCTTCCTCCGTTCTATGAACTGCCTCTGTGTTCCTCCTATACCAACTACCTCTGTGTACTGTGCCCGCATACTAGATCTAATTATAGAAATCACCCACAAACTATGAACATTTCTCTATTCACTAATAGCCTTAACACCCACATACCAGTGCTCCCCCTCTACATACCATGTTCTTCTTCCTTGGACGTTCTTTCTTTTAAGCCAACAATACCCCATAAAAACCTTTCGAAGAATTTCTTCTACGAACAACAACTTGACACTTTTTAGAATTTGTTCCCATAATCCAATTCTTCTTTAAATAATACCCTATGTACTATACCATCTTCTTCTATGTACCACATCATTTGCGAAATATATTTTCCCACAAAATCCTTTAGTGATATTGCTTCCACATGAACCACTTTCAGACTTCACTAAATTCCCAAAGAAAGGAGAGGTTCTATAAGGATATTATCTCTTTATTTTTATCAATGGGGTTAGTTCTCTTTATATAGGAAAATATATCCTTAAATTCCACTAATTCAATATTTAACAAATCATTGATTTGGTATAGTCTCTATCGCATAATGTACTCCTGTCACAAATCACAACTATCCCGCGAACCATTTTTCTTACCCCATCTACATACCACCTTCATTCCTCCACGGAGGATGATCCATTCCTCCAATGAAAAACCATCTCTTTCTATGTGGGGGACCATTCCATCAACCTCCATGCCTTCCACAAATCACAATCCTTTCACTGCAAACCGTTCCACATACCATTCCCACTACATGGTACGCGGCTACGAACCGTCCCCAGATAGGATATGTTGTCCTTGTTTCGAGGTACATGGTTCCATTATTTTTGCCGATTTTCTTCAAGGTTATTCATACCATCCACTCCTATGAGTAAGTCTATCATTTTCCAATAAAAAAATGACAGTTTTGAGGCCCAAAAAATTGGTAAACACTGTGAAACATCACCACTTCAGCAAACAACTACCATTATCATTTGCGGTTATCTAGTTTCTTCAACAATCACAATCACACACAAAACATTCTAAGAGGAAAACATGAGGGATTTTTTTCCAACAATCTCCCATTTGGGTTTATTGTAAATACTTCTCACAATAATTTTTTGAATTTTGATACCTCGTTGACTCCTCATCCATCTTTTATCAGAATTTCTCTTCTTGCTATTATGATAGATATCGATTATTTACACAACACATACACTAAACCCACATGAGACCTGATCAACATGAGAGACAAGAGTATAATGTAAATTTCATCAATGAATCACTTCATTCCAAACTCTAATTCTTAAAACCAAACAACTTGGTGCCTTCATCACAAACATCAACTGTCGTGATATATAATCTTTGATCGATCACTTCTAAAATCATTATATTTAATACTCTCCCTATATCACAACTTCTCCTAACATATTTATCTCAGCTTCAACTCCCCATATCATGTTTTTCCACTTTACAGCTTCTACCCATGTCTTTTATCCCCCTAGAATGGTTACACTTTCTCCCCCATGGTCAATGAAACCAAAGGGAACTTCAAGGTTGCATCCAACATGGGTAATAACACATAACATAACATTATGAAAAAACACACCATAACTCTGGTAAGGTATTCTTAAGAATATATGCAACTTATTGTTTTGATGGCATATAACCCTACTTCGCAATCCCTTACTCCACCTTCTACTTGATAAAATGATATTTGATTTCAATGTGAATTTTCCTTGAGTGATTGAATCGAATTTTGATAAGATTTATATCACTTAAATTATCACAATGGAATTTGATCAGAGACATCACCTTAACTCCCACATCGTCAATACGATACTTTATCCACAATAACTGTGTGCATGCATGAGTAGCCACAATACACTCAGCTTCTACAATTCTTATTTAAATGCAATATTTTTTCATGCTCAACTATGAAATACACAATCCAACAAGATAAAAAGAACCACTTGATATTGATTTCTTATCATATGCTAAACTGGACCAATCTACATCTTTGTATCTCAATAACATAGTCTGAGTTTTGTCATTATACATCAAACTCTAATCTATAGTGACTTTAATATACTAAAGTATTATTTTCACTAAAATCATTTTCCCTTCTTTGGTATTTATTTGACACTATTCTTATTTACATGTGTCAGATACAATATCATGTCTTATCACCGTCAAGTGAAATAAATATCCAATTATTTTCATGTATTATGTGATATTAACTACCTTTCCATTATCATCTTTTCAGAGTTTTTTTTGGGTAGCCATTAGATTTTTTATCTCCATGGAATTTTCCATTCCAAATATTCCCAAAACATCCTTGTATTTTCTATATTGAGAAGTGAATATGCCATTCATTCATTATGTTACCCAAAGACCAAGGGAAAATATCAATTCACTAATCATCAACATTTCACACTCACTTTTCATGAATTCAAAAAACTATCTTCATTGTGATTCATCTGATCTACCAAAGATTATGTCATCTACATAAACCATCACCATCATCCTTTTATTATTGTCGTTATTTAAATAGATATTATAATCACCACCACCATACTAGAAATTGTACTTCATTAAAAATTGAACAAGCCTTGAATACCATGCTCTCAATGCTTTCATCAACCCCTACAAAGCATCCCCCAATTAGAAAACTCTGTTATCAACTTCATGAATGAGAAAACCATCTGGCTGCTCAATGTATACTTCTTCTTCCAGAACTCCATTTTGAAATGCTGATTTCACATTCATCTAGAATACCTTGAACTACATTTTCACTATAATGACCAAGAATAATCTAATTGACTCTATACATGTGATAGGTGAACATGTATCTTAGACATTGACACCATCTATATGGGAGTAACCGTTTCACACTATCCGTTCTTTGTTTCTAATAACAACACCATCTTTGTTCATTTTATTGTGAAAGACCCATTTTGTTCCAATGAAATTCTTAATAGTAGTCCTCAAAACAATCTCTCATATCCGATTCTTCTAAATTTGGTCAGTCTCTTCATTTATAAATTGAACCCAATTCTCATCTCCAGCTGCTTTACTAAAACATTTTGTATCTAATCCTAATTAGTATAATTATTATTCTAGAGTATTCATCTTTATTGTCTAAACTGGAACTATCTGATCACCAATGAATTTCTATCTATCAATTTCAGCTCGAATCATCAGCTTTTGTGCTAATATAAAATTCACTCACTTCTTATCCTCAACAGTTCATCAAAAGTGAAACTTAGAAATGATCCATAAAAAAACCACTAAACCTACAAAGATGGAAATCAGTGTATAAAATAAGAGATAATATTAATAACAACATCACTATACATTGTAATTAATCACTTCCACACATCTCATGCATCCATAAACAATCAACTCCTTTTTAGTAATTCAACCAGATAGATTCCTTAATTCTTATGGCTGCTTTGAATCAGTTGACATTCTGGAACACGTTACATCACCACTTTGCATCTTCCGAGGTGACTTCACCTTGGATTGTATCTCCCCTTGATCCTAAAACACATTAACATTAGTTAACAGCATTAATACACATGGGGAGAGAGGAATCTCTTGAATCCTAAATAAGAGGATTGTAGTCGATCCTGGTTGATCAACTCATTGATACGTTCTTACAATGCACTGTACAAATTTTGTGCTTGTTCGAACTACCTAGCCAACATCAACAGCTCTATACATATGACAAAGCATTATTTACCCACATGCTGATACTTTTTCAAATATGTATATTTTTATGCTTGAACTTGTTCAGAATTTGGGGTTTGAACCAACTCGTATGCATTTCCTTATTTGATGTTCCCCCTATATTAAATTTCTCAATATTCTTTCTCTAGGTAGGAATCTATTCACAAGTCATATACTCTTTCTTCTTCCTCCATTGGAGGGATCTTTCTGTTTCCTTCACTTATCAGCATGTGGCATGCCATGTGAATATTCGAAGACATTCTTTATTCATTTTTTTTATCAGTTTTCCAAGTAATGCCTCTCTTTCCTATTGGGGTTGAGTCCTTAACTAATTTTACATTATTCTTACCCACAAATAGATTAGATATCCAGTTTTTATTCTAGGTTTGCTCACCTTATCTCCAAGAAATATATCATTGGTGTAACAGAGGAGGAAATTAATCTAACTTTCATTGAGATTCATGTGATTCTCATGAGCTTGTATAACTATATTTCATCTCACTATGATTTCATCTAGTATAGTCTCTTTCATTATACACTACCAGTGTTGGGGATCTCCTTTTGGGTTCCTTTTATTTCCCTTCTTTCTTCTTACTGTAATGTCTTTCTACATACCCTTGATTAGAAAATATGAAACATCTTTCATTAAAGGAATACCTAATTTCATTCTGTCTGGGCTGAGATGTTGTTGCAGTTAGAGTTCTTCTTCTGAAATTGATCTCTTGGTATTATTGAAACATACTCATGGTGTGTCCCTATCTTCTATAGTAACATCATTTCACAACTGCTTTCTTTTGAGAGACTTTTCATTCAGACATTTCTAGAAGATTCTGCTTATTCATAGATTTAGAAGTATTTATATCTTCATAGTATGAAACATATTCTAATTCATCAAAAAAACCTTGATGTATGACCATTCATTCTATATAAATATCACATGCCATAATATCTTTATATAAAATCCTTTTTAGATCTATCTCTAGCACCTACTATATTTTTATTACCTTTTGAACATTTCTCACCTCTCTCCCTATCATGAATGAGAGGGGGATCATCATATCCAATACCAGATTTTCCAAAATTGAATGGCCTTTGATATGAGAAAATATTTTCTTGTTTCTCTTTAGAAACAACATATATTCTTGTCATTTCATCATCAACTACTGAAGGATAATCAAATAGTAAGTGAAAGGAATCCTTTATTTTAGGCTTTCCTTTGGAATTTGATTTATTCACTTCTTTCTCCACTAATTTTATCTCTTCTACAAAATTGTTGAATCTTTATATCCCTTTATTCATGTTGAGAGTTAATTTATCTCTTGAGATTATTCCCTATACTCATCTGAACATCCAATTCATGTGTGAGATTATCCACTAAGTCACTTTTCTTCTTTCTTTTAAATTTTTCATGAACAATATAATCAGAGCAACATGCATTCTCTTGTTGTAGACTTTGGTTCTTCTGAACTAGTTCAGATAACTGTGCATTGAGATCATCATTTCTAGATTCCTAATTGTAAATTTCATTTAATTTCAGATTTTCTCCATTTTCATCACCTTTGGGTTTTTCTATATTTACATTTCTATTTTTGAGTTCTTAATCTTTGGAATCATTATTTTCCCTTATATTATTATAAACATAAATAAACTTTTGTTTCAAACCTTTTAACTTTTTTACCTCAATTTCCAGTTCCTGAATTCAGATGTCCTTAGATTTAATTTCATCATCCAATTTCTAATCAAATTCCTTTGTTTCATGGACAACCTCTACTTTTTTCCTTCATAGAATTTTTTATTCATCAATAATTTCAACACCACTTTGAATTTAAAGTGATTCACTCATTCTAACATTATCATTGAGTGAGTCTATCTTTTAACAATATGATTCATCCAAACCTTTCTTCAGTAGACTTTTGGTTTTCTTTAGATGAATCACACTTTTTCCATAGACACTTTGACATAGTGGAATAACACAAGACAAATGATTATTCTTTGTAGTAATTCCCTTTTCCATGGAACATCAAGATAAGAGAATACTGAGTCTTTAATTTCAAAAATCGTCTGAACCAAGTCATAGAAAACAAATCTGTTAAAAGAAACCTTTTCTATGATACTAATTGTTAGGTTCAAAAGGGGCTTAGATACCCTGGGGGTGAATCTGGGTATTGATATTATTTTCAAAATTGTTTATGCCCCACTAGATCTTGACTTATTTATTATAACGGTTAATTTGTTTTAACTTAAGTGTTAATGCTTATATTATACATTCCTTATTTATCTAATTATAATTCTATGAATGTAAAGCAATAATGAAAACATACTGGCTCAAAGAGTTTTACTTCGTTCACCCTCACTGGGCTATGTCCAAGGAGCATACAACGATAAAGTGTCATTGTACCAAATTCAGAAAAGATCACTACCAATAATGGTTAAAATGTTCAGGCTATATATTTTATGCCAAGGATCACTACCTTTACAAGGTTTAGGGTAGTGTCACTGAATTACCAAAGGTCACTCCCTATGCCTCTTTATCTGGCTCACAGCTAGTGGAAAGGTTCGCCATCTTCCTCTTCCTCTGTTCACATCTATTGAAAACAAATCCTATCAAATTTTATAGAATTAGAGGTCAAAAAAAGATTATGGACATGTTGGTCCCTTCGTTTTCATGAATTCAAACATCCTCAACTTTAGTTAGATGCTCTCTTGAAGTCCCTTTTTCACCCGCAGATGATGTTGACCTTCCTAGGTACTGTTAAATACAAGAAATATTTTTGGAAACTAATTTGATTCTTTTTCAAGATTTCTTAAGAGTTTTACAAACCAACATGATATTACTCATACTATTTAGTTGGTTTCCTACATGGATTGTGTCCTCTGTATACCGATGTCACTGTTTCCGCATACCACATCCTCCATTCCACTTACTACCATTATATTCCACCTTTACAAACAACCTCCATGCACTGCATCTGCATACTATGTTTATATATTATAATTACTTCTACGAATCACCCTCTGCCCATGAACTATTCTCTGTTCATGTTCTTTCTTCATGTCAGTGTACCAAATCTACCCCTCCAAATAATGCATTCTACATCCAGGGAAGTTCTTCAATTGGGACATACAACACACTATAAAAACCTTTTATAGAATTGCTTCTGTGAACAATAACTTCACCCTTTTAAGGAATTTCTTCGACAATTCACTTATCCTTAAAAGACTCCCCAATGTATTGAACCTTCTCCGTCTACATACCATGTCCTTTTAAATATATAGTTTCCTATAAAACCCTTCAGTGGAATTTCTTCTATGCGAACCACTTTTAGACTTCACTAAATTAACAGAGCAAAGATATGTTCTTTAATTATATTATATTTTTATAATAATCATGGAGATTAGAACTCCATATGTAGGAAAATATATCTGTAAAATCTAGTAATCCAATATTTACCAAATCGTTGATTCTTCACAACCTCCACCCCATATCGTGCTCCCACCACAAACTTAATCTATCATACTAGACATTTTTCATACCCCATCCAAGTACTATATATCTTCCTCTATAGTGGCTGATACCTTCCACAAATGACAAGACATCTCTTTGTACATGGTGGACCATTCCATAAATCTCTATTCCTTCAATGTATTGAAATACCTTCACCATGAATCGTTCTGTGTATCGTTCCCACTACTCAGTATGTGACGATGAACCCCTCCTAGAAATGATACGTAGTCCATGTTCTGAGGAATGTTGCATCATAATTTTACTGATTTTCCATGAATTTTTTCATATCGTTCACTCCTATAATGAAGACCTTCATTTTCCAATGTGAAACTCTTGATTTTAAGGCCCAAAAATTTGGAAAACAGTGGGAAAGTACACAACATAAAGAAAATATCGTCGTAAAACACCTACCATTATTATTCACATCCATCTAGCTTTGTCAAAAAACACAATTACACCCAAAACATATCGAGAGGATACCATGAGGAATTTTTTCCCCAACATTTTTTTTCATTTTCAAAATAATGTACCTTATGAATGTTTTGACAAAAACACAAAAGTAATGTTTTTTAACTTATAAAGGATGAGAAAATTATATTTCTTTCATGAATAATGTTTTATTTGAAATCATATTTAAAATATTACATGTTTATTGTCAAATTAAATTATCTACTTTGTATGGGTGTAGTTTTATTTTTAAATACATTCTTTTCCTTAAAGAATGTTTTTATGATACAAGCATTCATATTTTTTTACTATGTTATGGTTCATGGTAATTTTCTATTATTAAGGGTGGTTCTATTATAAACCAAATATTGGTGGGTCTTTGATATCCCTCCAATGCATTGGTAATGTTTATATTCGACATTGACCGCAATGGCTATTCGAAATATAACTATGATGGTTACTCCAAGTATAACTGCGGTGGTTATTTCAAGTATAACCATGATAATTATTTCATGTGTAGTCATGAGGGTAACTTATTAAGTAAGTATAATAAGAAAATGATTCACCAAGTTACCAATATTATTTATTTATTTATTCTATATTTTTATATAAATATCATGTTTTCATAAAAAAATTTATTGAGTTTATATTCCAAAAAAAGTATATGATAATTTTTAAGGGTTAAAAGTATAGATTTTTTAAAATATTATCCTGAGTTTATAATGTTTTCAATGAAACTTATATGGGATTAATTTTTTATTTTATTTTTATTATGATTTTTTTAAATCATTGTGTAGGAAAGTTAATTTCTTGGGAAATAAAATAATTATTTCAACCGCAAATTTTATTATGAAAATGGAAATGTTTTAAAAGTATTAATGGACTAATAATTTATTTCTTAATTTTTTATTCCCTTTCTAATATTTGTTTCTGATTCCATTCTTTGAAAAAAAATTTAAATGGTTTAAGAAAGGTAGACATAAGGATTGTGTTAAGGTGAATGTTGTGAAGATTTTTTCATGAATGAAACCATGTTTTATTTAAAAATTTGTGTTTAGTGAAAAATGGATACTGAGTAAAAATTATTACATGTAATGTATAGGTTTACTATGTTTTATTTTGGCCAAATTCTCTAAAAATCTAAACAAAAATGATCCTATCGATTGAAAGAATGTGATTTCTAGTTCAACAACACTTCAATATGAAATGATTTGGACTAGGTCCTTACAATTACATCATCATAATAACATTTCTTTATATATAATATAATTATCCCATTATATCATAATAGTTAGGATAGGATTTAGTTAGGTAGAATAAGAAATAAAATTAAATGACAAAGTTAAGAGTAACACTCTTCTTTCAAAAATCTCATTTGGGCAACACATTAAGCCACATAGGATGGTATTTTAATGGGATGAGAGCCTCTATGATAAGAGTAGAATTTTTTGGAATGTATATGGATATAGATTGGTTGAGATAAATGGATTAAAAGTTTTGAGTAAGAGAGGAGAGGAGGTAGCCTTTTATAAGTGAGGGGAGTGGTACACTTGTAAATATTCAGAACTTTTAAACATAATTAATAACATAATCATGTAAAGAGGAACCAAATGGACGTAATTTTGAATCATGGAAAATATAATGTCAAAATACCTTTAAAAATTAAATTCCATACATGTATAAGTGGTATTTTGAACTATATCCATTGGTTTAACCCTCTCATTAACCATTTTAACCATAATTGAGGTAAAAAATTTATCATTATTTAAGGGTTATAAATTTATTTTTAAGATGGGAAGTGGCATAAAAAATTTCATGTATGAAATATTCATTCTTTTATTACCATATGTTTTCTATTTTTTTAATTGTAAATAATTTTATAAATTATTGTTTGTTAAAAAATATCATTAACATCATTTCTGGGACGATTCATTTAACAAAAAATTAAATAAAATCATATAACAATGGAATTTGAATCAAAACTCTAAAAATATCACTTATATATTATAATTCCCTATTAAATTCAATGAACACCATAATTAATCCAAAAAATATTAATTTTAATATTTTTAAAATCATTTACCATTATCTATTAATGCTTTCAGAAGCACTATATCATCATTTTATAAGAATCATATGTAATTATACAATTTAAAAAATATAAAATAAATTAATAACACAATAATAATTAATTAATATTAAAAATAAATATTTATAAATTTTCATAACTACTTTTTATTCCTTTTAAAAAAGTGTTTGATTTATTGAAATAATGATATGAACATTTCATATTTAATCCTTATGTAAAAAATATTAAAGGTAAAAATTTAAAAAAAATAGAAACATGTTTCCATATTTTCAGAGCATGGATGATTAAGCTCAAAATAAACTCATACAATAGGGTAAAAGTAAGTTTTGGAGAGTGTTTTCTGCGTTTTCCTTTTAACTACATTTACACTTACCAAGGTGATAAATATCTACCATACATACTATTCATAATCACTACAAATAAAAGGGAAGTATCCACAAAATCTAAACATCATTATTCTAAATATAAAATAAATTTTTTCTATATTTAATGTATAATATTAGCGAAATAAATTTAATATAAAGGCTTAAATTGAAACATAAACCAATATTTTTTATAAAATTACCTGATATAATCATAAAAATAAATTTATACTAAAATATAGTATAAATATTATTCCCATGATTTTTAGGTTACATAAAAATTAAATATAGTTTTTATTCTTTTATATTAATCCAAAACCAAATGTGAACTTAAAATCATACCATAGAATTAAAAGATCTAGAAATAGTTTTTATTTTTAATAAAATATAACGTATGTTTATAAAAGACAAGCATAGGTTCCAAAATTAAAAATAATGTTTTTAAAAAAAATATTTTACTCCTTAAACATATATATGGTTGATAAAAAAATATCATAATATTAAAACCAATTCTAACATCATGATGATGTTATAAAAGTTATGGTTTACCTAAAAATGATATTTTAACTATTCACCCAAAAACCAACCATTTTAGAAGAATCATAGAAAACTCACCATAAGATAATTTCGACACTATGATTTCAAAAATTATGTTAATTTCGTAAAATTAAAATTCAAAAAGATTTTTAAATTAATTACAAAATCTGTCTAAAATATCAATAAAAACTATTTGAAAACATAAAATAATCTTACTGAATATTGACTTCTTAATCCATAAGAATAAATACATCTGTATCAATAAATTGTTTTATTAAATATATATATTTCATTTAATTTTAGTGTTTTTTGTCCAAAAAGTTATCAAGAACATAAAATTCATTAAAGAGAAATATATTCTAAAATATTAGAGTGTTGAATTCTTAAACCCTTAAATAAATTTAATCCTCCCAATTTTATCTCAATCTTAGTAATCAAGGTCTTATTATTTAAAAATACATCTATTGAAAACCCATTTCATAAAAAAAATAATATAACATCCTTATGAAAATAGGAAAAGAGAGATATGATGGTTACCAAGTATAACACATAATCATAATTCCAATTAAGGATATCATTAGTGGTAATTGAAATTATGGACATGTAGGAGATTCATAATGTCAAAATAATGATAGAGGGTGATATATAACTTGATCATGAAATATTCAATGAACACAAAACTATAAATCAATGAGGAGTGAAAAATACTATCAATGAAATAAAAAATCATTTTCAATTTTTTTTTTCAAATTTGAGTGATTATTTTACCATCAAGACATAGAAAATGATGAAATATACTTTCATGATTTCTTAAAATCTACAATCGCAATTTAATCCTTTGGTTTCATGTTATAATCAGTTTTCACCTCTAACAAATAATTAATACCCAAGATAAATCATTCTATTTCCAAAAAAATAAAATTATCTTTTAATAGATCATGATATCCTTAGAACAATTAAAAGAGATTTCTCTTGTCTCTACAATAAAAAACAAATTCAGGAGAATAAACCTTCATACAAGATATAATAAATTTATCTCTAAAATTTCAATAATAATACCCATTGTTTAATATTTATAATTTCAAAAATGTCAAACCATATATCCCAATTAACCTCAATATAAATGAATTTATTAACTTAAAAGAGATCTTATGTGTTTCAGCATATATCCCAAGAAATATAATATAAATCATCCCAAATAAGCTTCTTGTAAAATCACCTATTAAACCAAAGGAAAATAAATACCTCCACCTAATAAAATGCCTTCTAAAAATATCATTAATCACCCCAAAATCCCATCACCTAATAACTAAAAAGTGTATCTATACCTTTGAACTTATGGTCAACATTTAACTTATAAAACCATGATAGTATCCAAAAACATTATGTTATCCTCATATGAAAAAAAAATCATAATCTTAAAATTTATCAAAACCCTTACTCTGATACAATCTATAATGCCCAAGACTCGTATCCTCAGATCTATATCTGAAAACATATTGTTAATATTCTATCTATGATACCAAAAAATGTAACCAAATTTTAGCAATCATAATTACAATCCAAAAAGAAATATTTACTCACTAATATATAAAATAATCATTTTAAGTTTAGAGTTTTATATAATTAGTTATAATTACCATTAATTAAAAATATACATGTATTTAATTGATAATTTTCTACCATTCATAGTTTTCTATATTCCTTAATAAGTATCCAAAATCTCCCATAAAATTATCCACATATGAAACCATTCTAGAAATTACTTAGTTAAAATCATTCTTCATATCCAAGGTAAATGAAAATATAATAATGATGATATCAACTTATTAGTAAGGGTAAACATAGACATTAACAATAGAATATCATCAGTGAACATAAGATGGGTATAAGGGTCTAAGAACACAGTCAAAGTGCATGGGGACATCATAAGAGGATTCAAACCCATCAAAACCTATATCGTAAAACATGATTCATTGAATAATGTTTTTTCATAATACAATTGTAATTTGATTACATAATCATGATCCTTTGGTAAATATTCATTCTCAAAGGAACCATTAAAACACATATAAATAATAAAGAAATTGTGTTGGTATCTTAGAACATCATACCTACATCATAGAGTCAACTAGACAGGATAATTCCACTATTATCATAGAATTAAATTCAATAAAACTATGTCGTCAATTAGAAGTATGTTATATTAAAAAAACTCTTTATCCTCTTAGGATTATCTTCCAAGCAATTAACTCCATTAAATTACCCAATGCATTTAAGAGCTATATTTTGATCACCTATCATCATGAATAATATCAGGACCACCCATCATTATGATATATATCATTCTCTATTGGAATTTTAAACAATTTATAAGAACAATAACACGATTAAAGTATATAGAACTTTTATTTTATCTTAAACTCATAAAAAACTTACATTCCCTCCATAACTTGATTAACTTTTAGAAATGAAATGGATATCATGAAAATTTTCTTTAAAACATCATTCTAATACATCCAATGAAAATACATGGATGGTATCCTTAGAGAAAATCACTAGTTAATCATTGGAATCATTTTAATAATATTTACATAAATGAAGAAACTATACTTTTGAATTCTATAATAAATACATTTTCATTTTAGTATCCTTTAAAAATAAAGAAATAAAAAATGGTTGAAGGGTTTTCATTGAAAACCAATGACAAAAATGAAAAGGGAGTTTTATAATATAGAAATGATATAGATGTATTAAAAGCAGATAAAGTGGTAAATTCTGAGAAAAAATATTTATTTCAGACTTTTTATGAGATATTCAAAAGAAAATCGTATATAAAATGTAAAGAAATTACTTTAAAAAAAATAAATGAATGTAAAATACCATGGAAAATAACGATAGGAAATAATTTTTGTTTATCAAATAATGAAAAAAGATAATGATAATGTGGAAAATGATTTCAAGAAAAAGACCTCAAGACATTTGAATCAATGAGTTTAAATAAAATCCTTTTTCTTGTCCTTTAAAATTTAACACTCCATGAGAAAATAAAACTATATATATATTTTAAAACACCATATATTTTCATTAAATTTTCTATAAATTAAACCCATTGTAGATATATAAAATAGGCAAAGAAAAGTGATGAATATATAATATTTATTAACGAGGGGGAATTGAGAGCAGAAAAAACATTATGAATTTAGTAAATTTCAATTAAAAGGTCATATAAATATATAACATGAAATTGATTTATAAATACAATGAATTAAATAAAATAATAGTTCAATTAAGTCAATGAAAACCCTTAATAGTTTTATAACATTAAAATAAATACCTAATAAGAGAGAGAGCATAAAAATGATCTTTAAATATCATGATCATAGATTTATTAATGATATAATATTTCAGTTTGAATCATATACACTATATAAAAATAGGTTTATAATATGAAACATGTCTTAGAAAATGGATTCTGAGATGAGAAAATATTTACAAAGATCATAACATTTTACGTGAGAGTCAATCCATAAAGTGATTATGTGAAAAAAAAATTAAATCTATGTAAAACTAGTTTAAATATATAATAAAACAATAATATTTCATTACACGCATAATCTTTTCATAACGTAGTCAATAAATAAGTGTTATAACCCAATAAAAGGAAGTTGTGTTAAGAAACCCCTTACCATTAGTCACGACATATCATGTTCATTATTTATCTTCATGAATAAAAAACTTATATAAATTATTTTATTTTTAATAAAAAAATTAGGATTATTTCCTCATAATTATACCTTTTATTTCATTCATTAACAATAAATTTTTAATTACATAGTCAGTTATGTCTACATCAAATGTTTTGAGGAAATTCATTTCTGAAGAGAAAAATGACATTAGGACAATTTTCGACAAAGCGGGAATGGTTAAATCTTTTATATAATATTAATCATGGAATAATTATCATTTTATTCTTTAAATTAAATTTTACAATCATCCCTAAATATTAAACATCATAAACAAATGACATCGCTTCATGGTGGTGGTTTTTTTACATATATACTAGAGAGAAGTTATGATTTTGTAATGAGTGGATTTGTACGAATTTAACTAATATATACTTTCTTAAAAATCATAATTATTTAATTAATATCATATATATTAATTTATTCCATTATAATAACCATCCTTTTGACGTGGCTATGAAGAAAAACACATCACTACGTGGAGGTGGAAATCTACATGTATGCATTAGTGATGTTTTTATTTCATATAGGATGGAAAAGGTGATGATAATGGGTTTTTACATATGCATAATAAAATTTTAGTATATTTAGTATAATTATGTTATTATATAATTATGTTTAGGGATTAATTTAATGAATTAAAATAATAAATAAAATGAAATAACTTGGTTGCGATTTATACCTATTCTTTGGGAAACCTCCTTTGGATTACACATTAATCCTTATAAAATGGTATTTCAGTGAGACCATAGCCTCTTGGTAATGGGAGGTATGGTTTATAATGTATCTAGGATGAGTTTTATTTAGATAAGTGGCTCAATATTTTTGATAAAGAGAGGATAGTATGTCCCACTTTATAAGTGATGGGAGTGGAACACCTGTAAATCTTAAGGACATTAAATATAAGAAATATCATAATCATTTAATATGGAACCAAATGGAAATAATTAAAAATATAATAGATTTTTAAGGTCAAAATAAATTTAACCAATAAAATTTTGACATGTTTAATTTTCATTTTAAACCATAACTTTTGGTTTAACACCCTTATTAACCATTTTTAACCATAACCATGCAAACAATTTTTTAACTATTTATGGGTTATAAAAATAAATTCTAAGGTGGAATATGGCACCAAATCATTTATGGATATAATTTTAGATCATTTGAAATGCCACATTCCTAATTTCATCATTTTATTTGATTTATAAATCATTTGGTAAAATATTTTTGGTCACAAAATATCATTACTTTCATTTTGGGAACTATCAATTTAACTTGAATTTAAATAAATCAAGATAATAATGGAATTATTATATAAAATATTAAAAATTATATATAAATTATATTTACCCATGAAATTCATGGAACAAAATAATTAATCCAGAAAATATATATTACTTTTAATGTTTTGAAAACCATTTACCTTGATTTCTAAGCTGCTTGCAGAAATGTTGTATCAACGTTGCATAATTGTTCTATGTAATTATACCACCACTAAAAATTAAAAATAAATTCATAACATAATAATAATTTATGTATATTCAAAATAAAAATTTATAAATGAATATAAATTCATTTTACAATATGAAAAATATTATTATTATTAAAAGATGATACGATAAAATATTATTTAATATCCACTTCAAATAATATAAACGTGAAAATCAAAGAAAAATGGTACCAAGTTTCTATATTTTTGAAACATGGATGATTATTTCCAAAATAAAGTCATAAAATATGATAAAGGTAATATTTTCAGATATTTTGAGGCCTTTTACCCTAGTTTTAACCCCATTTAACATGGTTCACCCTTACTGATGTGACAAATATCATCTAAGTTTACTATTTTTAATGAATAAAAAAAGAAGGTAACTATTTTGAAAATTTGAATATACTAAATAAAAATAAGGAATAAATTTTTCAATATTCAATTTATTTACGTAGAACATATTAATTATAATATAAATGTGAAAAATGCATTTAAAGATAATTTTATTAAAAAAATTACCTTATTTAAGAGTAAAAATTAGTTTACATTAAAATTAGGTAAAAATTTGGTTCCCATTATTTTTTAATTGAATAATAATAAGTAAATGTTTTTAAAATTTTATATCAAGAATGAACTAAATTAATCCTTCCAGCCATAACATTAAAAAAATGATACATGAATATTTTTTAATTTGAATAAAATATAACTTATGTTCATAAAAATAAATAATATTTTATCAATTTAAATATAATGTTCTTAAAATAATTATTTTATTCCTTAAACACATGTTTGTTCTAAACAAGGGTTTTATAAATTTTAATTTAAATCTATCATCAAAATGATATAAAAAAGATATGATATATGTAAAAATGGTATTTTAACCATTCACCAAAAAATCAACAATTTCAAAAGAATTCAAAAAATTCACCCTAAACTAATTTTGACCTGATAATTTCCAAAATTTTGTTAATTTTGTCAAATTAAAATTTTAGGAAGTGCTATAAATTCATTATAATATTCTTCTAAAAAATGAAATTAATACCATTTTTGAAGAAATTGCATTTTTAAAGAATAAAATAACCATACGGAAATATTGAGTTCTTATTTCTTAAGAATAAATAAATTTTTATTAAGTAATGAATTTATATCTATATATATCATAATATGGTTCCTCCCATTCAAAACAACCAATCCATCAACTAGGTTATAAAAGTGAAAATATATCATGTTTTGCCTATGTTTAGTTTTATGTGTGAAGAATGTTTGAAAACACATAAAATTTATTAAATAGAATTATATTCTAAAATCATAGGGTGTTACACACAATTTATAACATGATCCCAACAATATAAAGGGAATTAAAAATGAAAATAGTAATAAAATCTCTAATAAGGGAATAAAAAACAAGATACTCCAAAAACCTCAAATCCTACTATATCCCCCCGGATCCCCCAAAGTTATCTTGTGGTTAAAAATAGAAATAAGAGAGAGGTGATATGTTTTCATGTAGGTGTGATAAATAATACATAGTATTTTCATATTGAATAACCTTTGTGATGTTTTGTTTTTAACAATTTTTTGTATTACTTGAAAACTAATTTTTTTCATTGTATATTTTTGTTCTTAAGGGTTGGACCTTGTCCATTGGAATTATTTTTTATAAGAAATCCGAAAGATTCTTTATATTCAATTCCAAATACAAAGGGAGATAAAATTTTTGGTCTTTGAGAAAGTTTTTTTTTCATACACAGGTTTTTAGACTGAGTTGTACCAGATGCATAAGGTGCATGAAGGGGGATCTAGAATTTATATTAATTTGTTAATCAGACATACCATTTAACTCAGATCTATAACCATAATGTTCACGGTTAACTGTAATTTTCATTTGTTATAAATTCAGAAGCTGTATAGTGAGAAAGTCAGAATGATACTGAAGAGATTGAACGAAGATAGTGATGTCAGGAGTTAAACAGTTAACCTCAAGTTAGGTAATTATTTTATTATTTTTAATTATCAAATATCTTAACTATTAAATAAAACTTATAAGAAATGGGGGAGAATATGTGCATCCAATCGTAATTAGTTTTTGTTTGGAAATAAATAAGGTGTTGAAAGTAATATAAGCCATTATAATTTCTAATGTAAATCAGTTGAAAATTTTCTAATCTTTATGTTCTCATAAATCATAAAAAACATCATGATAAAAATATTGTAAATAAATTTGGAATCATAAATATTGTAATTGTTCCAAATAATAATAAAAAGTTTTCATCGGATCCAAAATTACAAAATACAAAATTCATCAGAAGTCAGAATGAGTTATATCATATAATTTTTGAAGAATTTCAGTGTTTTTAAGTGGATTCACCACTGAATAATTTCCATCATAATGTAATATTCCATCATAATGATGTTCCCTCAAACTGAGTTAGATTAATTAATTTAGATCGTAATGAGAAGAGGAAGATAGTTAGATCATAATTAGAAGAGGTAAAAAGTCAGATCATAATGAGTAGAGGATAAAAGTCAAATCATAACGACTAGAGGAAGGAAGGTAGATCATAATGAGCAGAGGAATCATGTTACATCATAATGAGATGAGGATAACCCATTGTAATGGAGAAAAGATGTGATGTTCAAGAAGGATGATTACTTAGAAGGCAGAATATGATTCAAATCATGAGAAGGTTTGATGAAATCAAATTTGATGTATAAATGTCAGTGTTTTTAAAATATTTGAAATTTGATTAAGTGTGAAAAGTTTTTCAGTTTCCCACCTTTCTATTTTTAGTTTCCTATATATATTAGCATAGTACATTCTTAATTTGAATCTTTTCATCAGAGTAGAAAATGAAGAGGGATTTATAATTCATGTAAAAGTTATCTGTACAAAAAAATATCTCATTAGAAGATTAGAAAACTAAAATTGTTGTACCAAACTATGGAATATTAGACTATGTGAGATCGAACTGAGGAAGAACAGACTATAGAATATCGAATTGAGTAGTTAAGAATATTTTTGTGTGTTCAGTTTTAGAAAAGGATTCTCAAAATGATTGCATCATAATGATTAAATTAGACTGAGTCAATTGGACCCAAGGTCATCAGACTGAGGTTCTGCACAGATTATTGGGGTGAAATGTTTTTTTTGTTGATCAATTTGTATATAAGTATAATTTTGTAAAAAATTTGAGTTATTATAATCATTACTATTAGAAGATAAAATGTGTCTAATTGGAGATAGGACAAGTTGTATTATATTATTCCTAATATTAATTTTTTATTGGCCAATGAGAGTGGATATAAAAGAGATATAGGTTCTCACATTGAGGTTGAACATTGTAAAAATCATGTTCTTTACCTACATTCCTAATTTTTATGCATAAGTATTTAGTAAAATATTATATGGATATAAACATTAACATGTTTCATGGGTTATGTTCTATAAATTATTGAAACTTATAAAATTGAAGAACTAATTCAACACCCATGCCCTTTTTAATTGATATTTTATCCATTATAACTTCAATTATTCTTATATCCAAATGCCCCTTGTAGAATAATTATCATGGATAATCTCAATTTTTTCAATAGATTAAGAATTCCATATTTTATAGAAAAAATTATTATGGATGAAAAAATTGGATGATTTATTATCTACTATCTCTTAGCATGGATGTTTTTATGTTGATACAATTGGTTTTCCACTTATTAAGGAAGATTATTCTATTAAAGTTTCTAATAATTAGAATATTTAAGTTTCTGTGAAGGATAAAAATGTTATAATTATCTCTTTATCGTAAAATGTTTATATTAATGTGATGGGTCTTAAAACTTCAAATAGTTTGTGGTACAATTGGGAAAGTAAATTTGAAGGGAATACTAAATTTAATGAATAAAAACTAAAAATATGGAATATTAAGTATAAAGACATAATAATGAGAGATGAATAATCCATTTTTTTAATAATTTACTAGAGTAAATGAAATTGTTTTCAAAACAATAGGTTTTGGAGATATCCTAGAATATTCTATAATTTTGAAGAAAATGATGAGAAGCATTCTAGACATTTTTTATTATAAATTTCATATTTAGAAGATAAGTATGATTTATCTCTTGATTATTTTCATAACTTTATTATTTCATATGATATGATAAAATCTCTAATATTCAAAAAACGAGGAATGATGAAATGGATTTTTAAGCTATGAGAAAGATGCAAATTTAAGATTTTGAAAATGTTGATTCTTTTTATTCATAATATAAGGAGGTTGATGAGTTTATTGAAAAAAAAATTTCACTTATATATAAGAACTATCTAAGAGGAAGAGGAATGAATAGAAGAAAATTTCATCAAAATTTCTTTGATTATGGTGGAATAAGACACATTCCTATGAATTTCCCCAAGAAAAAGTTAGATAATGTAGAGATAATTCCAAAGAAAAATAGTGATGGGAGAAGTAGAAAAATTTTATAAATAAGAAATATTATCGAAAAAATATAATAATAGTTTCACTAGAGACAAAAAAATTATGATCAATAAGAAAGTTGAATCGAACTCAACTAACAAAAATTCACCAGAAGATGAATGTTTAAAAAATTCATAAACTTCATTACGAAGGATGAAAAAATAAATGATTTAGCAAATAGTGAAGAAGGTGGTGAAGAATCATATAGATATTATCAACACACAAAAACAAGTTATGTGTATTGAGGAAAATAGAAACCTCAAGAAAGAAATCTTAGTAATGAATTAATATTTTAAATATGTTTCTAAAATAAGAAAATATTTCAGCATGAAAGATGAAGAATAAATTTTGGAGTTCGTAAGTTACAAATTATGAATTATTGAACATATAAGGATGTTTGAAGATCTCAATAATAAATTGGAAGCTAAAGATGAATAATTCAATAAGTTTCAAAATAAACTTCTTAAGTTGAAAAATACCTTAAGAAATATGAATGAAAACTTAAATTCATCAAAAAGAAAATCTTAGAATTATAATTTTTTTTAGAGAGAACAAATCAAGAATAATTTGAAATCCTCACCCACCAAAAGTAAATTTTCATATGAATTTTCTAATATTTCAATTTATGGAAAACATGTTGGGAAATATTGGGTGGAAAAAGGATGTGAGAAACCTAGATTATCTATACAATATAAAAACACACTCAGTATTAATGATGGTCCACATCTAGTTTTTTTTAGTTTGGGAGGAAGTTATGAACCTCAAAAAAATTTCTAGAGGGAAAGATATTAATTGAATATAAAATCAAAATTTGATCTCTTTTTTTGGTGTTGTGGAATTTATGGGAACAAGGATTATAATTTTTGGCACAACATACCTCTACCAAGAATAAGGATTGATTAGAGTGGAAGAAATATTTTAAGCAGAATAAAAACTTTTCTAACTTAAATAAAGATTAAAAAGTTAATTATAAAGATGTTGGAAATGTTCTAATGAAGAATTAGTTTGACTATCTGGAATAAGTTTTTGGGTGATATAATCAACATATAAATATTGTTTTAGAATGTATGACTAATCTTCCAAGAAAATTTTTTATGTAAGAAATGAAAAGGATGAAGGATAGAATAATATTATGGAAAGAGCCTTTGTTTTTTTTAATTCCTTAAATGAAAGTAAAAAAACCATATATACATGGTAGTAGTTTCACTTCACACATGACATGTGATTTAATAATGTTAAAACATGTTTAATATCATTTTGGATGGGTTGTTACCTTTCAGAATGATAGTTGCTTAAAAATAAGAGGAATCAAAATGAATGAGATTTAGGATGAAAAATTGAAATATAAGAAATGTTTATTTGTTGAGGATCTAAAACATAACTTACATAGAGTAAGTAAAAATTATGATTATGGAAAAAAATGATCAACAAAAAATATTTTTGTATTATCAAAAGTGTGAGAGATAGAAAAGATATTACAAAAGGGGAAAGGACTAGTCAAAATCTATTTCAAATAAAATAATTTTATAACTCCTATTATTTATGTGATGAAGATGAGAATAAGTTGTAGTTAAAAATAATTAGCCATATTGGGAAGAAAACATGAACAAATGTTCTAATTTTTAGGCTGTACGAAAATTTCAAGTATCTAAAATTAGTGGGGAAGATGTTTCTGTTACTTTTTAGAATGGTAATATGACTTATTAAAGTTATAAAAATGTGAGATTCAGTCTACCATGACTTTTGAACTTATTCATTATGATTTATTTGGGCCAATGAGAAATAAATCAACTAAATTAGATATATACATTATCACTTTAATTGATTATTTTAATCAAATGAAAAATATCATTTTTTTGAAACAGTAGTTATAGGTGGTGTAAATATTCAGGCTATTTAGAAAAAGAATGTGAGAAAGAAATGGGGGTTTATATAAATAAGTTTAGAATGTATAATGGTCAAAATTAAACAAGAAATACTTTTGAAATATATCTAAGAAATCGTGGTATCAAACATTAGTATATCACTCCCTACCCTCCTCAACAAAATGGTGTAGCAAAAAAGAAATAGGAATTTTATGGAAATGTGAAGAAGTATGTAAACAGAATAAAAACATTCAAAGTTCTATTGGAGATAAGTTTTTAGTGCTTTTTTACATATTCAAAACATATTTTTATTGTAAATAATATAGAACAAGACTTCTTATAAATTGTGGTAAAACAAATAAACCTTTATTGAAATACTTCAAAAAAATTTCAAGTCTATGTTTAATCAAATTAAAAAATTTGGATTTTGTAATTTTGATGATAAATATAAAGAAGAAACATTTATGGGTAACTCACATAATTTAATAAGTTAAAAATATTCGAAAAAACATTTACAAAAGTCATTGGACTCATATGATTTGAAATTTATTGATAATCCATCTTCTTTAACAAAAGCTATAGGTAATGTTGAGGAACAAAAAATAAAGGATTCCCAAAAAAATTAAAGTTATAAAAGTAAATGTTCATGAATATTTTGATGAATTGTGTTATGAAGAATGTGATATTATAAAATCAGACTTCACTTATTTCAAATGTTGAGCCAAAATCTATTTCATAAATTGGTTAATACAATGAATGGTTGAATGTTATGAATGAAGAGTAGGATCAAATTGAGAAAAATAAGACATGGGAACTTTTACCATGTCTTAAAGGTATAAATGTTATCAAAACTATGTTGGTTTACACAAACAAGTTCAATAAACATTCAGAATATTCAAGAAACAAAGTAATTCTTGTGTTTAAAGGCTATTCAAAGGTAGAAGGTGTTGATTTTGATGAAACCTTTTACCCCACTTCAAGGTTATAAACAATTAGTGTTTCTAAAATTGGATACTCATCATAATTAAAAATTATATAAAAAGGATTTAAAGTAATCATTTCTTAGTAGATAAATTGAAGAAAAGGTTTACATTTAACAACATTGTGGGTTTTAACTTAATGGTGATGATTTTTTTATATTGAAGAAATCTTTGTATGGGATAAAAATATATATTCATACGTGGTATTCTAAACTTGATAATTTTTTTGATATTATTGAATTTTTCTAAATAAATATTTGATACCAATTTATATGTGAAATATTACGACTTTGTAACTCTAATTTCAATTATTTATGTGGATGATATAATTTTTTGAGGGATATAGAATATGTTTTTAAAACATTTTCTGAATAAATTAAAATGAACTTTGAGATATCAATGTTAGGATAATTAATATTAAATCTTGGTTTACAAGTTCGAAAAAAATAAAAAAATAAATTTTCATATCTTAATAAAAGTATAATGGGGAATTTTTACAGAAGATTTTAATGGAAGATTAAAAATAGGTTTCTAATCCTTTCTCATTGGGGATGAAGTTGAGTAAATATGAGTTTGAGAAATTTGCGAATCAAAAAGTACTTCATATGAAAATCAGAAGTCTATATTACCATACAACCTCATGTCTTGATATTTTTTATGTTGTGACATTGTGTACTAGGTATCAAAGTAATCTGAAAGAATCACATATGTTGGTAGTTAATATAATTATGAGATATATCAAAGGAACAATTTCGTATGGTTTGTTATAATAAAATAATTTTTAGATGTTGTTTTATGATTAAACTGATTTTTATTGGGATATAAATTATAATGATAGGAAATCAATATCAGGAGGAACATTTTTCTTGGGTGAATGTTGTCTAAGTTTGCATAGTAAGAAAAAATGTTTAGTATCATTGAGAATAGTGGAATCGGAATATGTTGTGACAACGCAGTATTATACTCATATGATGTGAATGAATTTTTAGCTAGAATATCTGAAAGTAAAAGTTTCTAAAAAATTGAATATTCTTTTTTATAATCAGATTGTAATTGAACTTTATTAAAATATTTTTCAACATTCAAAATCAAAACATATTGATATAAATTTTAATTTTATAAAATAGAACTATCTTCTAGAGATATTTCCTTAGAATATATCTCAAAAAAGTATCAAATAGCTCATATAGTCACAAATTCAATGCCAAAAGAAAGGTTTTCTGGGTTTATGCTTCAACTTCATGTTCATCCTCCTCCAATGAATTCCTAAGTATCGTAAGGAAGTTCCCCAACATGATTTAAATTATGTTGAAAAAGAGGGAGATAAAATAATAACTTTTTTACTTTGTAAGATGTTTTTACTTATCATTATTTTATGAATATGAGGTTGTGCTCATTATAAAATAGGGGAAATAATAATCAATTGGTAATTAAAAATAAAAGTGATAAAAGATAAAAGTTATGTGGAGTTTATCCTTACATGGCTAAAAATGTTTTATTATCACTGAGGGATGGTATTCCTTCAATAACATTACATTATCTAATAGTCTGTGGTTAAGACAATTTATTTTGAGAAAGGCTATGTTTTTAATAAAGTTGAAAATTATTAGTTGTTTCAAAACATGAGTTTTGATAAATTTATGAGAGTTGGGAAACATTTTCAATGAGGGTTATTAGTAAATTCAAAGGGGAAGATTAAAGAACCTTTGTGATGTTTTGTTTTAAACAATGTTTTATATTTTCAAAACCAAATATTTTTTTAAAGTAAATTTTTTTCTTTAGGATTACAAATTGTCCATTAGAATGAGTTTTTGTATAAAATTTGAAAGTTGTTGAATGTTCAAATCTAAACAAAAAGGGGAGAAAAGTATTTCTCTTTGAGAAAGCTGGTTTTTGGATATATATTTTCAGACTAAGATGTACCAGACACATATGGTGTAATAAAGATGGAAGCTGGTAGTCTGTTAAATTTGAGGATCAGATGCACCATTGGACTTTGATCCGTCATCCTAAAGATCAAGATTCATTGGACTCAGTATTGGATAGAATGTAAAAATATGTGTAGTGAGGAAGTCAGAGTTATGATGAATTGATTGATGAAAGGATGTGATTTCAGGATATATAAAGTTCATAATCTTTCTAACCTCATGTCAAATAATTCTTTGTTGGTTTATAATTATTCACATATCATAAGTTTTCTCTAACACTTGTGATACAAGAATAATGAAGAAAAGGGGTAGAATAAGTTAATACAATCATATTAAGTTTATTGTTTTAAATAAACAATGTGCTGAAAGTAAGGGAAGCCATAATACTTTGTTATGTAAATAATAAAATCATTTACATATCATGAAATTCTCATAAATCATGAAAACAATCATGATAAACATATATGAAATGGAGAATCGTAATGATTGTATTAGTTATAGATATCATGAAATTTTTTTCATTGGATAGAGAAGTATCAAACATAGAAGTCATCAAAAGTTTGAATGATTTATATCTTATAATGTTTGATGAATTTCAAAGTCACTAATTGGATTCCACATTGAGTACTTTCCATCATAATGGTAAATCCATGAAAATGAGAAATTTTTACATAATGATGTTCCATATGACTGACTAAAAGTAATAAAGAAGATAATAATGAGTAAAGTAAGAAATTAATATCATAATGAGAAGAAGAAGAAAGTCAAATCATAATGAAAATATGAAGAATTTCAGTTTCTAATGAGAAAAGAATGAAAGTCAAATCGTAATGGTCAAAGAAATAAGGTCAGATCATAATGATCTGAGGAAGTTCTATCACACTGAAGAAAATATAGAAATTTTGAGAAGGTTGATTACTAAGAAGACTCAAGATTATTCAAATATTGATAATTTTTGAAGTAGAAAAAGATGAATAATAAATTTGAGTGTTATTCAAAAATTTGAAATTTTACTAAGAAGGAAAATATTTTCAGTTTCCCACCTTCTCTATTTTAATACACCTACAAATATAATCATAGTACATTCATACTATGGAACTTTTCATCATAGTGAAAAAGGATGAGAACTATAGAATTAAAGTAAAATTTATCTTTCCATAAATAGATCTTATTAGACGACCAGATAGCTGAAAGGTTTCTTACCAGACTAAGGAAGTTTAGACTGAGGAAGATTATTCTGAACAATATTAGACTGAGGAGTTGATCAAATTTTGATAAGTTCAATTTGAGAAAAAACTTCATCAATATGATTCCATCCAAATGAGATAATATTACAAAGGGAATAATAACCATGATCATCATACTGAGGATCCAAATAGTGGTTTGTGGAGAAAAATATTTTTTTGATCTTTAATTTTTGGCTCAAATTGTTTTGTAAGAAAACATTATAAACTAAAAGGATTTAGAATAATCATTCCTTTATATAAATAAAAGGTGTCTAACAGTAGTTGGAATAAGTTTTATTCACTTCTTCATAATAGTTAATTCCCATAAACCCACACGAGTGTCTATGGAAAGGATGTATGTTCTCACACTGAGGCCGAACCAAAGAAAACTCATGATCTTTACTTGTTTTCCTAAATTTTCATGTATTATTATTTACTAAAATATAATTAGGATATAAAATTTAATAGTTTTTAAGGGTTATGTATTTTAATATATTTCAACATATAAAATTGATCAACTGTTTCAACCCTCTCATTTGATATTTTATCCTTTTTTTACATCACATATCATTCAATGGATCAATGGATTATAGTAAACAACTATGCATGAAATGAAATTTAATAAATTCAAATGAAGAATAAGTATACTCATTCCATCATAGTGGACAATAATATTGAGTAATAGCGTTCTAGAACCACTCTTAACCCAAATTTGAATATTTACTAAGTAATAATAAATATGAAAAACACAATAGCACATATCTTATAGGAGTTTTCCACATTCATAACATCACCCTTGATGCACCAAGATGGATTCAAGAGGAAATACCAATTTCCACCTATCCATGGAATTAAAAATTAAATAATTTTATCTATAGTTATGATGATATACCTAAACACTCGAAAAAATACATGTCAATTGGGATATAAAGTAAAATAAAATTTCAATATTGTAAATGTTTAACTAATTCTATCAATCACAGTATTGTGGGGGGATATAAAGTGATTTGGTGCATCATTATCCACCTTAATCCCTTAGTGTGTAACTTATGGGTCAAGGGTAACTAACCATGAATTGATAATAGGTTTTTGAGGTTGGTTACTATCACCATGATGATCACTAATTCCCCCCAATGTAGTGGGGTAAAATAAGTATATGCTCAAACATCATCACCCAAATCTACATAAATGAGTAAGAATGAATTGATCTCTAATGATACATGTCGATGATGCCCACTAGTCAAACACATCCAAAAAAACACTAGGGATTTACCCATTAATAGTTATTAAAATAGATCCACTACTTTAGAAAACTTCCAAAGCATTTTCAATATCATCAAGACAATTCTATTCCCCTAATAAAATAATCATTCATCTCTTTGATCCATTTTATTTCCTCATGAAACATATCAACCAAAAACTCAAGTCCAATTTGATGTATCATTTTTTATAACATAAAAGAATTATATATTAATTATATTGTTAATGTCAAAATAATTTTTTAATTTGTCACATTATTATCGATGACCTTCCATTATCATTATATAGTCCTTTCCATCAATCAATAGGTGGTTCCTAAGAGTTTGGAATCAAAGTAGGATGTTTTACGCTTTGAAATTACATAAATATTGAAAATTTATAGAATTCAACTTTTAGGGTTCTAATAATGGTCAAAAAAAGGTACCAATTGGTCCAGGGCACTAAGAGGGGTTCGAGGAAAATTTCATGGAAAAAAACCATCTCCCCAAGAACCCTCACACATAGATAATGGCTTCCACTAGTGAAAGGCTTCCACATGGAATCCCATACATACCATGGGGTGTCGAATAGTGTACCACTCCCCTCCAGCCAACTAAATGAAAAATCATACAAATAATCATAATAATATGACATGGGTTTGTTTAACCTGGAAGAGGACAGCATAGATGAAGCAACTACATGGGTTTCATTCAGGAAAAATGATCATATGACCCCGTTTCTAAGGGAGGCATGCACGAGGGGCCTACATGGCCATTTCAGATACTATATAATCAATTTGATTTGAATATTTCAAAATAAATGGGAAATTACTATGTATGTTATATAGTATGGTCCATGGTGTTCTATTCTGGTTTTCTAATAAAATGAGTATATAATCATGATTGATCATGTCTCCAGGGTTGTGTCTTAAGTTTGTGGCACATATTCTGAGGGATTTTTCTAATTCCAAGTTATCCTTGAGAGATTTGATGACCTAGAGAGATATAATGTACTTCCTCACCCCTAGTGTGGTCCACTGCCACCTACTGCTACCAACAGTGGTTCTGAAGAGATATAATTCGACAAAAATGTACCAATATTTAACATCAATATCTCATCATCCCATGGATCATAAAATTGTAATTTTAAACTAGAAAATCAATAATTAATGATCCTAAAATAAAGAGACAATCATAAATATGGTAGAAAAATATCTTTAACACATCCTCTAAAACATTAATTAGATTGACCATGGGTCTAATTAAATCTGTTTAGAAAACTCTTATATAGTTATATATGGTTTGATATGTTATTCTTTAAAGATTTAAATAAATCAACATATATCCAAATATGAAAACAAATCATCTCTATCATTTATCTCTTAAATTACCTAACCAAATTTAGTAAACTCTATTTCATTAAGATATTTTAGTGATAGATAACAACATACACTAATCTTGGTATAAGGTTTAAGGTATTACCTACTAAAATTTGGAGAGCAATTTGAGAATCCAAAACTCTCACAAGATTTTCATGAAATTCAATTGTTGAATTTTGATCAAACATGATATGTTATTTAGTTCTTAATATTCAAATAAATATACTCTAATTTTAGATTAAAATTTATCCACATAATTTATAAATAAAAATAAAGATGTTTTACTGTTTAAAATGTCTTACATGATGATAAAATTTGATCCAAAGAACCATACCATGTGTTTGTATCCCATCCAATTCCTTCATTTTCACTCTAATGTCCTCCTTTTATCTATATATTCAAGGAAATTTGGGTTTATTTAAAATAAATTCATAGAAATTTAAATATAAATGGAATTATAGGATAATTAAGTTCTATAGTTATATTAAAAACAATAATATGAAAATCATATTAACTCTAAACAATTCCCTCATTCCACTAAAAATTAAAAAATTATTGAAAAAATAGAAACCTTGTATGACAAATCTAATTATGGAGTTCAATAATTTTTTAGAAATTCTAAATGATTAGAAAAATTTTCTTTTTTAAACTCATTTAATTATTTAATAATTTCAAAAAAATCCATTTAAAATCTACTGTATTATATTTGGAAAACGTTCCCTTATGGTAAAACCTGAGATAATAAACATTCATAAAATAAATAGATTATATTAATTAAATAATGTACATGATATATTAAATAAATAAAAAATTCATAAATTTGGAGATGAGATAAAAAATTATGAAAATTTCATAAATAAACAATTATAAAAACTTTATAATTATAGAGACTTCACATACATTCCACAAATATATAAACACAAACAATTTATATTTATTTCAATATGAATTATTTTATAATATCATGTTTTATAATCATTTAATAAATACTTTTATTAAATTTTATTCCACTAAAATGATAATCCCTTTAACATTACTACAATTATATGCCCAAGTCATATATTTCATTAGGAGTTATACTAGAAAAGATAACATCTTAAGCAATGAAAAAAAATTATGTTATATATTATTCTTAAAGAGATAACTAGACAACTCTATGGATGAATACTTAATATGGTTTTTCTCAACATTATTCATTTGGTATCCTAACCATTAGGGTTTTTAAAAATAACTATAATTCAAATATCATATAAATAATAGGAACCTAATAATTAGGTTCTCCAATATCCCATTATAAATGTAAAATATAATACATGGGAACATAACAATTAGAGTCACCAATAAAGAATGATCAATTTATTGATGAGTGTTTGATCTGACAGGAATATAACCCTTAATATTTAAAAATAATTTTAACTTCTCATCATCTTATCTCATGTATTAACAATAAATATGAATACTTTAAATGATTTTGTTTTTATATCCTATACCTTTAACCAACTTAATATGTTTCAAACATATTAATACATAAAACTTTATACAACTTTAGATTTGGGATACTTGTTTAAAATATGATATAAATATATCTATGAATATCGAAATAAAATTCCTGCAAAAGATACATGAAACCCATTCATATGATGGATTAGAATCACAAGTAAGAAAAATATATAAAATATATTGTTTTATTCTAGATGCTGTCAATCCCTAATTTTTTAGCTCGAGACTAAGCACCTATATATATATTTGTCGGTTTGAGTTTAGGGTGAGATATAGGCTCTACCTCCCACCACCCACTCTTTACATTGATGCCCTAGCCCAATGACAGCATCTTGCCCCCCCCCTCCCAGTGGAGGGGAGAATCTTTTCCTATGTCTTATTCTAAGGCTTGAATTTGATCCTTTACCCCATTCTCAAACCCTAATTCCTACTGGATTTTCCCCACATATCAATATCCAGAAGGTCCCATATACCTTTTTGGTTGCACCTCAAATATAAATTTTTCCATTGGAATTCATTGAATCCTCATCCCTTCTTGACATAATGATAGATTCTCAATTTATGTCTCCATGAACATCAATTGATACATTTTATAGGTGTGGGTTTGGATCCTAGGGTTTGAAGGAATATAAAATCATATGTTTTCTTGATAAGGGACCTATAATGATCTGTTTTTCTTCAATGGAGGATTTAATCTTAGCCTAGTCAAGAGCCCCACATAGTTGTAATGGTATCTACTTTTATCTCTTTTGGTATACCTATGACATCCATATGAAGAGAGGCTCTCCTACCACAACCATATGTGTAAGTCTCGTTAAACATTGGTTACCATTCCAAAATCCCATAATTATATATTTGTTAGAAAATTTTATGGGTCGCTATTTTTGTTCGGATATCAGGATGAGATATGTATGCCACTCGATCTCACCGCACATTTATGTTTATGTCTATGCCTCCAAGGTGCAAGTGGGATGGATTTGGATCACTATTGTGGATGAATTTTTATTTATTAAAGCTGTTGTTTTTTACTATATGAAATATTTTTGTACATCGTGCAAGAATTTGGGTGGATGACCTTCTTGGAGTCATGGAGAGAATCAAGATGATCATGGGGATCCCATTTTAATGATGAATGGTTCGGATTCCACTATGATATCTTTGGACATGGATGGGAATTTTAATTCAATTCCATATCAAATGGAGGTGATGAATAAGAATTCTAATATGAAGATATTAGATTTCCTCAATCTCTTGAGAAACCATTTGGATGTTCCCAATCCAGTTCAAGAGCCTCTGGTGCCAGTGGAAAGCATGAGAGTGGATGTGGTCTTAGATCCTAGTCCAAACTCTCAAAATTTATTATATTATGATGGGGTAGTGTGCTCAGTCGGTGCTTAAAATATAGGAAAAGTGTTTAAAGTGTCCAATAATAAAGGCTATTATGGAAGTATGGTTAAGGTGAATAAATTGAAAGGATTAGAGGGATGGGAGGATGTGGTTGATGGGTCCAACCATAGTATAATGATGCCATTTTTAAAACATAAAAATTGATTTGATGCCTTGTGATATTCAATGGTGGTTCTCAATATTTTTAATACTGAATGGGTAGAGATAGACAAAGAGGGTTTGGGTTTTCATGGGGTTGATTCATGCGATGAGGCATGAAATACGGTTTCTGTTGAAAACATGGAAGATGATCACAGTAGAAGGATTTAAATCCCATGGAAAAAATATGGGGAAGAGTGGTTCTCGTGACTCAGGAGGATGCATTCTAGTCAAGGAGAAGTCTATTAAAGGTATGAAGGACAATTCCTACCTTTCTAAACCATTGAAGACTATATCGTCATCGATGTTGAAAAGATGGAGACTATGTGGACCTCTTCTTACATCGGTCAAGGTTCCATAATCGAGTCTTCAAAAGAAAGTGGGAAAAATTATGAGACGAATGTGATGGCTTGTGAGTCTACTGGTAATGAGAAGTTGTTGGCTATACTAGAGCTGCAGATTTTATGAATATAGAGGAAAAGGTCAACCCCTATAAGAATTTCTTTCCTGTCCAGCAGTGGGAGATAGGTGAGGGTGATGATTTTAATGGGAAAAAATTGGTGTTTATTATGAATTTGGAGGAATAAATGGTAGAGTAATTTATTGAAAATAATTCCACATAAGATGAGATAGACAAGATGATGGAAAGTATTATTCACATTATACGAATGGTAAGTTTTGTTCATGGATAAACAAACAAGACCATATAATTATAATAGATTTCAACAAAGAGAATATCAATAGAGAGGAGTACATCGAAACCTGGGGAAAATTGGCTTATCAATTTGAAGACTTTTTAAAAGATGATCAACGAACATAGTTAACAACGCTCTCCTGGAAATTATATATGGAATGTGATTCTAATAAAACCAAATCAATTATTTTATTATTTCATAAATTTCAACTTAAAGGGAAAATTGGGAACTGGGCCAGTCCGATTACACCATACATATTGAAAATTCAAAACGGGCCTAAATTAGAATTCAAAACGAAGGCCACCCCCACAAAAATCAAATCCCACAAATCACGCACCATTGAATAGTATGCTGACATCACCATCCCCAAAACCAGTATTCAACATCACACCATTTTCATCCCATCCCAACATCAATCCTCCATCTCTTGAGTCACCTCCTCACTGAAGAGAATAAACCATCAGAGCACCTCCCACCATCGCACACCCGAACCGTCTTCAAAAAAACCTCCTCGCATCGAGCCGTCATAAACCATAGTTCCTTGTCTGCAACCCTCTTAACCAAACTCATCATCATCATCACCAAAATGTTAACATACCTCACTGTCGATGATTGACTGTCATCACCGTCGACCTCCCGATCCTCCCACTAAACCTCACATCCCAAAGAACCTTGAAGACCACCGCAATCTCCACCACTTAGAGAATGGTGGAAGCTTGGATCCAATGTAGAGAAAAAACAAGATTTGCAGGACAAAACAGCAGCTAGAACATCACTTCAAGACCATGAAGCGAGGATTCCATCTACATCACACCATAAAACCTCCATATGCTGAAATCACACCACCAACACTCCAAAATTGGACCAGTAACAGAAAGACAAACCCCCCAATAGAAAAACACCCAAAATCATTGAGATCATGTAATAAAAGAGGGATTGGAACCCTTGGAGGAAACAGAGAAAAATACTTAATGGTAAAAGAAATGCGAGGGGATAAAACCCTAGATAGAATCGAGGGATAAAACCATAAAATAAGAAGACCAAAGATGCCCATATGATACTTAAACACCAAACCACAATCCCAAAACCTCGGTATGCCCTCCACTACAGCTCTGACCTGGATAGGAGTGGTGGGATTCGGGGCCAGGTCATAGTAAGACAAGCCGAGACGATAGACCTAGAGTGAATAAAGGAAACCAAGAAACTTTGAAAAAGAAAGAAGAGAGGACCTGGAGAGATTGCAGCGTCATTGGGAAGGGACCCTAGGAGGAGGAGGAATCCCGGCCAAAACGGGAGCCCGAGAGCATTCTTAGAGTGTAGGGACTTTTCCTCTATTGATCCCTATGACCACATGATTCAAATAGACTTAAGATATTTTTCAATGATTTTGTGATATCTTAGGGTGTTTTTCAACCTAGAAAAAAAACATTTCATTTCTCACTTTATTCCTTAAAAGTGTTTTGATAATAAAAAAAAATAGTTCATATTAATTCACTAGACTAGTGAAAATCCCAACGAAAGGAATACTATCCGTAGATCAATAACCAAGATAGTATTTAACTCTAATAAGATCCTAACACCTAATATATGTTAATCATAACCTACCTTTAATATTGAGTTCATAACCAATAAAAAAACAAATTCATTTAAATATGTAGTGTTAACCACATATTCCCCTACAATTGTATGTGGATAACATAATATAGATACCAATGAATGTTGGGTCATTATATCAATATTGATAGCTTAGGTATATAATTTTTCTAAGATGGGATTTATATCAAAAACATTAAAAGATGTGGGAGAATATTTGTGAATGGGATTAGTGGGAAATTATAATAGAATTTACCTAACATAAAGTTAATGACCAAGGAATCAATTCCACTAAGAGTGACTTACACTTTTTGGGGAAATGGAAATGAATTAAACATGCCTAAGTATTCCTATCATTCATGAAAAAAGAAAAGTGAAACCACCACTACATGCCTATTTATAGTCTTTAAATCTACCCCATTCCATTAAAATGAATATTTAGGTCCCTATAAGTTTTCTTAACTCTTCTAAATTGAAAAAATGACTTCAAATTTTGGTGGTGTTAGTTCTACCACTACCCCATCCATCTTGGGTTTAGAGTTTTGTTTTTTAATAAAAAAATGTGTGATTTTTAATTTATAACGTGGAGGGTTTTTCCCCTCTACACTAACCTTATTAAGATAATTTGTGTTGTATATTTACTGATCTAAAGTGATTTTAACTCTCAAGTATACTCCACACTCAAAAATCATTATATAGCAACAATGTTTAAATACTCAATGGGTTGGGTGAGCTTTTAATTTTTCTCCATCACACATACACAAATATTAGGAACTCTCCAAATACCAATAAGATTGGAACTATTACTAGGAGATATAATAAAGACACAAAATAGTCTCAACATTTGAACACAAGAAAATTAAATTAAAATATATTTCCACATTAAACATTAGAAAAACATTAGAAAATCAAAATAAAATATATAATTAAAGAATAGGGGAGAAGAAGGATTACTGTTCTAATGATAATCTCTAACTAGATCTACTATATTAATTATGATATCCTCTATCATTATCTTACCTTTGAAAATAACTCTTTAGTTCAACAAACCTCTAACTCGAGCTTCTATGCTTCTCCTTCATATGGGTCAAATTTTCTAGATGCCTTTTAATATTTTTCATTCTACACTAAATATTAATCCTTGAACATAATTTATGGGTTTCATATATCTATTCAACATGAAAATGGTTGATTTGTTTGAATGGTCTGTGTGGACAATGCTTCTTCTTTCTTGTTTAAGAATTAGTTTCAGTGATTAACCCTTCCTTTCTTCTCTCTTCGTCATCTTCCTCCACATAAAATTATTATTGAAGATTTACATGACTCGGTTAACATATAATATAAATATAACTTCCTGGTTCCCTGATTCTTCTTACATCTGTTCCATGTGAAAGGTACTTTATATCAACTACTCTACCTTTACCTAATTTTTTCTAGGTTATCCCCACATTCTCAATTTTTTTCACTATGTGTTTTTCTCTTATATAGCTTTATAATTTTTTATTTAATCATAAATAATATTTTGGAACTTGGATTTAATCTCCCACAACTAATTTTTAGTCTTTACTTTATAACATTTTAATCTTACATAAACTTTAGAATTTTAAAGTTAATGTTACACATACTTCGTGATTTTTCATTTATTTTTACATAGCTGGTTTCATCCATTAGCTCTATCGAAAAGGTTTTATTCATTCACAACCTAACCAAGTCTAATTTAATATTTTTTTCTTGGAAATTTTTACTATATAAGTAAGTAGTTATTCACATGTAACAAGTGGAAAATTTTGGTTACTCTTAAAAATCTCAAAACTCCCTTTATTTCTAATTGCTCTTTCATCGTCCAACTATATTACTTTTAAAATAAATGAAAAAATAATGTCACTAAATATAAATAAGTGTATAAGAAATAATTAATAAAATCACATAAAAATATATAATCTTAAATACCAAAATATAACCACAAAATAATTATTGAATATATAGTTTAAATGATGAAACAAAATCTATAAAAAATGTATTTGAATATGAAAATTTATATTAAAATTAATTAAATAAATATATTGAAAATTCACCCAAATTTGGATTTAAAATTCATTTATTCACAATTTTCTGAAAAAATACAAAAAATGTTAAAATAAATTAATTATATGGGATTCTACCATAAAAGTTCACAAAAATCAATAAAAATTATAGGATTGTTTTAAAATTTTAACTAATCAAGTAAAAATCCATGATTTTAGTATATTTTTCTTAAATATTTTTTTGAATCACATGTTTAATATGAAACAAAAAACTAAATGAAAACCTCGTTAATTTTATAAATATAAAATATGACCATTATAATAGATCTATTGAATTAGTGGCTATAAATAGAACTATTAACATCATGAAATATATAGCAATGGTATCAAGACGTTGAAGACTTATTTACAAATCTCATTTATATGAGATTGACAATAATGTGAAATCACTAGGGTTTTCCCTATAGAAATATCAAGTTGAACTTCAAAAATTATGAATTATGTGAAATAGCATGCCAGTGATGTTTATGATCACAAAAATAACTACAAAATCCATGCTAATTGAACCACCACTCACAACAACAACCGATGAATATCTTAACCTTATGTATTATATGGAGTTCTTGAGGTTTTTTTAAGTGAAATTAAGATTATATAAACATGAAATTATTAATAAAATAATTTTTATATGTTGTCATTAATATGTATGGTTTTATTTGAAATTTTTAAAAATATATTTTTATTAAATTTATCAAATTTAAAAAAAATATAAATATAATATACTGGTGAAATAAAAGGGATAAAAATAATAATAAAATATAAGTAATAATTGATCAATTATGAGTAATTTTAATTTAAATATTCATGGATAACAAAAGATTTTTTTAAATCATTATATTTTCAATATTATATATAAATTATTTAAATGATAAATTTTATAATTTTATAATTTTAGTTTCATATAATAAAATTAATCTTCGGATTCATCATTTCAAAATAATATTTGGATTAAATTTTGGGGTTTTCATAAAAAATATTATTTCTATGTGAATAGTGAAAATAAATTATTTATAAATAATATAAATTTTATGAAATAATTATGTTAAAATAATTAATAAAAAATATATAAAACCTTTTTCATGACCAGAAAATCATTTTATGAGTAAAATATTATATTTAAAATTAAAATTATGAATTTATAAATCTATGATTTATTTTTTAAAACCTAAGTTATATTTTATTTTAACAAAAAAATATTTCAGCCTTTTCCTTTAATTAGGTATAAAAAAGGATCCATTGATTATTGGATTTATTTTAAAGTAAGAAATATTATTTTTTTTATCATATAAATCTCATGTAATTCATTACTATACATTATTTTGGTGTAAATTTATTTTTATGCATAAAAGGGCATCTTTTCAATAACCTTTTTCTAAAGTTAAAATTAATTTTATTAAAATTAATTTCAACCACCTATATAAATTTAATATTATAAAATTTGTTTTAAATTTTTTAATCAACATGTTGAAGTTATTAAATAAGTTCCTTTTCATTTTAATTCATAAAAATATGTTACCATGGTAAAAGTCTATCACCACTGTGGAGGTTTAAATGGTTAACACATGGTTAAGTTAAGAGAAAAAGAAAAACAAATTGAAAAATACATATCAAATATTTATTGTATGAGTGGATTAATGTCACAACCTATTATGCTTTAAAATTTTGGATAACATGGATCCACTTTTTAGGAATATGAAATCTCTTTTCATATTAAGAAACTAATATTTAAAAAATTCCACTTCTCTAACTTAATAATGGATCCATCGTAAACCCCATCAGATACACAAAAAATATTAGAATTCATCTCATAAATCTATGATGTTTCCATCCCTAATCATCATATCTAATTTTCTTCATCTTCTTGTCCTAGGAAGAAGTCCCCAACCTATCATTTCTAAGAGGTCCTTCAAGAGGAGATCCAACCTCTCAACGTAAGTGATATATTCTTCTTAATTATTCTTATATACCATTATTATATAATTATTATAAAACTTGATTTATCACACTATTTTTTTTTGAAACCATTAATATTTAGTTATTTTTATTTTATCACTACAAAATAGTGTGTTCTTACTCATCCAACCACTATAATTTATTATTGTTTTGATTAGTTTTACCATTTACATGAACATTTTAATAATTTGTATATGATAAATGAATAAAAAACTTAAATAATTTTAATAATATTTAATATTTATCAATTTATTATGTTTTATTAATATCTTCAGTTTTAATATTAAAAATTATATTTACCAATAAATTCAATTCATTTGTTAATTCAACAATCAACAACAAAGGAAACTTTTTAGCATTAAATTAAAACTTTCAATATATGTTACATGAAATGAATATGGGACTCTATAAATAGATAAAACAAATTATTTATATTATATTGAAAATTATATATGTGATGAATCCATTAACAAAACTTTAGGATAGTAACTTCCAAATTGGATATATGTGAAGTAGAATGTTTAACACCCAAAAGCAAATTTTAGAAATAAATAATTAATATATGGGTAATAAAGAGTTATAAATGGATGTTATAAATTAAAAAAAATATGAATACAGTTATTATTCATATGAATAAAAATACTAAATTTTTTACTCATGGAATTTACAACACGTCTGACTAAGAGTAAGTCCAAGGTAAGATTTTTTCATTTCAATTTCACTTTATTGAGACATGTTTCATATTGTCCACCTATTTTCATTTATATTGGGTATATACTTACCTTTTTACATATTATAACATGAATATAATTATAATGATGTAATTTTATGGTACTTTTCATGTTATTTCGTTCAAGTTGATTTTGATTTTAAATAATGTAAAGGGTTTGATTTTAAACTGTTGCATTAAAAGTTTTGACGTCGTTTATTTTACCTGAATACTTTTATTGTATATCCATATTATTAATTATATTTGAAGGATTTTATTATCTATATTTTAATTATTGTTTTGTGTAATTTTATACTATATTATATTTTTTATAATGGTTGTAAAAGTAATATTTTCATGTTTTTCCAAATGATTTATTTTTTAATTTTGTTTTAAGTGTGAAAAGAATGTCTTTTAACATTTACTAGTTGATAAATTTTACCTCCATTATTTACTTTATTAATTATCACTCTTCTGTTACAATTTATAATTATTTTTTAAAGAAAATCCTATATTAATTTTTATGTATTTTTTTACATTTTTTTAAAATTACCAAAAGCAAATTTCATTCCTAGTTATTTTCAAAGTATAATTATAATTATTATTTTAAAGTATTTTTCATCTAATTCAATATAATTTAAGGATTTATATGCTTCACTAGGGATATTATCTAATAAAACCACCCACCTTTTTTCTCTATATTTGTTTTAATTATTTTTTGGGTAAATTATCATGAAAATCCTTTTTTTCTATGAGTTAATTCAGCTATAAAGGAATTACGAATTCTCGTACGTTCTTATGGAATACATAAATAATTATTATAATTATGTGATTAGTGAAGTTATATAAATACATAAAATTAATTTATTATAGTTTTATATATCATGAGATAATCATAATTCATTTACATGATTGGGTTTCTTCACAACTTAATTTGTGGGGATGATTGGGTTTCCTCACATCATAATTCATAAACATGATCTGGATTATACACAACGTCATGTGTGGAAATTATTAGGTTGTATCAAAACATTATGATTACATATACTATCTATTATTCCACATTATCATGTTTTTCTATGATCTAATGTTTTCTTTATATGGTTTATGATTATTTTTTTATGTTCAAAAACATATTATATGTTATATGCTTCCATGATAGTAATTTTATAATATTATGATGTCATGGAATGATCTATGATGTTCTATCATAAATTATGAGTACCAATTATAATTCATTGGTACTTTTAATTATATATTTTTCCAATTCTCATCTGATATCACATTTTTAAGATTTAACCCTTTATAACTCATTGATAATGTTTCCTTTACTGATAATTGGAGATCACTACTTTGGTATCCCACCTCCCAACGAAATTATATCCAAGACTATATATAGGAATATTCTTTGTGTGAGATTTTGGTGGGAGATAGTGAATCAATAATGTGTAATATGATTTGTATATAGTTTATCTCCAAGTAAACTAATTCTTTGGGTTGTGGGATTGTGAAATTATTTTTGAGATGTAATTCTTAACTTATGAAATGGATTCATAATATATTCATGTTTCACATGGGTTTACATAGTTGGTATCAAAGTGGGGTTTTTCTATTTTTATAGATGAGTTTAAGAATTATAATAGTTCCCAACTTAAAGAAACATAGGATGAAACAAAAGTGATATATGTTGAACCAAAAGTTAACATAAAGTATCTTAGTCAAAGAGTAAGGTTTCTTAGAGTCTGAAACTCATAAGATGGACTACTAAAATTTATATAGTTTTTCACACAGGTTATTTTAAGATAATATTGTTCATTACACATGATAACCTTTTCGGTTTTAGTAAATGGCTATAACCAAGAGATATCGAGTTAATAATTAGTGTGAAGGACAATACATCAATTTTACCAATGAGAAACCAAACATGATTTGAGCTGGAGTACAAAATATTATAACAATACTCACCTAACTATCTCAAGTGATGAAATATAACATTAACCATTTTATCCTCTGGGACAAACCAAGGAAGGGGAGATTTACTATATAGTATTTCATGTGGCACCACCCACATTCCCTTAGTGTGACTTATAATGAACTAATTACTGAGTAATATATTTAACTAATAGATAATATATTATATACTATTCAGTTCTCATACAATGAGAAAGTTGTTTTAGATTTCTATCTCTTAGAATGTGAGGCTGACCAATGGTAGACCCTTGTTATGAATATGATAAAAAAATGAGAAAGTTGAATTTATGGAATGGGAAGAGTTTAAGAAAATATTCTATAAAAAATATTTTCCTTAAACACTTTATAAAAAATAGATTGAAAATTCAGAGATATAAAACAAAAAAAGGGTGAATCCATCGGAACCTATGTGGAAAACATTGCGAGACTCATAATGTCCAGAATTAGTTTTATTATTGAATCTCAAATATATTTTTATTAGTTATTTATTATCATAAAACTAATTCTTGAAAATGTATTATCTATAAGAGAAATTATTAGATATGAAATAATTGTTTATTGTGCACTTAAGATTAAAATGGAAACTAGATACTCTCATCATTCCCATGGATTTTGAGACAACAAATGGAAAATGGGGGTTCAAATAAACTCAAAAGTTAAATCACATTGATGGAATAAAGTTAAACCAACTACATAAAAATATTTTGGGAGAAATAACATGATAAATTTCCTCAAAGTATCTATAAAATGATTTTCATGTAGTTAATTATCCCACTAAACACACAACTACCAAATAAATTAAAAGAATAAAATTAAGACAATGATGGATAAGAATAACCCAAATAATTCACCACCCTCACTTCAAAGATTCAAATGAATGGTGTTGGGGAATTATTAAAATAAATTCTCTAATACAAGGACTATTAGGGATAATAGGTGGTAACAAATTCTTAGATGAGGGGAACAATGAAGAGCCTATTAAATCACTTCTGTTGAAGTAGATCATGATAATGAATTAGTGAATGTTATACTTACTCTCTACTCAAAACCAATGAATGTATTCTTTTTTTGAATCAATATTTCATCTAATGAATGTTTCTATGAATATTGATCCCCCACAAACATTCAACACTAAATTATCGATGAAAAAACATGGTGGTGCATTTCTTTCATCAAATTTATACAAGTATTATACAATTATGATTTGTGGGAATATACATCCTATAAATCATGTTCCTCTTACTTTGGTGAAATTCATTGTGATATTGGACATGGATTATCTACCCTTATATAAATAATATATAAATTACTGGGATAAGGAAGTCACATTTTATATATTTAATTATTTTATTATCATATTTTAATGAAATTATTTTTATAAACTTCTTTAAAAACGAGTTATATAATGTGTTTCATGATAAAAAATAATTATGTACTCTCCGATCAAATGTTTGTAAAATAAATTAGAATTTTAGGAATTCCCATTGTATTAGTGTATATTGATGTATTCCTTGATGAATTTATTAGTCTTCTTGGGGAATGTGAGGTTGAGTTTTCTATTTAATTAATACCAAGTTCTATGAATATATCAAAGATTCTCTATTGAATAAAACCCAAAAAGGTAGAACAATTATAGAAGAAACTTATGTGGAATTTGGATGCGGTTTTCATACACACTAGTGCCTCACCATGAGGTGAACCAATCCTTTTCTTCAAGAAAAAAATGGATCAATTAATATTCACATTGATTGTCATAAATGTAAAACAAATCATGATCATAAATAAGTATCCTTTACCTCATAATAATGGTTAGTTTAATCACTCATGGGGGCTTAGTACTTCTTACAGATTGACGTTAAATTTTGATATCACCTCTTAAAGGTAAACGGTTATACCCAATATAGATTTATATATAAGTTGTAGACACTATAAATTTATAGTAATACCATTTATACTTATAAATTCACTAAATATTATCTTTTATATTATGAATAGAGTCTAAATAAACCATATTGATCAATATTTGGTAGTATTTATAGTTGATATTCTTATATATACCAAGTTTATGGAACAACATGGAGATAATTCTAGGATTTTTTTGAAGTCAATGAAAAAAATGAAACTATATATTAAATTTATCAAGTGTGAATTATAGTTTAAAAAATTCATTATTAGTTAATGTAATTAAAATAAAGGGAATATATGAATATCCGTCAACGATAGAGGATTAAGAGGATTAAGAGTAGGTGCACTCACCAGAGCAGAGCCAAATGGATTTTCAGAATTAGAGGGTATGGCTATGCCATCTGTACCATCCTATGCTTGCACAAGAAGCCTTGCCAGATGGTCATGCAAATGTGGAGAGATACTATTAGGATGCAGATAATGGGGAGGGGAAGTTCCTTGTAGATAGTCTGGTTAAATTCCCTAAGACCTTCGGGTCATGTAATCTCCTAAGCCTATAGGCCATGTAATCTCTGAGCATATGGGACTTGTAAGGGTTCCCCATCATCCCCTGAAAGGGGGGTTATCAAAAATCAATAAATCAGTTGAAAACTGTTTTATTTTCATTAAATATTTGAAAACATTATCTCTATGGTAAAGAGTTTGATATATATATATATATATCACAAGAGATTAATGTATATTTTGATATAGATGGACTATAAAATTACTCAATGGAGATGGTTGTAACTGATCAATGATTATGATTTCTCAAAAAATTTCCATCCAGTGATGGAAATTGATCTGAGATATGCTCTAAGAGGAAAGGATCATGTTTCCATATCCTTTATGATGACTAAAAGCGACCCAATTATTATGAATATTCAGAGTATGGATAGATAAATCATACAGGATGGGATAAAATACCACTTTTACAAATTTATTTCTTAGCTATCCATCTATGTAAATATCAAATAATCCTAGAGAAGTGATATGGAACTATAAAATAACGTAAAAATATTCTAAATTTTAACATTAATAAAGATGAAATTATCATTTATGGAACCCAGATAGGTGTCCCATAAAACTATAATTTAATAATAAAATTTTGGATGATGTTTACAACTTTTACTTCTCTATTAATATAGGAAAAATGAATATTTATACATATCTAAAACAACACTTTTGATGGGACAATATGAAGAGGGATACCATAGTGTATATATCTGGATGCTTATTATATCAACAAATAAAGGTTGAACATATTAATTCTATGGGGATTATGAAACCATTTATTATACCATTATGGAAGTGATAGAACACCACCATGGATTTAATCATCATTGTCCCTATGATTTCAAAAGGGAATAATATTTTATGGGTAGTGATGGATCAACTCAAAAATTCAACTCTATTTATTTCTATCTAGGAGGATTTCACACATGACAAAAATTATATTTTATAAATAAAGGAATTTGTATGGATATTTTTAATTTTAATTTCAATTTTATATTATATATTTGGAAAGTTCACATAAAAATTATTTTGGAGTTTATAAAAATTACTAGATATAGGGATTAAATTTTGCATGACCTACAAACTACACACTGATTGTCAACCTGAAAGGACCATTAAAATATTTGAAGATATGATAAGATTCTTTTTAATGGACTTCAAAGGAATTTATGATTAAAAAATTTATTTATTTTATTTTTTTATAATAAAAATTTACATTTTATCATCTAAATGATCTCGTATAATGATATATATGGTAAGAGATATAGAAATTCGATATACTAGGATGAAATATAAGATATGAAGCAGTAATAACACGATCTTCTATTGTAAATGATATAGATGGTTCAAACCAATTAGCAATATTTGAAGTAAATATAGAGTCAATAGAATTTCTATGTTTATAATCATCGATAAGATCTAGAGTTTGAATTCAGTAACAAGGTGTTCCTTGGAGATCTATTTGGAAGCGAGTTATGAGATATGAGAAGAAGGGGAAGTATAGACCTAGGTAAATAAATCTCTTTGAAATTATTGACTGTTTTAGGGATTTATTTTATCCCTTAAAACTACCAATATATCTATCAAATGTAAAATATGGGTTTCATATATAATTTTTGACAAAGTTCAGACCAAATCCATCATATTTACTAAACATGGATGTTGTGTAATTGTAACATGATATGTCTTATTAGGAATAACTAGTGGATATCATATATTTAAGAGATAAATTGATTCATAATGTAACATCCCAAGTATTTAATGAATAATATATATTCTTATCTATGTCTATTTATGAATTAGATATTGTTTTAAAGACTTAAAATGAGAATAAATCCAATCATAAGCATAGAATTCCCTAGTATTTTTAAAAGATTGTTTTACCGCCTTCTGATGGAGAACCATTTTTAAATCTATATTTTGACAATTTTATAAGTTATATTTGTCAAAATAAACTTATTATTTATGATTGGGACATTTAAATTTACTTTGGATTAATTTTTGGTATTTTTCTAACAATGTTCATTTTTTTAATAAATAGTGAAAAATACTGCATTTTACATCAAAGCTGTTTTTTCATATAATTTAATTATTTCATAAGATTATCTTTATAATTGGTTTTAATCTTCAATTAGAATATATTTTCACCATTTAATCCAATGGTGGTCATTGGAATTGATTTCACTTTTAATTTGGACTTAAACTACTGTCAATCTTTTGATATATATTGTTTCATAAAAACACGCTATTTGTTTTGACAATAGGAATTAATTATTAAATTAATAAATTCAACTTATTTGTTTTGAATTTTGTAAAATAGAAATCATTTTTGAATTCTGAATATCAAATATATCTTAGGGTTAATTTTTTGTATTTTTCTAAAAAACATCAATTTTTGATGAATAGTGAAACCACTAAGTGGTAGTTAAAAAACTTATTTTTTTGTTTTAATGAAACATTACCACTTTTGTGAATTGAATTTCAAAAATCCTTCATACATAGTTATCATTAGGAAGTAAAATGTGGTTCAATTGGATTAAAATAAATATTTGGTGAATAGTAACTTTTATGTTTTATTAATCATGATTAAAAGTAATTAGAGTAATTTAAGGAAAAAATAATGTTATAATAATATGAAATTACCTTGACACATGTCCTAACATTATTGGATGTGTCATGGCCGACCAAAAAATTCCATGGGTCAACTTGGGGACCCCATCGTGCCACTTGGGTAAGAAAATGACATTAATAACTTTTTATTTAAAGTTAAAATAAAAATGTCACAAACATGAATTGTTTTACGAAAAAAAATTTACATGGGGTAATACAAGTCATAATTTTGACTATAAATATTCATTGGAAATATAAAAAGATTTCATACATCATATTATTTTTTTATAATTTTTAGACATTAAATAAATTAAATTATTTATTACACCATGATGATGTGGCGATTACCCCATTATTTAATGATTTAAATAAAATGAAAAGATAATGTAAGATATAAGACTCAAACTTGTCAAAAACTTATTGCATGAGTATTTTCTGAACCCCTATCACCTTATCCTAGAAATATATCAATGTGGGACCTTTTAAATCCAAATATTATTTTAATATAAAGTAACATTTCTTGACTTTCCAAGAGTGTCCTCCCCTCCTCTTATAAAAGGCCCCCACCTCTACCACCTTACCCACACCTCTCAAGACTTTGGCACGGCCAAGATCTACTCATTTTATCTCTCTAAATCCCTCTACTCATCCTATAAGCCTTACCTTAGTCAAGAAGATCTTCAAGAAACCCTTTTGGATCAAACCAAACGGAGTTACCCGATTTAAAGGGAATGTCTTCACTTGTATTATTTTGTTTTATTTTGATTCTACAACCCCCTAACAATTTTTTATTACTTTCTTTTGTAACAACACCAGTATATTAAATATACTAGGATTTATTTATAAGAAGGATTCCAGCTACACTTACACACACCTACATCTAATGGTTAAAGAACATATTGTTTCCGTGGATGGCTAATTTCTGCCTAACAAAATGATGATTGTTCAATATTCTTTTAACACCTTCAAAGGCGGACATTAAGATGTAAATATATTTATATATGATATATAATATTTTTATGGTTTACTTAAGCTTTTTTATTTATCATTTATGGTATACCTTAATGGTTTCCACTATGGATAAACTCGATATCTTTATTTTAGGAAGTGCGGACTACCGCTCCTCAAAGTGATTTGATTCGTTATTTCCATATGTAGGATGTATAAAGGATGGAGTTAATGGTATTAAATATTATATTATATTTTAATTCTAATATACCTCTATATTATTATGATTTAATTCCATTAAATATGAAATAGAAATGAAAGTTGTGTTTATGCGTACGTACGGCTTACCGTCTCCAAAAACGGTGCATTTCATTTCTTACCTCTAAATGTTATGTAATATTATAAATACATGTCTATACTGGATATATATTATATATATGATATCTACATCATGAATATAATTATAGATATAATGGATATTTTACCAAATGAACTACTTGCAATTATAAGGATTTTATTTTTGACTCAAGTATTAATGATCAAAAAAACGACCGTTATTAACCTAAATAATTACAAAGTGTTCATAAGATGGTAATAAGTGATATAAAAGAATAATGAACTTGAAAAAGGTTCTTAAGAAAGTATAAATTAACTCAATTTTATTATTCATAAGATTAAAGAGTGATCGAGTCAAGTCGGACACGAGGTAAGGGACTTCGTCTCCATCTCCTTTCATTGAGACATATTTTGTTTTATACGCAACTTTCTTTTATATGGTGTATAAAACCCTTTGATTTTTATGGCTATTCAAAAGGAATATTTTTTATACGAATTGTTTTACTAAATGACAAAAGGAATGTTTTTTTGTCGTACGTATGCGGCGACAACAACTTCTCTGCCTCCGTGACCATTATTTTATTTTTGGATTCCTCTATAAGCTATAACATTATTTTAAAATGAAAAAAATAGATACAATGTTTTAATTTTCTTTTATATTGGTATTGAAAATGGTTTTAATAATGTTTTTATTATATCAATGTGTTGTATTGATATCTGGAGATTGAAATGTGTAAATATTATGTTTCCTTTATGCATGTTTTATGTGATACGATTATGTAATGGTTCTTGGGCATTGTTATGAAGACGGGTGGTTCCGTGATAAACTAAGGGAGGGTGAGCCCGATATAGCTCTCCAATGCATTGTGTAATGTGAAGGGGTTAAACGTTAAGGTTTCTCCGAAGAGATTTAGTGAATATACTGTGATGGGTATTCCAAACGTAACCATGAGGGTTACTCCCTACGTAAGAATGTTATGAATGCCTCAAGTTACCTTTATGTCTTATGATTTCTATGAGCTATTCATAAATCTTTTGATCTCATGAGTTATGTTAACATGCTTATGTTTTATGAGTAAAGTATGATTTCATTGATTCTTACGTATACAAGTAATAATGTTTCCTTTCCGTATTTTTATATCCCTTACTGAGCTTTTTATGCTCATCCCAAGTTTTTGAAATGTTTTTCATAGGTTAAGGGAAAGGTACATGATGTGATGATAGTGTAAATTAAGTGTCATGAAAGAATCCATGTTTCATTTTAAATATGTTTATGTTGATGGGAAAAATGAATACTATCTTTTATGTAACTAATTTTTTTAAATGTGGAATTTAATGCATGATTTATGATCAAATTCTCTAAAACTCTAAACCTGAAATGATCCTAAACATGTATTCTTAAAATAACTCAAGATTAAGTAATGTTTAAGGTTGGGGCATTATAGTTGGTATTATAGGTCGGTTTATATAACCTTATGCGTTATAAATTCTATTAAATGATTATCCAAAAATATTTTTTTATGGTCAAATTGAAATGATATAGAATTTGAAGATTACTATGTTGCTTCATCTAAGACATGTTTGTTCAGAATGGTTTTCTGTAGAGGAAATAGGGAAGCAGTGCTAGGAAGGCCTACAAAAGGAAATGACCTTCCGAATCAATATCCTGAGATGGTCGGAATTGGAACTGAACAGTTTGTTTCAGTAATGGCGCAGTTGACTCAAGAGATAAATGGTGGTGGTATCCATGCACGAGATCAGCCAGATCAACTGTAGAGGAACATGTCAGTGGTGGAACATTTCATGAGGCAACATCCCCATCATTCAGAGGATCATCTGACCCTGTGCTAGCTGAAGGGTGGATTAAAGCATTGGAGAAGATTTTCGATGTCAAGAGGTGTTCAGACAATCAAAAGGTTAGTCTTTCAATTTACCATTTTGAGGGTGAAGAAGATCAGTGGTGGTCGATGGTTAAGAATATCAGGGACGGTGATGAGATTTATGCTCTCGACTGGGATGAATTCAAGGGTATTTTTCTTGAGAAGTATTTTCCTAAGGCTATAAGACTTATGATGGAAAAACAATTCTTGGAATTTAGGCAAGAGAAAGACTCAGTGGCTGCATATGAAGAACGGTTCACTCGATTGGAAAGGTATGCTCCAAATTTTATCTGATACCTTGATAGTAAAATCAATCATTTTTACTCAGGATTAAAGCCATAATATCAAAGGGAATTAGCTTCTCATGAGTTCAAAAGTCATGAAAAGCTTGTTCTATGTGCTTAGAAGGTGGAAATGGAGTCTGAAAATTATCAAGAGTTTTATAACAACCAACAGAAGAAGATACCGAGGTGGCAGGAGAAAGGGAAGGATTCTTCAAAAAAGACTCATGGTAAGAAAACTAAGTTTCCAGTTTGAGATAATTGTGGTAAAAGGCATGCTGGGGAATGCCTTCTGAATTCTACAAAGTGCTACCGATGTGGTAAGATGGGACATAAGGCTCGTGACTTCACTGAAAAAGATCAGGGTGATGGTAAGACCAAATTTCATTTACAGTTAGTGAAATGTCTTAAGTGCAATGAGATGGGTAACTATGAAAACGAGTGTTCGACAAAGAGCTCGAGTGATTGGAAGCAGTCAGACTACAAGCAGAAAGAGGTGGTGGAATACTTTGCAACTACTTTAGCAGATGTTGGGCCATCTAATGAAGTGGTATCAGGTACTTTTTTTGTTTTTTCAGATTATAACAGTGTGTTTTTTCATTCAGGGTCTACACATTCTTTCATCTCTGAAAACTTTTCTAGTAAAATGGGAATAAGATCTCCAGAAATTACTCCTAAATTTTTGGTAAAAACACCTGGGGGAAATGTTGAGGAAAAAATAATTTATAAGAATCTTCCTATCCTTATCCGTGGAATGAACCTACATGAAAACCTTATTGTTTTACCTCTAGTAGAGTTTGATGTTATCCTGGGTATATACAGGCTCTCTATTTACCATGCTAAGATTGACTGTAGAGCTAAAGAAGTTTCTTTTCAGAAAGTCTTTCAGTTTGTGTACAAGAATGAACCCTTACTGTTGATAACATATCAAGAGGCTGAGAAATATGTACAATATGGAAATAAATGTTACCTTGCACATATTGTTGAAAACAACGGAACTTTTTAGATTAATGATGTGCCAGTGGTAAATGAGTATCCTGATGTTTTCCTGATGAGTTTCCTAGAATAATACCGGATCAAGAAGTTGAATTTACTGTTGACTTAGTTCCTGATGCTAATCCAATTTCAAAACCCCGTTATTGAATGTCTCAAATTGAACTTTTAGAGTTGAAGGAGAAATTGGAAGATTTATTAGAGAAAGGTTTCATTCGACCTAGCACATCACCATGGGGTGCTTCTGTTTTATTTGTTAAAAATAAATATGGTTCTATGAGACTTTGCATTGATTATAGATCCTTGGATAACATCACTATTAAGAAAAAATATCATTTGCCTTATATCGATGATTTGTTTTATCAGCTCCAGGGTGCTCAGTATTTTTCAAATATTGACCTTAGATCAGGGTACCATCAGTTGAAGGTAAAAGAAGAAGATATTTTTAAGACCTCGTTTCATACAAGATATGGACATTATGAATTTGTAGTTATGCCTTTTGGGCTAACCAATGCACCTACTGTATTCATGGACCTTATGAATGAAATTTTCCATGGGTTCTTGGATAAGTTTGTGGTTGCTTTCATTGATGATATTATTGTGTTTTCTAAAAGAAAAGAGGAGCATGAAAGGCATTTAAGGGTCATTTTTCAAACCTTAAAAGAAAATAAATTGTATGGGAAATTTAGAAAGTGTGAGTTGTTATTGCAAAAAATTTCTTTCCTTGGTCATATTGTTTCTAAAGATGCGATAAATGTTGATCCTGCAAAAACAAAGGTTGTGGAAGAATGGTCAAGACCCAAAAATGTAACTGAGATTCGTTGCTTCCTTGGTGTGGCAGGCTATTACTGAAGGTTTGTTAGAAATTTTTTCCGATTATCTAGTCCAATGACTAAGCTAACTCGGAAGGGTGTTATGTTTATCTGGACAAAATAATTTGATGATTGTTTTCAGGAGTTGAAAATAAGATTGGTGAATGCTCCAGTTTTGGCACTTCCTTCTAGGAATGGTGAGTTTGTTATCTATATTGATTCTTCATTGAAGGTACTTGGCTGTGTATTAATGCATAATGATCAGGTAATTGCTTATGCTTCACGTCAGTTAAAACACATGAGGTAAATTACCCTACACATGATTTGGAATTACCTGCTGTTGTTTTCGATTTAAAAATTTGGAGGCATCATTTGTATTGTGTAAAGTGTGAAATATATACCAATCACAAAAGTTTAAAGTTTATATTCACTTAGAAAGAATTGAACATGAGAAAGAGGAGATGGCTAGAATTAATCAAGTATTATGATTGTACAATTCATTACCATACGAGAAAAGCAAATAAAGTGGCTGATGCTTTGAGTCAAAAAATTAATGCTTCATTAACAATGTTGTATTTGGAATGTGATAATTTGGTTATGGATTTGATGATCCTTGGCATAGATGTTTTTGGTGTAGGATGTTTTTCTGTTTTGTTTCAGGTATCAGTGAAATATTCTCTATCAGACAGAATTATGCAAGCACAGAAGCAAGACAGTGAGTTGCAGAAAAAGGTAGAGCTGGTTCAGAAGGGTAAGTTTCCTGAATTCAATATTGATAATGATTGTGTTTTGAGATTTGGGAAGAGATTGTGTGTGCCGTATGATTCACAGTTGAAGAGAGAGTTGTTGTGTGAAGCTCATAGTTGTCCGTTTTCAGTTCATCCAGGGAGTACTAAGATGTATAGAGATCTTCGGGAGTATTACTGGTGGGACGGAATTAAAATAGATATTTATGATTTTACTGTGAAGTGTTTGACTTGTCAACAAGTTAAAGTAGAGTGACAGTTACTGAAAGGGATGCATCAGTCATTACCAGTGCCATAGTGGAAATGGGACAATATATCCATGGACTTCGTTGTGGGATTACTGAAGAAACCTTGAGGTAATAATGAAATCTGGGTTATTGTTGATTGCTTGACTAAATATGCTCATTTCTTTGCTATACAATATGCTGTTTCCCTAGATCAACTTTCTCGTTTATATCTTAAATAGATAGTCAAGTTACATTGAGTTCCCCTCTACATTGTATCTGACTGTGATCACAGGTTCACTTCTAACTTTTGGAAAATCCTTCAGAAGTCTTTGGGTACTGAATTAAATTTCAGTACAGCTTTTCATCCTCAATCAGCTGGGCAGTCAGAATTAAGGATTCAGACTTTGGAGGATAGGATACATACTTGTTTGATAGATTATCAGGGAAGTTGGGACCAACATCTTTCTTTGGTTGAGATTTCTTATAATAACAGTTTTCATTCCAGTATACTAATGGCTCCATTTGAGGCATTATATGGGAAGCGATGTCGAACTCCATCTTTTTGGGATGAAGTAGGTGAAAGGAAGTTGATGGGACCGGAATTGGTAGAAGAGTTGGCAAAAAAAAATCAGCTGATACAGAGACAATGAAAATAGCTCAGAGCAGGCAGAAGAGTTATGTAGACAATAAGAGGAAGGATCTCTCTTTTGAGGTAGGTGATCATGTTTTTCTCAAAGTATCTCTATGGAAAAGTGTGATGTGATTTGGTAAGAAAGGAAATCTGAGTCCAAGGTTCATTGGACCATATGAAATTCTAGAGAGATTTGGATCAGTTGCATACAAAGTGGCTTTACCTCCGAGCTTATCTTAGGTATACAATGTTTCTCATGTTTTAATGTTAAGGAATTACATGCCATATCCATCTCATGTTTTGAGTCTAGAGGTAGTACAGTTGGAAGGGAATCTATATTATGAGGAACAACCAGTCCAAATTCTTGACCACAGGGAGAAATTTTTGAGAAATAAGGTGATTCATCAAGTAAAGGTTTTGTTGAAAAACCACATGAGTGAAGAGGCAACATGGGAATCTGAAAATTCCATGAGGGATATATACCCCCACTTATTTGATAAGTAATAAATTGTGAGGATGCAATTTTCTAAAGGGGGAAGGATATAACATCCCAAGTAAGTAATGAATAATAGATATTATTATCTATGTATATTTATGAATTAGATAGTGTATTAAAGACTTAAAATGAGAATAAATCCAACCTTAAGCATAGAATTCTGTAATATTTTTAAAATATTGTTTTACCGCCTTTTGATGGAGAACCATTTTTAAATCTATATTTTGACAATTTAATAAGCTCTATTTTTTAAAATAAACTTATTATTTACGATTGGGACATTGAAATTTACTTTGAATTAATTTTTGGTATTTTTCTGACAATGTTCATTTTTTAATAAATAGTGAAAAATTCTGCATTTTACATCAAAACTGCTTTTTCATATAATTATTTTATATGGTTAGATGATCTTTTTAATTCGTTTTAAAGTTCAATTAGAATATATTTTTACTATTTAATCCAATGGTGTTCATTGTAAATGATTTCCCTTTGAATTTAGACTTAAAATAGTGTCAATCTTTTGATATATATTGTTTCATAAAAACACGTTATTTGTTTTGACAACAGAAATTAATTATTAAATTAATTAATGCAACTTATATTTTTTGGATTTTTTAAAATAGACATCATTTTTGAATTCATAATATCAAATATAGCTTAGGGTGAATTTTTGGTATTTTTCTGAAAAACGTCAATTTTTGATGAATAGTGAAACCACTAAGTGGTAGTTAAAAAACTAATTTTTCATTTTAATGAAACTTTACCAATTTTGTGAATTTAATTTCAAAAATCCAACATACATAATTGTCATTAGGAATTAAAATGTGGTTCAATGGGATTAAAATAAATTTTTGTTGAATAGTAACTTTTAAGTTTTATTAATCACGATTAAAGGTAGTTAGTGTAATTAAAGGTAAAAATAATGTTATAATAATATGAAATTACCTTGACACAATTCCTACCCTTATTGGATGTGTCATGTTCGACCAAAACAATCCATGGTTCAACTTGGGGACCCCATGGTGCCACTTTGGTAAGAAAATGACATTAATAACTTTTTATTTAAAGTTAAAATAAAAATGTCACAAACATGTATTGTTTTACTAAAACAATTTTTACATGGGTTTATACAAGTCATAATTTTGACTATAAATATTCATTGGAAATATAAAAAGATTTCATACATAATAGTATTTTATTTATAATTTTTCGAAATTAAATAAATTAAATTATTTATGACACCATGATGATGCAGTGATTACCTCATTATTTAACGATTTAAATAAAATGAAAAGATAATGTAAAATATAGAACTTACAATTATCAAAAATATATGGTATGAGTATATTTAGAACCCTTATCACCGTATCCTCAAAATATATCATTGTGGGACCTTTTAAATCTGAAACTCATTTTAATATAAAGTAACATTTCTTGACTTTCCAAGAGCACCCTCCCCTCCTCTAATAAAAGGCCCTCACCTCTACCACCTTACCCCCACCTCTAAATCCTTTGGCTCGGCCACGATCTACTCATTTTATCTCTCCACATATCTCTCCTCATCCTAGAAGCCTTACCTGAGGCAGGAATCTCTTCAAGAAACCCTTTTGGTTCAAACCAAAGAGAGTTACCCGATTTTAAGGTAATGTCTTCACTTGTGTTCTTTTGTTTTATTTTTCTTATCCAACCCCCTAAACTCTTTTTATTACATTATTCTGTAACAACAAAAGTATCCTAAATATACTAGGATGTTGTTATAATAAGTATTCTAGCTATACATACACACACCTATATCTAATGGTTAAATAACATACTGTTTCCGTTGATGGCGAATTTCTACCTCACGAAATGATGATTGTTCAATATTCTTTTAACACATTCAAAGGTGGACATTAAGATGTAAATATATTTATATATGATATATAATATGTTTATGTTTTACTTAATCTTCTGTATTTTTCATTTATGGCATACCTTTATGGTTTCCAATATGGGTAAACGCGATATCTTCATTTTTGGAAGTGCGGACTACCGCCCCCTCAAAGTGATTTGATTCGTTAATACCATATGTGGGACATATAAAGGATGGAATTAATAGTATTACATATGATATTATAATGGAATTATAATATACCTCTATATCATTATGATTTCATTCCATTAAATACAAAATAGAAATGAAAGTAGTGTTTATGCGTACGTACGGCTTACCGTCTCCATGAACGGTGCATTTCATTTCTTACCTATAAATGTTATGTAATAATATAAATACATGTATATACTAGATATATATATGATATATATGATATGTACATCATGAATTTAATTCTGGATATAATGGATATTTTACCACATGAACAACTTGTAATTTTTAGGAGTTTATTTTTGACTCGAGTATAAATGATCGACAAAACGACCGTTATTAACCTAAATAATTACAAAGTTTTCATAACATGGTAATAAGTGATATAAAAGGATAAATGAACATGAAAAAGGTTCTTAAGAAAGTATAAATAAACTCAAGTTTATTATTCAGGAGATTAAAGAGTGATCGAGTCAAGTCGGACATGAGGTAAGGGACTTCGTCTCAATCTCCTTTCTTTAAGGCATATTTTGGTTTATATGCAACTTTCATTTATACAGTGTATAAACCCATTTGACTTCTATGGCTATTAAAAAGGAATATTTTTTATACAAAACATTTTACTAAACTACAAAAGAGATGTTTTTTTGTCGTACGTATGTGACGACAACGACTTCTCCACCGTCATGACCATTATTTGTGTTTTGGCTTCGTCTACAAGCCATAACATTTTTTTAAAATGAAAAAAATAGATACCATGTTTTACTTTTATTTTATTTTGGTATTGAAAATGGTTTTCATAATTTTTTTATTATATCAATGTGTTGTATTGATATCTTGAGATTTAAATGTGGAAACATTATGTTTTCTTTATGCATGTTTTATGTGATATAATTATGTTATGGTTCATGGGCATTGTTATGAAGACGGGTGGTTCCGTGATAAACTAAGGGCTGGTGAGCCCAATATAGCTCCCCAATGCATTGGGTAATACAAAGGGGTTAAACGTTAAGGTTTCTCCGAATAGATTTTGGGAATATACTGTGATGGGTATTCCAAACGTAACCATGATCATTACTCCCTATGTAAGAATGTTCTGAATGCCTCAAGTTACCTTTATGTATTATGATTTCTATGAGTTATTAATAAATATTATGATTTCATAAGGTATGTTAATGTGCTTATGTTTTATGAGTAAAGTATGATTTCATTGATTCTTACGTATACATGTACTAATGTTTCCTTTCCGTATTTCTATATCCCTTACCGGTATTTTTATGCTCATCCCAAGTTTTTGAAATGTTTTTCATAGGTCAAGGGAAACGTACATGATGTGATGATAGTGTCAAGGAAGTGTCATGAAAGAGTCCATGTTTTGTTTTAAATATGTTTCTATTGAAGGGAAAAAATGAATACTATCTTTTATGTAACCACTTCGTTTAAATGTGGAATGTAATGCATGATTTACGATCTAATTCTCTAAAACTCTAAACCTGAAAAGATCCTCAACATGTATTCTTGCAATAACTCAAGATTAAGTAATTTTTAAGGAAGGGGCCTTATACATAATATGAGAAATTGACTATTAAATGTTTTTCGAAGAAATATTAGGTGTGAGGAAGCTACATGGGAACATTAAGATATAATGATATCAAAGAACACTTGTTTGTTTTTGTTAAAGTAATGGAATTATGAAGATGAAGTAATTTTTAAAGGGGTTATAATGTAACAAACCCTAATTTTATTATTTTTGTATATATATTTTTTTGAATTTATTATTGAAAATACAACACTTAACAAATACAAAATCACAAAAATTTATAAGTATTAAAATTGATGGTTTTAATATAGCCATTGTATTATCACGTATAAATAGAAGTATTCACATTATTAAATCTATATAAATAAAATAAATTATTTGTATTATTTTATATGATTATAATTTCTAAATATTTTAAAGGAGGTGGAGTCACTAGGGTTTTCCTTAGGCCAATCCCAATCTGAACATCATGAATTGTGGTTTGGAAAAAATTTCACGACTTAGAATTTCAAGCTCATTGAAATAATTATAAAATCCATGCTGATTGAAACACCAACTTTGACTATAAAAAACCATATATTACCCTATATTATATTCAAATGTAATTCAGTATTTTTATGTATAAAATTTGATTATATAAACTTGTAATTATTAACATAATAAATTTTATAAGTTTTCATTACTAGGTGTAGTTTTATTTTTATTTTTTATAAAATATTATTTTTTAGTAAATTCAGAACCTTTAAAAATTATATCAATATAATTTATTGTTGAAATTTAAGGTATACTAAATTAATAACTTCCAATAAATAATTAATATAATATAAAGAATCTTAATTTAATTAATCATGGAGAAAAATGTTTTATTAAAAAATATTGTGTTTCTTATATATTATATTTAATTTTATTTAAAAGATAAATTTACAAATTTTTTAATTCATTTTGATAAAACAAACTAAATTTTTGTATTAATCATTTAAAAATATATTTTTTTAAATTTTGGAAATTTTATAAAAGAATTTGATTTTTAATTGAAAAGTGGAAATGCAGTCTTTGCAAATAACCTAACCATTATGACATATTAATGATATAATTTGGAATTAAAAAAATATTAAGCATTTCTTAGATAAAAAATGATTTTATAGTTTAAAATAGTTCATTTAAATTTAATTTTTTAAATTTATAAATTTATACTTGACTTTTTTGGAACCTAAGTTATATTTAATTCTATTAAAAAATAATTTTGTTCCTTTTCAATAAATTACATATTTGTATTGATCCATTATATGTTGTGTTACTTTAAATGTCCCAAAACTATTATTTTTTATAATAAATTGATAAAATTCATGATAATAAACATGGTACGTTATGTTAGTGTAAATATAAATGTATTCTTAAAAGAGAAATTTTTTAAAAAACTGTTCTTATTGAGTTAAGAGTAATTTTCTTAAATGTAATTTTTACCCCTATTAGAAATTTAGTCTTGGAAAATGATATAAAATTTTTTAATCATCCTTTTGAAATTAGGTAATAAAATTTATTTTATTCTTAGTCATAAAAATAGGTTACCATGGTAAAATTTAGCCACCATGGTATATGTCTAAATGCTTCACAAGGGGTTAAATTAAGAGGTAAATCCCAAAATATCACAAAAATATTACTTTAATTGAATCTATGATGGTATTATCAATCTCCCATATCATATATTTTAATTTTGTTTAATTTTTATTTTCTTTCCATGAATAGGACTTCCCTTTTTTATTAAGAAACTGAAATTTAAAAAAAAGCACTCTTCTCACATATAATAATATCCCCACTCCACCCCTTAAAACGTTCAGAAAAAATTATAATACCTCTCATTAATCATAAACATTTGTATCCTTATTAATTCTCTCCCATATTCTTGATATTTCAGTACCAATAATTATTTATAAACTTCTAATTTTCATGTGTTAATTCAAAAGGAGACTCAAGCTCTCAACATAATAAATATCTTCTTCTTGATTAATAATCTATATCCTCTTAATGTAAATATTATTTAATATGTTTTAAAAATTTTAAAAATGTTGTTAAAAGCATTAATCTTCTGTAAAAGTTAATTTGTCACTATATAATAACATGTTCTTACTTATTCAATTGTTACAACATGTTCTTGTTTTTCTTAGTTTTACTGCCTACATGAACATTGTTATGATGTTTATCCCATGAATGACTAATAGAAATTAAATTTATTAAATAATATGAAATAATTATGAATTTTATACCTTTAATATATTTGGATAATATTAAAAAATATTATTTCTAACAAATTCAATTTATTTTTTAATTCAACAATCACCAAATAAAATAATTTTTTAGCATTCAAAATGAACTATCAACATAAGTTCAATGAAATGGATATTGGACTAAAAATATATAAAATATATTATTTAACATAGAATTAACATTTTTTGTTGATGAATCCATGAATAAGACTCAAGGATCAGAATCACCAAACCAAATAATGTAAGGGAAATGAAACTATTAACACCCAATATTATTTTTAATAATAAAAAATTAATATATATGTAATAAAGAATTATAAATGGTTGGTATAAAGTAAAAAAATTAGAATAATGTTTTTATTAATTTTATTAATAAACTTTAATTTGTTAAATATTGATATTAAAGAATTCTTAATTAACTGGATGTCTATGGTTAGGGTTTTTTATCTCAATTTCACTTTATTAATTCATTTTTATTCTAATACATCTATTTTAATTTATATGGTGTACATAATTTCTATTTTAAGGAATATATCATGAATTTATTTATACTCATTTATCATTAAGTTCCTTATCATGATATTTATTTTAGTGGGATTTTATTTTGAAAGTCATAAGAGATTTTATTTTAAATCATTTCTTAAAAAGTTTTAAAGACTTTTATTTTACTCCAATATTTTTGTTCCTTGTATATATTATTTATTTTATATCCAGAATGTTTTTATATATATTTAAATAATTAATATATATTATTCTTAAATATCATTTATTTTTTTGACTTTTTTAAATAGAATCTCTTTGAAATATTCTATACGGATTTTTTTTTTAAGTTCTTTATAAAAGAGTGAAATAATTTTATTAATATTTAAAACTTGATCAAATATTACCACCATTATGAATATTATTGATTATAAATAATATTTTTCAAGATTCCATTTTTTTCAAAGAAAATAATATTTCCCTTATTCTGTTAAATTTTTATTTTTAAAAGTTTTTAAAAGTAAAAGTATATTTCTTATTGTTTTTCAAATAATATTTATAATGATTATATAAAATTATTTTTCTCCTATGTCAACATAATTTAAGGATATTTATACTTCACTAGGTATGTTATCTATGGATACTATCCATCTTTTTTTTAAATATTTATTATGATTATGTTTTGAGTAAATTTTTATGCCAGACATTTCTTTTCCATGATTTAATTAATTATAAAGGAATGATGAATTATAATATGTTATTATTCCATAATAAGTATGTTTTATCATTTTTTTGGGGGTGGGATCCTATATAAACGTCCAATTAATTGGTTAAATTTTTATATGAATTGATATATTGACAACACATTGACATTACTAGGTTTTTTCACAACTTAATTTATAGTCATGATTGGGTTTTCTCACATCATAGTGCCATAACATGATTAGATTTGTTCACAACTTAATGCATGGGTATGATTGGGTTTTCTCACAATTATATAATTCCATATATTTTTTAATATTACACATTTTGATGTTAATCAATGTCTTAGTATTATGTTTCTATGTTTTATAATAATATTCACATGTTTACATTCAATAGTCATAGTTATATACTTCCATGATGCTCCTATTACGCACATGAGCCTCAGCTTAGTTGGTGAGGACTCCTTAAGTGCATCCATGAGACCCCCGTTCAAATCCAGGTGGAGGCTAATTTCCGTGGTACTGTAGTAGTATTGTAGTAGTATTGTAGCAGGCACTGTAGTAGTACTGTAGTAGTTATTGTAGTGGAACTGAGAAGAACTGTAGCTGGTGCTATAGTAGGAACTGTTGCAGGCACTGTTTGGAACTGTAGCTGTTGGGAATATTCCCCTATTTTGGCCTTCGGGCCACCAATTTGGTCCTTGAGTCCATTAAGGCCTACGGACCACCCAGGCCTTCAGGTCAGTAAGGCCTTTGGGCCACCTCAAGGCCTTTGGGCCACCATTAGTGCAGATGCAAACCAGACAACCTACAAAGAACAAGATTCAGAAGGAGGAGGAGCAAAGAGATTTTACCAGAGCAAGCTAAACGGATTGCAAGAATGAGTTGGTATGGCACCTACCATCGGGACATGCCTGTGAATGCATGGGAAAGCCTAGTCGATCAGCCGTTCGAAGGTGGAGAGGTGATTTCACGATAAAGATGCTAGATATAAGTAGTTCAAAGTAGTTAGTCTGGGTTGCAAGTAATGTCTAAAGCCTACAACCATTTAATTCCTCTAAGGCCTAAGGTACATGTAATAAATTTGCCGACGGGCCTTGTAAAGATTCCATATCACCACTTAAAAGGTGGATTATCAAAAATCAATAAAAAATGAAGGCCTTCGGGCCATTGGATGGATGGATGATGCTTCTATTATGATCCTATGATCTTTTTCCTTGATAAATGATGTTATTTCATTTCTTATGATTATATTTTATTATTATTGGGACATTTCAATCATATATTTCCTTAATTCCCATGTTTCCCGACGAGATTATGATCTAATACTTAATTAATCATTAGTAACTTTTCCCATAATGAGCATATAATCTCACTCCTTTTGTTTTCCACTTCCTTAGGAAAGTATATGTTGGACTATATGTAGATATAAGTTTTATATATAGATATTTGTGGGATATTTTGAATTAATAAAGAGTAATATGATGTTTATATAGTCTATCTCTAAAGTGACTAAACATTTGGGATTAGGTATTCTGAGTTTAATTTTGATATGTAATGTTTAATTTATGAAAAAGATTTAGAATATGTACATGTTATAGCTAGGGTCTCCTGAAATCACACCCCATGCTTAAACCATGATTTTCTTCAATAATCATCATCAAAATTATCACAAAAAATTTCACTCCATAACCTGATTAATCTCCATATTAATTATGACATAATAATCATGGTTTTCATGAAGTATTAATACTAACAACATGAATCTTCACATTCCATCACTCCTTGAAGGATGTTGCTAAAATTTAATACAAGTACTCAATCATAAATTTCCACCTTAAATGTTTGATTGATATTGAAATTTTAATATTTTTATATTTGAAATACACATCCTCATCCTTCATTATCTACTATGTCTTGTAAAACACTCCCCACTAATTTTTTTATTTTTTTATAAGAACATTTATGCAAATAACTCATTAGTGTGTGAATTAATAATATTTAGAAATAAAAAATTTCAATCAACAAGTATATGTGTAGATTAAGTGTAATAACCAAGGAATGGAAGTGAAATCAGATACCTAACTCCTAAAAAATTACATGGGTTTTATCTAATCCATAATTAGAGGATTCTAAAAGAATCCTCCCTCAGGACTATTTGTAGAAGACAAGGATTGAAATTAGCATGTACAACTGAATATTAGATCTAATTTTATCTCTAAATTATTATATTTTTATTCAAGTTTTAATACACATATAGATCTTATATATTTTAAAATTTAAAAAGGGTTTGTTACATCACCCATAACTATCCATGAATTTGCACTATCAATTTTACTTTTAAGTTTATACTTTAAATCTTGTTCACTATAAAAATTCTTTAACCCACCCAAATTTTGATTTAATAGTTTAATATTCCATATTAAATGATAAATTAATTCATTCTCGTTTCATTTAAAAATTAAAAATTAGTATGATATAAAAATTTATTCATTGAAATATTTATAAGTAACATGTCTCATTGTTCAAAAATAATAACATGATTTATGTGTGTACCCTATGACATCCCAACTTTTTATTACAAAACGTTTCATTACATTGTACAAATAAGGGATATTTTAAATTTTATTTTATTTGAAAAAAGGTATATAATATATGAAAACATAACAAATTCTATTAATATAAACATGAAATACATCTTCATGGATTCACCCTATGTTTCATTTACATCATCTCATATCCTGTGGATATACATCAAAGGAAAGGGGTGAGCGTGAAGTCTAGTAAAGGAATAAGTAAGGGAGACAAAAAGAATGTGATTATGAGACATATCAATAAGAACGTGAGGCATAAAAGTAATTAATGAAAAAGAGACATTAAAATAAAAATATGAATCATAACATATAAATGTGGATACAACATTTAAATAATACATTTATAAGAATATCACCAAGGTATCATAAATAAAAATTCAGAAAGTTATTCACTAGGGCATCCTAAAATATGTAATCCCTAGAGATTAAATTATTTACCCAATAAATTAGAGTGATATAATGCCACACCCTTTGTATGTATAAATTTTATGTAATCCAAATATATCATAATAAATCATTTCATTAATAACCTGTGTAGAATCAATAACTGGTTTCTTATCAAAATCATGGCATATAAAATAGCTAAAGACATGATTATTATATTATTTTTAACCCAGAAAAGAAAATTTGAGTTAGATATATGTAAATAACTGAATAAAAAATTAGTGTCTATATATTTTTAAATAAAAATGATAAATAAAGAGGTTTGGGTAATCAAATAAAATGGAAAAGATAATTTCTCATGTAAAAGAGACAATTTTGAGAAGTAAATTCGACAAAATATTGGGTTTAAAACATGGTTTTAGAAATGCATAAATTGAGAGGGGAAATGGGTATATCATTTATAGAAAATAATTTATCATTAAGGGTATGATAATAATGATAATAAAAGAGAGTATACATAACATTTAGAATACATATTCAAAAAGAGGTTCTTGGATTGAAGAGAAAGGAATGTTAATTCCCTTAACTTGAATAGTTATTCCTAAAAGTTGAGGATGGAACCTTGGTGGATTGAGGAAACCTTGGGGGACTTATTGGGAGGTAAAACCATCATATCATCATTTAGGATCTATTGGTATATACTGGAAATACATAAATGGGTGGTTGTTTATAGCCAACGTGGAGGATTTGTTTGATAATTTCCAAATATAGGCCTTGGAAATATATGTTGTGGAAAATGAAAAATCATTGGCCTACACTTTTGTTCCCATGGTTTTAGACATATGTAACACATTTTATGTTATTTTAATCCACCATAACCTAACATATTTTTATTACTTATTTTCTTCAAGAAAACTAAAGAATCCACAAAGTAATGTTTTTTAAAATTAAATTATCATTTTTAGGATTTGGAAATTCACATATAGTTTTTGAAATTGACTAAAATATATTAAAATCAGTAATATTAATAAAATAAAATATTTCATTTCATTTATTTTGTTTAATTAATTTTTAAATCATTATGACATTAATATGATGTCATAAAATATATTGAAAACAAAAAATAGTACTACTTACAAATAATGAAAAAACAATTATTTTAGAAAATTATCATAAATTAACCATAAACTAATTTTGAAATTATTTTTTAAAAAATGATTTTTATTTTATTAAAATAATCTCAAATTATGATAATTTTAACATTTAAATAAAAAAATCCTTATTTATTTACAAATTTCAGTTTTTAAGGCATAGTGAAATGTCTAAAACTTATAAAAAATTTCCAGATCCATTATAAAATTGTTTTATCATTCATTAATAAAAAGGTTTTTTTAAAAGAATATTTAATTAAAATAAATTCTATTTAGAATACCTTGTCTTATTAAAAAAATTATATATTTTTTTAGAAAAATACTATTTTTTTATTTTCATCCAAAAAATAAAATTATCCAATTAATTTCAGTTAACTATATATTTTATTAAGAAAAACTATTATTAAGTGGAATTTATCAAATAAACATTTTATTTATAAAAATAAATTTATAGTTTGTGTAACTAAGGTCTAGACACATAACCTCTGATTATGCTTGCATATGCCCAAATGGTTAGGTGCACAATGGTGGTAGTTTCGTGGGGTGGTTCGATTAACATTGACAAAGTGGTAATATCTAATAATTTGAACTTGTCCTATTATTGATTTCATTAAAGCTTCATGTATTGAAGCTCAGAATACAATTGGTCAAGGGAGAACCCTTTTGATGATACCTCCCTCCAATGTTCTAACAAACAATCTACAAACGAAAGGAATCTACTAGTTGAGGCCATCAATTCTCATATATGTATCAATTATCCTTTATCATTACTACTTATAAAAATTATTTATAATGGTACAATTATGAACTAAGGGTATATTTTCCAATATTAATATTTAAAAATAGTCATATTGACCAACTATTATATTGACCAATAGTCATATAATGGTTGAATCACAACATTCACATTTCCATTTATACAATATAAATACCACTTCATTATTTCATTAAAAATTCACAAAAACATATATTAAGGTTATATTTCCATTTTCATAAGATTTTTATTGGTTTAAAAAAAATTATATTTTTTTCTATGGGAGTGATGATTCTAGCATATTGGGGAGATCTATACTTTCCCATTTTAGCTCTTATATTTTATATTTTTCGTTCATTTGTAATTTTTGGCATTTTAATTAGTTTCATAGCGTACTAATGTAATGGAAATTTTTAATGAGATAAAAAAATTTGGTCACTCTTTATTTTTAATTTCTATGAAATTATATAATATTTATAAAACATTTATTATGAAATAAATATCATTTAAAAATTACATGTCATTATATTCTCTCCCAATTAAGAAATTTAATCCATGAAATTTCAACTCATTTTATCAGTTGTGAAATGGTGAGGGTACTTTTGTATCTTGTGTCCTCTGGTTTCCATATTTCTTCTTCATATTTATTATTCCTCCAACTCACCATGATGAGGTGGGTAGTCTTTTTTTGTTAAACCTTGTCTCTACAGTCTAAGATCTCCACCGAATTCTCCTCGTATTTGATGTCATGCTCTAGTTGTATCATCTTAATATTTAGTACATGTGATAGATGAGGTATATACATGATCAAGATATTTATGTGGAATACATCATGAAATTGAGAAATATTTGGTGTATATTCTAACTTATATCCCTCTACTCCTATATGGACAAGGATTTTGAAGGGGCCAATGTACCTAGGGATCAACATTCCTTTATTTCTAAATCACATTACTCTCTTCCATGGTTACATATAAAGGAAAAAATTATCTCTAACTTAAAACTCCATGTCCCTTTGATAGTTTCCATCATAGATCTTCTATTGAATCTGAGCATCCTTTATATGTTGTTTGATGACATGTAAATTTTCTGTCATCTCTTGCACAAGATATTACCGAAAAAATCCCTCTCAATAACTTCATCCTAACAAGTAAGAGTTCTACATCACTTTCTAAATAGAACTTTAAATGGGGCCATTAGAATAATCAAGTAGAACCTATTTTTGTATTTTAACTCAACTAATGGGAGGCGTTGATCCCATCCACCTTTAAATTCGATTAAACTTGTTCTCAACATGTCATCCAGTATCTAAATTGCCCTTTTATATTAGACATTAGATTGAAGGGTGATTGGCCATACTGAAATTCAATTAAGTATTTATAGAATTTTTAATAATTATCCAGAATTTTGATGTGAACCTCAAATCAAGATTAGAAATGATATAGAGTGGAACCCTATATAACCTCACTAAATAATTTATATATATCTTTTAAAGTTAACAAAGTGAGAAATCTTCTCGAATAGAAATGAAATGAGAAATCATGGAGATTTGATTCACTATAACCCATATTAATTTATTCCCTTTTGATGTTCTTGGGAGACCAATGATAAAGTCCATAGTGATATTGTACCACTTCCATGTAAGTATGGGTAGTGGTTATAATACCCATTTAAGACTTTTTCACCTGACCTTCAATTTCTGACCTGCCAAGCACCTTGCAGGGTAGTAGACAACTTCCATTTTAATATTCTTCTACTAATAATAACCACAGAGAACCATATATTTTTTCTTTCCATGATGAATAGAAAATGTAGATATATGATCTTTATCCATCAACTTTTTCTTTTTCTCTAGGCTAGATGGGACACATATCCTTGTAAAAAAAATTTGTACACCTTCTTGATCTATAATGAACTTAGGATACTCCCAATTCTTCACATCCACTATCTTTTTTGTAACAAAGAATCTTTTATTTGATCTTTCGTGAAATTTTTTAGTAATGATGTATGAAAATTAATTTGGGATAGGATATATGACCTCCCTTCCCTTATAATTCCCATGTCTAATTTTACTAGGTACTTGATCAAAGGATCTCCATGAGTCCTCATCATTTCCAGTACAAATAAGTATTTTCTACTTAATGCATCAAAATAAATTGTTTGCTCTTCTAGGGGGATAATGAACTGACCAATCATAGTCTTTAAGAAGTAAAAGCAATCTCCTAATCTCATGTTTAATTCAATTCATAAAAAATGTACTTGAAAGTTTGGTGTTCTGTGTATATATCACATTTATCCTCCGAAATATAGTCCCTCTATATTTTTAGAGAATAATTAACTAAATATAGCTCCAAGTAATTCATAAGATATTTCTGCTCATGAGGACTTAACCATTGCGATTAATAAATGATAACCTTGACATTTTTCATGAGGATTCACCCAAGTCCTTTTGAAGATGCATCACTATAAAAATATATTCTTTCTCTGATAGAGGGAAAAGTTAATATAGGTTCCATAACCAATATCTTCTTAAATTCCTAGAATACTTCTTCACACTTGTTTTTTAAAATACACTTATCCCCTTTTCGAGTTAACTTTCTTAGTGGATTACAAAGTTGTGAATTTTTTTTCACAAACCTCCTATAATATTCTTCTAAACCAAGGAAACAATGAATCTCAGTTACCATTGTAGGATGAGACAACTCCTCGACAACCTTTTTCTTTATAGGGTCTAGTGATATTACATCATTGGTTACAATGTGACCTAAGAGTGTAAGTAGTTTTTAAACAAAATTAAATTTTTTTTAAATTTCCAATCACATTCTCCTTCCTCAGAGTTCCCAATATAACCCTTATATGATCCTCATGCTCCTTATTAATTTTGCATTATATTATAATGTCATCAGAAAATTTACCATTGATTTATCTAGGTAGTCCTTAAAGACTCTATTCATCAAATCAATAAATATAGAAGGATTATTATTCAAGAAAAAGGGCATAACAACAAACTCATAATTACTATATCTAGTTCGGAAGGTTGTATTTGAAATATATTCTTTCTTCAACCTCAATTGATGATACCTAGTCAAAGATCAATCTTGGTGAGGAATTGATCCCCACAAAGTTGGTCAAAGGAATAATTAATACTTGGGATAGGGTACTTGTTCTTCATTGAGATCTTGTTAGGTGCTCTATAATCAATTCATATATGCATTAAAACATCCCTATTCATCAAAATGAGAACAGATACAACCCATGGAGACACACTTGGTCTGATTAATACCTTTTCCAAATGATTATGAACTTGTTTATTTAATTCCCCTAACTACATATTTTTCCATTTTATACAGAGTCTTTGGTATCATCTAGGATCTACGAATGATTTCAATATATAACTCTACCTATCTTTACGGGGGAGGTCTAGGTAACTCTTCAAGAATTTTTTAATTGTGTTTCTAAACGATGGGGGAATTCTCTATCTTCATAATTTAATTTCCTTATCCCTCTTCATTGTTCATATCCATAAACAAGGAAATTTGAGGTACTTATAGAAAACGATCATGCCCAGATATCTCTCCATTGAAAATGATTGGAGGTTTTGAATCTAAGAATACTAAAATTTCATTTCTTCTATAGTTGATCTTATAATTATACATTGACATCCAGTCCATCGCTAGTATAGGGTCGAATTCAACCATAGGAATTACTACTATATTTGAGATGACATTGTACTCAACAATGTTAATAATAGAGTTTCTATACATTTTTTATTCTATGATAATTCCTCTATGATTATTGACTGATAACTCTACTTCAAGAAGTTTAAGGATTTATTCAGTATTCTTTTAAAAAATTGAAGAAATAAAGGAATGTGTAAAACTAGAATCAAACAAAGTACATGTTATATTTGAGGGAACAACGAGTGTACTGGCCACGAAATCATTCATATCCTCCACTACATTCGTCGTGCCATAAAATTATTGACCTTTATATGTTAGCCTATGCTGAGTATGATGGTGGTTTCCCTCTATTATCTTCTGATTTGGAAATTTATTGGAAATGTTCCTATGTTGTCCACACTTGATGATTTAAACTTATATCTGGACCTTCACCATCTTCTCTTTGTATTTTTATTAAGAATTTGAGGCTTCCCCCACCATGAAAATTTAGACCTATAAGGCCTTCTCTTTCAGGATTTTAGAACTTTACACTCCCAATAAAGTAGTTCCACGAATGCTTCTTCCCATATTTATTTCACTAGGAAAATATCACTTCCATTCATCATCTTCCATGATCAAAGTTCATCCCTAAGTTTGTATCCATTTATCTCTTCTTCTCATTTGACCTATGTGACCACTACATCTCTCCAAAATCCAATTCAACCTTCATAGAACTCCTCGCATTATATTCATAGATTTCATAGTCTTGATTTGATATATTTTACCATAGATGGGGTCTCAGTCCTGTAAAGTATCTATCAAACTTTCCCTTAGCATCGATAGTAAAGCTAGAGGTGTATCAAGAAATTCATGTAAATTTCCTCTCATAGATTCCCACAAATTCAGTTTACTTCAATTTTAGTTCAAGGAATTCATTCTCCATCTTAGTTCACATCAAATGGGGAACTATTTATTGACGAATACTCCCCTAAAATCATTATATTCCATAGCATCGATCTCCCCTCTTGGATTTGCGTTTTTAATTAGTGTTTAACACTGATCAAAATCTCCTTATAAGAGGAATAATAATAGGGTTACTTTCTCCTACTCTAAACAAAAAAGTACAAATAATATATTTTCTATAGATTTCATCCATTGTTCAGTAATCAATGGGTCGACAGATCCACTGAAACAAGGTTGTGGTTGATTGATGAAGTACTCCACATAATGTTGTTCTCTTCGAGGTGAATATGGTCTCTTAAATTAAATCAAGTCATTGTTCATAACTTGAGTTAGTTTATTCAACTTTCTCATGATGTTTTACATTCTAGATTCCAACAAATGTTGTGAGTGAATCATTCTTTGCACTATCCATTTATAAAGTTCCTTATATTTCCATTTATTTTTTAAAAGAAGAAAAACATAGTGATAAATGTATTACATTTATGAATCTTATAATTTAAAGGGATTTTATTTCTTATAAAATCATTCATAAAAATTTTATTAATATCTTATAATAAAAAATTAAATCTTCTATATATCATTCATAATGGTTCATAAAATATTTTTGATTAAACAAATATATCTTTTGAGAGTGTCAAACCTAGTGTGCAGCAATGCCCATAATCATGAACTAGTTTCTGTTTGATTTTAGATAAAAGTGGTGTTTTTGAGTGTTACCCCTAGGTAAATCTATGTCATAGCTGCATCCATTTGTAGTATCTAGATAGGGATGTATATTTTTGGAAACCAATTACTTCATACATACCAAAATACCAGGATATTTTATATTCTAAATATTTTCCCCTAGGGTTATTCATTAAGTTTTGAAGTCCTAATTTCCAAAAATAACTAAACCTACCATTGATACAAACTATAGAATCTTACACTTTTATTAAATAAATTTTCATTACATGGTATAAATGGTGTATCTTTTAAGGTTTATTTTTATGGAAAAAAGGCACATAAAACATGAAAACATAAAACATACATCAAAATACCCTTCAAATACATCTTCTTGGGTTCTCCCTAAGTTACTATTACATAATCTCATATCTCTAAGACATACATAAATACAAATGTGTGAGAATGGGGTCCATTAAGGTAATAAGAAAGGGTGAAAAAAAGTATGTGATCATAAGAAATATTAGTAAGAACATGAGTCATAATAATAAAGCATAAATAGATACATAACAATATGAACATGAATCACAACAAGGAAATATGGCTACAACATTTAAATGATAAATTTATATGCATAGGACCAAGGCATACCACCATGGTTTAATAAATATTAATTACCAAGGTTATTCACCACTACATTATAAAACATATTATATTTAGAGATTATATTCAATACCCAATACATTGTCACACTAACAAGGAACACCCTTCATATATATTAATTCCATATGAGGCATATAGATCAAAATTAATAATTTCATTAATAAACCATGTATAATAAATAACGGGGTTCTTATCAAAATCATAGTGTTAGAAACATATTAAATACTTGATCATTGCGTCATTTTTAACACATGAAAAGAAATGTGAAATTAAAATATGTCAATCCAAAAATCACAAAGTAATGTTAACATATTTTTTAATACCCATTGAAAAGAAATAGTATTGGGTATTCAAATAAAAAGGAAAATATAATTTCTCATGTAAAATAGAGATTTTTGAGAACTAAATTCGGCATTATGATAGATATAAAACACGGTTTTAGAAAAGGGTAAATTGAGAGGGGAAAGGGTATCTCATTGATAAAACATAATTGGGTAGCGGAGTAAAATAAAAATGGTAATAAAATAGATTAACCATAACATTTATAATAAATATAAAAAAATAGGTTCATTAATTGAATAGAAAAGAAGGATAATTCCATTACCTCTAAGAGATGTTCCTAAAACCTAAGTGTGGAACCTTGGAGGATTGAGAAAACCTTGTGGGCACTTCTTGGGAGGTAAAAACACTAGAAAATCATTTAGGATTGATTTTGAGAGAAAGGTAATGGTGAAATGGGTGGCTATTTATAGATAAATTGTAGGCTTTGTTTAATAATTTCAAAATATAGGCCATGAAAATCTTGGTTGTGAAAAATGAAAAACCATTGGCTTACCCATGGTTTTTCCCATGGTTTTTCTATGGGTTTGTAAATTTGAGGCCAATTTTATGTTATTTTAATCCACCAGAGCTGAACAAATTTTTTATTACTTATTTTGGCATGGAAAAGAAACTATTTTACAATGTAATGTTTTTGAAATTAAAATTTTCCTTTTTAGACTTTAGAACGTAACTTATAGTTTTGGAAATTAATTAAATTCAATTAAAATATTAAATATTAAAATAAATAAAATATTTCAGTACATGGATTGTGTTTAAATAATTATTACATCATTATTACATAAATATGATCTGATAAAATATACTAAAAACATAAAATTGTATTTTTTACTATTCATGAAAAAATAAATTATTTTAAAAAAATATCATAAATTCACCCTTACCAAATTCTAACCTGATGATTTCAAAAATGAAGTTTATTTTATAAACAAATCTCTAAATATAATTATTTTTAATTTTAAAAATAAAAACCCTAATGTATTAAAAAAATGATCTTTTTAAGGTGCATTAAAATTTCAAACACTTATGAAAAATTTCATAGGCCATTATAAAATTATTTTGCCATTTATTTTTTTAAATGAATGTTTTTTAAAATACCATTTCATTAAGAAAATACTATTAGTAATTCCTTTGTTTATTATATAAGTTGTATGTATTTTCTAGAAAAATACAATTATGTTTTATTTGTATCTAAAAAATAATAAAATTATCAAATTCATCTAAATTAAGCATATTTTTTATTAAAAAAACTATTCATTATAGGAATTGATAGAATTAATATTTTATATATACTAATGAATATATACATTAAGTAATTATGGTCTGGAAACATAACCCCTTATTACACCTGCATAAACCCTAATGGTAAGGTGTGTGATGGTGTTAGTTTTATGGGGTGACTTAGCTAACATTGACCTAGTGTTAATAACCTCTAATTTGGACTTCTACCATAGGATATTTCATTCAAGATTCACTTGCTAAATCTCCTCTTTGTATTGGTCAAGGGTAATAGCCAGTGATGATACCTCCCACCCAAATTCTGACAAATGGTCTTCAAACGACACATATATAGCGGTTGAGTCCATCAATTCTCATTTATATATCAATTATTCATTTTCATTACTACTTATAAACACTAATTTAAATCGTAAAATTACAAAATAAGGTTATAGTTTCCAAATGTAATATTGACTAAAATTCATATTGATCAATAGTCTTATTGAAAAATGGTAATATAATGGTCAAATCCAAATAGTCACATTTATATTTATACCCTATAAACATGAAATCATTATTTCACTGAAACTTGAAAAAAAACCTCTTAAGGTTATATTTTCATTTTGATTATATTTTGATTTGTTTAATAATATTTTGTTTTATTTCTATAGTTTTTTCTATGTGAGTAATGATTCTAGTAGATGGGGGCGATCCAAACCATCACATTTTAGCTGTTCTATTTTATATTTTTTGTCTAGATGTAATTTTTTTAATTTTTATTGGTTTCATGGATGAATAATGTAATGATCATTGTAAATATATAAAATTTTGATGGTTTATCTTTATTTTTTAAATTTATGATATTATATAATATATAACAAACAATTTTTCAGGAAATAGTTGCCATTTAAGAAATTTGGGGTCGTTACCTACCTTATAACCAATCCACCACAACATATCTAATAATATATATATATACACACACATATATATATATAATAAAACTAAATTGATGGATTCAAATTTATAGTTAGAACTTCAAATCATGAAATGTAGGAGAAAAATAAATCAAGGGGGAGTTAGAATTTCCCAAGTGAATGTAGATAATTCCTTTGGTAATGGGTTAAGGATATCCACCTGACTAGATTACTTGAAATACTATAGGTTTCATATATAATAAATAAATGGGCATAAAAATAGTGGGGTTGTACCATTAAAAAAATAAAGTAAACTATTAAACAAAAACTAGAGTTGTAAAAGAAAAGAAAAAATTCATAATTTTTTTCCCTACCAACCAACCCTTACATTTATTCCCTTAATATTTATTTTATTAAAAAAATATCCTTTTTTAATTGAGGGGTTTGGTTCCATTATATGGAACCACAAAATATGGGTTAATCCTATACTCCTTAATATGAACACAACTACTTGATATCCAACAGGATTTATGGAAGGAACCTTAAACCCTCTTAAAGTAGTTAATCCTTTGAGTTTCCCTATTCAAGTGAAATATAACAGATTTTACACAATTTATTTGGTATATCTGAATCAATCCAATTATACTGAGAGTGGTAATAATATGGAGGAGTCATCCTCAGAATCTACCATTACTTTACTTCCTTTTACAACTTTTGATGTGGCTATGTATTCCAATTCTTCTTCTTCCTCCTCCTCATTTTAGACACCTTCATTCTCAAATAGCCCATGTGTAGGTTTCATTTTATTTTACTAATTATCCAGTATTTGAAGTAAATTTTTTTAGCTCTCTTCAAATTCATGTAAGTTCTTACATTTTTCTGTATAACCCCAAGTTCTTGGTAAGTAACCTTTCTTTATTATTTTTAGGTATATAAATTATAAGGGTGATGTTTGGGAGAGTTTGGAGAATTTTAAAGTGTTTTGGGGATTATTTACAAGTTCACGGGTGGATCATGGGTTATAAAAATAATTCAACACTTACAAGAAACTGTGCGTATTGAAAAAGGGGGAAAATAAGGCACACGGGTTACGCACGGTTTGTCCAAATAGTGCAGCAGCCAAGTAAAAACCGTGTACTTTGAAAAATGGATTTGGTCATTTTCAAGTAGGGTATTCGGCATGGTTGGATCATGGTTTAGAGACTTTTATATGAACATGTGAGGTTAATAGTTAAGGTAGTTTCTACCACACAATTTTTGCATGGTTTTCATAACCATGAGACTAAACCGCGAGCAATTAAAATCAAGATCCTTAAAAAGTGGATCTAGGTCAGATAAAGATTTTGACCACACTTTATTCCACATATATGGACCTAACTCATTATTTTTCTCTATCAATGGTCAAAGAGGGTTCTTCCATAAATCCATAGGTGATCCGAAGGATTTCCTTGGTGATTAAAAGTTAATTCCTCTTAGAAAGTGATCGTTCTTTGTCATTCCTGATGTTTCTCTTAGATCTACTTAGCCCCTATCTTGTTTTATTAGATATATGCTTAATATGGGTAGATCTGGGGTTATGAATTCGAAATATGTTTAGATTTTGTCTTTTTATTGATAGGGGAAGAGATATAAGTTTGGTTCGTGGAAATTCAACCTGGTTTTCGGACATGTTTCTTTTGGTTTATCATTTTCGCTAAAACTCTCGAGGAAAGAGGCTTCACTCATGAGTATTATATTTTAGAACATGAAGGAGTAGTTTCAAATTATTCTCCTTTATTTAAATTGATCATTTATCCTCTGTGAAATTATTGTTAAAGCCCTATTGAGATATTGTTTGTGGAAATTAGAGAAATTGGTGTGTTATTGGAAAGTGTTTGATAACATGATTTTAAAATGTTGATTATAAAATAATAGTTGGTTTTACTTCATAGAAAAAAAAATTCAACAAAAATAATGATTATTTATTGAAATGGTTTGAACACAATTTGTTTGGAATGAGTTTTTCATGTTTGTTTTGTGTGTGTTCATATACCTTGGGTTGGATAAGGGCATGAAGTACCCCCATAAAATGGTCAGGATTGATATGGGTGTGAAATACCCCCATTAAAGTGGTACACTATGTGATGACATACTCAAAGGATAAATAACCACTCAAGAGTATATTGAGGTCCATGGTTTGTATCCATGGTGGGATTTTTGGTTGTGTGAAAAGAAAGGGGTTATTCCAAAATGGAATGTTAAATTCTTTAAATAATTATTTATGTGCTATCCTTGGAAAACTGTTTTAGAAATTGATTTATATAAATTATTTGTAAAAATGTTTCTAACATGTTCTATCCTACTGTCATGACTAGGGAAGTCATTGGGGGAAATCCTACTGAGTTTTATTACTCACCCCAACTTTGGCCATTTGGTGATTTTTTAGATTTCTTCTACTAGGACATGGGAAAAGAAAAAGTATCACATGTCTTTAGCAATGCTTTATGACACTTGGGGAGTTTGGTGAAGTTGGAGTAAGGATCTTGTGGATCTTGGTTAATTGTGGTTATCTTGTAGTGTTATTAGTTATCATTCCACTATTTTCTTTGATATTGCAGTCTTCCATTGTGGGACTTGATTTTTGTATGATTTTGATAGATGAAATGTTGAGTTGTATTTAAATTATATAGTTAATCATATAGTGGTTGTTTGGTTATGTATTTTATTGTTAGTGGTTTTATTCTTAAAGTGTAAATCATCCCCCACATGTACGATAACCCATCAGTATTTATTGCTAGCTTGTGGTGTCTTGAGGATTTCTCTTAAGTCCAAGTAACTCCCTTCTACTCACTCAAGCTAATGAGAAGGGGTAAGATGTTACAAATGGTATTAGTTTTTTTTGTCCAGAATTCTATTTGAGACAAATGGTATCAACATATTACTTTACTTTTGTAATAAGTTGTAATTACTTTTTTCAGTCTTGGAGTTGAAATCATTATTTTTTATTCCTTGAGTTGGGATTATATAAACGAGTTAGATTTTAAAGACATGAAATATAGAGCATAAAAAGATGTAGAAAACCTTTTATGTTGAACTTCAAGTTACCAGAGAGTTGGGTGTATAAGTGTTTCAGAGACACTTATAGGATTTTGAAATCCCATTGTCAATGTTTTATCTAATGATAATAGCATGACACACCTTAGAGGAGTGACTTTTCACTATGATTTAATGCATCGTTTTGAGTAATGATTTATGATATTGTAAAAAGGTTTTCATTTTTGAATTTTTTTAATGCTATTCCCAATGAAATATTTTGAAAAACAATATGGTTTTGGTATTTTTTAAATGGTTTTATTTTCAAAAAACCAATTTTTCGTTTTCAAAAAAATTGAATGTAGAAATGGTTTATTTTGAAAAGTAATGTTGTGATATTTCATGGGGTATAATTTAAAATTATTAATCCTTCAGTTGATTGAGAGTGATACTTATGGAGATTTTTGTGTGTTTAAGAAAATTTCACCCAATAGAAATGATAGAAACCAATCAGAATAATATTTGGAGGCTGTGGTTTCACCTAAACCATAGGTGATCCAATATCTAGTTTGAAGTATCGTTTAATCATTTCATGTTGTGGACACAGGGAATCATAGTAATGATCCAAGTCAAGTGGATTATTTATTCCAGTTCTATAAGTAGAATCTACCCATCTTATGGGGTGATTCTGAACCAGAAAAGGTAGTGGTGTGTCTGAATAGGATGAATCATATCTTCAATTTCATTAAAAAAACTTGCATAGATTAAATTTAAACTAGTGAACTATATGCTTGAGGATCTTGCACGCCATTAGTGGGATCTAGAGGTACATTCCAAAGTGGATGAAGGACTTAATTGGGAGAATTTTGAGGAATTTTCAACAAAACATTCTATCCATACACAGGCCAGATTTCGATAACAATGGATGTTTTCATTCTGATGTAGGAAAACCTCTCTTTCATCAATTATGTGGATAAATTCACAAATTTAGTACCCTTTTCCCATGATATTGTGAGTAGTGGATTTTTGATGGAATGAATCTTTGAATTGTGGATAAGACATGAGATTATATCAATGATATTTGTGCTCCATATTACTGACTACACAAATATGGTGAATAAAGAAATGATGGCTAAAAGAGACATCTCAGGAGCTATTGGAGGAGGAAGTATGTTGATATCCATAGGAAAGGGTGGGATATCTAAGGCTAGGAGAAATTATAAGAGGGAAACCTACTTCCAATATGGGAGTTTCAATTAGAATCAAATGACTAGATCATTAAACCTGTCACGCCTGGTCCATGGGACCTGTGTCGTGACTACCTCAAGCCCGCCTTCCAGAGGCTAGGGGCTGGCGACTAGTACCAAAGGTGAAACCCCGACAAAAAGGGAAGGCATTTCATTTAAACCTATAACACACACAGTCTGAACACAAGAAGTAGAAGCAACAAATACTAATATAGAAAAGAAAGGTGTGTTGAATGTAAGTGGGCCAATATACAAACCTAACTGAACGACAAGTACAAGTAAAAAGGGAAAAAAACTCATGGATCCTCCACCGGAGAATCCTACCTGAAGGGTAGGTATAGAACTCGAACAACTCATCCCTGAGGTACGTCCCGTCTAGTCCTGCTCCGAGCAACCTTCCGTCCGTCACCGTCAGCCTCAATCACTGATGATCATTGTCTACACAAAACACAACAATGTGCGGTCAAAGCCCGTGCAGGGGTTAGTATAACAATACTCAGTAGGGGACCTTGAGACCTCTGATGGTCACCCAAAATCCACTAAGGATAAACCAAAGCAGTAAGATGCAATCACGAAGTATCAACCAACTTTACTTAGGTATATTCCCATACATATACTTAAGTTACCAATCACATTCCTGCTCCAACATTTGAGCTCAAGCACAACCCATTCCATAATGGTAGTAAAGGCAATCATCCTGATGATAACAACAGAAATACAAGACTCAACTCACACAGGTATACAAATCAAGTAGAGGGGTAGAGATGATTAAATGTAGCCACTGAATCGTCTCCTATTTCGAACCCACGTAGGATCCTGGAATTGTATCAGCGTTGTTGAACCCACTAAGGATCCCCGTACATAAGTCATCGTTGTCAAACCCACAGAGGATCCTGGTCCAGTACCTTCGCTGTCAAACCCACGGAGTATCCTGGTATAGTATCGTCATTGTTGAACCCACGAAGGAACTTGGTACAGTAGTAGGTCCACGTAGGATCCAATCATCTTAGTCGCAGCCAGCCATAGGGTTCCCGCACACATCACACTCGATTCCAGGAACTTCCACTCATTGAGCCAAGTGTCATTACATAAACTACCATGAATTCTCGAGTTGATGTATATCGTAGTTCTGTCTCGTTATAAGAAACAAAACACGACAGACGTCACGTCAATAGGGAGCCCGGTCTATGAGTTATTGGCATTTCTGTTTCAGAAGCCCGGTTGGTTTTTAGGTTCAAACCAACCTAGCAGTACCCCAACTGCGTCCGAACTTCAAGTGGTGTATGCCAAAAGAACCGCCTTGCTCTAAGAATTCTGTTTCCATAGAAGGTTCGTCGATCAGATACCTGTAGCCCAAGATATGGACGAAAATGTGATTTCGGGTTAAACGAGTCCGGACAGGGGTTCGACCCGGTCTGTGGGTTTGACCTGGTCCACGGGTCCGACCCGACCCGATGGGGCGGCCCGGCCCGACCGACTGGACCATATGGCCTGGCCGGCCGGCCCGCGTCGTAACACCCTGATATTTTATGAAAAGTATTTTTTTTATGACTTATGTTATATTCAACATCAAATAAATCTTTCACTGCCCACAACACTAGCTTGGCTTGCGTTACACGCAATCACGACCTTCCCTAATAGCGTGTGTAGTACGCAATACCGAGTTTCACTAAAAAACGATATATTATTATAATATTATAAACTAGCTGTTATGTGTAGTATTAACTAAAATTTTAATTTTATAACATTATTATTCATCTTACATATTTTTTAGAACATGGTATGAGATCAAAATATGTTTTTCAGGTAAAATAAGTATTTTTCAAAAAATGCAGTTTTGTCACCTTTTGATGGAGAATCCAATTTAAATCTAGTTTTTGGCATTTTTATAAGTTCAATATGAAAAAATAAAATTCTTCTTTGTAATTAGGATATAAAAATTTACTTTGGATAAAATTTTCATATTATTCTGGTAACTTTCATAATTTGATGAATAGTAAAAACACGCTATATTTTAATTAAAAACAAATTTTTTCATCAGAATAATTTATATGGTTATATTATAATATTGAATGGTTTAAAAGTATAAATATAATATATTTTTACCATTTAATATAATGTATGTCATTAGCATTAATTTTACATTGAATTCATAGATAAAAACATTTCAATCTTTGGCAATGTTTTAACTTTTAAAACTCATTTTCTTACCAACGGGATTAATTTTAAATTAATTACTCCAACATCAGTGTTTTGAATTTTGAAAAATGGATTCCATATTTGTATTCAGTGGTTCCAAATTATGTTAATAGGTCAGCTTTTTTTATATTATGAATAGTAACTATGGTAATTTTTATTTACTGCAGTTAAAGGTAAATCGGGTAATTAAGGGTAAAAATAAGATTATAAAATTACCCTAACTCCTGAAAAAATTCAATTGAATGACTAAACGTCGACCCTTATCACCTAAAGGTAGGAATAAATTCATTTTATGGACTTTTTACCATTAAAATAATTTAATTATTATTAAAACCAAAGAAAGTGACAACATGTCACTCTTTTAATTATAATAAGTATAATAATTTTAATTTAGTAATAAACATAATGAAACTTCGAACATAAATAGTCTCCAGAAATATAATAAAATTATCTACATCATATGAAGGTATTTATAATTTTTAGGGATTAAATAATTATCATTAATTATGACACAATAGTGATGTTGAAATTATTTTATTGATTGAAATATCAAATAAATGATTTTAAAATTATTAAAATAAATATTATATGAACTATTAAATGTGCTCCGGTAATTTTATAGATAAAAATGACATTTTATGATTCTATTAAATATTTTATTTCGAACATATATTCTGTATATATTTTATTTAAAATCAAATAAATGAATAGTGTCAAAATAGGCACTATTGTTAATTTATTGAAATTACATATTATAAAATTGTTTAAAAATCACAAAAATATTGAAAATTTATAATTTAAAATATATATGGTCTAAAATTTAATAACGTATGAAATTATGGACAATTAACAACATATAAGTAATTATTTATAATGATTTAAAATTTAGAATATTATTACCACAAATAAAATTAAATAGATTATATAAGGATAAATCATGTTGATAATGTTTTAAATAAACTCCAAACTTGTCTAAATTGTATTGGATTATGATTTTACAACCCTATATCATCTAATATTTGTATTTGAGTCATTTTTGGTGGTTTTTATGTGGTATTTGAATTTTTTATAAATTAATATTTCTTATAATTCCAAAGGTGCCCCTCTCCTCCCTTATAAAAGGGCACCTCCTCCCTCTCCTCCTCATACCACTTTTAACCTTAAATATTGGCCAACCCCTACAAATTTCTCTTCTCAACTTCCTTAGAAACATTCCCTAAGAGGAGGTTTCAAAGAGGTATGTCGAAGAAGAGGTAATATCCGTTATCAATTCTTTCAAATTTATTTCTTCTTCTACATATTCTTCTTTAGTTTTTTAATTATGAAGTAATAACATATATATCACTCATATACTGATATGTTATTATAAATATGAAACAACCCTGTTTCACCTTCTATCCATCCTACGGAAAATGAAATCACCGCCCGTGTGTTCATAGGAATACCGTCTCCACATCGTGGTGTAATCTATTTTCCACCACCACCTTACTTGGATGGGTATAATGGCGTAAAGAATAACTATATATGATAATTTAAAAATGATATTTATTCTGAAATTGTATACATATACTTCAATACAATTCCACGATCATGGGAACGATATCACCGCTCATACGTACGTACGGCCTACCGTCTCAATGATGTGATGCTACTCGTTCTACATGATCTTCATTGAATAATGATTATATAAATGAATTTAATTAGTAAATAAGATATATATTACACTAATACCATTATTTAAATGAGTTATCTATAACCTAAAAAGAAGAATAAGAATTTATTCGACAAAACACACATGAGAACATAAAGCAATAAAGACCCAAATAACAAGTAGCAATGAAATATTACTAATAAGAAGCTAAGAATATTATCATATATGATATCATAAAAATTAGTATGATTCTAGAATAAGTCAATGACATTATTTATATCATTATACTGGAGGTTTGGACAAGTAAAAAGCATATCGTACCTAAGGTAAGGGAAAATCTCACAATCTCTTTTTTATCGGAGATTGATTATACTTCAGAATTTACTGGGGAATATTTATCATTCACATCCATGTTCCTCAATATGTTATAATATTTCTATCCTCCTACAATTTTTACAATCAAATTTTAGCCATTGGTGAGTTTTTAGTAAAATATATGAAAGGAGTCTTTTGTCTTTTTTAGTACGAGGTACTTTTTTGACTTTTCCAGCCAAAGTACGAGAAGAATGTTTTTCTTTTACTTATACAGAATGAATGAATTTTTAGAACATTATTTCTATGAAGAATAATTTACAATTTTTCAAGTTTATTTTTTATTAACTTCTTTTAGATTAAAATTTTATGACATGTTAAGAAATGAAAAAAAATTTGAAGTAGAAAGGATATTTTCCTCAAGAATAGAGTTCAAGTGTTTTATCAGAATTATTTTCCATATAAGATAGTATAGGGTTATGTTTCTATACCTATATTTCAATTAATTTGATTATGATAGAATTATTTTTATTAATTCCTTTTATCTTATACTATTTATGATGTCATGATGTTTAAGAATCCCATTTTTATTACATGGGTTATGCTATGATATATGATTTATGATTTTGTGGCACACATAAGAATAGTATCATTATGAGATGGGTGGGACCTATATCTCCCTCCAATGTTTTGGGTAAAGATTTATATCTCATGAGATAGACATGGCTAGAACGGCAAGTTAATCTTGTTCAATGATGCATGACTGGAATGAGTAGTGAACTCAGTTTAGTAATGGACTTTGTCTGCTATGATAGTCTTGGAAATGAGTCTTGACTAAAATGAAATAATTGTCTATGATTATGTGTGTATTCCACAAAGTTTCATGTTTTATGTTATGATTATTGGGATTAAATTTCACTACTATGATTTATCACATGTTATGATATTATGATCTCTGGTGCAGGTTAAGATATTCAAATTTTTATGTTCTTATGAAAATTATATGATTGATATTTCTTTTGTTTACCCTTACAGAGAATTTGAGCTCACCCTTTTTTATGTTTTATTTTCCCCAGGTCAGGAAGAATGGTATTAAGTGGGATATGCCAAAAAGGGACTCTATATATGATTAAATAAATTGGAGAAAATGTAGATGATTTATCAACCAGTTGTTTATGTTTCCCAGTTTCTAAAGACACTATACCTATAAGGTCATTTAATTGTTTTGTTAGATGTTGTAATAAGTATGCTTCAATTCTGAAGTAATAACATGTGTATGTAGAGTATGGGTCATTATAGTTGGTATCATAGGAACGGTATAGTCAACCTTTGGAAACTAGGATGTTAAAGCCCTAATAAGAACCCTAAGGATATGTCTAAGCATAGAACACAATATTAGTGTTTTAGAAATGGCAATGAATAACCTATGATAAGACCATAAGTATAAAATTTTATTCTTGATTATGTGGTTTTTCTATTATGATTAGTGTTTCTCACACTATGCTTATTGGTTTTAGTCAATGGCTGGAACCCGAAGGAACTGTGTTAATGCTGAATGTGACGGGAAATGAAATGATTGTCTCCTTGAGAAACCAAACATTATGGGAGCTGGAATGCAAACTCTTGTAGCCTTGCTCACAAAACATTCTCAAGCTATGAACCATGAAGGACTTCCAAATGAGCAAATGAAGGAGAAGAATTCTTGTTGAATCCTTCATGAGGCAGTGTCCACCTTCATTCTGTGGGTCTTCTGATCCATTAGTGGCTAAACAATGGATTATTACCACTGAAAAGATATTTTCAGTTCTACAATGTTCTGAACATGAAAAAGTTATCTTAATAGTGTATCGTTTGGAAGGTGATGTTGATCAATGGTGGAATCTTATCAAGAATACGAGGCAAAGAGATGAAATTGAGTCCATTGAATGGGACGAGTTCAAGAACTTATTTTTCAATAAGTACTTCCCTTGTATTCATTGAACAACGATGTTGAAGGAATTTCTTGAACTGAATCAAAAGGGTGCGGAATCTGTTGGTAATTACGAAGCAAATTTTACAAGACTTTCAAGGTACACTTCCAGAATTATTGTCCAACCTGAGAGTAAGATCGATCGATTCTTTAGTGGCTAAAAACCAAGTCTTTGAAGGGCGTTAGCTATAAGGGACTTCAATAGCTATGAGGAAATTGTTCAATGTGCTCTCAAGGTTGATATGGAGATTGGAGTAACCCATCAATCATATGGGTTTGATAAGAAGAGGAAAATGGAATTCAAAAGAAAATATAAAGACCACACTAAAAAGAAGATGAGTTTTCCTTTATGCTAAAATTGTGGAAAGAAACATGGAGGGAGTTGTCTTGAAGGGACAATAAAATGTTGTAAGTATGGAAAGCAAGGTCATTGGGAAATTTAATGTCGATATAATAGGAAGAAGTTGTCTAATGATGCGAACAAAAAAAGGGATACACATAATTAGCCTCCTACACTTCAATGTTTCAAGTTCAAGGAGATGGGGCATTATGCCAATCAATGCCCAAATACAAGGGTTGTTGATGATGATCGACGTCAACAAACTCTTAAGTCCAAAGAAAAAGGAAAGTAACATGCAATTACTATCGTAGATGTGGAGTTTGATAACGAAGTGGTGAAAGGTACACATACCATCCACTCTAAAGTAGAAAATGTTTTATTTGATTCTGGATCCACCCACTCTTTTATTTCTAAAGAATTTTCTAAGTGTATCACCGTACTACCTCAATAATTAGATGTTGAGTTAGCTGTGACAACTCCTAATGGAACAACAGTCACAAAAAAAAGTTTACAATTCTTCTCTGATTGAAGTTTGTGGGAAAGTGCTTCCTGAAAATCTTATGATCCTCCCTATTGTGGAAGTTGATGTGATTCTTGGCATGGATTGGCTTTCATTATACAGATCTCATATTAATTTCCAAATAAGGGAAATCACATTTAATATTCCCGATGAATCTACTATCATCTATCGATGCAAGGATGAATATAACCTTCCGGTGGAAATTTCTTCCATATTATGGGTCTTGATTCCAATAAATGAAGGTTATTTATCTCAAATGGTTGGAGAGAAACTAACGATTATGAATATACCCATTGTACAGGAGTTTGATGATGTCTTTCCGGAGGAATTTCAAGGTCTTCCACCAAATCGTGAAGTTTGGTTTTCAATAGAACTCATACTGGGTGCTATGCCCATTTCAAACACACCTTATAGAATGGCCCCAATTGAGTTATAGGAATTAAAGAAGCAACTCCAATAGAATATTGATAAAGGATTCATATGACCTAGTGCATCACCTTGGGGAGCACATGTTATGCTTGTTAAAAAGAAAGATGGATCAGTGAGACTCAGCATTGATTATCGAGAACTTAACAAGATCACTATCAAGAACAAATATCCTCTCCCACGCATTGATGACTTATTTGACTAACAACACAGAGCTCAATACTTTTCCAAGATTGATTTTAGATCAGGGTATCATCAATTAAGGGTCAAAAAAAGGATATACCAAAGATGGCTTTCCATACAAGTTATGGACAATATGAATTTATAGTGATGCCATTTGGTCTTACTAATTCCCCTACTATCTTTATAGATCTAATGAATAGAGTCTTTAGAGACTATCTTGATCAATTTGTGGTTGTCTTTATAGACAATGTTCTGGTCTATTCAAAGAGCAAGTAAGAAAATGGAGATCACTTGAGAATTTTATTGAAGACCCTGAGAAAGGAGAAGCTTTTTGCCAAATTTACCAAGTGTGAATTTTGGCTTCAAAAAGATGCATTTTTGGGTCACATAATTTCAAAAAAGGGGATATCTATTCATACAGAAAACACAGAGGTTATCGAAAGATAGTTGAGACCAGCAACAGTAATTGAGATCTGAAGTTTTCATGGTTTGGCTGGATATTATTGACGTTTTGTGAATGATTTTTCACGATTATCTTATCCACTCACCAGGTCGACTCGAAAAGAAGTTAATTTCGTGTGGATGGAGGAGTGTGAAGAGAATTTCAAGGAGTTGAAAATAAGGTTATCCAGTGCACCTGTGCTCACACAGCCTTGTAGTGGAGAAAGGATTGTGATCTACAATGATGCATCCAAGAATGGATTGGGGTGTGTTCTCATGAAAAACGATATGGTGATATCTTATGCCTCACTACAGTTGAAAATCCATGAACAAAATTACCCAACTCATGATTTGGAGTTAGCTGCGGTAATCTTTGCATTAAATATTTGGAGGCATTATCTTTATGGTGAAAGGTGTGATATTTATACTGATCATAAAAGTTTAAAGTATATTTTCATGCAAAAGGAGCTGAATATGTGCCAAAGAAGATGGTTGGAGCTGATTAAGGATTATGACTGCTCAATTCATTATCACCATGGGAAAGCAAACAAGGTGGCAGACGCATTAAGTTGATAAGATCATGCTAGATTATCCATGATGAGGATCAAAAATGATCCAATATTTATGGATTTACAAAGGATGGATCAAGGAATTATAATGAAAGGGGAAAGATCTTATCATTCTCAAATGAATGTTCAACCATATATACATGTGAAGATTAAAGAGGCACAAAAAGATGATCAAGAGTAACAAAAGAAGGTGAGAAATGTTCCTGAATTCAACCTTGATTGTGATGGGATAATAAGGTTCAGGAATCAGGTTTGTGTTCCCCCCATCCTAGAATTAAAGAAGGAGCTACTGGATGAGGCTCATAGTTCTTCATTCTCTATTCATCCTGGAAGCACGAACATGTATAGGGACCTGAAAGAGTACTTCTGGTGGGATGTCATGAAAAGAGATGTTTCTGAATATGTCTCTCGATGCTTGGTTTGTCAGTAGGTTAAAGTTGAGAGACATATGTCTAAATGGATGTTACAACCATTAACCATACCTGAATGGAAATGGGAGAACATCACTATGCACTTTGAAAATGGACTTCCTAAAACATCCAAAGTCAATAATGCTATCTGTGTTATAGTTGATCGTCTTACAAAGTTGGCACACATCACTGCTATTAGGGAAGATTTCACTCTGGATCAGCTTTCTAGGATATAAGTAAAGGAAGTAGTAAGATTGCATGGAGTACCACATTCCATTATATCTGATTGGGATCCGAGGTTTACCTTGAAGTTTTGGCGAAGTCTTCAGCATACTTTAGATACAGAGTTGAGTTTCAGCACTTGTTATCATCCTCAGACAGACGGCCAGTCTGAGAGAACAATTCAAACTCTAGAAGATATGTTAAGAGCTTGATCTATAGATTTCAAAGGTGGTTGGGATCAACACCTACCATTGGTGGAATTTTCATATAATAATAGCTTTCACTCCAGTATTCAGATGGCTCCTTATGAAGCTCTCTATGGAATGAAATGCAGGACTCCAACTTGCTCGGATGAAGTTGGGGAAAGAAAGATATTAGGACCCGATCATGTTCATGAGATGGCAGAAAAGGACATATCTATTCAACAATACATAAGATCAGATCAGATTCAACAAAAAAGTTATGCCATCAACCGATGAAAAGACGTAGAGTTTTAATTGGGTGATAAAGTGTTCGTATGAATATCTCCTTGGAAGAGAGTAATGAGATTCAGAAAGAAGGGAAAGTTGAGCCCTAGGTTTATTGGTACTTTGGAAATATTGGATCATGTTGGGAAGGTAGATTACTAATTGGCGCTTGCACTGAATATTTCTCAAGTTCATGATGTGTTCCATTTATCTCTCCTGAAAAGTAAATACCCGATCCTTCACATGTACTCAGCTCAGAAGTTGTACTGCTGGAGAAAGATCTTTCTTAAGAGGAACAACCGATTGAGATTCTGGATCATAGCTAAAAAGATCTACAGAACAAGACCACTCTCTTGGTAAAAGTTTTATGGAGGAACCACCAATTAGAAGAAGCTACATGGGAGCTTGAGGATATGATGAGGGAGAGGTATCCTCATCTGTTTGTTACGAAGTGACGAATTTCGAGGGAGAAATTCATTTTAAGGGGGGTAGAATGTAACACCCTAATATTTAATGGGAAGTATATTTTTTTATGACTTATGTTATACGCAACATCAAAGGAATCTTTCACTACACACAATACTATCTTGGCTTGCGTTACACGCAATCGCGACCTTCCTCGATAGCGTGTGTAGTATGCAATACCAAGTTTCACTAAACAATGATATATTATTATAATATTATAAACTACCCATTATGAATATTATTAACTGAATTTTTAATTTTATAACATTATTATTCATCTTACATATTTTCTAGAACATGGTATGAAAACAAAATAAATTTTTCAGGTAAAATAAGTATTTCTCAAAAAATGTAGTTTTGCCGCCTTTTGATGGCACACCCACATTAAATCTATTTTTTGACATGATTATAAGTTAAATTTGAAAAAATTAAATTCTTATTTGGAATCAGGATATAAAATTTTACTTTGGATAAATTTTTCATATTATTCTGGTAATTTTCATATTTTGATGAATAGTAAAAACACGCTATATTTTAATTAAAAACAACTTTTTTCATCGCAATAATTTATATGGTTATATTATAATACATAATGGTTTTAAAGTATAAATATAATATATTTTTACCATTTAATATAATGTATGTCATTATCATTAATTTTACATTGAATTCATAGGTAAAAACATTTCAATTTTTGGCAATGATTTAACTTTTAAAACCCATTTGCTTAGAAACGGGATTAATTTTAAATTAATTACTACAACTTCAGTGTTTTGAATTTTGAAAAATTTATTCCATATTTGGATTCAGTGGGTCCATATTATGTTAATAGGTTACTTTTTTTGTGATATTATGAATAGTAACTACGGTAATTTTTATTTACTACAGTTAAAGTTAAATCGGGTAATTAAGGGTAAAAATAAGATTATAAAATTACCCTAACAACTTCCAAAATTTTATTGTATGGCTAAAAGTAGACCCTTATCACCTAAGGGTCAGAATAAATTCATTTTATGGACTTTTGACCATTAAAATAATATAATTTTTATTAAAACCAAAGAAAGTGACAACATGTCACTCTCTTAAATCTTATAAGTATAATAATTTTAATTTAGAGATAAATTTCATGAAACATAGAACATTAATGGTATCCAAAAATATAGTAAAATTATCTACATCATATGAATTTATTTTTAATTTTTAGGGATTAAATAATTATCATTAATGATGACACAATAGTGATGTTGAAAGTATTTTATTGATTGAAATATCAAATAAATGATTTTAAAAGTATTAAAATAAATATTATATGAACTATTTAATGTATTAAAATAATTTTATATATAATAATGTCATGTTATGAATCTATTAAATATTTTATTTCGAACATACCTTCTGTATATATTTTATTTAAACTCAAATAAATGAATACTGTCAAAATTGACACTATTGTAAATTTATAGAAATTACATATTATAAAATTAGTTAAAAATCACAAAAATATTTAAAAATTATAAATTAAAATTTATATGGTATAAAATTTAATAAAGTATACAATTATGGACAATTCACAACATATGATTAATTATTTATAATGATTTATAATTGAGAATATTATTACCAAAAATTAAATTAAATAGATTATATAAGGATAAATCATGTTGATAATGTTTAAAATAAACTAAAAACATGTATAAATATTATTTGATGATGATATTAAAACCCTATATCATCTAAGCATCGTATTGGAGTCATTTTTGGAGGTTTTTATGTGGGGTTGGAATTTCTTATAAATTAATATTTCTTATAATTCCAAATGTGTCCCTCTCCTCCCGTATAAAAGGGCACCTCCTCCCTCTCATCCCCACACCACTTTGAGCCCTCAACTCGGCTGACCCATACCTATTTCTCTTCTCCACTTCCCTAGAAACATTCTAGAGGTCCTGGTCTTCTTCAAAGACCAATATTTGTGCCCTAATAGGACGTTTCAAAGAGGCGTGTCGAAGAAGAGGTAATATCTGTTACCAATTCTTTAAAATTTATTTCTTCTTCTCATTCTTCTTATTTAGTTGTTTCATTATGAAGTAATAACATAATTATCACTAATATACTTATATGTTAATATAAATATGAAAAACCCCTATTTCACCTTCTATCCATCCAACGGAAAATGAAATCACCGCGTGTACGTACGTACGGAATACTGTCTCCACGTCATGGTGTAATATGTTTTCCACCACCACCGTACTTGGATGGGTATAATGGTGTAAATAATAACTATATATGATTATTGTAAAATTATATTTATTCTTAAATAGTATACATACACTTCAATACAATTCCACGATCATGGTAACGATATCATCGCTCGTGCATACGTATGGCATACCGTCTCCACAATGTGATGTGACTCGTTGTACATGATCTTCATTGAATAATGATTATATAAATGAATTGAATGAGTAAATATGATATATATTACACTAATACCATTCTTTAAATGAGGTATCTATAACCTAAAAATAATAATAAGAATTTATTCGACAAAACACACATAAGAACATAAAGCAATAAACACCCAAATAACAAGGAGCAATGAAATATTTCTAATAAGAAGCTAATAATATGACCATATATGATATCATAACAATGAGTATGATTCCATAATAAATCAATGACATTATTTAAATCATTATACATGAGGTTTGGACACGTACAAAGCATATTGGACCTAATGTAAGGGAAAATCTTGCAATCTCAATTTTATCTGAGATTGTTTATACTTCAGAATTAACTAGGGATTATTTATCATTCACATCCATGTTCCTCAATATGTAATAATATTTCTATCCTCCTAAAATTTTTCCAATCCAATTTTACGCATTGGTGAGTTTTTAGTAAAAGATATTAAAGTAATCATTGGTCGTTTTTTGTACGAGGCACTTTTTTGACTTTTCCTTCCAATGTACGAGAAGAATGTTTTTATTTACCATATACGGCATGAATGGATTTTTAGTACATTATTTCCATGAAGCTTCCTTTACATGTTTTTAAGTTTATTTTTAATTCACTTCCTTTAGTTTAAAATTTTATGACATTTTAAGAAAGGAAAAATGTTTTTGAAGTATAAAAGATATTTTCCTCAAGAATGGAGTTCAAGTGTTTTATCAAAATTATTTTCCATCTAAGATAATATAGGGTTATATTTCTACACCTATTTTTACATTGATTTGATTATGATGGGATTATTTTTATGAAATCCTTTTATCATATATGATTTATGATGGAATGATGTTTAAGAATCCCATTTTTATTACATGGGTTATGCTATGATATATGATTTATGATTTTGTGGCACACATAATAATGGTATCATTATGAGATGGGTGGGACCTATATCTCCCTCCAATGCATTGGGTAAAGATTTATATCTCATGATATAGACATGGCTGGAATGAAAAGTAAATATAGTTCAGTGATACAGGCCTGGAACGAGGAGTGAACTCGGTTTAGTAATGGACTTTGTCCTCTATGATAGTCTTGGCAATGAGTCTTGACTAAAATGAAATGATTTTCTATGATTATGTGTGTATGCCACAAAGTTTCATGTTTTATGTTATGATTATTGGGATTACATTTCACCACTATGATTTATCCCATGTTATGATATTATGATCTTTTGTGCAGGTTAAGATATTCAAAATGTTGGGTTCCTATGAAAATGATATGATTGATACTTCTTTTCTTTACCCTTACTGAGCATTTGAGCTCACCCTTTTGTATGTTTTCTTTTCCCCAGGTCAGGAAGAAAGGCATTAAGTTGGATATGCCAAAAAGGGACTCTAGATATGATGAAATAAATGGGATACAACATAGATGATTTATGAACCATTTTTTTATGTTTCCAAATTTATAAAGACACTATACCTATATGGTCCTTTCCTGGTTTTGTTATATGTTGTAATAAGTATGCTTCAATTCTGAAGTAATAACAGTGTATGTAGTGTATGGATTGTTATACACATTGCCTGGCGGTCCACGGTGGGGGGTGCCACCCCCCAGATTCCGAAGGAACCGGTGTTTAGTGCTGGTTCGGTGAACTGTAGGACCCAAAGGGTCCCGCCTTATAGAGAGCCCATCGGTGGCCGGCTCTGCCGGCCGCCCTCCTTCATCTACCAAGGCCTTTGGCTGCGGTTTCTCTTCGGCATTGTGCGATGGCGCCATGCCCTTCCCGTCTGACTACTGCGGCCTTCGTGGCCGCTGCTTCTTCCTTCGGCGTGGTGCGATGGATCCATGCCCCTCCGGCACCGCCATGGCCTGCATGGCCATGGGCCATTCCTCCACGCGGCATGACGGCTCTATGCTCCTCCAGGGACCTGGTGGCCCTTGCGCCACTATTTCTTCTCGTGACTGGCTCGTTGTCGGTCTCCATGCATATCGACGTGGCCCATTGGCCGCGGCCCGTTCTTTCGGCAGCACTGTTGCGCCGCCACCGTCTCCATCAAGAGAAGATAAATTGTGGGGGAGTCAGTCCATGATCGTGCGGCCCACACCTTCTACGTTATGACGATAAACAAAAGCAATTCTCAATCCGCAATTTGAACAACGAATAACAGAGTGTAAAAATTAAACCCCTACCTCATTTCGATGAATGTTGATGAAGGCGTGGGAAAAGGCGGGTGTCGATTCGTCATTCACCGCGTTTTTCATGTACTCAAAATACTCAGGCTCTTTTATTGGAAATTGTTCTGAGGTGACAAAGTCGAAGATGGCGTTCTTCGCGTTCTTCTTCGAAGAGGATGAAGTTCTCCAAGGTTTCTCCGTAGCTCCACCCAAAAGTAATTGCCATCCCAAAACAAAATAATTTCATATGCATTATTTTAATGTTCAACATGAATTCAAAAGAATTTAAATGGGTGGAAATTAATTAAAAAAGGTTCAATTAAATCATTAAGTGGGTTGTCACATTAATTAGTGGGGGCAGTTCATGGGTTTCCCCCACTTTATGGAGAGTTACAAGAGGGTTAATGATTTTGTGGGACCCACATAATAATATCCTCCCATGTGAGGTTATGCACAGGTGGTCCCCACATCTATCCTCCCCTAGGAGGATTAAACCCCCACAAATAAAAATAAAGTAACATTTATTTTTATTTAGTTTAATTAAAAACCCCAAAAACTAACTTCCATTCTCGTTAAAATGCAACTGTGTTGATGGTATCACAAAGAAATCATTGATTCTATGAGTTCAATGATGCCCTTAGATTTTGGTTCTCAGCACCAATTCAAAAGATATAAAATACCACTCATACGTTTACTGACCGTACCCGAAAAGACTTCAGAAATTGATTCCAGGTGCATCGGGCCTCAGAATCATGTGCAGTCAGAAACTACAGACTCGTAAAATTCCCATGTATTTAAAAAAATATCCATGGAATTTATGGGTCTTTACATTCTCTCCAAGTCAGGGCTTTACGTCCCCGTAAGATACAAATCACACTAAGGTAAAAAATGGGGGTACAGAGCACACATCTAAGCCTCTCTCTCCCATGTGCTCTCCTGGAGGTTCCCGTGATGATAGTGAATGCACACTAGAGGTATCAACCATCCACAAAGGACCTACTCCTGTCAATCCTCAATCTCTACTAGAACCTTCGTGAAATTCTCCCCATCATTGAGTTCCATCTCCCCATGGTCGATGATGTGGGACGGGTCGTTCATATATCTCCTCAGCTAAGATACATGGAAGACGTCATGCACCCAGTGCAGCTGAGGTGGAAGAACCAAGCGGTAAGCCACCTCAACTACTCTACTGAGGAACTGGAAAGGTCTGATGAAACACGGAGACAACTTGCCGCCTCGACCAAATCTCCATAGACATTGTCGAGTTGAGACCCATAGAAAGATGTGGTCGCCATCCTTGAACTCAAGTGGTCTACGTCTCCTATCATCATAGGACTTCTGCCTACTCAGTGTAGTTTTCATCCTCTCCTGGATGATCTGCACCTTCTTCGTCGTAACCTGCACCATCTGTGGTCCCATAAGTGCTGAATCCCCTGGGTTAGTCCAGCGCAGAGGTGATCTACAAGGTTAGATATAAAGTTCCTCGAAAGGTTTCATTCCTATGGTGGAGTGATAGCTATTATTATATTTAAACTCTACCAGGGGAAGTGATCCTCCCAACTATGATCAATGTCAAGGATGCATGCTTGGAGCATGTCCTTGAGAGTCTGAATGGTCCTCTCATTCTTACCATCCGTCTGAGGATGGAAGGCGGTGCTCAAGTGAAGCTGCATCCTGAACGCCTCCTGCAACCCCTTCCATAGCCGGGAAGAGAAACGATCATCTCTATTTGAGACGATCGGTGATGGAACACCATGAAGCCATATGATCTCACGTATGTAGAGGCATCCTAGGATCTCTACTAAACCATGCTCTCTGATTGGAAGGAAGTGGGCCAACATGGTGAGTCAGTCAACAATCACCCATATCGAATCATGAATCCTGGATGTACATGGAAGTACCATCACGAAATTCATGTATATCTCATCCCACTTCCACTTTGGGAACTCTAAGGACTGAACTAATCCTGCTGGAACCTGGTGCTCTGCCTTCACATGCTGACAAGTGAGGCATCGTGAGACAAACTCTGCTACTTCCTTCTTCATACCTGGCCACTAGTGCTATCGCAAGAGGTCCTGATACATCTTCTCCACTCCTGGATGTACCACTAAAGGATATGTGTGGAACTCCCTCAACATTTCCTCCTAAAGTGAAACTGGTACCATGGTACGTCCTCTAAAGAGAGTGACATGCTCCCCACCTTCAGAAAATTCATCAGCTGCCTGCCCTATGGATATCTGAGCATGTCACGTCTCACAGTCAATGTCCCTACGTTGTGCCTCCCCGAATCGCTGAAAATTGGTGGAGTGACTATGAGAGAGTGTAGAAAGGCTGCTCTATCTCTATCCACTAAGGATATCTGCAACATGTCAAGCTGCTCCATCGCCTCTCCTAGCAGCTGAATTCCTGATCTTCTATTGAGAACATTTGCTACAATGATTTCCTTCCCAGGTGTATAGACTATCTTGAAGTCATAGTCCTGGAGGAACTCAAGCCAATGCCATTGTCTCAGGTTCAGGTCCTTCTATGATAAGATATACCTGAGACTCGGGTGGTTAGATTAGACTGTAAAATGCTTGCCCATCAGATAGTTCCACCACATCTTCAAGACGAAGACCAATGCTGCTAATTTCAGGTCATGGGTATCGTAGTTCTGTTCATGCTGTCTCAACTACCGAGAACCATAAGCAATCACTGCCTGCTCCTGCATCAGGACACACCCATGTCCGGTCTCTGATGCATCACAGTAAACTAAATACCCTAGGCCCTCCTCTAGAATCCTCAAGATGGGCGCACTAGTCAGCCTCTGCCTAAGCTCCTGAAATCTTTGTTGGCATCTTTCTGACTACCTGAAAGGTTTTCCCTTATTCATCAATGCTGAAAGAAGTGCTGCAACTCTGGAGAAGTCTGGAAAAAATCTTCGATAGTATCCAGCCAGTCTCAGAAAACTCTATACCTCCATCATACTCTTGGGTGGATCCCAAGAAATTATTGCCTTGATTTTCGCTGGATCCACTACAACTCTAGCCTTTGAGATGACATGTCCTAGAAAGTGTACTTCTCGGATCTAGAATTGGCACTTCGAGAGCTTACCATAAAGTCGGTGCTCTCGGAGTGTGTCCAGTACTACCCGCAAATGGTAGGCGTGCTCTTCCTCGGTAGCTGAGTAGATCAGAATGTCATCGATGAAGACTACCACAAAGAGATCAAGGAATGGCTGAAAGATCCTATCCATGAGTCCCATGAACACTACTGGGGCGTTGGTTATGCCGAATAGCATAACCAGGAACTCATAGTGGCCATACCGGAATCTAAAGGTAGTCTTCTTCACATCCTCATCCTGTAGTCTGAGCTGGTGATAGCCTGACCGAAGATCTATCTTCGAGAACCAATGCGCTCCCTTCAGCTGATCAAAGACATCGTCAATCATCGGGAGTGGGAACTTGTTCTTCATGGTCACCTGGTTCAGGTGCCGATAATCAACACATAGATGCTAGCTCCCATCCACCTTCTTGGCGAACAAAATCGGGGATGCCCAAGGTAAAACACTGGGTCAGATATATCCCTTCCCCTGCAAGTCCTCCAATAGTACCCACATCTCACGAAACTCCACGGGAGCCATCCAATATGCTGGATTGGATATCAGTGTCCTCCCGGGGTACAAGTCAATGTAAAAGTCTACCTCTCTTTAAGGAGGTAGTCCTGGATCATCATCAGGGAAGATATCTTCATATAGATCCACCCCAATAGGAAAACATGGACTTCGTACATCAACTGCCCTGAGAATGACGCTAGCCAACTGATGTGTGATCGGATTCCCCCTCCTCTAGGTAAGCTCATCCTGCACGGCAAGGGATCCCTTCTCATCGGTGAAGGTAAACCTCATCCGATCCTCACGGACACACTGAACTTTATTCCTAATGCAGTCAATATGAACATGAACTGTGGATAACCAGTCCATACCCATGATGAAGTCGTAAGGCCTTGACGTCGCTACGAGGAGATCCCAGTCAAAGCTCTCTCCTCCTAGATTAAGCTCACATTGTCAGCACTAGTGCATAATTGTCGAGTCTGCCACGTCTGCCTGCACCTAGTAGACCACCATGACCGAACCTATGCCTCTACCTAGGAGGTCCCTCTACTATATGATTCTCTAGCGGTTCAGGCAGTCATGGGCCATGTGACCCTGCCCACCGCATGAATAACACAACCTAGTCCTCATATGGATGGCTCTATCTCTTGTTCCCCGCATAACCAAACCTGTATCCTGGGGTCTCCAACATGATGGCCTAGTCCGCTTGGACCTCTATGACATCTTTCTAACACTGTCTGCAAAAGAATCTGCTATGTGATGCCATGTGGTGGGTCTCGCTGCTGGTGACTGATTAGCAAGAAAACTCTCCACAAGAAGGGCTCGCTCCAGCACCCCCTCCTGCTTCAGGATGCTGAGGGAGATCATCGAATCCCTGATCTCATGCTTTAGTCCCTGCTCGAAGGTCTGGGCCCTGAAGAATGGTTCTTGTACCAAATCTGTGGAGTAGCACGAGAGGTCGGTGATCCTCACTGAGTACTGAGCTACCGTCATGCTACCCTTTTGTAGATGCAGTAACTCTTGTATCCGCACCACACGAAGGGTGGCTGGAACAAACTCTGAACAAAAGAAACACTAGAATTATTTCCATAGTATTGATGCCTCATCATGAACCTAGAGCATCAGGCTCCACCATCGGTCTACTACTACATGCAGGAGACTCGCATCAAGGATCACCATGAGGTAGGCTGGTGTCCCTACCAATCTGAAAAATCTAACAACAGCCTCCATCCAATCCTCAGCTGCCTATGGGTTCATCTCTCCCCGGAACCTCGGTGGCCTCTGGTGCTAGAACTCATGCAATGCACTCCGATGGAATGCACTCTCTACTGCTGGAGCTGGTGGTAACGGTGGCCCAGCGGGTAGTGGTACCGCTGGTACCTCCGCTGTGATGGGGCCCTACACCAAGTCCTCGTCTCTCGGTGGGCTACCATCTCATACAAAACTCAGAACCCTAGCTGGCTACCTACGTGGGACCATCGTGAAAATAAACAGGTGTTCCACAGTCAAAATAATATACCTGTTGAGTTGACACAAACCAATAATGAAGAAAACTTTTCAATGGAAACACACACGCAATCAGTTTTTCTGTGCACTGGGTCGAAAATCAGAAGTCATAGTCATAGTGTACAGATACGTCGGCCGCTACACAAACACTGCTTTCCCTAAAAAGATAATCACACCCAAAACAATTATCACTATTTCCATTAAAAGAATAATAGTCCATGTTTTTCGGTAGAACCAACTCCTCGGATACCAATTTTTCACGACCCGTCCTTGGGACCCGTGCCGTGACTACCCCAAGCCCGCCTTCGATAGGCCAGGGTCTGGCGCTAGCACCAAAGGAGAAACCCCAATAAAAAGGGAATTCATTGCCTTTAAACCAATAACACACACAGTCTAAACACATGTAGTAGAAGAAACAAGTACTAATATAGAAAAGAAAGTTGTGCTGAAAGTAAGTCGGCCAGTATACAAACCCAATTGAATGACAAGTAAAATTAAAAAGGGAAAAGATCTCCTGGATAGTCCGAGGGGAAATCCTACCTGAAGGTTAGGTACAGAACAAGAAAATCTTTTCCCTAAGGTGTATCCCGTCTAGTCCAGCTCCGAGCAGTCTCCCATCTGTCACCCTCAGCCTCGATTACTACTAATCGTCGTCTGCACAGAACACAACAAGGTGTGGGCAAAGCCCGTGTAGGGGTGAGTATAACAATACTCATTAGGGGAACCCAAGACCCTCTAAGGTCTCCCATGATCCACTAAGGATAAACCACATTAGTAATATACAACCATGAAGTATCAACCAACCCTAATTAGTAATATTCCCATACATATGCCTAAGTTACCAATCAAAGTCTGTCTCTAACACTCGAGCCCAAACACAACCCATTTTACAAAGGAAGTAATGTCAATCATCCTGATGATGACAACTGAAAGACAAGACCCATCTCACACAGGTATACAACTCATGTAGAGAGGTGCAGATGATTAGATGTAACCACAGAATCATCTCCTCTATCGAACCCACGTATGATCCTGGAACAGTATTAGCACTGTCGAACCCACGGAGGATCCCGGTATAGAAGTCATCGTTGTCGAAGCCATGGAGGATCTCGGTCTAGTACCATCACTATCGAACCCAAGGAGGAGGATCCTGGTATATTATCATCATTTTCGAACCCTCAAGGAATCCTGGTACATTAGTATGTCCACATAGGATCCTACCATCTGAGTCACAGCCAGCCATATAGTTCCCACACACAGCACGCTCTATTCTGGGAGGGTCCACTCCTCGATCCAGGTGTCAATACATCATCTACCTCGAATTCTTGAGTTAATGTATCTCGTAGTTCCATCTTATCATAAGGAACCCCACGCGATAGACGGCGCATCAATCGGACCCCAGGTCGGTGATTTATTGGCATTTTTGTTCCAGGGGCCCAATTGGTTTTTAGGTTCAAACTAAACTGGCCATACACTAATTACATCCAAACTTTAAGCGGTGTGTGCCAAAATAACCGACATTCTCTAAGATTTCTGTCTCCATAGATGGTTCGTCGATTGGATACTCGTAGCCCAAGATACGGACGAAAATGTGATTTCAGGTTAACCAGGTCCGGACAGGGGTTCGACCCGGTCCGTGGGTCCAACCCGACCTGATAGGGCGGCCTAGCCCGGATGGCTGGCCCACGTGGCCTGGCTGGCCTGCTCGCTTGGCCTGGTGAGCCATAGTGGGGGGGGGGGGTGCCCCCCCCCCCCCCCCGGCTTCTGATGGAACCGGCACCTAGTGCCGGTTCGGTGAACCGCGGGACCCAAATGGTCCCGCATTGTGGAGTGCCCACCGGTGGCCGGCTCAGCCGGCCGCCCTCCTCCGTCCACCGTGGCCTTTGGCCGCGGTTCCTCTCCAGTACGGCATGACGGCGTCGTGCCCTTCCTGTCCGACTGCCACGGCATTTGTGGCCACGGCTTCTTCCTCCGGTGCGGAGCGACGGCACCGCTCCTCTCCAGCACCACCGCAGCCTGCTTGGTCGTGGCCCAATCCTCTGCATGGTGCGATGACCCCACACTCCTCTGGCAGCCCTTGCGACGCCAGTTCATCTCGCGACTGGCTCATTTCCAGTCACCACGTGTATCTCCGCGTCCCATCTGTCGTGGCACTTTCCTCGGACGGCATCGTTGCGCCGCCACAGTCACCGTCAAGAGAAGATAAATACAGGGGGAGCCGGGTCGTGTTCGTGCAGCCCGCACCTTCCGTGTTATGATGATAAACAAAAGGCAATTCTCAATTCTCAATTCAATCAACGAAGAACGAAGAGTAAAACTCAAAACCCTACCATGTTTCGATGAACATTAATGAAGGCATGGGAAAAGGCAGGTGTCAGTTCATCATTCTCCACGTTCATCACACACAACAAATACTCAAGCTCGTGCATTTGAATGTGTTTGGAGGTGACGAAGTTGAAGATGGTGTTCCTCACGTTCTTCGTCGAAGAGGATGAAGTTCTCCAAGGTTTCTCCAATTCTCCAACCAAAAGTAATTGCCAACCCAAAACAAAATAATAGCATATGCTTTATTTTAATGGTCGACATAAATTCAAAATAATTCAAATTGGTGAAAATTAATTAAAAGAGGTTCAATTAAATTATTAAGTGGGTTGGCACATTAATTAGTGGGGGCTGTTCTAGGTTTTCCCCCACTTTATGGAGAGTTACAAGAGGGTTAATGCTCATGTAGGCCCCACCTAATAATATCCTTCCAATGGAGGTTATGCATGGGTGGGACCCACCAATAGCCTCCCCTTGGAGGATTAAACCGCTACAAATAAAAATAAATTAACACTTTTATTTTTATTTAATTTAATTAAAAACCCCCAAAAACTAACTTCCATTCTCGTTGAAACGCAACTGCGGTGATGGTCTCACTAAGCAATCACCGACGCTGTGAGTTCAACGGTGACCTCAGATTTCAGTTCCGAGCACCAGTTCAAAAGATATAAAACCACACTCATATGTTTACTGAACGTACCCAAACAATCTTCAGAAATTTATTTTGGGAACACCGGGCCTCAGAATCAAGCGCCATTAAAAACTGCGGACACGTAAAATTCCCATGTATCTAGGAAAAAAAATTCCATGGAATTTCTGAGTCTTTACAAAATCTTCCTCCATGACACAAGATCAAAGAAGGATGTTTCCAATGTGGTTCTCTTGACCTAATAAAGGGATATTGTATGGAATAAACTAGACCATGCCACAATTCAGACCATATGGTGAATCTTCAATGCTAAATTCACAGTGCTCCAAGGTCAGGTGCTCAGGACACTCTCAATTGTTGAAAATGTTATATTCTACAATGTGTTGAGGATAGTATAACCAATATTGTTATTAAAATATAACTATCTATAGTTATTCAATGAATACCATGAATCCTTAGGTAGGTAAATCTCAATAGGGAAATGAAGAACAAATTGTATCAACAATGAAATTATATAGAGTTGATAGGGTTATTGTGGATGATCAGGAATGACCATCTACAGTGAGAGGTATAATTGTTTTGAACTCTACCCTTATACAAGTGTTGTTTGATTCTAGTGCATTGTATTCCTTTATTTCTTATCATTCTGTTGATTTTATGAGTTTTAAACTTGATATGATTCCCTTTGTGATAAAACATCAGACTCTTCTTTGGGAACAAGAATGTCTAGCATTTCTAGGTGGAGAATGTTCTATAACTATTTATAGAGCTAAGACAAAATGAGATTAATCTATGATGAAGATGGATTTCTATAGTGTAATCTTGGGTATGGATTGGTTGAAAATTTTCAAGGCTAAAATTGACTATTATAAAAGAAAAGTTAGTATCGCAATCAAGGATGGACTGGAACATATCTTTAAAGAGAAAGGGATTTAAAGGTAGGTGAAATGGGCTTGTAGGAAGAAGATGTGGGAACAATATATTACCAGTTAGAGGCTTTTTTCCTTGGAATCAATGGAAGAGGTTAAGTTAAGTGATTTTATGGAAATTGATGATCAGTTTCTGGATGTCTTTCCCAAAGAGTTATTAGGGTTTCCACCCATGAGAGAAGTGGAGTTTATGATTGATCTCCTTGAGGGGACAAGTCCTATATCACTTCTATTTTGTCAAATAGAACCAACCAAATTAATGGAATTGAAAGTGTAGTTGGAGGATCTAGAAAGAAAAGTTTTCATTCGGTCGAGCACATCCTCGGGGGCTGCCTCAATTTTCATTATGAAGAAATAAGATGTAACATTATATTTGTTAGTCATTTATCATAATATTAACCAAGTTATGATAAAGAACATGAATCCACTTCCACTCATTGATGATTTTTTCGATCAATTAATAGGATCCCAGTGGTTCTCAAATATTGAATTTTGATCAAGATATCACCAATTATGAGTTCAGAAGGATGATATTACAAAGATAGCTTTTAGAAGTTTATATGGACATTATGAATATATGGTAAAACCTTTTGGTCTTTTGAATACTTAGTGTCATTATCTATTCGGTTAGTAATTTACAATGTTCAGGGATCATAAAAGCTTAAAGAATATTTTCTCACAAAGGGATTTGAATATGAGGAAAATAATATAGATGGATTACCTCCAAATATCTGGATTTGATGTGATATATACTCCAGTTAAAGGAAATTTGGTGGCTGATGCATTAAGCAGAAATTTGTATGCTCATTTTGAAAAACAATCTTCAGATGAGTGGCAGTTGATGTTAGTCTTAACTAACATGAATGTGTAATGTAAAGACAGAGGTAATATTGTGGTTTTATTTTCAGTTGTGGTGGTTCCTGATTTGGTAAATATGGTAAAGGAGGAAACAATATATGATGCTGAATGTGTTTTATATGATGTAAAAATTAAATGGTGGGGAGACCATTAAGGGATGGATACTGTATGAGAGTTATGTTTTGTGGTTTCAAGATTAGATGGTTGTACCTATGACTTCTTATGAGAAACTTCTTCATTTTTACAACCATTCGAATTAGGTTATCCATATTGGAATATATAATATGTATAAGTCATTGAAGGTAGAGTTTTGGTGGATCTGCATGAAAAGAAATGTGGTTGAGTTTGTTTCCAGATGCTTAATTTTTTAGAATGTTAAGGTAGAACATCAGCGACCAGCATGTATGTCACAGCCTTTACCTATCCCACTGTGGAAATCGGAGTATATAGCTATGGATTTTGCAACAGGACTCCCAATAATAGTTTGTAAACATGATTCTATATGGTTAATTATGGATCAACTTATGAATTCATCCCATTTCATCCCTACTTGTGAAACTCATATGATGGAAGATCTATCTAAAATCTATATTGAAGAATTTGTAAAAAAGACATGGCATACCATTTTTGATCGTGTCAAATAGAGATCTGAGTTTTACCTATCATTTATGGAAATATTTTTAGAAATACCTTGGAGCTCAGTTGACTATGAGTACTCCATATCATCCTCAGATGGATGGAAAATGTGAAAGGATGGTATAAATGTTTTAAGACATGTTTTAGTCTTGTGTAATAGATTTTTGTGTCTCTTGGGAAGAGCATGTGTTGCTGGTGGAGTTCTCATATAACAACGGCTACCGAGCCTTGATACATATGGCTCTGTTTGAGGCATTATATGGACATCCTTATAGTTATTCACTTTTTTGGATGGAAATATTTGTGACCTCCCTAGTTGGTCCAGACCTTGTATAAGAAACAATTGAGAAGATTTACTTGATCAGGTAACTGGTGGGGATGACTAAGAGTCAATAGAAATTGTATGCAGATCATCGTTTATGGTCATTTTCATTTGTAGTGAGTGATCATGTGTTCTTGAAGATTTCTCCAAGGTGTGGACATCCAATTTTTGGGATGTAGGGGAAGTTATATACTAGATACATAATCCCTTTTGAGATAATGTAACGGGTGTTAGAGGGGCCATATAAGTTGAAAAAACCACCACAGTTCAGTGTGGTGAATAATGTTTTCCACATCCCTCAGTGGAAAAAATATTTTCTTGATCTTGACCATGTGATCAGATGGGGTCACATTGACCTAAATCCAGATGATTTTTAGGTAAATATCCTTGTGCAGATTTTGAATAGGCACAAGAATGCCTTTCTTGTAAAAATCATCAGTCTACTATAGGTTATATGGAAATATGGTCAAATTCAGGAAGAGACTTGGGAATGAGAAAAATAAATCAAAGAGAAATGATCTGAACTTTTTCATGAATCTAATGGTTTTCAACTTTTTGAGGATGGAAAGACCAATGGTTGGGAGAATTTATCAGCCTATGAATCTAGTAAATAACCCTTTCTTAATGATTTTTAAGCGTATAAATTATAATGGTGAAGTTTTTGAGATTTGTAAGAACATTTAAAGTGTTTTTATGGATTTTTTACAAGTTCATATGTGGTACGGGTTGTAGAAACCATGAAATGCTTGCAAGAAAACATACACAATGAGATAAATGAAAAAAATGGTACATGAGCTACTCATGGTTTTTCCAAACTATACAGATGCTTATAAGAAACCATGTGCTTTGAAAAATGGATTTGGCCATTTTGAGGTAGAGTATTTTTCATGGTTGGATCATGGTTTAGAGAATTTTTTAAATGACCATGTGGGGTTTATCCTTAAGGTAGTGGCTAACACATGGTTAGTGCATGGTTTTCTAAACTGTGTGACAGAACCATGCACAACTAAAATCAATATCCTTAAAAGGTAGATCTAAGTTGGATTAATATTTTAACCCCTCATTTTTCCACTTATGGAGCTCTAACTTAGGATTTTTATTTCTCAAAGGTCATGTTTGGTTCTGACATCAATCTGAAGTAAATATAGAGGATTCCCTTGGTTATTGGAGCTTGATTCCTTGAATTAAGTGATTGTTCTTTGTCGTTCATAATGTTTCTCTAAAATTTACATCTCTATCTCCCTTTTTTTCATAGAACTATGCTTGTTGTGGGTAGATCTATGTTTTTGGATTCGAAATATTTTTTTATTTGGTGTTTTTGTTGATAGGGCAAGAGATCTAATGTGGGTTCATGGAGATTCAACCTATTTTTGTGATGTGTTTCGTGTCGTTTATTGTTTTCAAAAAAACTCACGAGGTATGTGGATTCACTCTCAACTCCTCTATTTTAGAACATAAAGGCTTAGTTGAATTTTTTTTCTTAATTGAAATTGATCATTTATATGCTATGAAATTATTGTTAAAAACCATCTTGAGTGACGTTTTTTGGAACTTTGGCAAATTGTTATGTTATTGGAATGTGTTTTGATAACATGATTTCAAAATGTTGATTTTAAAATAATAGTGTGTTTTTCTGCATGAAAAAATGGGTTTCAATAAAAATAATTATGTTTTATTAAAATGGTTTGAACACACTTGGTTTGGAATGGGTTTGGAATAGTTGTGTGGTGTGTGTTTATTTTCATTGGGATGGATAAGGGAATAGAGTACCCCCATCTAAATGTTGGGATGGATATGGACATGAAGTACCCCCATCAAATTGGTCCACTAAGTGATGCCATAGTAGAAGGATAACTCACCACTAGTGAGTATAGGGAGGTCCATGGTTTTCATGCATGGTTGGATGTTTGGTTGTGTGAAATGAAAGGGTTTATTCCAAAATAGAATGTTAAAGGATTAAATGAATTGTTATGTTCTTTCCTTGAAAAATGTTTTTACAATGGATTTTGTTTGTATTTTTATATAAACTATTTTTATAATTGATTTATATAAATTTATTTATGTAATTGTTTCTAACATGTTCAATCCTAGTGACTTGAGTAGAAAAGTCATTAGAGAAAACCTAATGAAGTTTAGTACTCAACAATGCTTTTCAACTTCAATGATTTTATATATTTCATCTACTGAGAAATGGGAAAAGGTAAAGCATCAAACATATTTAGCACTAATTCATGATACTTGGGCTGATTGGTGAAGTTGGATCATGAATCTTGTGGGACATGTAATCTTGTGGTTATCTTGGAATGTTTTTTATTTTTTGTCCATTGTTTTCTTTGATATTATAGTATTATATTGTGGCACTTTATTTTATTATGATTTTGATAGATGAAATTTTGAGTTGTATTTCAATGTTATCATACTTCATATAGTGGTTGTTTGGTTATGGATTTTTTGATTAGTGGTTTTATTCTTAAAGAGTAAATTATCCCCAACATTTATGAAAACCCTTTAGCATTTATTACAAGCATTTTGTGTCTTGTGGATTCTATTAATCCCAAGTATTTCCCTTCCTCCCTCTCAATACACTGAGAAGGGGTAGGATGTTACATGATCCATCAAAATGTAAATCCACTTTTTATTATAATCTTGTAATTTTTTTAAAAATATGTAATAACTCCACTTATATACAATCTTTGTTCTCTTTAATCTCTGTAATAAAATTTAAAATATATTATTTCATTTGGTAAAGATGCTCATTATAATCATCCTTTATAATGTTGGGTTTCCTCATCTTCAAATCCATCTAATTATAGAATTGATTTCTAGTAGAGACACATATTTCATATATATCCTCCTATTGATCTCTCAACCCAAAGATCCATGTTTTCTATAATCCAAATATAAACAAGTGAGATATACTATTTAGGTAGAGTTAAAGTAATTAAGATAAAATAAAAAATATTGATAATAATGTGGGGTATCAATGAATTCAATGAAAAAAATATAAAAAATAATGCTCATATATATATTAAGTGTTTTTGGTTTTATATTTTTTTTATATTTTCCATTTTAATTTTTTTTCTCAAAAACACTATTTAACAAAACAACATATCTCTAAAAATGAAACCAAAATAAGATTCGTGAAGCTGTATAATTTTAACTACAGATCCCCCTATATGTTCATTGGTAAGCCATAACATAGATATCAGTGAAGGTTTTTTTATTCTTTCTTTTGTGGGAGGTTAGTTTTACAAGTGTTCTTTAATGTGGATTATAACAAAATAAGTAAAATATGGGGGTAAGAATATTTGAATTTTATAGATGGATATTCAATATAATGTTTACCTAAACTAAACATGATTACTATGGAATAGATTCTATTATGAGTGACTTACTCTTATTAGGGAATTAAAAAACATTCAAGAATACCATATTCTTACCACAGTTTATGAAAAGGAAATGAGAAAATCCCTGTATATTTTTTAATGGTACCCAAGTCCATTCCAACGAATATAAATTCACTTGTATAGTTTTATAACTTTCCTCAAGAAAATAACTAATTTCAGATTTTTATAGTGTTGGTGTTACCATATCCCCAATTATCTTGGGTTTATAGTTTAGGTTTTCTAGCCCCCAATTGGTGTGGTTACCAATCAAACCTATTCATGTTTTTACTTTACTCTACTATCCTCAATGATATAATTAGAGTTCAATTAATAGTGATCTAGTGTGTGTTAAACTGTCACATTTACTTTACACTCACAAATCATTATTTTATAGCAATTTAAGAATACTCAATGGGTTTTGTGAGAATCAAAATTTTATATATCCCTAATATACACCAGGAACAACCGAATACTCACAAGATAGTAATTATGATTTGTATAGAGATTTAAGATGAAAACCAATCCTAATAGTTATGAAAAATAAAATTTAATTAAAAGTTATTCCCATGTTAAATATTCCAAAACCCCTAAGAAACATAATAATAAGATATAGATATAATGAAAAATGGATAAAATAATTATTTTATCAATTGTATCTCTAGATAGCTTCACTAGATTAATGATAATCACCTATAGCTTCTCCTCACCCCTTGAAAGCTCCCTTCGATTCAACAAAAATCATGCTCAAGCCTATGTGCTTATACTACATTTGGAAAAGGGTTTCAGATACCTTATTTTATTTATAATAATACTCTAAATAAAATAAATAACCATCCATTATGGGGTACATGAACCATTACCAAATAAAAATGGTTTATTTGGATAACCAATCCACATGGATAGTTATTCCTCCTTCTTGGTTAATCTTTATTTTCTGTGTTAATCCATTAAATTTTTTTCTCTGTAAAATATTCTTCCACATTGATTTATTATTTATGATTTAATTTATTTTTTTAACATTGAGTTTGAATCTCCCTTTATGGCCCCCTTATGATAGTATGTGTGACACATGGAAGGTACTGTACAATAACTTCCCTGAATTTACCTTATCTTCTCCTGTTCACCCAAATCTTCTCAAATTTTATATAAAGTGTGTTTTCCATACATAGCTTCATAATGTTTCATATAATCATATGTGACCTTTTAAAAATCAGTTTTACTCATTCACAACTACATTTTACTCGTCTATAGGCATAATTTTTATCTTATATAACCTTTAGTATTTTCATGTTAATCATACACAACCATCATGATTTAGTTTTTATTCAAATGTACCTAGCTTGATCCATCAACTATAAAACAAAGGGTTTATTCATATTTACCATGTAAAAATATATATTAAATTTTATGTTTCTTTCCATAAATTATTATTCAAGTAAAGAGTTTCTCATACACAGCCAGTAGAGAAATTAGTTACTCTTATGTAGTTAAAAAGTTCCATGATTTCCAATTTTGATTCCATCAAAAAAACTTCTTCCTTACAAAATCAATTAAATAGAAATTTTAGTAAATATAAATAAGGTTTAAATGATGAAATAATAAAATTTCATCAAAATATATTAATTTATGTATCAAAATAAATTTATTAATGAATTATCAAAAATTAAATTTAAAATTTAAAATAAGATATAAACAATAAAATAAAATGTTGTGAGGTAGGAAAACTAACATTATATATGGTAAAATAAATATGTTACAAAAATAAAATTAATATGGAATTAAAATTATTATAATCAAAATAATTGATCTAAATACCAAAAAATGATAAACATTATTAATTAACTAGTATTTTGGAATGAAATCACTCAAAAATCAATAAATATTTATTGTAAAAAAATTCTCAAAATTTCACAGACAAGAAATTATAGTATTGGATGAATATAAGAAAACCTTATATTGTACCTATCATGTAAATCCTTATATACATGATATAACAAATATAATAATCCATTTAAATAATTTAAACTAAAGTACACATATATTTTTTCATGTCTCATCTTACTATTCAGTGAATGCCCCAAACCCACATCCACTAGGTCAAGGGCTAGAAACTGATGTTGAGGTATACACATTGGAATGGGAGGAATTACCTATAATGAACAATAAAACTCTTTCTATGAAAAAAATAACTAAATATGTGTACATAATAAAAACATCCAATTAAATAATGTACAAAGTAAAAACCCATGAAATCCATATAACACTAATAAACTCTAATAAAAATGTTTAACATTATCTCAATTATGAAAGGTAAATAAGAACAATATTGCCACAATCTCCTAGGAAGGAATTATAATAATATTCAACTCCAATGAATTTGATCCTACTATTACTCCTAGGCTCCCATAAAAATATCCCGAGGGTCTATATGGATATAAGGGAGAGAGAACATGTTCAATTATAGGACTGGGAAATAGTACCTGGTATGGTCATCTCATGTAATGGATCAACTCATAATAGTAAATATCTACACATGAAGAAATATTTAAGAGTGTCTAGAAGAATATACAAAATCAACTTATCTCATTTGATCACAATATTGATGATTGAGTTCTTAAAACTACCCATTACTAAAATTTTTACACTCTCCAAATAACATTAGATGGTACAAACACAATCTATCATGACATATAGGACTGCTCCACATTTAAAAATTCACCCTTTATGATCTAATATGTATTCTGGAGGAAATTTAAATATCTACCTATCCATTTTATGTTATAGGAAATAATCATATCCAAAACTATAATAATATATCTATACATTGGAAGAAACAAACATCTCCAAACATATAGTCGTATATCTAACTTTTTAGAGTAAATAAATGTCTCTAAAATTTTGATATCTAATAACTTCTCTCATTTATAGTGTTTGAGATGAAGGATAACGACATTCAGTGAATTGCTATCCACCTCCATCCCTAAGGGTATAACTCATGGGTGAAGATTTACAAACCTTGAAGTGATATTGGGTTCTCAAGGTTTGCTACTATGATCATGGTCATCACTAACTCAGACTAGAGAAATGGAATAAAATAAACACATGATTGAAAATTATTACTAAAATCCACATCACTTTATTGGTAATAAGGTATAAATCACTAATGATATATATCAATGAAATATTATAGTAAAAAACATCCAATAACCAAAAGAGTTTTACCCAAGAATGGTTCTTTATAGAGATCCCCTACTCCACATAATAACCTAATCATTTGAAATATCTTTAAGACAATTATCATATATTCATCAACCATCTAGTGATTAAAGTAATCAATTTTATTTATTTGAAAAAAATATCTAATGAGAATTTCATGGACATTTAATGGGTCTTTTTTATGACATATAATAACTTTTTAATAATTCTGTTTTTAAATTCCAATGAATTTTATATCTCATCACGTCATAGCCAAAGTCATTCCCTAAACAATACACAGTTATAAGAATCATCTAAGAGGTTTATCCCCACAGTTTAGAACCATGAAATGATATTAAACATGCAGTAAGTCCTCAAATATCATAAATTTTCCAAATTTAATTTTTTAAGTTTCTTAGAATGATAACATTCAAGGAAAAAAACCACCTATATTCATTTCGCCATGCATGAGGTAGGGGTTGAGATAGTGTAGGGGTTTTATATGAAACCCATCACACACCAAGATGGAATCAAATAATATTTCACTTCACTCTAGCTTGCATCGTATCATATAGGCCATCTAATATTACACAAATGAATCTGGTTCACTAGGGATAAGATGGGATGATATGGATTATACATAGATAACATGGACACAATGGTTACACATTGATCATTTTAAATAGACATACCCATTTCAAGGTGGGGCACACCAGTGTAGGTGATGCGTCCTCTCGAGATACCATCCATTCAATTTGACTAGAAAAAACCATGAAGTCAATCTATTTACACATACAGTATGTGGTATAGACCATGAAATTTTATCTACACTATATAATAAAATGATCATAATGAGGTGATTATTCACACCACTAAGGTTATGATGTAAGCATAATCTGTGTTCTCTATAGATATGTGGCTAAATCTTAGTCATATGTGGGAGATCAGATGACCCAAAGAGCCCCACTACTCCTCCATGTCACCTTCCTCCATCTCTATGATGGTTTTCTAGAGTGTGGAGTATTCCAAAATCTTCTAACATTTAACAACAACATATTCTCATCATGTAGATAAATATTATAATTTTTAAAAAATAAATAATTTAATGAGGATCCTGGATTATAGAGAATTGTATAAATGGGAAAAACATGTATCTAACTATACTTATGAAGCATTAATCAAATTGGTCTAAAAATATTAATTTTAAAAATTTCTATATAAGTATATATGGATTTATAGGTTATTATTCCTAGATTTAACTAAATCTCTAAATTAAAGAAATATGGAAAATTTTCATCTCCCAAATTTGTCTCTAAAATTATATTGTTTTGAAAAATATGTGCCATTACAATGGATTATAGGTATAAAACAACATACATTAAAAAAGTTTTTAATAAATTATGGTTTTTTCAATAAAAATATTGAGATAATTTTTTTTGAATGGAAAAATATCCCTAGATTTTATTGAAACCCATTTATTGGATTTTAACCAAACTAGAGAAATAATTTATATCATGATATATAGATTAAAAAACATAAAATTAAGATTAAAATTAATTTTTTTTCACAAATAAATATATTATGGTTTCATAAGTAAAAATGTCTTAATTGAAAAAAAAAACTCAATCCAAATAACCATACCCTGAGTTTAGAGCCTTTATACATCCTTGATTCTCACTCTAATGTCCACCTTCTATTTAAAACTATAATAAAATTTATGTCCATGTGAAAAAAATTTCCTAAAATGTAAATATATAGTGAATAAATTGAGAATTAGGGTTTTATATATAAAAATATTGTTATTATTTAAACTCTTTTAATTATTAATAAAATACTCATTCCTTAAAAAAAATTATGATATTCTAACCAAAAAAGAACCCCCATATTTAAAATCTAATTATATATTTATAGTTTTATATCACATTTGTAAGGATGAATGAAATTTACATTTAATCCTTTTTAAATTAGTTAATAATTTTAAAAATAAATTCTTTTAAGATACACTTTTTAAAAAGTGTAAAATTATCCCTTATGGGTTAAACCCAAGAGTTTGCATCCTCCCAATATTAATGCTTTTCATCCTTAGAGATGAATAAACATAAGATTAAAGGATGTTTAGATGCATACCCCAAGATAAAATGGAGGGGGATCATCTCACATCACCTCCTCTTGCACCTAAGTGATCTCATCAACTACTCTATACCTTCACAACACTCTGACTAGGGGGATCCTCTAGCCACTACAAACCATATCTTTATTATCCAATATCTCTATAAATATCACTATAAAGGAAGAATCCACATCCAATTGTAGATAAAATAATACCATGATATGGGATGAGTCATCTACATACAACCAAAACTATGACACATGAAACATGTTGTGCACACACTGGAGCTAAGGTAGTAGGTTTAAGAGATAAGCTATCTCTTCAATCCACTATATAATCTCAAAATGAACCATGAACCTTAGGTAAATCTGGCTTCTATTTTCCAAGAATCTTCTTACCTTTTCATGGGGATAAATTTAATAAGACATGATCCCTAACATGAAAATCTATATAGGAATCCACCTATGATCTAAATATGATATCTTATAACTCTAGGCTTCCCTTATATGATATCAAAACAAAAAAATAAAATTTATCTTTCTCTAAACTAGGTTAAGGACCAAAAAAAACTTCCTCACCTACTAAATTCCAACATATGGGTTATATATAAAGACAAATGTAGAATATCTCAAATAACATGAATCCAATAGTATAGTGGTAGATATTTTTTATAGGTTAACACTAACAAAGGTAGGTAATGTGACAAAGATTTAAAAAAATATAAGATTTATTTTCTTAGAATGTGATCTAATGTCTGAATAGACCTCTCTATCAATGTATTGATCTAAGGATTGAATGAAGTACAAAGAAATATGAGAGAAATAAAGGCATGCAATAACCCCCACTATAGTGTATAAGTGAAATACACATACTAACCAGAGACTATGGTTATAGGTACTCCATATATCCTCAAAATATCATAAATTTAATGTTTCACTAGGTGATCCAATAGGTTTTTCTTCCCAATAAGAAGAAAGATAGTAACCTTTTTTAGTTTTTCTTAAATAATCCATATTGTGTGAAACCATCTTGACAAACATGATAACCCTATCACAATGTATATAGAGATTTCATTACACTTACACTCTGGGATACATAGTGAATGAATAATTTCATCTGGGACTCAACGCTCCAAATTCACCATCTTGTATGATATGCATTGAATGAAACACTCTACTTCTACCAGATTCATCTCTAGCCACCAAAACAACCTTTTAAATCTCGAATATATTTTCCCCACACTAGGGTGTACTAACAAGGAAGAATGGTAAATCTGAAAAAATTAATATTTTCTCAATATCTAAGTAATTAACAAATTCCCTTGAGAAATAATAAAGTGCTCCCCAGCTTCAGTCCAACTCTAAGGTTCCACTATATATATAATAAAATTGTTTCAATGCTTGCACTCAAAGTCACTAAATTTAGAATCAATAACTCAATGCACTTGGCTGTAGGTTAATATCATCTAAAACATAAACCCTAACCCACAAATCGTCTTAATATCCAGGTACATGGTAACTAACTACTCCATGGCCCTTTACTCATCCTAGCCCCTTGAATCGTATATGAGAAGGTTTTCCAAATCAAATCATAGAATACTATATTCCCCATGAATAAAGTATATGATATATCAAAAATTTAATCTCATAGGTACTCCAACCTATATCTCTACCTCAGGTTAATGTCAATCTGAGTGAAAATATACCTCAGTCTCTTCTCGTTAGTGAAAACTATGATCCACTTTAAAAGAAACTAGTGCCTCTAATTATTTAAATAAAAAACCAATAAATCCAAATCTAGTTCACAGTTACCATAGTAATTCTCATTAGTCTATATCTATATTGATAAAAAACAATAAAAAGATACTCTTTCATTAGTATATATCTATTTCCTAAATGATAATCATTATAATACATCTCATATAGATTCTCGTTGACTGAAAATCTAAGAACCAATACATTGGTCAACTTCTCCATTATATAATCGAATTCTATTTGAAGATCCTTTGTCCCAGTAAAATCATTCACCTTTCTTTTTAAGAGGTAAAAAGGGTTTTTATTCATTGAAAATATTAAGATGATGTGACTATAGAACTGATAATCCTTAAATAAATCATAACCTCAAATACGCTCTATGGTGAATCCCAATCCAACACTAGCTCCACCTTTGTGGAGTCAGCGATAAATTCTTCCTTTGATATAATGTGTCCCAAGAAATAAATTTTATGGATCTAGAACTAGTACTTCTACAAATTTTAATATCTATTATTCCATATTATATTTTCTAGCACTATCTATAGGTGATCTACATGCTCCTCCTCATCTCAAGAATACATCACTATGTCATTGATAAATACAACTACAAATATGTCTACATAAAGATGGAACACACAATTTATGAAACCCTTGAACACTTATGGAGAATTTTTTATTCCACAGGGAATCATGAAAAACTTATAGTTCCCATACCTACACTAGAATCCCATATTATAGATGTATTTTTCTCAAACACACAATTGGTGGAACCTCGGTCTATGATTTATCTTGTAGAATACTCAAGCCCCTCTTAGCTAATCAAATATAAAATTTTTGCCTATATGAGGATATTTTCCATTAATCATCACATGGTTTATCCACAAATAATAAATGAAAATATATTAAATCCCATCACCCATCTTCATAAAAAGAATATGAAAACCTCATCGTGAAATGATGGTACAAATAAATCCCTTTATGAACTGACTCAACTATCAAAATCCTAAAATCATAGATCTTGGAAGGTGCCATATGAAAATGTGACATGGGTATAGGAACCTCTCTAGGTACTAGATTGATACCAAACTTCACATCTAACCTAGGGGGTAAGCTAGACACATCCTCAAGGAAGACATAAATATATTATCTCACTACTTTAGAGAAGTATTAATACTTTCTATTTATTTCACATAATGGAAGGATCGTTAACTACATGATGATGGTATGCCTCCCCTGATGCCTTTATTTAAGGAAAAAATTAATATCCCTAAAAATTCATATTTTAATACATCGTTACCAATATAGTTAACATGCCAAAGTAAATAGTCCATGAAAGTTCCCATAGATTCAAAATAATCGATGATACATATGACATTCTGTGTCCATATATCAAGGAGTATGAGGTCCCACATCAACTAATCATAACCAAAGACTAGGATGTAACATTTATAGACTTCCATCAATAAAAAATTATAATAAATTCAATTTATAATGTCATGGATTTACATATCATTAACACATAGATATCAAGTTATTTCTAGAACCATAAAGTCATTAGTGATTGGGAAGCCCTTTTGTCTATCAGAACTAAAACTGATGTGTAGAAAACAATTATGGTACCTTTAAAACCCTCAAATCATGTTGGATCTTTTATATATTATAATTAAACCATAGTCATATTTAATTGATTTTATTTTACCCTACCATACCTACCTATCCCAACAAATCCCCAACATTGGGGTCTATGAGCCCCATTTGGAGCACCACTTCAAAGAAGTTATGGGTGAGGAGAACTGTATGGTGGCCCTCCTACTCCTCCTTTGAAACTCTCCTAGATAAATATACCCCTCGAACTCTTACAGTTTTATTGTAGGGTCTATACGATTAATTCTACATTGGTGTTAATCCATGGAAACAATCATCTGATATCTAGAATTTTTTATAAAAAAAAATCGTCCCTCTTCTGACCTATCCCTCTTAAAATATAAATTATACACCTAGACACAAAACTATATCTTAAAAGTTATGATTAAAACTTATTCTTGATTCATGGAAAAGTGTGGGATATGGGAGTTTTGGGATACTTCTGAGGATTTCTTAGAGTTCCCAGGAGGCATGACATGCGGTGGCTTTCTCAAGTTACTATGTATTATCAAATTTATCCATTGATAATGGCTCTTATTTTCTATGGCAGTCACCTATGTTGTTTTTTCAGTGGTGGTATGGTAATATCTAGGGTATTTATGTGATTTTATTTTCAGGTATGTTTATTGATGTTAGTGTTAGCGGTGACGATGAGAGTGAAGCGATGATAGTGAGGGTGTTTCCCATAATGGATGCAACGATGGGATTATCCGGTGGGTTTCAATGGTGATGTGATGATGGAATTGATGATGCAATGATGGTGATGACTTGTGGATATGAAATGAATTTCCTTGAGACAGGTTCCTCAGGAGGCTCATAGGATTTTATGCAATGATTCTATGCTAATGGTTTTGATTTTCCTAGTGGATTTTGTATTTATTATTACCCGTTGTATTTTATGTGTGATGGTTTTGGAATTTAGTATTACTACTGTATTTTGTGTTTTTTGGATGATATAAGGTTTCCAGTTACCCTGAAAGTGTTTTTCTGATTTTTTTTTACAAATATATTTTTAGTAGTACATATCAACTTTCTAATAAGTTAAAACCCCAAACCTTCCACCACTAGGCTAGTGTCTAGTGACCAGTGTTGAGGTATCCACACAAAAATGGGATGAATTAACTCTAATGAACCTCACAACTCTATATATATGAAAAAATATATATAAATAAATTTAAAATATCTATCAAAATGAAGTATGAATTACAAAACATTTAATCTAAATAGCACCCATAAACCCCTCGTAATATTATTCCTTAGATCTATATCCCTGGGTCGGGTGCTAAAAACATATCATTTATGTTCTATCATTAATACCAACAAATGAAAACAAATTTTAAACATCCATAATTACATCCCAAAAAGGAAATATTGATTCTCTCACATCCCCTTGAATATTTTTAGGTTTATATTTTTAGAGAATTAGAAAAAAAACATTTTAGGAAAAATAAACCATGTCTTCAATTAGTCATTTTCCACGATACCCAACATTTCTTATCCCATAATAATTCATCAATATATTTCATTAAATTATTCCTAAATAAGACAGTTTTAAAAATAACATACATAACCTAATTATCTAAAAAATTTCGAAATTTAAACTTAATATTAATGAGATAAAATTCTCAGTAAGGGTAGACATAAATATCAACAATGGAATATCACCTATGAGTACAAGATGTGCATAGGGGTATGAGAACATAATCAAAGTGCCTAAAAATTTAATAACCGGATCTATACCCATAAAAATCTAGATCTTAAAACATAATTCAGGGAATAAATATTTATAATATGAAAATAGTAACTTAAGTAAACAATAATGAACCCTCTATAAAATTTCTTACTAAAGGGATATATAAAACTCATAAAAATCATAGAAAACTCATGTTGGTGTCTTTAAACATCCTACTTTCATTATGGAATCACCTAAATAGGATAATTATGACATTATCTTATGAGTAACTTAAATACAACTAACTCTATCATCTATTGGGATTTACTTTTTTCCAAAAAAACTCTATCATCACTTATGAATAATTTTCAACCAGTTAAATCTATTACAGCAGCTAATTCATTGGAGATCTATATCGATCTCACCTTTTTTCATTATCTATATCAAGATCACTTTTCATTATAAGCTATGTTAGTATCTCCTATCATCATAAGAAATTTCAAAGAACTAAAACATGAATAAATTATATTCATTTTTCATTTCGTCATAAAACTCATTGAAACAATCATCACTCCCTTTATAACTTGATTAACCTGTGGAAATAAAATTGGTTTCAAGAAAATTCTCTTTAAAACATCATCATAACCCATCCGCAAGAAATATGTGTATTGTATTGATCGATCACTTCCCTAATAGAGAATTATAATCATTTAATATATGTTTGCATTAATAAAAAACACTTCTATAAAAGTATTTAGATATATAATTTTAAAGACAATAAAAAATACCTTTTATTTTTGGTAACCTTTAAAACTAAAAATTTATCAAACAATGGGTAAATTATTTTATTTTATAAATAATGAAAACATGAAAAATAAATTTAATAATGAATAAATAAAATTTTAATAGGAATATTAATCAAGTGTTCATTTTTATGAAAAATGTTTATTTATTATTTTTAAAATGAGTGTCAAAAGTAACCCTTCTATAAAAAATAAATAAATTATTTTTAAAACTATTTAACCGATGGTAAAATACAATGGTAAAGAACTGTATGAAACAATTTATGGTTATAAATTAAAATTTTCAAAAAAATATAAAGAACAAGGGTGAGTTTGGGTAAAATACATTAAAATAGTTTAATTAATGAGTTTAAATAAAACCCCTTTGCTAGGGCTTTAACCATCAAAACTATTTGAAATAGGAAAAACATAAATGGAATATAAAAACCCATTTATTTTCTTAAAATTTATCACTAAAAATTTATTATCAATATATACACCACAAAAATAAATGAAATTGGGGAATATAAAACATATTTTAATGTGGGAAAAATTGAGAGTAGAAACCCCCTATGACTTTCGTAAAATTCAAATCAATATCCATTGATAGATAGAAAATTAAATGGACTTATAAATTCCATAAATTTAATGAAATAAAATGTAAAAATAAATCCATGTTCTATTAGTTAAAGAAGATATATAACCCAATGAATGAAATTTAGTTAAGAAACACCTTACCTCGAGTCCCACCTTTCACATAAATTATTTATATTCCTAGATAATAAACTTATATTGCTATTTTTTTAAGAACCATTTCAGGTTTATTTTGTTATCATTAAAACTTTATTTCATTCATTACCATCATATATTTATCTACTTAATTGGTTAAGTCCATGCGGGGATGTTCGGTTCTTAAACACAAAATGACTTTGGTAGGTTTATTGGGGCCAAATTGGGAATGGTTTTACCATATATATAATATTAATAATGAAATAATTATCATTTTTATAAATTAAATACATTCTTATAATCATCAATTAAATGGGGACATGAAAAATGAATTCCATCGCTTCGTGGAGTTTGAAGTCCACACGTACATCCAAATGACATTAACTTTTTTAAATGGTGGAAGGGTACGAATTTAAGTACTATATTATATTTATATATTCATAATATGTAATTAATATCACATATTTTCAATAAATATATCAAAATAACCATCCTTGGGATGTGGGGATGAAAAACAAAACACATCACTTTATAGAGGTGGTAGTCCACATGTACGCATGAGCGATTCTTTTATTTCCCATATCATGAAAAATGAGATGAAAAGGTTTATTACTATAACATATCTATATTTTAAAAATAAAAATTCTGTTTGATATCATATAAGATAAGAACCACCAAGCATAAATGAATAATGAAATATTTTTTTCCAAATGTGACTTTTATAACGTAGCCATTAATAGGTGGAAATGAATAGTATTAATGAACTTATGAAATATATAATGGTAAAAATAATTAAAAATTTAAGAATTAATTTTTTAATAAGTATTCTAATTTTTAGTAAAGTGATTTTATTCTTCAAAAATATATTTTCTAAAATATTGTTTTTAATTTTTTTCTGATTAAATATTATAATTAATTTCTGGTAGTTTTAAAAAAATCAAAATAAATTTAATTTTTTGATTCATCACTTAAAAATTATCTTAGTTTTAAATTTTTATAATTTTATGAAAAGATTATTATTTCAATAAATAGTGAAATTTTCGATTCTAATAAAACTAACATTTTATTTCTGTTTAAAAGTCACTTTATTTTTTGAATTTTATCTCAATATAACTTAATTAATACTTAGTAAGATATAATCTAATTAAATAAATTTTAATCATCCTTGTAAAATATTTGGGTAAAAGTATTTTTTTTGTCTCAAAAATGTAATTTCCAAGAAAAATGATCTCCATTCCGTTTTGTAGGATTAATTTTAAATTGAATTCTGACACCTCTATGTTATGGATTTTTAAAAATTAATTTCACATTTTGAATCAAGATTTAATAATTAAATAAGTAGTTTCCTTTTATTTTTATCAATATGAATAGTAAATTTATTAATTTTGGGTACCATAATAATGGGTAAATCGGGTAATTTTTGTAAAAAATTAAATGATAAGAACCATAAATGATCCAAAAACTTGCCTAAATCTTATTTTATGATTAAATATCAAGAATAACCACCCAATGGTAGAATTTATTACCTTTTTATTCCCCTTGGATATTATTATAACCTTAATAGTATTTATTTAATGAAATGTAAAACATGTCACACTCTTGTTTTTAATAAGTGTAATATTTACAATATGTTGTTATCTAGAGGATATGTTTGAATATAAATAGTATTTTAAAAAATAAATTATCTATATACATCTTTTTAATTTATTTTCTAATTTTTAGTGAATAAATAATTGCCTTAAATTCTTACACAACACTGGTGCAATCATTACTTAATTAATTGAAAAATAAAATAATTGATATTAGAAATATTAAAATTAATATAATTTGAGATAAATAATGAAAGAAATCAGTTTTATAGATGAAATTAAAATTTTAGCGATAAATTAAAATAATAGGTTTTAACTATAATTTTTATCATGATATTATTAAAGTCAAAGTAATGAATAGTTATAAAAATTGACATTATTGACATTTTGTAATAAACAAATTTTTATTAAATTATATAAAATTAAAAAAATATTAAATTAATACAATTTATTATTTTAAGGAATAAAATTTCAAACATGTTAGAAATATGGGTATTTTATAATTTTATATTTATTATGATAACCCTCAAAGATTAAAAATCAATGTTGTGAGAGTAAGATTTAAAGTGGTTAAATGTTGGTTAAAACCATAAGATAAGTATAAAAATGTAGAAAAAACATGTATAATTTTTTTTTATAAGATTAATTACACAAATAATCATATCATATTTCAAATAACTAACTTAAGATTCATTTTTTATTGAAAATTAATTTATATTAATTTACTATTTTATGAAATATCAGGAGTGCCCCTCCCATCTCTTATAAAACAGAACCTATTCTACTCAATCCTTCACACTTGAAACCCCATTTAGTTTAGCCAGGACCTAACAAAATAAATTATTATAATCACTCCATACATTTTAGATATCTTTTTTAGACATAATACCAATCTTAGAGGTCGTAAGGTGTTAATCAAGGACCTTTTGCAAAGAAGATGTATAATTTTATATGCATGTTTTAGTTTTGTTTCCTCTACCATAGAACTAAAACCTTATTCAAAAGTGATAAAATAATAAATATTTTATTATCAATATAATTATATATTATAATTTCATTTTAATGGCCTATTTACATATCCAATTCCATCAAATGGGAAAAGAATTCATCGTTCATGTGTGCAGCGGACTACCGACTCGTGAACCAATGTAATTTGTTTTACATCATCATATCTATATACTAGTTATAATGATATAATTAATGTTTAAAATATGATATTAATGGTATATTTATTATTATTAAGATAAAATATATCATTTACATTCATACCATTCCCTCCACATAAAAATGATATCATCATTTTTGCGTACATGGGGACTATGACCTCCATGAAGCGATGTGATTAGTTTTTTATCATGAAATCACATGGGTGATATATATTTGTATATTTAAAGAAATAATATGATAAGTATTTAATGATAAGTATTTAAATATAAAATAATACTTACCTTCTTCCCATAATGATCACTAAAAAATGGAATTGATACTTCTGTGTACGTATGACATATCATCTTCATGATTGTAACATAGTTAATTATTCGTAACCACATTTAATGGTTGGACTTAAAGTATTATTAATATATAAAAATGATAATTATTTTTTGAATATTATTATTTAGATGATGTAATTTTGATCTCTTTTACCATTGTCATCCTACAGAAGTCATTATTGAATTAATAACATGATATCCTCCAAAATTATGACATGAACTTATATGATTGTGTAATTATATGTAACATGATAATAATTTAAATAAAATTAATAATAAACATTAAAAAGGATCTTAATAAAGTATAAATTAAACTAATTTTATTATTCAGGAATACAAATAATGTATGTGACAAGTCAGACTCAAGGTAAGGGAATCTATTTTAAAAATTATTAAAAAAATCATTTAAGACAATCATGTCAAAAAAAGTACCTTTTGAATTTTATGAAAAATATATAGAAGCAATTATTTTTTAAAATATATTAAATGATTTGATTTTACTAACTTCATGAATAATATTTTCTTTGAATTTTCCTTTAGAATCCTACGTGGTTATTTTTAAGAAAGTATTTTAGTTTGTATGTGTGTAATTTTCTTTTTAAATACGGGATTTTACTCATGGAATATAATCATGATACAAGCATTCATGTTTTATGATTATGTTATTTTTCTTAGTAATTGATTATGAGGATGGGTGGTTCTATTATAAAACAATTATGGGTGGTTCCATGATATCCCACTAATGCATTTGGTATTTTTTATGTTGGATGTTTTCTATTATGGTTATTCCAAATATAACTATGATAGTTACTCCAAGTATAACTGAAAGAGCACTATTGTGGGTTCCCTCAAATGATTAGTGTGATTTTGGGGTACTTAGGTGCAGCAGAGTGGCTGACCAAGGTCGTCTCTCAAAGGAGGAAGTGAATTAAAACAACTTTTTAGAGGTATTATAGAAATAAAATAAAGGAGAATAAAAACACTACTTGAAAGTATGGTGGTTGTTTATAGTTTATGAATCTAGAAGAAGTTTTCTGGATGAAGATTGTATTTTTTTTGTTTTTAGTTTTGAAATGATGTTCGATTAAAATGACACAACAAAAAGATGTTTTTTAGACAATATTTAAAAGAGGTAATCGATATAACTCTACCTCTTCAATCATTTATTAATCATTATCATTTAAATTATTATTCACTTAATTATGATCCCTTAATTTTTTAACCCCCGAACCCTACCATAATTAACCTTACCACAAAGATGAAGTGAGTTTTAACATTAGGCTAACTTCGGAACATGCAATCGTGTCACCCTACATTGATTGATGTTATAAGCTTAGCTTATGTTCAGTGGTAAATTAAAGCACATTTCCCCTATGGAAACTATAATTAATTGAGTTTAGGTATTATATCTGAACACTACAAATTTATCCCATGTGGTTTTGAATTACCAATTAAGTTCGCGCTCTCACAATTCACACAATTCTCGACCTCGCGTGATTTGTATTTATTGTTCAATTTCTTTATTAGTTTCATTTAAATTGAAAACTAAATTAATAGATCATATTATGTGAATTCCATTAGCTCATTGATTCAAAATAAATGAATGAATAAGGATAGAGGTCGATTGATTACTAAAAAGAACTACTCTTCCATGGGTGGCGTAATCATCGTAGAAGCGTTTTTCACGTGCAAAGGTTTATAATGGGTATAACCCAATAACGCTTCTACTCAAGAATTACATCCTAAAGAGGAAGATTAAGAGAAAAATAAATTTAAAAAAAATAGAATAAAAGAGAATAAATAAAAGAAGAACAAATAAGTTTATTAAGAAAACACAGACATTACAACATGAGGAAGAAGAATAGGGATTCGACGAAGGGATCCTTGCTTCAAGAGATACCCTTACTGAGTTGCTTGGCGATTTGGAGTTGAACCTATTCTCCTATTTCCTAAACTTACCAATTCACGTCCCAACATCACCAAATGAGAAAAACACCAATTTATAGAGTGGTGGTGAGGCTAGGTTCAAAGTTGTTTCAAGTGTGAATTTGGAATCTCGGCCAAATATTTTATGCCCACTATCACCGCCCATTTTACCACAACACACGTGAATTGGTCATCCTTCAAGAAGGATAATATGTGAGGATATGGGTCCCCTATCTCCTCTCAAAATATGGGCTCAATCCAATCCTAGATGAAAGAGTTATGGCCTTCATACAGAAGCTTCTCCATTCTGACATGTCCAACACACTTTTGATTTCATGGCCCATTTTCAACAACCCAATGCACTATTTAGGTCTAGTATCCTGAATAAAAGTTGTATAAAATTACGTTAGGAACACTGTTACAAAATTTCAAATTAAAATAATAAATATAAAAATATTTAGCCTCAAAATACTACATTGCACTATAAAGGGAAAAACTGGAATTTTCCCCAAATTTTCAAATGAATGATCAAATCCCAAATACATTCTAATTAAACATATTTAACACAATTTGAGGAAATTATATCATTTATTATCAATAAAATATTCAATAAAATAGTGTTTTATCAACTCCCCCACACTTACCCTTTTGCACTCCTGGGGAAAACCTCATGTCAAGTAAACATCAATATCAAATTTTAAAACACATATCCTTGAGATCAAACAATTACACGCCATGAATAAAAGATATCATGCCTCATAAAATACCATTATTTCATGTTCTTCATTTATATCATTCAATATAGTTTTTGCTTTATTTATCCTCCCATGCACAAAACACTTACCTCGCTTGAATTTTCTCTTATCACACAAATGTCAAAAAAAATTGTAATGTCTTTCTAATCCAAACTCATACAAGGGTCACCATAGGCTTGATAAATTCCTATATCGCTACCCTATGTGAGTCACGGACATATGTTTATCATGAGGACTTTTCAGGGTTATTTTGTGGCTTTCGGTTGGTAGGATTAAGATGTGAAAAATTCGGAGGCTGAATTAGGAGGGCTTGACTCTTTTTGAAGAAAAATTGCATTAATCTAATTTTCACTTAAATATTGTCTCCTAATAAATCCCCATAGTATCAATTCAGCTCCATCATAATGAAAAGTCATGAAAGTTTTACACCATTCATCATTTCAGAATAAAAAATTTCAATCTTCTCAAACATGATTTTCTTGAATGCTCCAGATAGGAACATCTTTCCACCTCAATTAGAAGCTCCAGAAAAGGCACAACTTCACTTGTCATGAAACCTCCAGATAGGCACAGCTTTCAATATAATGACTTTCTTCAGCAGTAAACTCATCTCTTCAGAAATTAATTTTCCACCCAAAGTATCACCTAATGTGGTATCACAACACAAGATAGATTCCCCCACACTTAAGCTCAACTAGATTATGCAATTTCACATCAAGATTTGGTTGGATAGAGAAAATTGGCTTGTAATGTGGCTAACCAAACAGGTTGTGCATGGATTCTAAGGGCTACAAGGATTAAATATTCAAGGTACGCCATTATAAAAAAAGGATTCTTTGAAATAGGGGCTTTAATACCAAACAAATTCCTCAATCATTTAAACATAAGTACCTCAAACCCTGAAGTTTGGATAGAAATAAATCAAATTTTGGTTAAATCAAGCATGATTTGGTTCTCTCAAGAAGTGAGGTGAATGTAAAGAATATGAAAATAATGGTTCAGAATCCTCACAAGAATGTGATTTCAAATATAAAGACAGTGATATGTGGCATGGGATTCAAAATTCAGTGTACTTTTCATGAAATTACTAAATATTCAAACTTGAAACAAAGTGATTTCAGCATTCATTTAAGAATAGTTTCAAGGGATAAATCGTTTCACTCATTGATATGCATTTTAAAATAGTGATGAGAATCATTTCAGCTCAAAAATTTCAAAAACACAAAATTTGAAAAACACAAAAAAAAAAATTGGGTTTTTTTTAATAGGAAAAAATTTGAAATTACTAAACTAAAAGGTTCCCTCCCCCACACTTAAAATATTTCGTTGTCCTCAATGTGAACCCATGAGATGATATATGAACATGAAATGCAGAATTTCTAAATAGAACAAATAATATAAATGTGAAAGGGTTAGGAACAACCTGATGTGCTCATGTGATGACGGGATCATGCAGCGTGATAAAATCCACTGCATTAGCAGGAACTCCCTCAATGTATCTCTTCAAATGTTTCCCATTGACTGTAAAGCTCCTTGCAGTGTCATCTTGTGTGATCTCCACTACACCATGAGGAAAAACATTAGATACAATATAAGGACCTAACCATCTGAAACGCAACTTACCAGACATCAGCTTCAGTAGTGAACTGTAGACAAGGACTTTCTCTCCAACATGAAACTCCCTTTGTTGGATCATTCTATCATGAGATCCTTTTGATCTTTCCTTGTAGAGCCTTGAGTTCTCATATGAAGACAATATAATCTCATAAAGCTCTTGAATTTGCAGCTTCCTTTGGATTCCAGCTTGGTCCAAATCCATGTTGCATTTCTTTATAGCCCAATAAGCCTGATGTTCAAACTCCATGGGGAGATGACACTCTTTCCCAAAAACAATCTGAAATGGGGATATACCAATGGGTGTCTTGTATGTTGTCCTATAATCCCACAATGAATCATCCAAGCACTAGCTCCAATCCTTCCTATTTGGCTTCACGGTTTTCTCCAATATTTGTTTCAATTCCCTATTTGAAACCTCGGCCTTTCCATTTGTTTGGGGGTGGTATGGTGTTGATGTTTTGTGTGTCACCCCATAATTTCAAAGGAGGGAAGAAAAATTCCTATTTGAAAAGTGTGTCCCTTGGTCACTGATGATGGCCTTTGGTACTCCAATCCTGCAGAAAATTTGATCCTTGACAAAATCCACTACAACATGAGAATCGTCAGTCCTGGTGGCCTTGGCCTCCACCCATTTACTCACATAATCAACAGCAACCAAAATATACAAAAATCCAAATGAACTAGGAAAAGGACCCATAAAATCAATTCCCCATACATCAAAAATCTCACAGAATAGTATGGGTTATTGGGGAATCTCATGTCTCCTTGAAATGTTCTCAGTGTGTTGGCAACGAGTTCAGGACTTACAAAACACATGGGCATCATGGAATAATCTTGGCCAATATAATCCAGATTCCAAAACCTTCCTAGCTGTCTGTTGGGGTCCAAAGTGTCCACCACAAGAAAGTGTATGACAGAAATGAAAAACAGACTCAAGCTCATGATCGGGAACACACCTCCTAATAACTTGGTCACTACATATGCGCCATAGGTATGGATCATCCCAATCATAAAATCTTGACTCACTCTTTAATTTTTGGACTTGATGTTTCTTTAAATTTTAAAGGATTTCAGAGTCAACAAGGTAGTTCACTAAATTAGCATACCAAGGATGCATACCTAAGATGGAATAAGGATGCTCATTGTGAAAAGTGTCCCGAAGTGGTACCTGATCCAAGGTGTCATCCTCTAGTGTGTGAGTAAGACTACTCATGTGGTATGCCACCAAATTCTCTGACCCCTTATTTTCCTTTATCTCGATGTCAAACTCTTGAAGAAGGAGCATCCAACGGATAAGTCATGGCTTTGCATCTGGCTTCTTTAGGAGGTACCTCAAAGCTACATGGTCAGAAAAAACAACTATTTTAGAGCCCAATAAATATGAATGGAATTCATCAAAAGCAAATATGATAGCAAGAAACTCCTTTTCCATGGTAGTGTAGTTTGATTGTCCTGAATCCAATGTCCTTGATGCATAGGCGATCACATGTGAACGTCCCTCCACCCTCGGAGATAAGACATCTCTAACCACAAAGTTAGAGGTTTCACACATAAGCTCAAAAGGAATCTCCCACCGTGGGGGATGTATGATAGGTGGAGTGGTCATACACTTCTTTATCTCATCAAAGAAAGTCCTGCAAGAATCATCAAACACAAATTCAGATTCCTTTTGAAGTAATCGTGACATAGGAAGAGCAATCTAACTAAAACTTTGATGAAGTGCCGATAAAATCATGCATGCCCTAGGAAAGATCTAACATCATGCACATATGAAGGATATGGTAAGGATGAAATAATATCTAACTTTGATCTATCAACCTCTATCCCATGTTTTGAAACTGAATTCTCTAAGACAATGCCATGCACTACCATGAAATGACACTTTTCAAAGATCAAGACCAGATTCTTCTCCATACAACGATTCAGTACCTTTCCGAAACTATTTAGACATTCATAAAATGAGTATCCATAAACTATAAAATCATCCATAAATACGTCCATGTAGGTCTCAATAAAATCAGAAAAAAATACACACCATGCATCTCTGGAAGGTACCTGGGGCACTGAAAAGTCCAAATGGCATCCTTCTGTAGGCAAATGTTCCAAAGAAACAGGTGAATGTAGTCTTCTCCTGATCCTATAGAGCTATAGGAACCTAAAAATATCCAACAAATCCATCCAAGAAACAATAGTGTGTTTTACCAGCTAGTCTATCAAGAATTTGATCAATAAATGGGAGGGGGAAATGGTCCTTGTGAGTGGACTGATTTAGTTTCCTATAATCAATACACACCCGCTAACTATTTTTCACCCTCATTACAACTAACTCATCTTTCTCATTTTTAACAACAGTAACACCACTCTTCTTAGGCACAACCTGAATAGGACTTACCCACTGAGAATCTAAAATGGGAAATATTATACAAGCCTTGAGCAATTTCTCAACTTATTTTTTAACAACTTCCAGGAGGGTGGGATTGAGTCTCCTTTGTGGCTGTCTCACCGGTTTATCCCCATACTCCAAGAGAATCCTATGCATAAAAATGGAGGGGTAATACCTTATATTTCAGCCAAGGTCCACCAAATTTCCCTAATGTTATCTCTCAATAGATTCAAAAGTTTTTCTTCATGTTCAAAATAGAGATTGTTAGCAATGATAACAGGTAATCTATCACCACTCAGCAAGTATGCATATTTAAGATTTGGGGGAAATGGCTTGAGTTCCAGTGTAGGGGGGTGGTGTATGGATGGAGACATAGAAGGAACTAAAATATGTGCACAAAGAGCATCTGTGTCAGAATATACGTTATCAAAATAAGAGAATAAAGCATGAAATCTATCAGTTTACTCAATAAAAATGACATAATCAGAGTTCACATGATCAAAATCTGAGTATGATTCCATTTCAAAATCAAATCTAATAGAGTCTTTTGCATTAGAAATAGGTGTGTAAGTACTCTTAGACATCAAACTAGAACCAATACTTATAATATCCCTAAGTAGGGAACAATCAAATTCCATGGGGTTTTTACTTGGTGGTTCAAAATGGGAGATAACAAATGCATAATGATCCTCTGAGGGGTAATTCATGGAATCCATAACATTAAATATCACAACATCATCCCCAAATTCCATGGAAAGTGTACCCTCATTGACATTTCTGATTGTTTTTGCAGTTTTGAGGAAGGTTCTGCCTAAGATTATGGGAGCATGAGAACTTACCTGATCGCCCTCCATGTTAAGCATGTAGAAATCTGCTGGGAAGATCATGTCTCTTACCCGGACAAGTACATCCTCAAGGACTCCTACTGGATATGTGGTAGCTCTTTTTTCCAACTACACCACTACTCTTGTTGGATTCAACTCACCAACCTGGAAGGAAGAGAATACAGAGTGAGTCATCACATTTATTGAAGCTCTTAAATCAGAAATAGCATCAGAGAAGTGAAACTCCCTTATGGTACATGGGATGGTGAATGTCTCGGGATCCTTTCACATTGTTGGAATTGCTAGAGTTGGTGTAATGAGTGCTGATACATTCCTTCCAAGGTTGATCCTCTCATTTCCATTGAGCCCTATTTGATTGGTGCAGAGTTCTTTTAAGAATTTTCCGTAACTTGTGATTTTTTAATGGATTCAAGTAGAGGAATATTGATCTCCACACGCTTTAATGTGTCCAAAACCTCCTTTTTCATTGCTTCTTCAGCCATATTCTTGGTTTAAACAACCCTGTTTGGAAAATTTAAGGGTTTAGGAGGAACATCATCAATATTTTTCTTACCTTTATCTTTCTCCTTGGATTGCTCGTAAGTTGGTATGCAATACAGCTTCTCTGGAGTAGAGGTGAATCCCCGTGGAATGGTAGGTACATATGTATCATTCATTTACTTCCCACTTCTCAATGTGATGCTACTAACATTACCCTTTGTATTTGGAGTGGTTTGGAAAGGTAGATTTCTAAAATTCTTACTCACAAGTTCGTGGAGGGCGGTGGCAATCTGGCTCATTTGAGTCTTCAACTCCCTCAACTCCGAACCATGACTCTTCAGCTAATTCAGTTGATTAAGAAAAATTTGTTTCAAAATACCATCAGTGTTAGAGTCTACCTTGTGTTGGAGATTCCCTTGTTGCTGACTTGTTGATGTTTGAGCTTCAAATCTCCTTTGGCATTGTTGGAAACCCTGTTGGTAAGGTGGAGGCTGCTGGAAGTTTTGTTGAAAAGGCGGCCTTTGTTGTTGTCCTGATCCATATCTCATGTCTGGTTGATATTTCCACCCTTGGTTGTATGTTAGATAAAATGAATCAAACTTATTTTGGGGATATGGTTGTTGTTGCTGCTGAAATGGTCTCCCTGGGAATACTACTGCCCAATCCTCTGTCTCTTGTAGTTGTGGGCAATAGTCAGTTGGGTGGAATGTCTCAGTGCAAATGCCACAAGGCCTTGAAGGAGGGGGTTGGGATGTATTTTGAGCCAATGAAATCTTCCTCACCATAGTGTTCAATTCTTCCAACTTGGTATCAATTAAATGACTTTCAAGAGAAGAATAACTTACCTGATGTACTCCCCTAACATGTGGTGTACCTCGATCTCCAAATTGTTGGGTGTTTTATGCCATCTTGTCGATCAATACACGTACGGCTACTGGTGTCTTGTCCACAAATGCCCCTCCTACTGCAGCATCCACCATGCTCCTTTCCATAGGTGTGAGTCCTTCATAAAAGTACTGGATGAGTAGTTGCTCACTAATTTGGTGATGTGGACAGCTTGCACACAACTTCTTGAATCGTTCTCAGTACTCATACATTGACTCCCCTTGTGCTTGCTTGATCCCCAAGATCTCCTTATGAATGGAAGTGTTCCTCGATGCTGGAAAAAATATCTGAAAGAAAAGACATTTCAAATCATTCCAACATGTTACATCTTCAGGTTGTAAATAGTACATCCAATCTATTGCAGCTCCATCAAGTGAAAATGGGAATGCTATTAATTTGATTTGATCTTCAGAAACATTTCATGGTTTAAGGGTTGAGAAAACCACATTAAATTCTTTAAGGTGTTTGTTGGGATCCTCACCAGATAAGCCATAAAATTTTGGAGGAAGGTGAATTAACCCAGATTTCAATTCAAAGTCTGATTCGATGTTCGGGTATGCAATAAAATTTGGTTGATAGTTAATATCCGGTGCATCTAATTCTCAAATGGTTATATTTAGCTCATTTCTATTATTTCCAGTCATTGGTTCCTCTTTTATGTTTGAATTTGAATTTCTTCAAATTTCAATGTTTCCAGAAGAGAAAAATTCACTAACTGGTTGAATATTGAAACTTCCCGTAGACTGAGAATGTATGATTCGAGCCCTAAGGATATGTTCAATCTCAGGGTCAAGATCTAAGAGATATTCAAGATTAGTTCGTGTCATAAATCAAATAAAAATGAAAAAGAAAGAAAGTGTACCATTGTAAAATAAAAATGAGAAGTTTGAGTTGATGGTCCAAAAATAAAAGAAGAGGATGAAAAAAATGAAAACTTGAGAAAGGGGAAAGATGAAAGAGAGAGGTGAAGAAAATAATAAAACAAAAAATAAAATAAATACCTCTAAATTGTTGAATAAATTACTTGCCTCCCTGGAAATGGCGCCAATTTTAAAGGGCACTGTCGTGGGCGCCCTCAAATGATTAGTGTGATTTTGGGGTACTTTGGTGTAGCAGAGTGGCTGACCAAGGTCGTCTCTCAAAGGAAGAAGTGAATTAAAACAACTTTTTAGAGGTATTATAGAAATAAAATAAATGAGAATAAAAATACTACTTGAAAGGATGGGGTTGGTTATAGTTTATGAATCTAGAAGAAGTTTTCTGGAATAAGAATTTCTTTTTTTTTAGTTTTGGAATGAAGTTCGATTAAAATGACACAACAAAAAGATGTTTTTTAGACAATATTTAAAAGACATAATCGATCTAACTCTACCTCTTCAGTCATTTATTAATCATTATCATTTAAATTAATATTCACTTAATTATGATCCCTTAATTTTTTAACCCCCAAACCCTACGAGAATTAACCTTACCACAAAGATGAAGTGAATTTTAACCTTAGGCTAATTTCGGAACATGAAATCGCAACACCCTACTTTGATTGGTGTTCTAAGATTAGCTTATGGTCAGTGGTAAATTAAGGAACATTTCCCCTATGGAAACTAGAAATAATTTATTTTAGTGATTATATTTGAACACTACAAATTGATCCCATGTGGTTTTGAATTACCAATTAAGTTTGCACTCTCACAATTCACACAATTCTCGACCTCGCGTGATTTGTGTTTATTGTTAAATTTCTTTCTTGGATTAATTTAAATTGAAAACTCAATTAATAGATCATATTAACTGAATTATAGTATCTCATTGATTCGACATAAATTAATGAAGAAGGATAGAGGTCGATCGATTACTAAAAAGAACTACTCTTCCATGGGTGGCGTAATCATCGTAAAAGCGTTTTTCATGTGAAAAGGTTTATAATGGGTATAACCCAATAACGCTTCTACTCAAGAATTATATCCCAAAGAGGAAGATTAAAAGAAGAATAAATTTAAACAAAACAGAAGAAAAGAGAATGAATAAAAGAATAACAATTAAGTTTATTAAGAAAACGCAAACATTACAACATGGGGAAGAAGAATAGGACTTCGACGAAGGGATCCTTGCTTCAAGAGATACCCTTATTGAGTTGCTTGGTTATTTGGAGTGGAACCTCTTCTCCTATTCCCTAAACTTCCCAATTAATGTCCCAATCTCACCAAATGAGAAAAACATCAATTTATAGTGTGGTGGGGAGGCTAGGTTCAAAGTGGTTTCAAGTGTGAATGGGGAATCTCGGCCAAATATTTTATGCCCACTTGCACCGCCCATTTGACCACCAAAACGCGTGAATTGGACGTCCTTCCAGCAGGATCATATGTGCGTATATGGGTTCCCTATCTTTTCTCAAAATGTGGGATCAATATAATCTCAGTTGAAGGAGTTATGGTTGATATACCGAAGCTTCTCCATTCAGATGTGTCCAGCCCACCTTTGATTTCATGGCCCATTTTAAACAACCAAATGCACTATTAAGCTCCAGTGTACTGAATAAAGGTTGTAGGAAATTAAGTTAGTAACACTGTTGCAAAATTTCAAATTCAAATAATAAATATAAAAATATTTATCTTCAAAAGACTACAGTGCACTATAAAGGGTAAAACAGGAATTTTCACCAAATTTTCAAATGAATGATCAAATCCCAAATACATTCTAATTAAACACATTTAACAGAATATAAGGAAATTATATCATTTATTATCAATAAAATATTCAATAAAATAGTTTTTTATCAATAACCACAAGTGTTATTTCAAGTATAACTACAAGGTTTATTTCATGTATAGCCATGAGGTTTACTCTATAAGTTTGTATGATAATAAAATGATTCCCCATGTTACCTATATGATTGATTTATTCTTTCTATTTTTTACATATATATCATTTATTTAAAAAAGTAAGTTACTAAACTTATATTCAAATTAAATTATATGATAATTTTTAAGGGTGAAAAGTATAACTTGGTAAAAATGTTTTCATGATTTCAAATTTTTTTAATTAAACATTTTTGGGTCTTAATTTTTATTCTAATATATCTTATGAAATGTAATTTTAAAATAGTTTGGTAGAAAAGGTGATTTCTTGGACAATCAATTTTTTTTAATCCAAAATTTTATTTTGAAAAAGGAAACTTGATTATAAGTATCCTTGGACTAGATACTTTTTTCGTTATTTTTAGGTACCTTTTTGATCTTTTTGTGCTCATACCATGTTTTTAAAATATATTTCGTAGTGTTTAATAAGGATTTGATACAAGGATTATGTCAAGATGAAAATTTTGAAGATTTATCATGAAAGAAACTATGTTTTTGTTAAAAAGTATTGTTTGGTGGGAAAATTGATACTTAGTATAAGTTCTCAATTTTAATGTATGAGTTTATTATGTATGAGTTTGTCCTAATTATATAAAACTCTAAATTGAGAATAACCTTTGGATTGTAATAATTTTAATTTTTGTTAAAATAATCTATAACATGTAATACTTAAGGCAGGTTCTTTGCATTAAGTAATATAAGAGGGTTTAGACAACTTTGAAGATAAGGATGTTTTCTTATGAGGTTTTATTAAGAGTTGTGGATATCATTATGGGCTTATACGTTTAAGGTTGATCATAATGGAAATGTATTATAAACCTCTTTTGAGTCCTTAAGTTATTGAATTTTAAGGAAACTAATGATATGTTTAGAGACATTTATTTTTTGGGTAATTATGGATTATTACATTTTTGGTATGAAAAATAAATAGAATGAGATAACCTTTGAAGTTAAAACATTTCATAAATTTTGAATATATTAAGGTTATTTTTTCATATGTTTCTAACATTTATAGTAATTTTATAAGGATTATAGTTTTAGAAAAAGTACAACCAATAGGCCGAGAAATAACACATTGCATCCGGCAAGGTCGTGAGGTTTGAACCCACATCTAAATGACACCAAGGGTATAGAGCTTTCCCATTTCCTATATGAAGCCCCAATTAGTATGACATTTTTTATTTAGTTAAAAAAACAAATGGATTAAAGATATGTTTATTTTGGGAAGATATTTTTTATCGTATAGATAATTTTCGTGTTTGTAAAATGATTTGGTGATTATGTGATTAATTTTATGCCAATGAGAATGTACCCAAGTGGTAAAGGCTCCTACTTGGCATCCAAAATACCCAGGATCAAATCTGTGCAGGGATTAATTTTTGAGATATTGTAGTAGTACTGTAACAGGGGGGTACTGTAGCAGCAGCAGATCTATAGAAGTGATGAAATTGTAGCAGTGGAGGCATTGTAACAGGTTCTGTAGTGGTGACAGTACTATAGTAGGTTCTGTAGCAACCTGGGTACTGTAGCAGTACTATTCACTGAAGGGCCTTTCAACAAAAAAATAGGCTTTTGGGCCTTGTATTCATACCACATGGTCTTGGGACTTTGGGCAATGTAATGGGTCTCCCACTAGCTATTTTTAAAGAGGTATTTTCTTTAAATAATAAATGAGGCTTCGGCCCCAACCTTTTAAAAAAAATCGAAATATTATTGGGTTAAGTTAAGTAGAATATTATGGGATTTTATTTGAGAAATAAATGATAAATTATATTTTAGAATAATATATTTTCATAATGTTTTTTATGGTGATATGGGTGGTTTATATAAATGATTAGCATATCTTAAATATTATATGAAAGGGGAAATTAAATTTTTGAATGAGCTTGTAAGAGTGATTGAAATTATTTGGAGAATAAATATTAAAGTTATATTGGAAGACTATATGATCAGATAATTTTTATTTTAAGGATTAAATCATAATAAAGAATCTTTTTGAGGAATTTTAAGGATAGTTATTTGTTGAATGATCTATGTTGAACATTGGGTACTATTTTTGAATTTTAAAGATTAATGTAGTTTCTCATCATATAAATGTTTAATATTTTTCCATAATTATCTAATATTATACGAAACATTTTTTTGTTAGTGTATAAATATTGGAGGAAGATATTTTATTCATTTTTGGATTTTTTTTATCTGCTGAATTTGATTCTAGTGCATCAGGCATGAAAAATTCATCTCGAAGACACATCATTTATAGAAAAAGATTAGTTTGTGATGAAAATTTATTAAAGGATGAAATTATACATGTCATGTAAGTATATTAACTTATTTTATTATTCTAGGTAGTAAAATAATTCCTCAATTTTAGTAAAATTACTTTTAAAGAAAAACTTCATTTGTCAACTTTTCTGATATAGAAGTCAATGGCCTTTTAACCAATCATTGATTTACAGCTTTGTGGTTGTTATATTTCTCATGAACATGTTCTATATCCTTAAATATCAGTCCTTTGGAGATATTTTTCTATTCCATATCAATATATTCACTTCCCATATATGTTCTTCTACTTGAAATAAAGTATGTGTTACTATATATGACCTTGATAGATCCCTTTTCTCTCATATGAAGTGGATGTTTTATTAAACCTTTTTATGATGTGGGATTTCAACAATATTATTTTAAAATTTAAAAACATTTTAACAAAACCTGAGTTCAAATTTAGAGGATTAAATTTATTAAATTCATGTATAATGTAACATCTTGTGATTATAAAAAGAAACATTGTGCTTGATAGCATACAAGATCTGTAACATTGAACTTAAACAAAAAAAAATTATTATTTAAATGTGATTGTTTTAACCTGGTCATTAATAGGTGGGAATGAATATGATTAAAGATATTATGAAATAAATAGCGGCCATACTCATATATAATTTATTAATTATTTATTTATTAATAATCATTCGAATTTTTTGTAAAGTAATTTTATTCTTCAAAAATATATTTTTTAAAAAATGGGTTATCTTTATTTTTATGAGTAGATATTATAATTAATTTATGAATATTATATATTTTTTTCAAAATTATTTTCATTTTTTGATTCATCATGTCAAAATTATCTTAGGATAATTGTTTTATAATTTTCTGAAAAGATTAATGTTTCAGTGAATAGTGAAAAATTCCGATTTTTATAAAATTGTAATTTTATTTATATTAAAATTTTCTTAGAGGATTTAAATAAGTTATAAAATTAAATTAAATAATATTTAGTTATATATAATCAAATTAATTACATTTTAATCATAAATATAATTTATTTTGGTATTAGTACATATTTGGGATTAAAAACGCATTTGTCAATAAAACTATTTTTATTGCCTTTTGAGTTCTTAGTTTTAAATTAAATCCTAAAAATTATGTGTTATTAATTTTTAAAAATATTTTAATTGTTTTGAATCATAATTTATAAATTTATTAAATAGTTCAATTTTATTTCTTCAATAAGAATAGTAATTTTTGAAATTTTGGGTATTACTGTAATAGGTACATCGGGTAGTTAAGGTTAAAAATAAAATGATAAGAACCCAAAAATTTCACAAACACTTACCTAAATCTTATTTAAATAGTATATATCGACCATAATAATATGAGGGTCATATTTATAACCTTTTTCAACCACTGGATAATATTATGATTGCTATAGTATTTTGTTTGAAGAAATGTCAAACAGATCGCACTCTTATTTTTAATAAGTGTAATATTTTTAATAGGGTGTTATACAGATAATATTTTATACTATAAATATTATTTCAAAATGTAAAATATTTATATTCATCATGGTAATTAATTTTCAAATTTTAGTGATGAAATTATTACCTTAAATGCTTACACAACACTGATGCAGTAGTTATTTAATTAATCAAAAAATCACATAAATGATACTAAAAATATTATAGTTATTATAATTTGAGACACATGATGTGATAAAATAATTTTTAAATTTAACTTTACATTTTTGGGATATATTAAAATAATATTTTTAAATTGTAATTTTATATTGACAATATTAATGTCAAAGTAATGAATAGTTCCAAAAAATGACCATATTGATATTTTATAATAAATTATATTTTATTAAATGATTTAAAATTACTTAAAATCATAAATTCAGAAAAATTATTAAGATAAGGATAAAATTATAAACAATGATCCTATTATTGGTCTTTTTTTCATTTTATAGTCATTATATGAAACCTAAAAGAATAAAAATTTATGTTGTAATGGTAAGAGTTAAAGGGGTTAAACAAGGGTTAAAACCCAAAGATAAGGGAAAATATAGTAAAAATTAATATAATTTATATTATATGAGGCTATTTATACCCCTAATTATCTTATATTTTAAATATATCAAATAAGATCTATTTTTAATTGAAATTTAATTTATATTAACTTAATATTTTTGGAAATGCCAAGAGTGCCCCTCCCCTCTTATAAAAGGGAACCTCTTCTTCTTAATTATTCACACATAATCCCCTATTTTTTCTAAAAATAAATAAATAAATGCATTCTTATAATACCTTATCTACATTATAGAGGTATATTTTTAGACTTAATTCAAAATTAGGGTTTTAAAGTTGTTAAGCAAAGTAAGTTTTGCAAAGAAGAGGTATAGCTTTAACTACATGTTTTAGTTTTGTTTCTTCGTCCACATCCATAAAACCTCATTCAACCATGATAAAATAATAATTATAAAATAATAAATATAATAATATGTTATGATCTTAGTTTAATGACCTATATCAATCTCCACTTCCATAAAATTTGAAAATAACTAATCATTTGTTTGTACGGTGGACAACCACCTCATAAATAGATGTAATTTATTTTCCATAACTGTCTCTCAAGAATGGTTATAATGATAGAATTAATGTTTTAATATAATATTAATGACATATTTATTATTATTAAAATATAATATATCATTTATTTTCTTAATTTTCCATGCATATAAAAATGACAAAATTGTTCATGTGTACGTGTGGACTACCTCCTCTATGAAGCGAATCAATTCATTTTTCATCATGACATCACATGGATGATATATAACAATATATTTAAAGAATTAATATGATATATGTGATTATAATTATTTAAATAAAAAATAATAATAACCTTCTTCTATAATGATTGTTGAAAAATGAAAACGTTACTCATGCTTACATACGACCAACTATCTCCATGATTTTAACATAGTTCATTTTTCATAACCATATTTAATGGTTGTATTTAAAATTATAATTGATATATAAAAATGATAACTATTTCATGAATATTATTTAGGATATGTTTGAATGTAGATCTCTTTGACCATAGTCAACCTACAATATTAATTCTGTACTTATGAATCGAATATCATCATAAAGTCTGATAACAACTTAAATGATTACGTAATTGTATATAACATGATAATAAGTGATATAAAATGAATAATAAAATTTAAAGAGTTTCCTAAGAAATTATAAATTAATCTATGTTTATTATTTAGGAATATAAATAACATACATGATGTGTCTGACTCAAGATAAGGGACTTTTTTTAAATTACTATTTTTAAATTACTATTTTTAAATTTTCTCATTTAGACTCTATTTTGGTTCTATATAAATAATTTATAAAAATGTTTTAAATAATTTGTTTTATTATATTATTAATTTTAAAAGTTATTTTTACCCATGTTTAATTTATTAAAAAATAGTTTTAATGGAATAAATTTGATCAAAAAGGGGATAAGATACCCTGAGGTGGGTGAATCAGGGTATGGATATTATTTTCTAAATTCTTCCTACCCCGATAGATATTGACCTATTTATTATAAGGGTCAATTTGTTTAAACTTAGGTGTTAATAATGATCTTATACTTTCCTTCTTTATTTAATGATGGTGCTTTAAATGTAATGCAGGAAAGAAAACACATTGGCTCACATATTTTTACTTGGTTCACCCTCACTGGACTACATCCAGGGAGAAAACAACAACGACATTCTATTGTACCAAATTCACTAAGGCTCACTACCAATAATTATTAAAAGCTCTATAATAGATCTCTTATTCCCAGGCTCACATCCTTTACAAGGATTAGGGTCTCCTCACTTCATTCTCAAGGGTCACTCCCTATGCATCTTTATCTGGCTCACTATCAGTGGAAAGAGTCACCATCTTCCTATTCCATTACTCAATGCTCTTAGAAAGTAATCCACTTATAGTTTATAGACTTTTAAGTTAAATAAAGTTTATGGACTTCTAATTACCTTAATTTTCATGAATTCTTTCATCCTCAACTTTAGGTAGATGCTCTGTTGAAGTCTCTTTTTCACCCAAATATGTCGTTGACTTTCTCAAGTTCTATTAAATACCAGAAAATACTTTCTCAAATTAATTTGAAGATTTTTAAGTCTTTTTTGAGAGTTTCAAAAACCACATTTCTATTTCACATACTATGTAGATGTTTTCCGACGTGGATTGCATCCTCCAATTACCGTTGTCGCTGCTTCTGCGTACCCCTTCCTTTGTTCTGCGTACTGCCTCCATGTTCTACCTATAAGAACCATCTCTGTGTACAGTGCTTGCGTACCAACTATAATTCTGTGAATCACCCTCTGACTGCGAACTATTCTCTATTCACTAATAGCCTTTACACCCGCGTACTAGAGCTCCCCCTCTATGTATCGTGTTCTTCTTCTTTGGATGTTCTTACTTTTTAGCCTACAACACCCCATAAAAACCTTTCGAAGAATTGCTTCTGCGAACAAAAACTTCACCCTTTTTAGAATTGATTCTCGTAATCTATTTCTCCTCCAGAGACTCCCCTATGTACCACACCTTCTTCCTCCATGTACCACATCATTTTGAAAATATAGTTTCCCAAAAAAAATCCTTCAGTGTAATTGCTTCCACGCGAACGGCTTTCAGACTTCACTGAATTCCCAAAGCAAGGAAAGGTTCTATAAGGATATTATCTCTCTATTCTAATCAGTGGGATTAGTGCTACTTATATAGGAAAATATATCTTTAAAATACTGTAATTCAAGATTTATTACATCATTGACTTGGTATAGTCTCCACCGCATACCGTACTCCCTCCGCGAATTGCAACTATCCCGTGAACCATTATCTTACCCTATATACATACCACCTCCATTCCTATATGGTGGATGATAAATTACTCAAATGAATAACCATCTCTCCCTACATGGTGAACCATTCAATCAACCTCCATTCCTTCTACATACCACAATCCCTTCACTGCAAACCATTCTGCATACATTTCCCACTACTCGGTACGCGACTGCTAACCATTCCCAGACATGATATCTGGTCCATGTTTTATGGTACACAGTTCCTTTATTTTTCTTATTTTCTTCATATTTATTAATACCATCCACTCCTATGAGTAATACCTTCATTTTCCAACATAAAAAATCTCAATTTTAGGCAAAAAAATTGGCAAACACTAAAAAACTTCACCACTTTAAAAACCTTTCTTTAGAAAAAAACTACCATTCTCATTCAAGGTTATCTAGATTTGTCAAAAAACACAATCAAACCCAAAACACACTAAGAGGAAAAAATGAGGGATTTTTTCCAACAATATCCCCCTTTCAGTTAGTGGACAAAACTTCTCACAATAATTTTTTGTATTTTGACACCTCGTTGAATCTCTGTCCATATTTTATCAGTATTCTCTTCTTGAGATTATGATAGAGATCAATTATTTACACAACACATACTCTACACCCACATGATCCATGATCAGAGTGAAAAACAAGAGTATAATGTAAAGTTAATCAATGAATCACTTAATTCCTAACACCAATTCTTGAAACCAAACAACACGGTGCCTTCATCACAAACCTCAATTGTCATGATGTATAATCTTCGATCGATCACTTCTAGCATCATTAGATTTAATACTCCTCCAACATCAAAACATATCCTAAAGGATTTATCTCAGCTTCAAATGATTTTCCACTTCATAGCTTCTCCCCATGTCTTTTCTCCCCTTAGAATGGTTACACTTTCTCCCCCCTTGTCAACGAACCCAAAGGGCACTTCAAGGTTGTCTACAACAGAGTAAATAACTCATATCATAACATTAGGAGAAAACACACCATACCTCAGGTAAGGCCTTTGTAGGAATATCTCCAACTTGTTGTTTTGTTGGAATATACCCCTACTTCACAAGCCCTTACTCCACCTTATCCTAGATAAAATGATATTTGATTTAAATATATCTTTTCCTTGAGTGATGAAATAGATTTCTCCTAATATTTATAGCACATGAATTATAAAAATGGATTCTGATCAGAGAATTCACTTCAACTCCCATATCATCAAGATGCTACTTCATCCACAGTAACTGTGTATATGATTAAGTAGCCACAATATACTCAGTTTCTATAGCACTCATTGAAATTCAATCTCTTTTCATGCTCAACTAAGAAATAAAAAATCCACTAATATAGAAAGAAACTCCTGAAGTTGATTTCCTATCATCTGCTAAACTGTCCCAATCTACATATTTGTATCCCAATAACTCAGTATGAGTTTTTTCATTAAACATCAAACTGAAATCCAAAGTTCCTTTGATATAATAAAGTGTTATTTTCACTGAAATCATGTTCTTTTATTTGGGATTTCTTTGAAACTATTCTTCTTGATATGTTTCAAATACAATATCATGTCTTTTAACTATCATGTATAATAAACTTCTAATGATTTCCATATAATCTGTGATATTAATTACCTTGCCATTGTCATCATTTGAGATTTTGTCTCGGTATCCATCAGATTTTTTATCTCCTTGTAATTTTCTATTCCAAATATTCTCAAAAATTTCTTGGAATATTCAGATTGAGAAATGAATATGCAATTCTTCCCTTATGTTACCTAAAGACAAAGGGAAAACATCATCTCACCAATCATCGACATTTGAAACTCATTTTTCATGAATTCGTAAAACTTTCTTCATTATGATTCATCTGATCCAACAAAGATTATGTCATCGACATAAACCATCACTATCATCCTTTTATTATTGTTATTATTTAAATAGATATTATAATCAAGTCCACCATATTAGAAACCGAACATCTTCAAAAACTAATCAAGCCTTGAATACCATGCTCTTGATTCTTGATTCAACACATACAATGCATCCTTCAATTGAAAAACATTATTCTCATCTTCACAAATGATAAAACCATAAGGTTGTTCAATGGGTACTTCTTCTTCCAGAACCCCATTTAGAAATGCTGATTTCACATCCATCTAGAATACATGGAACTAACTTTTCACTACTATGGCCAAGAATAATCTAATTGTATCTACCCTTGTGATAGGTGAAAATGTATCCTCAACATCGATACCCTCTATATGGGTGTACCCTTTTCATTATGTCATGCATTTTTCCAATCACAACACCATCTTGGTTATTTTTATTGCGAAAGACACACTTGTTTCTAATGACATTATTAACAGTAGTTCTCAAAACAATCTTCCATGTCCTATTCTTCTTAATTTGGTCAAGATCTTCATTCATAGCTTGATCCCAATTCTCATCTCCAGTTGCTTTACTAAAACATTTTTTATCTAACCCTGATTTGTATAATTCTTATTCTAGAGTCTTCATCCTTCTTTTCTGTGCTGGAACTCTCTGATCACCAATGAATTTCTATCTATCAATTTCAGCTCGAATCATCGGATTTTGTGCTAATATAGAATTGACTCCCTTCTTATCCCAATAAATTCATCATAAGTAAATCTTAGAAATGATCCATAAAAATATCTAAACCTACAAATTTGGAACTCAGTGTAGGAAACAAGAGATAACATTAATAACACCATCACTATACATTGTTCTTAATCATATTCATACACCTCATGCATCCATAAACAATCAACTCATTTTTAGTAATTCATCCAGATTGATTCCTCAATTCGTGTGGCTGATTTGAATCAGTTTACATTTTTTAACACCTTACATAACCACTTTACATCTTCTGATGTGACTTCCCCTTGGATTGTATCACCCCTTGAACTTGAAACACATGAACATTAGTTAACACCATTAATACACATGGGGAGAGAGGAATCTCTGGAATCCCCAAGAAGAGGATTGTAGTCGATCATGATTGATCAACCCTTTGATACTTTCTTACAGATCATTGTATTATTTGTGTGCTTCTTCAAACTTCCCAGACATCTTCAACTGCTCTAGACATATGACTAAGAATTCTTTACTGACATGATGAGACTTTTTCATATTTGTATATTCTATAGGCTTGATTTTGTTGACAATTTGGGGTTTGAACCCACTAGTATGAATTTCCTTCTTTGATGTTCCACCAACATTCCATTTCTCATGATTCTTTCTCGGAGTATGAATCTCTTCACAACTCATATGATCTTGTTTCTTCCTCTATTGGAGGGATATTTATGTTTCCTTCACTTATGAGCATGTGGCATGACATCTGAATTTTCCAAGACATTCTTTATTCATTTTTCTTTTATCAGTTTTCCAATTCATTCCACCGTTTCTTGTTAGGGTTGAGTCTTAAACTAATTTTACATTATTCTTACTCACAACTATATGATAACTCCCCTTTTTATTCTAAGTTTGTTCACATTCTCTCCAAGAGAACTGTTTTGGGTGTAAAAGAGAAGGAAATTGATATACAATTCATTGAGCTTCATGTGACTCTCGTGAGGTTGAATAACTATATTTCATATCACTATGTTTTCTTCTAGTATAGTATTTTTCATTATCCACTACCTGTATTGGGGATCTCCTTCTGGGTTCCTTTTCTTTCCCTTCATTCTTCTGGCTGCAATGTCTTGCTAAATACCCTTGATTAGAACATATGAAACATCTTCTATTAATGTCATTACAGATTTCATTCTTTTTTGGCTGAGATGTTGATGTAGTTAGAGTTCTTCTTCTGACATTGATCCCTTGGGATTCTTGAAACATACTCGTGTTGTGCCTCTATCATCCATAGTAATAGCATATGACAACTGCTTTCTTTTCAGATACTTTTCTTTCAGACTTTTCTAGAAGATTCTATTTATTTATAGATTTAGCAGTATTTCTATATTAATAGTATAAAACATATTCCAATTCCTCAAAAACAAAGCCTGAAGTATGACCATGCATTCCATATTAATACCACATGATATTATTACTTCCTCTAAAAGCCTTTTTAGATCTGTCTCCAGCACCCACTAGATTTTTATTACCTCTACTACTTTTCTCAGCTCTCTCCCTATCATGCATGAGAGGGGGATCATTATATACAATAACAGATTTTATCAAACCATATGGCCTTGGATATGTGAAAATATGTTCTAGTTTCTCTTCAGAAACAACATATTTTCTTTTCAATTCATCATCACCTACTACAGGATGATCAAATAGTAAGTGCAAGGAATCCTTTATTTTAGGATTTCTTTTGGCATTGGATGTATTCACTTCTTTATTCATTGATTATATCTCTTCTTTTGGTTGTTTAATCTTAATATCCTTTGATTCATGTTGAGCATTAATTTATCTCTTGATATTATTACCTATACTCATCTCAACTTCTAATTCAGGTGTGTTCTTATCCACTATGTCACTTTTCTTCTTTCATTTAAATTTTTCATGATCAGCAAAATCCGAACAACATACATTCCCTTGTTGTAGACTTTGGTTCTCCTGAACTAGTTCAGATATCTGTGTAGTAAGATCATCATTTTTAGATTTCAGATTCTAAATTTTATCTAACATCAGATTTTCTTCATTTTGATCACCTTTGGGTTTTTCTATCTTTGCATATCTATTTTTCAGTTGTTCATCATTGGAATCATTATTTTCTATTAGATTTGTATAAACATAAATAACCTTTTATCTGAAACCTCTAATCATTTTTACCTCAATATCCTATGCATGAATTCAGATGTCTTTAGATTTAATTTCATCAACTAATTTCTCATCAAATTCCATTGTTTCATAGATATCCTCCACTTTTTTCTTCAAAACTTTTCTTAATCATCAATAATTTCAACATCACTTTGAATTTCAAGTGATTCGCGCATTCTAACATCATCATTGAGTGAGTCAATATTTTCACAATATGATTCATCCAAACCTTTCTTCAGTAGACTGTTGGTTTCCTTAAGATGAATCACACTATTTCTATAGACACTTTCACACAATGGAATACTACATGACTTCTTATTATTCTTTGAAGTAGTTCCCTTTTCCATGTCACACCAAGATATGAGTAGACTGAGTCTTTATTTTCAAAAATCGGCTGAACCAAGTCAATGAAAACAAATATGTTAAAATAAACATTCTCCCTGGTACAAATTATTAGGATGAAAAGAGGCTTAATTACCCTAAGGGTGGGTGACTCTGTGTATTGATATTATTTTCTAAATTATTCATGGCCCACTAGATCTTGGACTCTTTATTATAAGGGTTAATTTGTTTTAACTTAAGTTTTAATTCTTATATTATACTTTCTTTATTTATATAATTATGATGTTATGAATCTAATGCAAGAATGAAAACACACTGGCTCTTAGATTTTTACATGGTTCACCCTCATTGGGTTATGTCCAAGGAGTATACAATGATAATGTGTCATTGTACCAAATTTAGAAATTATTTCAATTAATAATGATTAAAATGTTCAGGATATATATTCCATGCCTAGGATCGCTACATTAACAAGGGTAAGGGTAGTATCACTGCATTACCAAGGGTCACTCCTCATGCCTCTTTATCTGGCTCACTACCGGTATAAAGGGTCATCGTCTTCCTCTTCCTCTGATCACTTATCTTAGAAACAAATCTAATAGAATTTTATAGAATTTTAGGTCAAATAAAAATTATGGACATATAGGACTTTTCATTTTCATGAATTCCTACATCCTCAACTTTAGTTAGATTCTCTGTTGAAGTCCCTTTTTCACCCACAGATAATGTCGACCTTCCCATGTACTGTTAGATACCGGAAAATACTTTCATAAACAAAATTGAATCTTTTTCAAGATTTCTTGAGAGTTTTAAAAACCACCTTGCTATTCCTCGTACTATGTAGTTGGTCTCCTATGAGGATTGCCTCCTTCGTATACCAATGTCGCTATTTCCACGTACCACTTCCTCTATTCCACTTTCTGCCTCTGTATTCCACCTCTGTGAACTACCTCTATGTATTGTGTTTGCATACTGTGTCTCTATATCGGCTCTACTTCTATGAATCATCCTCTTCCCATGAACTATTATTTTTTCATGTACTTTCTTCACATCTGTGTACCAGAGCTCCCCCTTCTTATACTGCATTCTACTACCATGGAAGTTCTTCCATTGTGACATACAAAAAACTGTAAAAACCTTTTGTAGAATTGCTTATGAGAACAAAAACTACACCCATTAATGAATTTCTTCCCGCAACCCCCTTCTCTTTAGAAGGATCTCCTATATACTGAACCTTCTTCCTCCGCGTACCATTTCCTTTTCAAAATATAGTTTCCTATAAAAAACTTTGGTGGGATTTCTTCTACCTGAACAACTTTTGGACTTCACCGAATTACCAGAGCAATGATATGTTCTCTAATGATATTATATTTTTATTATAATCGGTGATATTATCACTCCATATATAGGAAAATATATCCACAAAATCCAATAATCCAATATTTTCCAAAATATTTGATTTGGTATAGCCTCCACTGCATATCGTACACCCACCCCAAACTGCAACTATCTTACAAAAGTATTAATGGGCTAATAATTATTTTGATCACAAATTTGATTTTCAAAAGGGAAATTTTTTAAAAGTATTAATGGACTAATAATTTATTTCTTTATTTTTAAGTCCCTTTCTAATATTTTTTCCTCATTCCATTCTTTGAAAATGTTTTCCACATGTTTTATGAAAGTGTAGAGACAATGATTGTGTCAAGATGAATGTAGTGAAGATTTATCATGAAAGAAACCATGTTTTATTTAAAAAATATGTGTTTAGTGAAAAAAATGGATACTGAGTAAAACTTATTACATGTAATTTATAGGTTTACTATGTAATATTTTGGCCAAATTCACTAAAAATATAACAAAAAGATATCCTAGAGATTGAAAGAATGATAATTCTAGTTCAATGACACAATAATATGAAATGATTAGGCCTAGGTCCTTATAATTACATCATCATAATAAAATTTCATTATATATAATATAATTATCCCATTATAACATAATGCTTAGGATAGAATTTAATGAGGTAGAAGAAGAAATTAAATTAAATAACTCAGTTAAGAGTTATATTGTTCTTTGAAAATCCTCATTTGGCCAACACATTAAGCCACGTAGGATGGTATTTTAATGAGACAAGAGTATATAGGATTTGGGTAGAATTGTTGGGAATGGATTTGGATATATATTGGTTGAGGTAAATGGGTTAACATGTTTGTGTAAGGTAGGAGAGGAGGTGGGATTTTATAAGTGTGGGGAGTGGTATACTTGTAAATATTAAGAACTTTTAAAAATAATAAATATCATAATCATGTAAAGAGGAACAAAATTGATGTAATTTAAAATTTTGAAAAATATAATGTCAAAATAAAATTAAAAATTAAAATTTACACATGTTTAAGTGGTATTTTAAACTATATCCATTGGTTTAACCCTCTCATTAGTCATTTTTAACCTTAACTGTGGTAAAAAAAATTCCATTATTTAAGGGTTATAAATTTATTTTTAAGATGGGAATTGGCACAAAAAATTTCTTGTATGAAATATTCGATCTTTTATTACCGTAATTTTTCTATTTTTTAATTATAAATCATTTCTTAAAATATTGTTTGTTATAAAATATCATTAACATCATTTCTAGGATTAATCATTTAACTTAACTTTAAATAAAATAATATAATAGTTGAATTTGAATCAAAACTCTTAAAGTATCACTTATATATTATAATTCCCCCATTAAATTCTTTGAATACCATAATTAATCCAAAAAATATTACTTTTAGTATTTTTAATATCATTTACTATTATTTTTTTAATTCTTTTAGAAGCGCTATATCAGCATTTTATAAGCATTATAGGTAATTATAAAACTAAAAAATTAAAAATAAATTAATAACACAAAAATAATTTATTAATGTAAAAAATAACTGTTTATAAATGATCATAATAACTTTTTATTCTTTTTAAAAAAGTGTGAGAGTTATTGAAATAAAGATATGAACATTTCATATTTAATCCTTACATAAACAAATTTTAAGGTAAAAATTAAATAAAAATAGAAACAAGTTTCTATATTTTCCAAACATTGAAGATTAAGCCCAAAATAAACTCAAACAAATAGGGTAAATGTATGAGTTGGAGAGATTTTTCTTCCTTTTCCATTTAACTCCTTTTACACTTACCGAGGTAATAAATATTTACAATAGTTACTATTCATAAGGACTGTAAGCAAAAGGTAAGTATCCACAAAATATAAACGTCATTATTCCAAATATGGAATCAATTGTTTCTAGATTTATTGTATAAGATTAGAGAAATAAATTTAATATAAAGGCTTAAAGTGAAACATAAAGCAATATTTTTTATAAAATTACCAGATGTAATCCTAAAAATAATTTTACACTAAAATATAGTATAAATATTATTCCGATCATTTTTAGGTTACATAATAAATAAATATAGTTTTTATCCTTTTATATTAATCTAAAACTAAATGTGAACATAAAATCATACAATAAAATTAAAATATCTAGAAATAGTTTTTATTTTTAATAAAATATAACTTATGTTTATAAAAGTCAAGAATAAGTTCCAAAATTAAAAATAATGTTTTTAAAAAAAAAATTATTTTACTCCTTAAACACATATATGGTTGATAAAAGGACGTTATAGTATTGAAACTAAATCTAACATCATAATGACGTCATAAAAGTTATGGTTTAACTAAAAATGATATTTTAACTATTCACCCCAAAACCAACCATTTTAGAAAAATCTTAGAAAATTCACCCTAAGATAATTTTGACACTATAATTTCCAATATTATGCTAATTTCATAAAATTAAAATTCAAAAGGTTTTATAAATTAATTAAAAAATCTCTGTAAAAAATCAATAAAAACCATTTGAAACATAAAATAATCATGATGAATATTGAATGCTTAATCTCTAAGAATAAATACGTTTTTATCAATGAAATTTCTTATTAAATATATATATTTCATTTACTTTTAGTGTTTTTTCCAAGAAATTAATCAGACACATAAAATTCATTAAAGAGAAATATATTCTTAACTATCAGAGTGTTAAATTCTTACACCCTTAAATAAATTTAATCCTCACAGTATTATCTCATGCTCAATAATCAAGGGCTTATTATTTAAAAATCCCTATGTTGAAAACTTGTGTTATAAGAAGGAATAATATAACAACCATATGAAAATAGGAAAAGAGAGATATGATGGTCACCATGGATAACACATAATCAGAATTCCAAATATGGATATCAGTAGTGGTAATTGAAAATATGGACATGTAAGAGATTCATAATGTCTATATAATGATGGAGAGTGATATAGAACATGATCATGAGAAATTCAATGAACACAAAACTATAAATCCATGAGGCGTGAAAAATATAGTTAATAAAATAAAAAAATCATTTTCAATATATATATTTTTTTTAAATTTGAGGGATTATTTTACCATCAAGACATAGAAAATGGTAAAATATAATTTTTTGATTTCTTAAAATCCATAATCACAATTTAATCCTTTGGTTTCAAGTTATAATCATTTTTCACCTCTAACAAATAATGAACACCCAAGATGAATCATTCTATTTCCTAAAAATTAAAATTAACTTTTAATAGATCCTGATATCCTTAAAACAATGAAAAGACATTTCTCTTATCTCTACTCTAAAAACAATTTCTAGAGAATAAACCTTCATATAATATATAATAAATTTATCTCTAGAATTTTAATAACAATACCCAGTGTTTAATATAAATAATTTCAAAAATTACAAACCATATATCCCAATTAACATCAATATAAATGAATTTATTAACTTAAAAGGAGATCTTTTCTGTTTCAGCTTATGTCCCAAAAAATATAATACAAATCTTCCCAAATAATCTTCTTGTTAAATAACATATTAAACTAAAGTGAAATAAATACCTCAACCTAATAAAATTCCTTTTGAAAATATCATTAATCACTACAAAATCCCATCACCTAAAAACTAAAAAGTGTATTTATTCCTTTGAACTTATTTTCAAATTTTAACTTATAAAACCATGATAGTATCCAAAAATATTAGGTTATACTCATATCAAAAAAAATAATAATCTTCAAATTTATCAAAACCCTTACTCTAATATAAACTATCATGCCCAAGACTCGTATCCCCAGATCTGGATATGAAAACATATTGTTAATATTCTATCTATGATACCAAAAAATGAAACCCAATTTTAGCCATCATAATTACAACCAAAAAAGGAAATATTTACTCACTAACATATAAAATAATAATTTTTCGTTTAGAGTTTTATATAATTCAGATGAATTACCTTTAGGTAAAAAAATCCAAGTCTTCAAATAATAAATTTCTACCATACCTAACATTCCATATTCCTTAATAAGTATTCAATATCTCCCATAAAATTATCTATATATGAATCCATTATAGAAATTACTCTGTCAAAATCATTCTACATAACCTAGGTAAATGAAAATATAAGAAGCATGATATCAACATATTAGTAATGGTAAAGATAGACATTAACAATAGAATATCATCAGTGAGCATAAGATGGGTATAAGGGTATAAGCACATAATCAAAGTGCATGGTCACATCATAAGAGGATTCACACCCAGAAAAACCTATATCATAAAACATGATTCATTGAAGAAAGTTTCATCATAATAAAATTGTAATTTGATTACACAATCATGATCCTTGTGTAAATATTTTTTCTCAAAGGCACCGTTAAAAAACATATAAATAATCAAGAAATCATGTTAGTATGCTGGAACATAATACCTTCATCATAGATTTGAATAAACAAGATAATTCCACTATTATCATAGAAGTAAATTCAATAAAGTTAACTCCGTCTTCTATTAGGAGTTTATTATATTCATAAAACTTCTTATCCTCTTAGGAATAACTTCCAACCAATTAACTCTGTCACATTACCCAATGTATTGAAGATCTATATTGGGATCACCTGTTATCATGAACTGTATCGGGATCACCCATCATCATGAGATGAATCATACTTTCCTGGAATTATAAACAATTTATAAGAACTATAACATGATTATGGGATATATATAACTTTTATTTTATCCTAAAACTCATAAAAAACCTACATTATATCCATAATTTGACTAACTTTTGGAAATGGAATGGATTTCATGAAAATTTTCTTTAAAACATAATCATAATACATCCAATGAAAATAAATGGATGGTATCCTTAGAGAAAATGACTAGAGAAGCATTGGAATAATTTTAATGATATTTATGTAAATCAAGGAACTATACTTTTTAATACAAAAAGACATATATTTTCGTTTTATTATCCTTTAAAAAAACTCAAAAAAAATAGTTGAAGGATTTTCTTTGAAAACGAATGAAAAAAATGAAAAGGGAGTTTTATAATTTACAAATGATATAGATGTATTAAAAAGTAACCAAGTAGTAAATTCAATGGAAAATATATTTTTTCATACTTTTTAAGAGATATTCAAAAGAAAATCATATATAAAATGTAAAGAAATTACTTTTAAAAAAAGTAAATGAATGTAAAATACCATGGAACATAATGTTAGGAAATGATTGTTTTTAAAATAATGAATCAAGATAAAGATAATGTGGAAAATGATTTCAAGAAAATGATATAAAAACATTTGAAGCAATGAGTTTAAATTAAATCCGTTTTTTTGTCCATTAAATTTTAAAACTCTTTGGAAAAATAAAAATATATATGTATTTTAAAACACCTTATATTTTCATTAAATCTACCATAAATGAAATTCATTAGAAATATATAAAATACACATAGAAAAGTGATGAATATAGAATATTTATTAATGAGGGGGGATTTGAGAATAGAAAAACATTATGAATTTAGTAAAATTGGAATAAAAGGTCATATAAATGTATAACATGAAATATATTTATAAATACCATGAATTAAATAAAATAATAAGTAAATTAAGTCAATGAAAACCCTTAAGAGATTTATAACATTAAAATAAATACCTCATCAGAGAGAGAACATAAAAAATGATCTTTAAATAGAATGATCATAGATTTATTAATGATAAAATATTTTAATATTAATCATGAACACTATATAAAAATAGTTTCATAATATGAAACATATCATATAAAATGAAGTTTCAGACGAGAAAATATTCAAAAAGATCATAACATTTTAAGTAAGAGTCAGCCCATGAAGTGATTATGTGAAAAAAATTAAATATATATAAAACTAGTGTAAATATTGCATAAAACAGTAATATGTCATTAAACACATAATCTTTTCATATTATATTCAATAAATAAGTGTTATAACCCAATGAAAGGAAATTGTGTTAAGAAACCCCTTATCATGAGTCCCGACCTATCATGTTCATTATTTATCTTCATAAATAACAAGCTTATATAAATTATTTTATTTTTAATAATAAAATTTGTATTATTTATTCATAAATAAAAATTTTATTTCATTTATTACCAATACATATTTAATTACTTATTCAGTTAAGTCTGCTTCATATGATTTGAGGAAATTCGGTTCATAAGAAAAAATGACTTTAGGTCAATTTTTGTCAAAGAGGGAATGGTTACATCTTAAATATAATATTAATCATGAAATAATTATCATTTTTAGGCATTAAATTAATTTTTAAAACCTTTCATGAAAATTTAACATCATAAACAAATGACCTCGCTTCTTGGAGGCGGTTTTTTACACGTATACTGGAGCGACATTATGATTTTGTAATGAGTTGATAGGTAATAATTTAACTAATATATTATTATTAAAAAATCCTAATTATATAATTAATATCAAATATATTCATTAAATCCATTATAATAACTATCCATTTGAGGTGGTCATGAAAAAAACGGATCGCTTCGTGGAGGTGGAAATTTACATGTGCGCATTAGTGATGTTTTTATTTCACATAGGATGGAAAAGGTGATGATAATGGGTTGTTACATTATCATAATAAAATATTAGTATATTTAATATAATCATGTTATTATATCATCATGGTTGGGGCATACTTTATGGAAGTAGAATAATAAATAAATTGATATAACTCAGTTACGAGTTATACCTCTTATTTGGGAAACCTCCTTTGTATTACACATTAATCCTTATAGAATGGTATTTCGGTGAGACAATGGCCTATAGGTAATGAGAGGGATGGTTTATAAAATATCTAGGTTAGTTTTTATTGAGATAAGTGGCTCACTATGTGTGATAAAGAGAGAATAATATGTGCCCTTTTATAAGTGATGGGTGTGGAACACTTGTAAATGTTAAGAACTTTAAATATAATAAATTTCATAATCATGTAAAGTGGAACTGAATTAAAAAAATTAAAAATATTATAGATTTTAAGATCAAAATAAATTTATCCAATAAAACTTTGACATGTTTAATTTTTATTTTAAACCGTAACTTTTTGTTTAAGTCCCTTATTAGCCCCTTTTAACCTTAACCATTTGAACAAATTTTTAACTCTTTAAGGGTTATAAAAATACATTATAAGGTAGAATGTGGCACAAAATAGTTTATGGACATAATTTTAGTTAATTTAAAATCCAACATACCCAATTTCAACATTTTATTTCTTTTTTCAATCATTTGGTAAAATGATTTTTGTCACAAAATATCATTAAATGTCATTTTGGGGACAATCCATTTAACTTGAATTTAAATAAATCGAGATAATAATGGAATTATAATATAAAATATTCAAAATTATTTATAAATTATAATTACTCATGAAATTCATGCAATAAAATAATTAATCCAAAAATATATATTACTTTCAATGTTTTGAGAATCATTTACCTTGATTTCTATACTTCTTGCACAAACATTGTATCAACACTACATAATCATTCTATGTAATTATACCACCACTAAGAATTAAAAATAAATTCATAACATAAAAATAATTTATAAATATTCAAAATTACAATTTATAAATGAACATAACTTCCTTTTCAATATGAAAAATATTATTTTTATTAAAAGAAGGATAGTATAAAATTTTATTTAATCTCCACTTCAAATAATATAAAAGTTAAAATCAAATAAAAATGGAACCATGTTTCTTTATTTTTGAAAATTGGATGATTATGTCCAAAATAAAGTCATAAAATATGATAAAGATAGATTTTTCAGATATTTTGAGGCCTTTTCCCAATGTTTTAACCCCATTTACTCGGTTCACCCATACTGATGTGACAAATATCTACTAAGTTTACTTTTTCTAATGACTAAATATAAAAGGGAACTATTTTCCAAATTTTAATATCCTAACTAAAAATATGGAATACATTTTTCAAGATTCAATTTATTTACGTAGAACAAATTAATTATAATATAAATGTGAAAATTGCATTGAAAGATAATTTTCTCAAAAAAATTCATGATTTAAGAGTAAAAATTATTTTACATTAAAATTAGGAAAAAATTTGATTCCAATTATTTTTTGATTGAATAATAATAATAAATTTTTTTATAATTTTATATCAAGAAAAAACTAAATGAATCCTTCCAACCATACCATTAAATGCAATGATACGTGAATATTTTTTAATTTGAATAAAATAAAACTTATGTTCATGAAAATAAATAATATGTTATCTATTTCAAAATAAAGTCCTTAAAAGAATTATTTTATTCCTTAAACATGTATTTGGTCTTACCAAAGGTTTTATAATTTTTAATGTAAATCTATCAATATAATGACGTCAAAAAAGATACGATAAATGTAAAAATGGTATTTTAACCATTCACCCAAAAATCAACAACTTCAGAAGAATCCCAAAAGATCACCCTAAAAAATTTTGACATGATGATTTCCAAAATGTTTTTAATTTCATAAAATTAAAATTTTAGGAAGTAGTATAAATTCAATATAATATTCATCCAAAAAATGCAATTTATACCATTTTTTAAAGAAAATGCATTTTTAAAGCATAAAATAACCATACTGAAATATTGAGTTCTTATTTCAAAAGAATCAATACGTTTTTATTAAGGAATGAATTTATATATATATATACATATCATAATATCGTTCCTCCCATTCATAACAACCAGTCCATCAGCTAGGTTATAAAGGTGATAATATATCATGTTTTTTCTAAATTCGGTTTTATGTGTGAATCAAGTTAGAAAACACATAAAATTTATTAAATAGAATTATATTCTAAAATCATAGAATGTTACACACAATTTATAACATGATACAAACAATATAAGGGGAATTAAAAATGAAAATAGTAATAAAATCTCTAAGAAGGGAATAATAAAAACAAGATACTCCAAAAACCAATAATCCTACTACTTCTCCCAGGATCCCCCAAAGTGATATTGAGGTTTAACATGGAAACTAGAGAGAGGGGATATGTTTTCATGTAGGTGGGATAAATAATAGATATAATTTTTATATTTCATAACCTTTGTGATGTTTTGTTTTTAACTATTTTTTGTATTTGTTGAAAACTATTTTTTTTGTAATTATATTTTTTTGTTCTTTAAGATCAAAACATGTCCATTGGAATAGGTTTTTGTAAGAAATATGAAAGTTTCTATATATTCAAATCCAAATACAAAGGGAGGGAGAATTTTTTTTCATTGAGAAAGACGATTTCTAGACATATGTTTTTTGACTAAGCTGTACTAAATGCATAAGGAGCAAGGAAGATAGAATAAAGAATTTCTATAAATTTTTTGATCAGACATACCATTTTAATCAGATCCATCACCATAAAGTTTGAGATTCATTGTAATTTTCATTGGTTAAGAATTCAGAAGCTATAGAGTGAACAAGTTAGAATGATACTGAAGAGATTCAAGGAAGACAGTGATGTCATGAGTTAGAAAGTTAACCTAATGTAAGATAATTCTTTTATGGTTTGTAATTATCAAATATCATAACTATTCTATAAAACATATGATTTAAGGCTTATGAAGAAAATAGAGATAATATGTGCATCCAATCATAATTAGTTTTTGTTTGGAAAGAAAGAAGGTGTTGAAAGTAAAGGAAGCCATTATAATTTCTGATGTAAATTAGTTTACAATTTTCTGATCATTAAGTTCTAATAAATCATGAAAAATATCATGATGAAAATATTTTAAATAAATGGGGAATATTAAAGATTTTATATGTTCCAATGATCAATAAAAATTTCACATCGTATCCAGAAATACTAGATACAAAATTCATCAGAAGTCAGAATGAGTTATATCATATAAGGTCTGATGAATTTTAATGTTTCTAAGTGGATTCACCACTGAATATTGTCCATAAAAATGGTAAATTCTATCATAATGATGTTCCTTTAGAGTGAGTTAGATGAATAAAGTTAGATCGAAATGAGAAGAGGAAGAAAGTTTGATCATAATTAGAAGAGGAGGAAGGTCAGATCATAATGAGTAGTGGTTGAAAGTCAAATCATAATGAGTATATGATGAAAGTTAGATCGTAATGAGGATATGAATAAAGTTACATCATAATGGGATGAGGATGTTCTGTTGTACTAAAGAGAGGACGTGAAGTTCAAGAAGGATGATTACTAAGAAGGTGCAAGATGATTCAAATCTTGAGAATGTTCAATGAAATCAAAGTTAAAGTATCAATGTTAGTGATTTTAAAATATTTGAAATTTGATTAAGTAGGAAAAGTTTTTCAGTTTCCCAAATTTTTTATTTTGAGTTTCCTATATATAAAAGCATAGTACATTCTTACTTTGATACATTTCATCAGTGTAGAAAAGGAATAGGTATTTATAATTCATGTAAATTTATCTGCTCAGGAAAATATCTCAGTAGAAGATTAGGAAACTAAAAATTTCTCACCATATGAAGTAATACTAGACTGTGGAAGATCAAAATGAGGAAGATCATACTAATGAAGATCAGACTGAGTAGTTGAGATGATTTTGGTAAGTTCAGTTTGAGAAAAAGGATTCTCATAATGAGTACATCATAATGAGAAAATTGGACTCAGTCAATTGGACCAAAGGTCATCAGACTAAGGTTCTGTAAAAAAAAATTTTGTAGAAAAGTTTTTTTAAATTTTTTTTCTGGATCAAAATGTTTATAAGAAAATTTTTTTTACAAACAGGAGTTAGTATAGTAATTACTATTATAATATAGAAGTGTCTGACTAGAGATATAACAAGCTGTATTATATTATTCATAATACTAATTTTCCATTAACCCATGATAGTGGATATATAAGGGTTGTAGGTTCTCACATTGAGGTTGAACCTTGTAAATATCATGTTTTTAATATACTTTCCTAATTTTCATGGATAATTATTTAGTAAAAGTTGATATGGATATAAACATTAACAAGTTCCATGGGATATGTTTTTTAATGTATTGAAACTTATAAAAGTGAAGAACTGATTCCCCCCCCCCCCTGAGTTGATATTTGATCCTCTAGAACATCAATTATTATTAAATATAAATGTCCTTTCTATAATCATTATCATGGATTATCTCAATTTTTTCAATTGAAGAAGAATTCCTACATTTTATAGAAAAAATTATTATGGATGTAATAATAGGATGATTCATTATCTACTGTCTATTTGTAACATCCCAGATAAATTAAGAATAAGATATATTTCATATTTATTAATATTTGTGAATTAAATATTAATTTTACTTTAAAGGGGTTTCTATGTTCGATAGCGTACCCGATACGCAACAACGGGTTTCTTTGGAATCTTATGTTGCACACTAATAATATAATATCATTATATTAAATGCTAGTTAACTCCTAGCCGTTGTATTGGCAGGAATAAATAAAACTAACTACAATATGATTATACATGTTTGTTAAATGTATTTACTTTTATCCAATAAAAGTTAGAGGCTTAAAATGTGAATGAATCTAATTTTAAGCATACATTACATTAAAAGGCCGATTTACCGCCTTTTAATGGAGAACCCTAATTAAATCAAGTTTTGGTCATCTTTATATGTTCTAATTGACCAAATATAATCCTTCTTTAGAATGGGGACATCAAATTTTACTTTGGGTAGTTTTTTTGGTATTTTTTTGATAAAGTTCATTTTTTAATGAATAGTGAAAAATATTGTATTTTGATTCAAAAGTGACTTTTAATATAATTTATTTATATGGTTAGATTATATTTTTAATTGGTTTTAAAGTGAAATTAAAATATATTTTTACCATTTGATCCAATGTTGGTCATTGCAAGTAATTTCACTTTGAAATTGGACATAAACAAGTATTAATCATTTGATAGCTATTATTTCTTAGAAACACGCTATTTGTTTTGATAATGGTAATTTACATTTAAATTAATTAATATCACTTCTATGTTTTGAATTTGGAAAAATAGACATCAATTTTTAATTCGGAATATCAAATAATGCTTCGGTTGAATTTTTGGTATTTTTCTGAAAAACTTCAATTTTTGATGAATAGGGAAACCATTTAGTGGTAGTTAAAAAACTGATTTTTTCATTTAAATAAAATTTTACTATAACACTCCAAGCTTCCACGGTACACTTCTCTTTGAATAATATAGTAACGTGTGTTGTACGCAACTTCGAGTTCTAACACACACCACAACCAATCGAACTAGCCGTTCTGAATAGTAATACCTACTTTTTGAAATTTTATACATTTTATCTCTCAAAATGGACTTCATTTTTGGATTCTAAATATCGTATTTAGCCTAGGGTGAAATTTTGATACTTTTTGGATTACTTTTATATTTTGATGAATAGTGAAAATTACTAAATTTTAATTAAAAACATTTTTTTAAATCAAAATTATTAATAGTGATAAATTATGAATTTGAGTGGTTTTAAAGTATATTTAGAATATATTTTTACAATTTAATAAAATTTTGGTCATTTGACATAATTTCACAATTAACCCAGACATAAACAAGTGTCAATCTTATTAGAGTTATTATATCTTAAAAACACGCTTTTTGTTTAACAACGGGAATTAATTTTAAATTAATTTCTTCCACTTATGTGTTTTGAATTTGGAATAATTAATTCCATATTTGGAATCAGGATGTCAAAATTTTGAAAATAGGTAACTTTTATTTTTAGACATTTTAAATAATTACTTCAGTAAATATTTTATTTACCATGGTTAAAGGGTAAATCCAGTAAAAAAGGGTAAACAAATAATATTATAATAATAATAAATTACCCTAAAACGTGTCCTAACCTTATTTTTGGACACATGTCCGACCATGCGTATCTTTGGGTCGATTTTGGGACCCCATGGAGCCACTTGTAGGTGATAGGGACACTTTATATTAATTAAATTAAAGTAAATACAAAAATGACATAAGCATATATCTATTAGAAAAACAATTTTTACATAGGGTTATATATGTTGGATTTTCAACTATAAATATTCATTAAAAAGATAAGAATATTTCCTACATAATTGTATTTTATTTATAATTTTTATACATTTAATAATTATATTTATTTACAACACAATTATGATACAATATTTTCCTTATTAATGAAAGAATCAAATAATTGGTATTATAAATGTTAAAATAAATATAATTTGAAATTTTTTATGACCTCCACGAATTTTATTGATTAATATGACATGTTAGGATTACTTAAATGATTTTTTTTCGAATTAATAATGTTTTGAAGAGACTAAAAAATCAATTATTTAATAGTATCAAAATTGACATAAAAGTGTTTTTAAAACAAATATTATATTATTAATTGATATTCAATTCCTAAAAATATAAGTTTCTTCCTAGAGACTTATATCATGATATTTGTGTAATTAATAAACCACTTGGGGGTCTCTTGGATGTATATGGTAAGTTTATTAACTATATAATATAAAAATACAAAGTGACATGGTAAATGTAAATCTAATTAGCTAAGAGTTTAAACTAAAAGATAAGGTTAATATAATGACCAAAACCTATCTAAAATCTATTGGATGAGTGGTTTTCAACCTATCCCTACATTAACCTTTAAATAATACACTTTGTAGCCATTATAAACTGAATATAAATTTATTACAAAATAATATTTCTAGCATTTCCAAAGGTTCCCCTCACCCCTCCTATAAAAGGGCACTCCCCTTTCTCATTAATTCACACCTTAAAAGCCATTTGGCTCAGCCAACCTCTACCCAAATATCCTACCAACTTCCCTCACTTAATCCTAGAGGTATTACTTTGATCAGAAAGCCATCTTAAGGAGCCCTTTTGATCAAATCCAAAAGAAGAACCCGAAGAAGAGGTAATGTCTTCACCACCCTCTTTAAAGTTCCTTTCTTCTTCAACTTCTTCTTTCCTTTTTATTTCCATTCTAAAATAATAAATCCGGTATCTTTTATATACTTTGATGTTATTATAATTATGGAATAAACAAATTTAGTAATATATCCATCCCTTGAATGACATGTCACCATACGTGCGTACGTACAGCCTGCCGTCTCCACATTGTGGTGTAATTGTTATTCAATATATTATTATTTAGATGGGTATAATAATGATGTATACATCATGTAAATAATAAATATATAACTTGATAATGATTATTTCTATATGATATACCATCCAATTATAAATTATTTTAATATCAAAAGAATTATATTGTCGCTCGTGCGTACGTATGGATTACCGTCTCCACGAACGCGATGTGATTTATTCCCCATCGTATCCATTCAAGAAAAAATTTTATTGGATGATTAAAAATAATATTTAAGGACTTGATATCATTCTGGATATGAATAAGATACAACCTATCCATAAAAAATGTGGCTTATGTAATAAAACATATAAAAGAAAATGAGTAAGTTAACACCCGAAACAACAATAATACTAAGATATTATCAACAAAGAAATATTAAAAGATCATATATGATATCATATTAATGTTTATGATTATTGTATAATTTAATAAAAATTATTTCACCATTATACAGGAGGTTAACAAACCCTCAACCAAGGAAAAGTACAATGTAAGGGTTTATTTCACAATTTCTTCATTATCCAAGGTTGTTAAAACGTAATTATCTACTGGGAACTCTTTATCATCCACATCCATATTTCTTAAAAATGTATTTCAAAACATTCTTACTATATTACATAATATGGTTTAAATTCATTTTTACCCTTGTTTGAATTTTTATAAGAATATTATAAGGGAATCTTTCCGTCTTTTTCCAAACAAGGTCCTTTTAAACCTTTTCAATAGAATTAAAGTAAGAATGTCTTTTTTTAACTTATACGGCAGGTGTTGCTATTTTCTGCCATTATAAAATCATTGAAGCTTCCCTTACAAGATTATAAGATCATTTTCAAAGTAAATGTTTTCCTTTACAATTATGTGACTTTTAAATGATTTCAAAAAAAATATATTTCTCTCAAATAGTTTTTATTTCAACTATGTCAACATCCTTTGATGGATTTTAAGCTTATTTGAAGTTGATTTATTATGATTCAAAACATCCGTATTATATTGAAGGTTTTGTGATATGATTGACTGTGGATGTGTTATTTTTATACCATTCATGGTTTATGGAGAAATTATTGACATTTCTTATTCTAGTTTTAATAAGAATGCTTATGTTTTGTTTCAACCTGTTCATATTAGGAATGCATTGGACTTAATAAGTGACGGGTGGAGCCTGCAATAGCTCCTCGACGCATCGGTAGGTATCATGAAACAAACTAGTGTCTTGGCATGAGTCCTTGACAAAATCTTAATTGTAATCATGGCACAAGGCCTTGGCTACATGGTTATGATAGTCTGGCATTATGCATTTCGTCATTATGAAAGTGGTTATTGATATTGCATGTGATTATTCGACTAGTAGAATATCCATGTGAATAAGTAAATCTCATTATTTCATTTTATCTTTTCCATATTATGTTGAACTTAAAGTTTAAAAGTCTTTTGTTTTAGCTATACATTGCCTTAAATGTTTGTGTTTTTTTATGAAAGCTTTCGCTATATTGTTATCCTTACTGAGCATCTGAGCTCACCCTTTTCAATATTTTATTTTTCCTAGGTTGTGAAGAAGTAATTTATGAATGACCTACAGGGATAGTATGTGGGAATATGAGTGTAGACTATAGAGACTATGTTTTTGTAGTTTTTATTTTTATGATGTAATGTAAGACTTAAGAATATATCTAGTGTTTCCAAGGCTACTAAACTAATCGATATTTTGAGATTTGATCTATCTTGTGATCATGTCAATGTTATGTAATAATTCACCGACTCTGGGTAACTGGGTTCGGGGTGTTATAGTTGGTATCAGATGGAGGTTTAGTACAAAACATGGAAGCTAGATTTAGATAAACTCTGATTAGAGCACATAGACCTAAGATAGACTTTGAGGATTATTATAGAAGAAATTCCTAGAATTTTGGTATTACAGAGACTTTGTGAGTTTTCTGAGCAATACATCCATATCTGGATACGAGAAGGTAGAGGCGGCTCTACCACAGATGTACCTAGGGTTAAAACCTGAAAACACCGCTTTGAGCTAGACTCAAACGGGAAAGGGTGCACGACAACGGACCTTGCTGCACTCTGGGTTACGACACTCACGGGGGATATGATTAGGATTATTCTCATTTTCTTTACAAACCATTATGAAGGGTTTATGAGCATATACTTTCTCAAAGAAAACATTTTTATGATTATGTAGTATATCCATAAACTATTCAATTTATGTTTTGTGTTTTAAAAGTGTGTAATTATGTATTTTGACTCATAAACTAATCTAGTTTATGCCATTGTTTAGAAATGGCGCCTAGTGGAAGGAATGGAAACTATATCAATGCATGCACTCCATGTAGAGATTTCATTCCTACTCAAGATAATTTTAGTGGAGCTAGTGATGCAACTAGTGCTGAACAGCTAATCACCATACTGGGACAACTCATTCAGGTTATGAATAATAACCTTACCCGTATGGAGCACCCTGATATGTAGCATGGAGGATCAATGTTAGATCACTTCACGAGGCAAAACCCACCAAAATTCAATGGGAGTACAAATCTATTAGTAGCTGAGCAATGGATAAGTTCCCTAGAGAAAATATTTTAGTATTTGGGGAGTAATGAAAGGGAAAAAGTTGTCATGGCAGTTCATCGAATCACTAGAGATGCTGATGAATGGTGGTCATTGATTCAAAACATGAAGGAAGATGATGAAGTATTAGATATGGAATGGATGGAGTTCAAAGAGCTGTTCTTATAAAAATACTTTCCTCGAGACCATCGAGCAGATATGGAAAGGCAATTTCTGCGTCTGAGGCAGAAAGATGATGAGAATATCGCAAAGTATGAGGATAACTTTACAAGGTTAGCGAGGCATGCTTCTGATTATATACGTAACCCAAGGAGTAATATTGATCATTTATTTTATGGGTTAAAACCATTTCTCCGTCGAGTATTAGTCTCGCAAACCTTCTCGTTGTACGAAGATATTGTCTTGTGTGCTATCAATATAGAAATGGAATTATATAAGTCTTATGACTTTAAAGCAAAGCAAGAGAAGAAGAGATATGCTGATCAATCTAGAAATGGAAATAATGGGAAGAAGGGAAAAGTTGAAAATCCATCCTATAGTAAATGTGGGAAGAAACACCACGGTACTTGCCTAAAAGGAATGGGAGTCTCTTACAAATGTGGTGAAAAATGCCACCGAGCTCATGATTTCAAGGGAAAGAGAGTTGTTATCAATGTGGAATGTTATAATTGTAGAGAGATGGGACATTATGAAAACAAATGTCCTAAGCATCAGGGGAACTTTTCTCAGAAAAGGCCAAGTGATCAAGGCCAAGCTTATTTTATCACTACTGCTGAGGTAGAAGCTCTTAAAGACGTGGTGGAAGGTAATTTAATGGTTTCCTCAAGTTTAGCAAATGCATTATTTGATTCTGGATCATCCCATTGTTTCATATCTTCCCAGTTTTCTATGAAAATTAGATATTTCCAATTTTATTTAACATGATATTTTTTCAGTCAAAATCCCTAAGAGAAGTATCATTGTAACAAATTTCTGTGAATCAGTCCCCATTAGAGCACATAAATGTTCTTTATCTGCCGATCTCATTGTTATACATATGATTGAGTTTGATATAATCCCTGGTATGGATTGGATTTTGGACCATGATGTGAAGAAATATTGTAAGAAGAAGGAGGTTATGATTTTTGATGATGATGATAAGGAACACCTTATCTTTAGAGCAGAATCACCACCACCTAATTCTTATCTAGATCCACCCCCAGTAGATCAAAAAAATTAAATTATTGGGGAGGAAGAGAATGAAATGACTATGGCTGAGGAAAGGAATGTTCAAATAGAGTATGTACCTATTTGTTAAAGAATATTTAGATGTGTTTCTAGAAGATTTACCTGGATATCCTCCAGAATGAGAAGTTGAGTTTTCCATTGATTTAATTCCTAGATCAAGGCCTATATCGAAGGACCCTTATAGAATTGTCACTGTGTAATTAGTTGAACTAAAGAAACAACTAGAGGAATTCAGTAATAAGAGATTTATTCACCCTTGTGTTTCTCCACAGGGAGCCCCTATTATTTTTGTTGAAAAGAAATATGGATCTCTGAGGTTATGTATCGACTACAGAGAGATCAATTCTATAACAATAAAGAACAAGTATCCCCTACCTCGCATTGATGATTTATTTGACCAACTGGATGGAGCTCAATACTTTTCAAAGATTGACCATTAGTCTGGATTCCATCAGTTGTGTGTGAAGAAGGAAGGCATTCTGAAGACAACATTCTGAACCAGGTACGGGCATTACGAGTTTACAGTAATGCCTTTTGGATTGACTAATGCACCCTCAATATTCATGGATCTAATGAATAGAGTTTTCAAGGAATATCTCGATGATTTTGTGGTGGTATTTATTGATGATATCTTGGTATACTCTAAAATATACTATGATCATGAAAATCACTTGCGCATTATCTTGAAGACTCTTATAAGACATGGATTATATGGGAAGTGTAGAAAGTGTGAATTATGGCTTCAGGATATTTCTTTTCTTGGCCATATTGTCTCTAAGGATGGAATTTTTGTTGATCCTTCTAAGACCAAGGCAATCCATGAATGGCCAGAACCGACGAGTATAACTGAGGTACACAGTTTTATTGGTTTAGTAGGTTATTATCGACATTTTGGCCAGAATTTTTCTCGGTTGGCAAACCCATGAACAAAGCTCACACGTAAAGGGTTTAAATTTGTTTGGACAAAAGAGTGTGAAGAATGTTTTGAAGAACTGAAGATAAGATTAGTCAATACTCATATATTGATTGTACCATTAGGTAATGATGGTTTTGTTATTTATAGTGATGAATCGAAGAAAGGACTTCGTTGTGTCCTTATGCAGAATGATAGGGTTATTGCCTATGCATCACGACAGTTGAAAATTCATGAGCAAAACTATCCTGCTCATGATCTCGAGTTAGCAGCTGTGATCATTTCTTTGAAGATATGGAGACACTACCTCTATGGTGAAAAATGTGAGATTTATACCAATCACAAGAGTTTGAACCATATTTTCTCACAAAAAGAACTGAACATGAGTCAAAGGAGATGGCTTTAATTACTCATGGATTTTTATTTCACGATACACTACCACCCGGGGAAGGCAAACAAGGTGGCAGATGCTTTGAGCAAAAAATATCATGGAGTTTTGAAAATTATGATAATTGAGAGGGATCCTATTTTCATTGATCTAGTGAAGATGGATAGGGGAATTTCCCTGGAAGGTGAAACATCGATACTTTTTCAAATGGTTGCCAAACCATCTTTACTAGAAAGGATAAAGTGTTCTCGGACCGGTGATGAAGAGTTTCAAAAGAATATTAAATCTGTGAATGATGGAAGATCGAGAGACTTTGTGTATGAAGATGGAATTTTAAAATTTGGGAAGAGAAATTGTGTTCCTGATATACCTGATCTGAAAAGGGAATTGTTAGATGATGCTCATAGCTCCAATTTCTCTATACACCCTGGGATCACCAAAATGTATAGAGATTTGAAGGAACATTTTTGGTGGGACAACATAAAGAGGGAGACTGCTGATTTTGTGTCAAGATGTATGGTTTTTCAATAAGTGAAAGCTAGAAGGCAATAGCCTGGTGGAGTATTGAAACCTCTTCCCATACCTAAGTGGAAATGGGATAAATCATGATGGAATTTTTCATGGGACTACCAAAGACTCCTAGAAGGAATGATGCAATATGGGTCATTGTTAATCATCTTACCAAGTCATCACATTTCCTTGCTATAAGGGAGGATTTACCACTTGAACGTCTAGGAAGACTATATATTAATGAAGTTTTGAGGCTTCCTGGAGTACCCATATCAATTGTCTCGGATCATGATCCCTGTTTTACATCAAGATTCTGGAAAAGTCTTTAGAAGGCCTTGGATACTGAACTTCGTTTGAGCACTGCTTACCACCCTCAAACTGATAGACAATCAGAACGAACTATTCAAACCTTAGAAGACATGTTGAGATCATTCTCACTTGACTTTCTGGGTATGTGGGATCAATATTTACCTATGGTAGAATTTCCTATAACAATAGCTTCCATTCAAGTATTCGGATGGCACGATATGAAGCGTTATACAGAAAGAGATGTCGCACACCAACCTGTTGGGATGTAGTTGGAGAAATAAAACTTGTATGCCCAGAATTGGTGGAGGAAACAATAGAAAAGGTGATGGTAATCCAAAACCACATCAAAGCAGCTCAAAGTAGGCAGAAGATCTATGCTGAAAACCGAATAAAGGATTTCAAATTTCAGGTGGGAGATCATGTTTTCTTGAAGGTATCTCTATAGAAGGGAGTTATACATTTTGGTAAGAATGGTAAATTGATTCCTAGGTACATCATAGCTTTCAAAATTCTAGAATAAATTGGGGGTGTAGCTTACCATTTGGAAATGCCACCAAATCTCTCCAAAGTTCGCGATGTGTTCCACGTATCACTATTGAAAAAATACATGCCTGAACCAACGCATGTACTCACTGATGAGTAATTAGAACTAGAACCTGATCTGTATTATTGAGAAGAGCCCATCAGGATTCTTGATACAAGAGAACAAGTTCTGAAAAACTGAACGACTCGTCTGGTAAAAGTTCATTGGAGAAACCATAAGATGGAAGAGGCAACGTGGGAACCTGATGAACTTATACTGAAGAATCACCCGAGTCTTTTTATGCAGAAATATTATAAGATATTTCGAGGAAGAAATTATTTGAAGGAGGGGATAATTTAACACCCCAAGCTTCCATGGTATGCTTCTCTATGAATAATACAGTAACGTGTGTTGTACGCAACTTCGAGTTCTCACACCACAACCAATCGAACTAGCCATTATGAATAGTAATACCTAATTTTTGAAATTTTATACATTTTCTCTCTCCAAATGGACTTCATTTTTGGATTCAGAATATCGAATTTATCCTAGGGTGAAATTTTGGTACTTTTCAGATAACTTTTATATTTCGATGAATAGTGAAAATTACTAAATTTTAATTAAAAACAACTTTTTTAATAAAAATAATTAATAGTGATAAATTATGAATTTGAGTGATTTTAAAGTATATTTAGAATATATTTTTACCATTTAATGCAATTTTGGTCATTGGATATAATTTTACAATTAAACCGGACATAAACAAGTGTCAATCTTTTGATAGTTATTATATCTTAAAAACACGCTTTTTGTTTTGATAGCGGGAATTAATTTTAAATTAATTTCTACCACTTATGTGTTTTGAATTTTGAAAAATGAATTCCATATTTGGAATTAGTATGTCCAAATACTGTAAATAGTTAACTTTTATTTTTAAACATTTTAAATAATTACTTCGGTAAATATTTTATTTACCATAGTTAAAGGGTAAATCCAGTAAATAATGGAAAAAATATTAAAATAATAATAAATTACCCTAAAACATGTCCTAACCTTATTTGTGGATACATGTCTGACCATGGGCATCTTTGGGTCGATTTGGGGACCCCATGGAGCCACTTGTAGGTGATAGGGACACTTTATATTAATTAAGTTAAAGTAAATACAAAAATGACATAAGTATATATGTTTTAGAAAAACAATTTTTACATATGTTTATATATGTTGGATATTAAACTAAAAATATTCATTAGAAAAATAAAAATATTTCCTACATAATGGTATTTTATTTATAATTGTTAGACATTTAATAATTAAATTTATTTATGACACAATAATGATGTAGTATTTTCCTTATTAATGAAAGAATCAAATAATTGGTATTATAAATGTTAAAATAAATATAATTTAAAATTTAGATGACATACACGAATTTTATTGGTTAATATGACATGTTAGGATTGCTTAAATGAATTTTTTTCAAATTAATAAAGTTTTAAGACTTTAACAAAAATCAATTATTGAATAGTGTCAAAATTGACATAAAAGAGTTTTGGAAACAAATATTATATTATTAATTGATATTCAATTCCTAAAAATCTCTGGTTTGGACAATAGACTTATATAATGATAGGTGTATCATTAATGGACCACATGGGGGTCTCTTGGATGTAATGGTATGTTTATTAAATATATAGTATAAAAAAACAAAGTGACATGGTAAATGTCAATATTATTTACTAAGAGTTTAAACAAAAAGATAAGGTTAATATAATAACCAAAACCTATCTAAAATCTATTGGTTGAGTGGTTTTTAACCTATACCCACCTTACTCTTTAAATAATCCACTTTTGAGCAATTAGAAACCAAATATGAATTTATTATAAAATAATATTTCTAGATTTGTCAACGGTGCCCATCACCCCTCTTATAAAAGGGCACTCACCCTTCTCATTAATTCACACCTTCAAAGCCATTTGGCTCAGACAAACTCTGCCCAAATATCCTCCCAACTTCCCTCACTTCATCCTAGAGGCCTTAGTTTGATCATAAAGCCAACATAAGGAGCCCGTTTGATCAAATCAAAATGAAGAACCCGAAGAAGAGGTAACATCTTCACCACCCTCTTTTAAGTTCCTTTCTTCTTCATCTTCTTATTTCCTTGTTATTTACATTATAAAATAATAAATCCAGTATCTTCTACATACTGTGATGTTATTATAATTATGTAAAAAACAAATTCATTATTCTATCCATCCCTTGAATGACATGTCATCATACGTGCGTACGTACGACCTATTGTCTCCACGTTGTGGTGTAATTGTTATTCAATATATTATTATTTAGATGGGTATAATAATGATGTAAGCTTCATGTAACTAATAAATATAAAATTATAATGATTCTGTCTATATGATATAACATCCAATTATATATTATTTTAATATCAAAAGATTGATATTGTCGCTCGTGCATACGTACGGATTACCGTCTCCACGAACGCGATGAGATTCATTCCCCATCGTATCAATTCAAGACTAAATTTTAATGGATGATTAAAAATTATATTTAAGGACTTTATATCATTCTGGATATAAATAAGATACAACATATCCATAACAAATGTGTCTTATGTAACAAAACATATAAAATAAAATGAGTAAGTTAACACCTGAAACAACAATAATACTAAGATATTATCAAAAAAGCAATATTAAAAGATCAAATATGATATCATATTAATGTATATTATTCTTGTATAATTTAATAACAATTATTTCACCATTATAAATGAGGTTAACCAACCCTCGACCAAGGAAAAATACAAGGTAGTGGTTTATTTCACAATCTCTCCATTATTTGAGGTTGTTTATACATAATTATCTATTGGGACCTCTTTATCATCCACATACGTATTTCTAAATAATGTATTTCAAAACACTCTTACTATTTTACAGAATATGGGTTAAAGTCATTTTTACACTTGTTTGACTTTTTATAAAAAGTTTATAAAGGATTCTTTCTATCGTTTTCCAAACAAGGTCCTTTTTAACCTTTTCGACAGAATTAATGTAAGAATGTCTTTTTTAACTTATACGGCTGGTGCGGCTATTTTCCTCTATTATAAAATCATTGAAACTTCACTTGAAATCTTATAAGAACATTTTCAAAGTAAATTTTTTCTTTTAATATTATGTTACATTTAAATGATTTCATAGAAAGATATTTCTTTCAAATAGTTTTTATTTCATCTATGTCAACATCCTTTGATGGATTTTAAGATTATTTGAAGTTGATTTATTATGATTCAAAACTTCCATATTGTATTGAAGTTTTTGTGATATGATTGACTTTGGATGTGTTATTTTTATACCATTCATGGTTTATGGAGAAAGTATTTACATTTTTTATTCTAGTTTTAATACGAATGTTTATGTATTGTTTAAACCTGTTTATAAGAAGAATGCGTTGGACATAATAAGTGACGGGTGGAGCCCGCTATAGCTCCCTGATGCATTGGTAGGTCTCATGAGACAAACTAGTGTCTTGGAACAAGGCCTTGACAAAATCTTATTTTTAGTCTTGGCACGAGGCCTTGGCTACATGGTTATGATAGTCTGGCATTATGCATTCCGTCATTATGAAAGTGGTTATTGATATTGCATGTGATTATTCGACTAGTAGAATATCCATGTGAATAAGTAAATGGAATTATTTCATTATATCATTTCCATATTGTGTTGAAGTTAAAGTTTAAATGGTTTTTTTAGTTATAAATTGCCTTAAATTCTTATGTTTATTTATGAAATTTTCCGCTATATTGTTATCCTTACTGAGCATCTGAGCTCACCCCTTTCAATGTTTTATTTTTCCTAGGTTGTGAAGAAGTAATTTATGAATGACCTACAGGGATAGTATGTGGGGATATGAGTGTGGACTATGTAGACTATGTTTTTGTATTTTTCATTTTTATGATGTAATGTACGACTTATGAATATATCTAGTGTTTCTAAGGCTACTAAACTAGTCGATCTTTCGAGATTTGATCTTTCTGGTGATCATGCCAATGTTATGTAAGAATGCACCGACTCTGGGTAACTGGGTTCGGGGCGTTATAGTTACCACTTCTGCTCATTGAATTTAAAAAATTCTACATACATGGTTTTTATCTAGAAGTAAAATGTGGTTCATTAAGATAAAATTAATTTTGGGTGAATAATAACTTTTGACTATTATTTACCACGATTAAAGGTAAATAAGGTAATTCAAGTTTAATAGAATATTAAAATAATTCAAAATTACCTTAACTCTTGTCCTAACCATATTAGTTGAGTTATTAAAGACCCTGGGCATCTTTGGGTCTATTTTGGGACCCCTTTGATCCACTTTGAAGTGATAATGACAATTTAGATTAATTAATTTAAAGTAAAGGCCGAAATTACATAAACAAAAATCTTTTAGTACTTAATTTTTATGTGGTGTTACATAATTCATATTTTTTACTATAAATATTATTTGTAAAGATAAAAATATTTCTTATATCATGGAATTTGTTTTATAATTTTTAGACATCAAATAAATTAAATAATTAATGACACAATAATGATGCAGTATTTACCTCATTAACAAATGATTTCAATAAATAAGTTTATAATGATTAAAATATTATCCAAAACATGAAAAATTCTGATTGGATGATTTTATATAGACCATTTATCATATTATATTCTACTATAATGATTTTTGGGCCATTATAAACCAAATATCATTATATTATAAAATAATAGTTTCACACTTTCCTAAAGAGCCCCTCCTCCCCCTGGTAAAAGGAGAACACTTATAAACAATTACTCACACCTCTCAAGCCATTTGAATCATCCAAACTCTTCCCAATTAATCTCTAAACATATATATCCTCCTTTTATAAGCCTTACCTTAGTCAGAAGGAACTTCAAGAAGTAATTTCGTTCAAACCAAAGGGAGTTACCGAAATTAAATGTAACAGTTTCTCATAAATTGTTTTCTTTTCTTTTACTTCTCCATCCCCTAAACTCTTTTTATTTCATTATTTTGTAGCAACACCATTATCGTCAATATACTAGGATTTTTTTTAATAAGGATTAAAACTACACTTACACACACCTCTATCTAATGGATGAAGAACATAATGTTTCTGTGGATGGAAAACTAACGCCTCACGAAATGATGATTGTTCAATTACATCTTACCACCTCTCATGGTGGTCATTATGATGGAAATGTATTTATATATGATATATATTATGTTTAATATTTCCTTATGCATCTGTACGTTTCCATTTATATCAATCCATTATGGTTTCCATAGTGGGTAAATACGATAATCTAATTTGAGGAAGTGCGGACTACTGCCCCCTCAAAGTGATTTGATTCGTTAATGCCTTATGTGGGATGTATAAAGGATGGATTTAATGATATTATATCTTATATTATAATGTAATTATAATATACCTATGTATCATTATGTTTTACTTCCTTTAAAATAATAAATAGAAATGAAAGTAGTGTTCATGCGTACGTACGGCTTACCGTCTCCATAAATGGTGCATTTCATTTCTTACCTCTAAATGTTATGTACTATTATAAAAACTTGTATATACTGGATATATATGATATATATGACATCTAAATAATGAATATAATTCTGGACATAATGACCCTTTGACCACATGAACAACATGTAATTATAAGAAGTCCATTTTTGACTCAAGTACCCAATATCCTCAAAATGAACATTATTAACCTAAATGATTACATAATTTTTATAACATGGTAATAAGTGATATAAAAGGGATAATAAACATGAAAAATGTTATTAAGAAAGTATAAATTAACTTTAGTTTATTATTCAGGAAATTAAAGAACAATCGAGTCAAGTCGGACATGAGGTAACGGATCCGACCTCTCTCTTTCTTTTCAAGTACCCTCTTTTATGTCATTTCTTTTATGCTCCATGTTCTTATGTTGGAGGATGTTATATTATATTAACCATACTTTAAATTTTGTTTTAATATGATTATATACCCTCTCTTACTCTCATCAATTCGTTTTAATAATTTTTAAGTGGCGTCGTTAGGCTGCCGAATTTTTGTAAGGGATTTTCTTATCTGACTTTTAATTCTGTGAGATTTCCATTGTTAGCATCTTATTCATTGGATGTGGTGTATTGTCTACTTCCATTTGATATATATTTTCATGGTTCTCATTATATTCATGGTATTCTATGATTCATTTGGTGGCTAATAACTTTTGGTTATACGACTCGATTGAATTATAACGTGGTAAGGGGTCTTCATCTCACTTGTTTTTATTCCCGTGAGATTCATGCTATATTTTCCACAATCTCTTTTTGTGATGGTGTATGTACTGCCCATGATTGTACTATTTGTGTAATATACTTTCATTTATGAGTATTTACATCTTCATTGGATGATCCTTCTTTCATGTGGCATATGTTTTTTAAGTTACCAAATCGGTAAAGGAACTCCTTAACCAAATTCCCATTCTTTGGGTTGATCTTCTCTTTTTTATTTATGTCATCCTATGAATATGTGTGAATGTCCTATGATTTTTTTACACTTAATATCCACTTTTATTGGGTGTATTTATATTTTTCACACATAATTATGAGATTTATTTGTCTTTAATTTAAGGATACCATCTTTATAATGGATTTAATCCCAAATTACATTTCCATTTATAATTCATTGTTGTTATGAACCAATTCACTCTTATATTGTGTATATACTATACTTTGACATATTATATCATGAATCCCTTTATTCTCATGATATTATAAAGTTCTGATGAAAATTTATTTCTCAATTATTTGTATTCAAGAGTCTCTAATTTTGTTTAAAACTCTTTAACAAAAATAACATTTTTAAATGTTTTAAAGATTTATCATTATAAATATTTATCTTTAATGTTCGTGTTTTAAAAAGGGTTTTTAGTATTTATTTATATAGACATTAATGTTTTGAAATTATAATTCCATTAGAAGCTTCAAATTGTTATGGGAAAGTTTGATTCAAAAATCCTTTTTTAAAATGGTTTTTGAAAATGGATTGATTGTTTCAATTTCTTGAAATTACTTCTTGTGATTGAAAATGAAATGTTATTGGTGAAATGTTTATATTTGAAATATTTCATGTGTTATGATGGTACTTGGACATTTGATGGGTGGTTATGTGATAAACCATATGATGGGTGGTTATGTTATAACCTCCAATGCATTGGGTATGGAAGTCGGATGTATGGATTTTCCATTTAGTGATATGTGTGGAAGTCGACCGTATGGTTATTCCATTTAAGTGTGTTTATGTCCCAAGTTACCTTTAGAAGTTATGTGTTAATTATATGGGTTTTATGGTAATCTTTAGGTTACAAAAAGGTAGGTAATGATCTTTTATTCATTGAAGAGTATTTACTATTTCATAAAGGTTAAAAGTATTACTTATTTTAAAGTATTCATGGTTTACTTTTTGTTTTTAAAAACTAACAATTCTACTTATTTGTGTATCTCTTACTAAGATTTTTATGCTCATCCCAAGTTTTTGAAAAAAAATTCACAGGACATAATGTGGAATAGGGTAAAGGATGGGATCATGGAAAATTCATGTTGTCTTAAACATGAAACTAGACATGACTTTTTTTTTCAAGAGTTCATGTTTTGTAAAAAAAAATGAATACTGGGTAGAAGTGTCTACTTTTTAATATTTTGAAATGTAATAGTTATGGCCTAACTCTCTAAAACTCTAAAATTGAAAAGATCATCAATGTGAATTATTCATTTAATTAAAGTTTATGTAATGTTTTAAGGTCGGGTCCTTATAGTTGGTATCAGAGGTCGGTTTAGACAACTTTAGGGATTAGGATTTTTTATTAGACACATGGTTAGTTCCTTTGTCTATTATTTTAGTTAAATCCTTGTTTTATAACTTTTTCAGATCAAGGAAATTCAGTTACAAATGGAAGGAGGAGGATCTCAAATGACATTTCTATCTCTTCCCGATGACATGCTTGCAATAATTATTGTAATGTCATGTTCGGATGATTGTCAAACTTTTTCTAGCATACAACTCACTTGCAAGATGTTTTTTGAGATATCAAACACCTCCTCTATACCTCGTTATCATCATGGATCATGGGTTGTATTTAGAAAAATCCTATTTTCACAATATTCTCATATTTTCAATAAAGGTAAATATTATCAAGTAATTTTCTAATATTTTACCATATCACAAGATTTTGAAGCATATTATGATTTTAAAAAAGGTTCTAAAGAAGGATACCCTTGCGCAACCTATTTATATTTGATTTTAAAATATAGTCTCTCAGCACATACTTATGGTATTTTAAAAGGACCGTTAAATGAAATTTTCAACTCAAATTCGATTCAACTATTTTATAGAAATTATGTTTTATCAGATGTTCTGAAATTATATGTCATACATGATTATTTTCCAAAACTGTTTTTCTATGAACACCCATATGACCCATGTTGTACAAGGTGTATTTGGATGGAGGAAGTAAATGATTTTCAAGGATCTCTAAGTCATGTTTTCAATGCATGGACCTTCTACCTACGTGAACAAGATGACGATGAAACCAAATGGACACCATGATCAAGGTATGATGTTATTCATTTTGGGGATTGTTTTATTTTATCATATAGTGGTGAAATAAGACTTCAAGATTTAAGATGTTTAGATAATAATGAATTTGGATAAAAATGAGAGGTATAAGAGAACCATTGATGTTAAAACATTTTAGGGTTATTTTTGAGTTTTATAAAAGGAAAACCCATAGGATGGGTGAAAACTCATCGCATCTGGCATGGCTGTAGGAATCAAACCCACAACCGAAGGGCGACCAGGGCACATCACCTACCACTATCCTACTTGAATTCCCTGGTTAGTATGACTTATTATTTTAGTAAAATGTTTTTATGGAACAATAATAATTTGATTTTTGGAACATATGTTTTATCAAATGGACATACTTATTATTGAAAAATGATTTAGTGATTAAGTGATAAAAGGTTGTTGTGGAAGACGTTCTCTCTTTTGAGGAAACACTATATGCCTAAGGAAGATAGAATAATATGGGATTTCAATTGTGGAATAATGGTTGAAATTTTATTTTGGAAGAATCTATGTTTTTATAATGTACACATAATGATTTTATTTATTTATGAAAATGACTAACCTATCATGTAGAATATGTGATTAGGTTAATTAATTTTCAATATGAGACTTTATGAGAAACTGGTGTTACTTGGAGATAAATTTTAAGATGTATCTTGGAAGTATATATAATTAAATCCTTTTGAGATTTTTTGTAACAATTAATGTTTGGATTACTTTTGAAGAATTAAAGGGACAATTGTTTATTGAATGGTCTTTGTTGAACTTTGGGTTTCGTTAAGACAAATTTCTGAGATTAAGAGTAGTTTCTCTTTATGTAAAAGTTTATCCTTTTTTGGGATTATCTGATCATGTACTAAACATTTTGTTTTTAGTTAATATCTAAATAAAAGGGAAATATATAGTTCATTTTTTTCGATTATTTGATTCTCTTGAAATTGATTATTGCACTTTTAATGTAAAAAAGTCATCCTGAATACTCATCATATGGAGGAAATATGACTTTGTGTTAGAAATATAGTGATGGATAAAAGTATACATGAAAGGTAATTGTGTTTCCTTATGTTTTTAGTTAATCTCATAAATAAATCCCTAAAATTTATGAAAAGTAAGTTAAAACAAAAACTTTGTCTGTTAACTTTTCCTACTGGGGAATCAAGGACCATTGAACCCATCACATGTTTGTGATTTTCTAATGGTTATCTTTCTCCTAAAATTTTTTTCTATCACTCTCCCTCAAAACTTGACCCTTTGTTTTCTCTTCCATATCCATGTTTTCCTACATGGAATATTATTATGGGTTATCTCGGGAGACCTTTGTGCATCTCTTTCTTTCTTTTAAAGAGATAGTTTTACAGAAACTTTTTCTGATATGGGATTTTCAATAAAGTTTCGGAGCCCAAATTTTAAAATTGTCAGGACGCAATTCCCAAAATGGGGGAAGGATGTAACATCCCAGATAAATGAAGAATAAGAAATATTTCATATTTATTAATATTTCTGAATTAAATATTAATTTTACATTAAAGGGGTTTCTATGTTTGATAGCGTACCCAATACGCAACAACAGGTTTCTTTGGAATCTTACGTTGCACACTAATAATAAAATATCATTATTTTAAATGGTAGTTAACTCCTAGCCGTTGTATTGGCGGGAATGAAAAAAACTAACTATAATATGATTATACATGTTTGTTAATTGTATTTACTTTTATCCAATAAAAGTTAGAGGCTTAAAATGTGAATGAATCTAATTTTAGGCATAATTTACATTAAAAGGCCGATTTACCGCCTTTTAATGGACAACCCTCATTAAATAAAGTTTTGGTCATATTTATATGTTATAATTGACCAAATATAATCCTTCTTTAGAATGGGGACATCAAATTTTACTTTGGGAAATGTTTTTGCTATTTTTCTGATAAAGTTCATTTTTTAATGAATAGTGAAAAATATTGTATTTTAATTCAAAAGTGTCTTTTAATATAATTTATTTATATGGTTTGATTATCTTTTAAATTGGTTTTAAAGAGAAATTAAAATTTATTTTTACCATTTGATCCAATTTTGGCCGTTGGAAGTAATTTCACTTTGAAATTTGACATGAACAAGTATTAATCTTTTGATAGTTATTGTTTATTAAAAATACGCTATTTGTTTTGATAACGGGAATTAATTTTTAAATTAATTAATTCCACTTCTATGTTTTGAATTTGGAAAAATAAACATAAATTTTTAATTTGTAATATCAAATAATTCTTAGGCTGGATTTTTGGTATTTTTCTGAAAAACTTCAATTTTTGATGAATAGTGAAACCACTTAGTGGTAGTTAAAAAAATGGACTTTTTCATTTAAATGAAATTTTACCAGTTCTGTGAATCGAATTTAAAAAATCCGACATACATGTTTTTTATCAAGAAGTATAATGTGTTTCATTAAGATTAAAATAATTTTTGGTGAATAGTAACTTTTGACTTTTATTTACCGCGGTTAAAGGTAAATAAGGTAATTCAAAGTTGAAAGAATATTATAATAATTTAAAATTACCTTAACACTTGTCATAACCTTATTGGTTGAGTCATTAATGACAATGGGAATATTTGGGTCTATTTTGGGATCCATTTGATCTACTTGGAAGTGATAAAGACAATTTAGATTAATTAATTTAAAGTAAAGGCCAAAATGACATAAACAACCATATTTTTGTAATTAATTTTTATATGGTGTCATATAAGTCCTATTTTCAAATATAAATATTATGTGTAAAGATAAAAATATTTCCTATATCTTGGTATTTGTTTTATATTTTTTAGGCATCAAATAAATTAAATTATTTATGACCCAATAATGATGCAGTATTTACCTCATTAATAAATGATTTAAATAAATAAGATTATAATGATTAAAATATTATCCAAAACATGTCAAATTCTGATTGGATGATTTTATTTAGACCATGAATCATCATATATTCGACTATAATGATTTTTGGACCATTAGAATCCGAATATCATTATATTATAAAATAATAGTTTCACACTTTCCTAAAAAGCCCATCCTCCCCCTTATAAAAGGAGAACACTTCTAACCAATTACTCACACCTCTCAAGCCATTTAGATCATCCAAACTCTACCCAATTAAACTCTCAACATCCCTATATTCCTCCTATAATCCTTACCTTAGGCAGAAGGCACTTCAAGAAGTCCTTTGGCTCAAACCAAAGAGAGTTACCCAAATTAATGGTAACATTTTCTCTTAAATTATTTTATTTTATTTTACTTCTCCAACCCCTAAAATCTTTTAATTTCTTTCTTTTTTAACAACACCAGTATCCTCAATATACTAGTATGTTGTTATAAGAATTATTCAAACTACACTTACACACACCTCCATCTAATAGATGAAGAACATAATGTTTCTATGGATGGAAAACTAACGCTCACGAAACGATGATTGTTCAATTACATCTTACCGCCTCTCATGGTGGCCATTATGATGGAACTGTATTTATATATTATATATATTATTTTTTTGATTTCCTTATTCTTTTGTACTTCCCCATTTATATCAAGCCTTTATGGTTTCCATAATGGGTAAATACGATAATATCATTTGAGGAAGTGCGGACTACTACCCCCTCAAAGTGATTTGATTCGTTAATGCCGTATGTGGGATGTATAAAGGATGGAGTTAATGATATTATGTATTATATTATACTGGAATTATAATATACCTATGTATCATTATGTTTTATTTCCATTAAAATAAGAAATAGAAATGAAAGTAGTGTTCATGCGTACATACGGCTTACCATCTCCATGAACGGTGCATTTCATTTCTTACCTCTAAATGCTAGGTACTATTATAAAAACATGTATATATTGGATATATATGATATTTATGATATCTAAATCATGAATATAATTCTGGATATAATGAACCTTTGACCACATGAACAACATGTAATTATAAGAAGTACATTTTTTACTCAAGTACCAAATATCGACAAAATGAACATTATTAACTTAAATGATTACATAATTTTTATAACATGGTGATAAGTGATATAAAAGGAATAATAAACTTGAAAAGGGTTCTTTAAAATTTATAAATTAACTTTAGTTTATTATTCAAGAAATTAAAGAACGATCGAGTCAATTCGGACACGAGGTAAGGGATCCGACCTCTCTCTTTCTTTTCAAGTACCCTCTTTTATGTCATTTCTTATATACTCCATGTTCTTATGTTGGAGGATGTTCTATTATATTAACCATACTGTAATTTGTATTTTAATATTATTATAGACCCTCTATTACTCTCAAAGATTCATTTTAAGAATTTTTAAGTGGCGCCATTAGGCTGCCGAATTTTTGTTAGGGATTTTCTTATCTCACTTTTAATTCTGTGAGATTTCCATTGTTAGCCACTTATTCATTGCATGTGGTGTATTGTGTACTGAAATTTGATATATATAATCTTGGTTCTAATTATATTCATGGTATTATGTTATTAATTTGGTGCCTAATAACTTTTCGTCATACGACTCAATTGAATTATAACGTGGTAAGGGGTCTTCATCTAACTTGTTTTTATTCCCATGAGATTCATGCTATACTTTCCACTATCTATTTTTTTAATGGTGTATTTACTGCCCATTATTGTACTCTTTGAGTAATATACTTTCATTTATGAGTATTTACATCTTCATTGTATGATCTTTCTTTCATGTGGCATATGTTTTGTAAGTTACCAAATCGGTAAGGGAACTCCTTAACCCAATTCCCATTCTTTGGGTTCATCTTCTCTTTTTTATTTATGTCATCCTGTGAATATGTGTGAATGACCTCTGATTTTTTTACACATAATATCCACTTTTATTGGGTTTATTTATATTTTTCAAAATTAATTATGAGATTTATTTGTTTTTAATTTAATTATACCATCTTTATAAGGGATTTAATCTCAATTTACATTTCCATTTATACTTAATTATTGTTATGAACAAATTCACTCTTATATGGTGTATAAACTGTCCTTTGACATATTATATCATGAATCCATTTATTCTCATGATATTATAATGTTCTGATTAAAAGTTATTTCTCAATTATTTGTATTCAAGAGTCTCTCATTTTGTTAAAAACTCTTTAACAAAAATATCATTTTTAAATGTTATAAAGATTTATCATTCTAAATCTTTATCTTTAATGTCAGTGTTTTAAAAATGTTTTTTAGTATTTATTGATATGGATATTAATGTTTTAAAATTATAATTCTATTAAAATATTCAAACTGGTATGGGAAACTTTGATTCAAAAATCATTTTTTAAATGGTTTTTGAAAATGGATTGATTATTTCAATATCTGGAAATTACTTCTTGTGATTGCAAATGAAATGTTAGTGGTGAAATGTTTATATTTGAAATATTTTATGTGTTATGATGGTACTTCGACATTTTATGGGTGGTTACGTGATAAACCATATGACGGGTGGTTCCGTGAATACAAGGACGAGTGGTTACGTTATAACCTCCAATGCATTGGGTATGGAAGTTGGTCGTATGGCTATTCCATTTAGTGATATGTGTGGAAGTCGACCATATGGTTATTCCATTTAAGTATGTTTATGTCCCAAGATAACTTTATAAGTTATGTGTTCATTATATGGGTTTTATGTAAATATTTTGGTTACAAAAAGGTATGTAATGATCTTTTATTCAATGAAGAGTATTTACTACTTCATAAAGGTGGAAAGTATTACTTATGTTAAAGTATTCATTGTTTACTTGTTGTTTTAAAAAACAAACAATTTTACGTCTTTTTATATCCCTTATTGAGCTTTTCATGCTCATCCCAAGTTTTTGAAATGTTTTTTACAGGATGTAATGTTGAATAGGGTCAAGGATGAGATCATGGAAAATTCATGTTGTCTTAAACATGGAACTAGACATGAATTTTTTTTAAGAGTTCATGTTTTGTAAAAAAATGGATACTGGGTAGAAGTGTCTACTTTGTAATATTTTTAAATGTAATAGTTATGGCCTAACTCTCTAAAACTCTAAACCTGAAAAGATCATCAATTTGAATTATTCATTTAATTCAAGTTTATGTAATGTTTTAAGGCCAGGACCTTATACTATTAGCATGGAAGTTGTTTATGTTGATACTGTAGAGACCCATAGATTTACGTACATAGACATTACATTAATTTTGTGGAATTTCTTAATACATAACAAAAATAGACACTAAAGGACCGTAATAGTTTAGTGTCTTTGGAAACTTGGAACATAATCTTTTAATCTTGGTAAAAGATCTTGAGCATCTCCCATAAAGATCTTCCCCATTTTTTATCTAAAACATTCTTTATATCCTGGGGAAAAGAAAACATATAAAGGGTGAGATCAAATTCTCAGTAAGGGTATGAATGGAGAAAATAAAACAAAGCACATACATTTGAACATAAAAACATGAACATAATTCTTAAACATCAAAATCTTGAGTAATGAAATAAAACATGGCAGTACGTAAGGCATAGATCATAATGGAACATAAATCCTGATAAAATAGCATGGGAATAAAACATGTAATTGTGGAAAACCATTATGCAAATGATATGATTTATATAGTGTCCAAGGAATTGTTTCCAAGACCATCATAGTGGACAAAGTCCCTTTCTAAATTGAGCTCACTACTCGTTCCAGTCCTGTATCACTGAACCGGATTAACTTACCATTCCAGCCATGTCTATCTAATGAGATATAAATCTTTACCCAATGCATTGGAGGGAGTTATATGTCTCACCCATCCCATATTAAAATCATTCTTACGTGTGCCACAACACAATAAAAAATCATGCATCATAACCCAAAGAATAAAATGGGTTTCATAAACATAATCCCATCATAACATAATCCATATAAAACAATGGGATATCATTTAATCATAAGAAAAGTGAAACCATTTAAATCATAGAGACATTATACTTGAAACATACACATATGAAATAATCTCATCATATATGGAAAATGGTTTTGATAAAACACTTGAAATGAATTCTTGAGGAAAATATCCATTCTTATTCAAAATCATTTTTATTTCACAAAATGCCATGAAATTTTAAAAGAAAAGGATTTTGTTGAAAATAGTCATGAAATATTGTAGAGTAATCTTCATGAAAATAAGTTGTTATGAAAACCGTAAAAATCCGTTCATGCCGTATAAGTTAAAAAAACATTCTTCTAGTACTTTTGCCGGAAAAGTCAAAAAGTTCATCGTATGGTAAACAAAAGAAATATTCCTTCCATAACACAATGTAAAAGTCAAAGAGGGGTAAAAATGTCTTTAACGATACATGGATGAATATTAAATACTTTCTGAAAAACATTTTATGGACATGGATGAAAAATATAACCCCAATAAATACTTACGAATAAAAAATCTCGGATAAAAACGAGATTGGAATAATTATCCCTTACATTAGGTCTGAGATGATTTGTATGTATCTAAACCTCCTATATAATGATTTAAATAATGTCATTTACTTATTACAGAATCATATTCATTGTTATGATATCATATATGGTTCATTTATGACTTTATATTACCCTTTCTTTTGTAAATTCCATGTTAAAGCAGCGTTTTGGGTAAAATCGTTTTATTTTATCGTACACGTTTGGACTTGTTATTCTTGATATTATTATTAATTATATCAAGATTTACTTACTTAAAGAATTTAAATAATGATTTATATGTCATATATATTCAGTATATATATATATTTATTTATTTATAATATATAAATGAATGAAATGAAATACACCGTTCATGGAGACGGTAGGCCGTATGTACGCATGAATGTTATTTTCATTTCCTTATTGAATGGAATTAAGTAAATGAAACATATATGTACATAAATCCAGTATCATTATTATATAATATCTTTCATGATTATTTATTATACATACTTTATAATCATACTTGAATGGTTAGTCATGGAAAATGAATCTCACCGCGTTCGTGGAGACTGTAGTCCGTACGTACGCACGAGCGATGATATCATTCCCATAATTATTGAATATAATTGGATTGGATGATATAATATCTTAGAATAATTATGATGTAATAATAACCATATATAGTTATTCTTTGCACCATTATACTCATCCAAGTAATTTGGTGGTGGGAAAACAGGTTACACCACGGTGTGGAGACGGAATTCCGTACGTACGCAGGCACGGTGATTTTGTTTTCCATAGGATGGATAGAAGGTGAAATGGCATTTTTTCATATTAATAATAACATATCAGTATATTATTGTTACTGATGTTATTACTTTATAATGAAAAAACTAAAGAAGATGAATTTGAAGAAGAAAGAAACTTGAAAGAATCGGTATAAGAGATTACCTCTTCTTTGACACACCCCCTTTAAGCTTCCTCTTAAGGGACTAGAGTAGGTATTTTGAGAAGACCGGAACCTCAAGAATGATTATAGGAAAGTGGATAAGGGAAATGGTCAGGGTTTGGACGATCTTGAAGGCTCAACATGTTGTAAAGAGGAGAGGGAGGAGGTGCCCTTTTATAAGGGAGGAGAGGGGCACCTTTGGAAACCTCAAGAAATATTAATTTATAATAAATCAAATGCCACTTAAAAACTTCCAAAAATGAATAAAATTAAAATATTAGATTATATAAGGCTGTGATATCATCATCAAATAAAATTTAGACATGTTGGGAATTTATTGTAAACCTTATCAATATGATTTATCCTTATTTAATTTATATAATCTTATTTTTGGTAATAAAATTATAGATTTTAAATTGTTATAAATAATAACTTATATGTTTTGAATTATCCATAATTGGGTAATTTATAAAATTTTAGAATATATATATTTCAATTTATAATTTTTAAATATTTATGTGATTTTTAATCAATTTAATAATATGTTATGTTTATAAAATAACAATAGTGTTCATTTTGACACTATTCATTTATTTGAATTTAAATAAAATCCAAACAGATGATATATTCGAACCAAAATGTTTACTAGATTAATAACATGTCATATTCATCTATAAAATTTGTGTAGAACATTAATTAATTCATATAATGTTTATTTTATAATTTATAAAACCATTTATTTGATATTTCTCTTAATAAAACAATTACTACATTATTTTTGTATAATCATTTAATATAATTATTATTTGCATAAAAATTTAAAATAAAATCCTATGATGAAGATAAATATATTAAATTTCATAATTATATTTTGAATCGAATTTATCATCTTAAAATCACAACATTTAAATTTTTATATTTATTAAATTAGGAAGGTGACAACTTTGACATCATTTAAAATAATATAATATAAATGTCCTAATCTATTCTATAAGGATCTAAATAGTACAAAAATCTACCCTTGGATTATTAGGGTATATATATACTCTACCAATATTTTTTGGTCAAGTTTTGGGTCTTTTGGATAGGTATTATTATTTTAATAAAAACTATATTAGTGATTTTTCACTAAATAAACAATTTATGCATCACTATTGTGTCACCATTAATGAAACTTATTTAATCCCTAAAAATTATAAATAAATTAAAATGATGTAGATAATTTTATTATATTTTTTGAGACTATTCAGGTTATAAGTTTCAGGAGTTTTATCACTAAATTAAAATTATTATACTTATAAGATTTAAGAGAGTGACATGTTGTCACTTTCTTTGGTTTTAATAATACTTTATTTATTTTCATTGTAAAATGTCCATAAAATTAATCTATTCCGACCCTTAGGTGATATGGGTCTACTTGTAGCCATCCAATAGAATTTTGGTAGGTGTTAGGGTAATTTTATAATCTTATTTTTACCCTTAATTACCCAATTTACCTTTAATTGCAGTAAATATAAATTATCGTAGTTACTATTCATAATATCAAAAAAAAAGTAACCTATTTACATAATTTGGACCCACTGAATTCAAATATGGAATAAATTTTTCATAATTCAAAACACCGAAGTTGCATTAATTAATTTTGAATTAATCCCGCTGTTAAGAAAACGGGTTTTAAAAGTTAAAATATTTCCAAAGATTGAAATGTTTTTACCTATGAATTCAATGTAAAATTAATGGTAATGACATAAATTATATTAAATATTAAAAATATATTATATTTATACTTTAAAACAATTAAATATTATAATTTAACCATATAAATTATTGTGATGAAAATGTTTTTTTAATTACAATATAGCGTGTTTTTACTATTCATTAAAATATAAAAGTTATCCGAATAATATGAAAAATTTATCCAAAGTAAATTTTTATATAATGATTCCAAAGAAGAATTTTATTTTTTCAAATTAAAATTATAAACTTGTCAAAACTATATTTAAAGTGGGTGCGCAATCAAAAGGCAGCAAAACTGCATTTTTTTTTAAATACTTATTTTACCCAAAAAAAGTATTTTGTTAACATACCATGTTTTAAAAAATGTGTAAGAGGAATAATAATGTTCAAAATGTAGTTAATACTATTCATAACATATATTCTATAATAATATTATAACAATATATCGTTTTTTAGTGAAACCCGGTATTGTGTAATACACATGCTATCAAGAAAGGTCGCGATTGCATGTAATGCAAGGCAAGTCAGGGATGCATGTAGTGAACAATACAAGACATCAAGGAAATTAAAAAGAATAATTCTCATAAAATCTCAGGTTTTTACATTCTACCCCCCTTAAAATAAATTTCTCCCTTGAAATTCATCGGGGTTATAAATGGTTTACTTCTTGAAAGTTTCTTTCATAGATACCCACATCGTAAAAAGGAACGCTAAAACTAAATTTTAAAAATGTACGTTAGAAAAAAATGGATACCCAAAGTAACTCATCACTTGGGTTCCCACATATAAGAACATAGGTTAAAATATGAATATGGAAGAGAAATCTAACCGTTAAGTTCTGATGGATAGTGGTAGAGAACATGGCTATGAAAAGGCCAACAATCACAAAGCCATAAATTTTTTATGATCTAAGGTACCATCTGATTCATCGAATATGAGGACATTAGGACAACATTTTTTGTTTTCAGGATCATTTCCCTAAAGTTGAAGAATAATTAAAAGAAATAATTACTTAACTTTGGTACAATCTCACTGTTGTTTGTGCCTTAAACAATTTACACATCATCTCTTCAAAAAATGAAGTTGAATTTGTCTTCCATGAAGTGTCAGTAGATCATGCGATAGAATGATGGGTCATTCCATCTGTCTCAAACAAAAGGTTATCAAAAGTTATCAAATATACATAAGTCCATCTATGGTGAGGTTAATCATATATGATTCCAAAAATGTACTTATAATTCATTTATCATACCTCTTAATAAAATAAAACTAGTTCCTATTGACTAGGAACTTCCTGTAGGCCAGTGGTAGGCGATAAACGCCTGTCACACTTCAGTTGTGGGTTCAATTCCCACAACCGTTTCCGACGCGACGGGTTTTCTCTTGTCCTGAAGGTTGTCACTTTTTATAAAACTACATTATTATAACATTTCTGCAATAATATCGAAAAACTTTCTAGCCTTAATCAATACTATCATATGTCTAACTTAATTCATTCCAAACATTAGGATTATCCAAAATACTTCTGTCCAAGATCATAGTATAAAGAAAAAAATGACTAGAAATTTCATCTAACAAGCATGTGAATACCATCATTTATCCCCCATAAATCATACGATATATCTTGTTGGTCACATTCCAAATATGTGAATACCTTAATCATGTATTCTCATGAAAAAAATGAATACCCATTGAACCTTAGTGAAAACATGAATGTGGTCAAATGTTAACTCTTTCCACATACCAAAATCCCAAAATTTCTATATACTCAAACCATGATATAACTTTGTCATTATATTAGTCATCATCTCATTTAATTTTCTCTTTATCCCTTCATTATGTGCATATCATCTTCTTTCCAAAAATATTTCAATCACTTTTCATGGTTACCGGTATCATATAATTATTGAAAACCAATACATAGATATTCCAAAATTCCACGATACCATAAATGAGATTCCATGATACTATTTTAAAGTCCCATTATAGAAACACTTAATCATTCCACAACATCATTGTCATACTCAAAATCACAAATAGTGATCGCACGTGACTTCCCATTGTCATTTTCCTTAAGAGGTTTCTCATGTTGATCATCATTAACCCTTGGATTAGGGAATTGATTAGCATAATGCCACATTTCCTTGTACTTAAAGAATTGAAGTGTTGGTGTACCATTCTCTATAGTCTTTTCTCTATTCACATCATTAGATACCTTTTTTCCCATTACTTCGACACTCAACTGCTCGATGACCTTCTTTACCACACTTAAAACATTTTCTAGTACCTTTTAGGAAATCTCCACCATGATTCTTTCCACACTTTGAGTATAAAGAAACATTCATCTTTTTTTCACCATTGTTCTGAGATTTCTCATTGAACTCCATCTTTCGTTTCTTGTCAAAACCATGAGATGGATATATAGAACCAACTTCTAGTTCATCCTTGATAGCACAGCACATAATTTCTTCATATCTACTGAAGTATCTTATCACTAATGCCCTTCGAAGACTTGGTTTTAATCCATCGAAGAATAGATCAACATTAATTTAAGGTTGGATAATAAATCCAGATGCATACCTTGAAAGCCTTCTAAAATTCGCTTCGTATATACCAACAGATTCATCTCATCCTTTTTCTTAATCTCAAGGAACTCCTTCTCCATCTTTGTTTGAAGAATATGAGGGAAGTAATTATTGAAAAACATGTTCTTGAACTCATTCCATTCCATGGATTCAATTTCATCATTGGGCCTTGTATTCTTAATTAGAGTCCACCACTGGTCTGCTTCACCTTCTAAATGGTAAACAGCTAAAACGACTTTATCATGTTATAAATAGAGAAATATGGAAAATATATTTTCAATGTTACTGATCCATTGTTCAGAAAAAACTACATCAGAAGACCCATTGAATGAAGGTGGATGTTTCCTCATAAAGGACTCAATAGAATATTGTTCCCTTCTCTCATCATTTGGAAGTCCATAATGATTCATAGCTTGTGTAAGTATAGAAATAAAATTTTTCACTCCATCTCCCATAATGTTGGTTTGTTCAGGAGGACAATCATTGCATCGTCCATTACATTGATCAACACGGTTCCATCGGGTTCTATCCATCGCCTAAAACCCAAAAAGAATAGTGTGAGAGGAAAAATCATGATAGGAAAACAACAGAATAAAGGGGGTGTACCTTTAATATATAACATCTTAGGTTTAATACTAATATCATTACCGTAATTATTGCACTATAACCTATACTTATACATAACCTTAGGGACATCCCTAGACATACCTTAAAAATATCTCTATGGATCTCACTAAAGTTTTCGCATCCTAGTTTCTGAAGGTTAACTAAACCTTTCCTCTGATACCAACTGTAGAGACCCATAGCTTAACGTACATAGAAATTACATTACTTTTGTATAATAATTAATACATAAGAAAAACAGACACCAAAGGACCGTAATAGTTTAGTGTCTTTGGAAACATAGAACATAATCTTCTAATCTTGGTAAAATATCTTCAATATCTTCCATAAAGATCCTCCCTTGTTTACCTAAAACCTTTCTTTATATCCTGGGGAAAAAAACATATAAAGGGTGAGTTAAAATGCTCAGTAAGGGTAAGCATGGAGAAAATAAAACAAACCATATACATTTTTACTTAAAAACATGAACATAATGTTTAAACATCAAAATCTTGAGCAATGAAATAAAACATGGAAGTACATAAGTCATAGATCATAATGGAACATAAATCATGATAAAATAGGATGGGAATAAAACATTTAATTGTGGAAAACCATTATGCACATGATATGATTTCCATAGTAGCGAAGTCATTGTTTCCAAGACCATCTTAGTGGACAAATTCCCTTTCTGAGTCGAGTTCACTCCTCGTTCCAGTCCTGTATCACTTAACTAGATTAAATTACCATTCCAGCCATGTCTATCTCAGGAGATATAAATCTTTACCCAATGCATTATAGGGAGATATAGGTCCCACCCATCTCATATTTAAATCATTTTTACGTGTGCCACAACACAATCGTAAATCATGCATCATAACCCAAAGTATAAAATGGGTATCATAAATATCATCCCATCATAACATAATCCATATAAAACAAATGGATATCATTTCATCATAAGAAAAGTGAAACCATGTAAATCATAGAGACATTATACTTGAAACATAAACATATGAAATAATGTCATCATAGATGGAAAATGGTTTTGATAAAACACATGAAATGAATTCTTGAGGAAAATATCCTTTCTTATTCAAAATCATTTTCTTTTCACAAAATGCCATGAAATTTTAAAAGAAAAAGATTTTGTTGAAAATAGTAATGAAATATTGTAGAGTAATATTCATTAAAATATGTTTTTATGAAAACAGAAAAAATTTGTTCATGCCGTATAAGTTGAAAAAACTTTCTTCTCATACTTTTACCAGAAAAGTCAAAAAGGTCCTCATATGGTAAACAAAAGAAATATTCCTTCCATAACACAATGTAAAAGTCAAAAAGGGGTAAAAATGTATTTAAAGATACATGGATGAATATTAAACACTTTATGAAAAACATTTTATGGACATGGATGAAAAATATAACCCCAGTAAATACTTACGAATAAAAAATCTTGGATAAAAACGAGATTGGAATAATTGTCCCATACCTTAGGTCTGATAAGCTTCATACATATCCAAAACTCCTATATAATGATTTAAATAATTTCATTTACTTATTACATAATCATATTCATTGTTATTATATCATATATGGTTCACTTATGACTTTATATTACCCGTTCTTTTGTAAACTCCATGTTAAAACAGCGTTTTGGGTAAAATCGTATTATTTATCGTACATGTTTGGACTTGTTGTTCTTGAAATTATTATGACTTATATCATGATTTACATACTTCCAGAATGTAAATCATGATTTACATTTCATATATATTCAGTATATATATATATAATAGATAGATGAATGAAATGAAATACAACGTTCATGGAGACAGTAGGTCGTATGTACGCATGAATGTTGTTTTCATTTCCTTATTGAATGGAATTAAGTAAATGAAAATATATATGTACATAAATATAGTATCATTATTATGTAATATCTTTCATTATTATTTATTATATATACTTTATAATCATACTTGAATGGTTAATCATGGAAAATGAATCTCATCGCGTTCGTGGAGACGGTAGTCCGTACGTACGCACGAGCGATGATATCATTCCCATAATTATTAAATTGAATTGGAGTGGATGATATAATATCTAAGAATCCATATGATGTAATAGTAACCATATATATTTATTCTTTAAACCATTACACCCATCCAAGTAAGGTGGTGGTGGAAAAACATGTTACGCCTGGACGTGGAGACAGTATTCTGTACGTACGCATGCTCCGTGAATTTGTTATTTGTGGGATGGATAGAAGGTGAAATGGGGTTGTTTCATATTTATAATAACAAATCAATATATTAGTGATAATTATGTTATTAATTTATAATGAAAAAACTAAATAAGAAGAATTTGAAGATGAAAGAAACTTGAAATAATCGGTAGAAGAGATTACCTCTTCTTTGACGCACCTCCTTTAAGATTCCTCTTAAGGGACTAGAGTTGGTCTTTTGAGAAGACCGGAACCTCAAAAATGATTCTATGGAAGTGGATAATAGAAATGGGTAGGGGTTGTCCGATCTTGAAGGATCAACGTTTTGTGAAGAGGAGAGGGAGTAGGTGCCCTTTTATAAGGGTGGAGAGGGGAACCTTTGGGAACCTCAAAAATATTAATTTATAATAAATAAAACCCCACATAAAAACTTCCAAAAATGACTCAAATTAGAATATTAGACGAGATAAGATTGAAATCTCATCATACAATAGTATTTATATATTTAGAAAATTTGTTTTAAACCTTATAAATTTGATTTATCCTTACTAAATTTATTTAATCTTATTTGTGGTAATCATATTCTGGATTTTAAATTGTTATCAATAATTACTTTTGTGTTGTGAATTATCCATAATTTGGTACTTTATGGAATTTTAGAATATTTAAATTTTAATTTATAAATTTTAAATATTTATGTGATTTTTAATCAATTTAATAATATGTTATTTTTATAAAATAACAATAGTGTCCCATTTGACACTATTCATTTATTTGAATTTAAATAAAATCCACACAGAGGATATATTCAAACAAAAATGTTTAATAGATTCATAACATGTCATATTAATCTATACAATTTGTGGATAACATTAATTAGTTCATATAATATTTATTTTAATCTTTATAAAAGCATTTATTTGATATTTCTCTTAATAAAACAATTACTGCATAATTTTTGTATAATCATTTAATAAACTAATTATTTGCATAATAATTAAAAATAAAATCCTATGACTAAGATAAATATAATAACATTCATAATAATATTTTTACTCGAATTTATAATCTAAAAAATCACAACTTTTAAATTATTAAATTTATTAAATTATGAAGGTGACATCTTTGACATCATTTAAAATAAAATAATATAAATGTTATAATCTGTTTTATAAAGATCCAAATGGTCCAAAAATCGACCCTTGTATGATTAGGGTATATATATACTTTGCAAATAATGATTTTTCAAGTTTTTGGTCCTTTGGATAGGTATTATTATTTTAATAAAAACTATATTATTGATTTTTCACTAAATAAATAATTTCTGCATCACTATTCTGTCACCATTAATGAAAATTATTTAATCTATAAAAATTTCAAATAAATTCACATGATGTAGATAATTTTATTAGATTTCTTGAGACTATTCATGTTTGAAGTTTCGTGATGTTTATCACTAAATTAAAATTATTATACTTATAATATTTAAGAGTGTGACACGTTGTCACTTTCTTTTCTTTTAATAATAATTAATTTATTTTCATGGTCAAAAGTCCATAAAATTAATCTATTCCGATCCTTAGGTGATATGTGTCTACTTTTAGTCTTCCAATAGAATTTTGGCAGGTGTAAGGGTAATTTTATAATCTTATTTTTACCCTTAATTAACTGATTTACCTTTAACTACAGTAAATAAAAAATATCGTAGTTACTATTCATAATATCAAAAAAAATAAAAGTAACCTATTAACATAATTTGGACCCAATAAAATCAAATATGGAATCCATTTTTCAAAATTCAAAACACAGAAGTTGCAGTAATTAATTTAAAATTAATCCTGCTGTTAAGAAAACAGGTTTTAAAAGTTACAACATTGCCAAAGATTGAAATGTTTTTACCTATGAATTCAATGTAAAATTAATGGTAATGACACAAATTATATTAAATGGTAAAAATATATTCTATTTATGCTTTAAAACCATTGAATATTATAATTTAACTATAGAAATTATTGCGATGAAAAAAGTTTTTTTAATTAAAAGATAGCGTGTTTTTACTATTCATTAGAATATAAAAGTTATCAGAATAATATGGAAACTCTATCCAAAAAAAATTTATATCCCAATTCCAAATAAGAATTTTATTTTGTCAAATTTAACTTATTAACCGGTCAAAAACTAGATTTGAAGTGGGTGCGCCATCAAAAGGCGGCAAACGTGCATTTTTTGAAAAATACTTATTTTACCTGAAAAATTTATTTAATAACATACCATGTTTTAGAAAATGTTTAAGAGGAATAATAATGTTCAAAATTTAGTCAACACTATTCATAATGGCTAGTCCATAATAATATTATAACAATATATCGTTTTTTAGTGAAACCCTGTATTGTGTACTACACACGCTATCGAGAAAGGTCGTGATTGCGTACAATGCAAGCCAAGTTAGGGATTCCTGTAGCATACAAGACAAGACATCAATGAAATTAAGAAGAATAATTCTCATAAAATATCAGGTTGTTACAGATAAAATTGGTTTTCCACTTATTAATTATGATTCTCCTATGAAATTTATGGATAAGAGAAATATTGAAGTTGCTGGAAAGGATATAAATCTTATACTTATCTCCTTATCATAAAATGTTAATATTAATGTGATGGGTCTTAAAACATCAAAGAGTTTGTGGTACAAGAGGGAAATTATATTTGAAGGGAATAAAAAATTGAATGAATCAAGACTAAAAATATGGAATATTATGTATTAATACATAATAATGAGAGATGAAGAACTCATTTTTTTAATAATTTACCAGACTAAATGAAATTGTTTTCAAGAAAATAGGTTTTGGAGATATCCAAGAATTTTCTATAATTTTGAAGAAAATGGTGAGAAACATTCAAGACATTTTTTATTCTAAATTTCTTATTTAAAAGATAAGTATTATTTTTCTCTTAATGAGTTTCATAAAATTATTGTTTCATATGAAATAAGAAAAACTATAATGTTAAAAAATAAGAGGAATAATGAAATGGATTTTCAAGCTATGAAAAATTTGAAAATTCAAGATGTTGAAGATGTTGAAGATGTTGATCCTTTTGATTCTTAAGATAAGGATTATGATGAGTTTAATGAAAAAATAATGTCTCTTATATCTAAGAATTATCGAAGAGTAAGAGGAATTTATGGAGGTAAATTTCATATAAAATGTTTTGAATGTGGTGGAATAAGACACTTTCATATAAATTTCCCCAAGAAAAAATAAAAGAATTTAGAGATAATTTAAATAAAAAATGTGATGGTAGAAGTAGAACAAAAGTTATAGGTAATAATAGTTATCAAAAAAATATAAGAATAATTTTATTAGAGACAAAAAATTTATGCTAAGAAAGAAAGTTGAATAAAACTCAACTAACAAACATTCTTCAAGAGATGAATTTTTAGAAAAATTTAGAAACTTCATTATAAAGGATGAGAAAATAAAATATTAATCAAATTATTGTGAAGGTGGTGAAGAATCATTTAGATAGTATCAACACAAAAAAACATGTTGCATGTATTGATTAAAATAGAACTCTCATGAAAGAAATCATAGTAATGAATAAATATTGTAAATAAGTTTCTAAAGGAAGAAAATATGTCATCAAGAAAGAGGAAGAATAAATTTAAAAGATTGTAACTTACAAATTAAGAATTATTAAACATGTGATCATTGTTGAAGATCTCAGTAATAAATTGGAAGCTAAGGATGAAAAATTTAGTAAGTTTCAAAATAAACTTCTTAAGTCATAAAATACCTTAAGGAAGCTGTATGAAACCTTAAAAATAATCAAATAAAAATTTGATAATTCTAAAGTTGTTGAGAGAGATTAAATCAAGAATAAGGTAAAATCCTCACCCTCTAAAAAAAATTCATCTCATTCTTCTAACATTTTAGTTTTTGGGAAAGGAGTTAGGAAATATTGGGTGGAAAAAAGGATGTGAGAAACCTATTTTATCTATAAAATTTGAAAACTCACTCAAGAGTAATGATGGTCCCCATCTATAGTTTTTTAGTGTGGTAAGAAGTTATCAAACTCAACAAAGTTTCTATAGAGAATGATATTAATTCAATATAAAATCAATATTTGATGGTTTTTGTTGGTGTTATGGAATTTATGGGAACAAGGATTATAATTTTTGTCACAACATATCTCTACCTAGAATAAAGATTGAGTAGAGTGGAAGAAATAGTTAAAGTATAGTGATAACTTTTATAACTTACATAAAGTCTAAAAAGTGAATTCTCAAGATGATGGAAATGTTCCAATGAAGAATTGGTTTGACTGTCTAGAATAGTTTTATGGGTGATGTGATCAACCTATTAATATTATTGAAGAATTTAGGACTACTCTTCCAATAAAAGTTTTTTATTCAATAAATTAAAGGGAAGATGGAAAGAATAATGTCATGGAAAGATCCTTTTTTTAATTCCTTGAAATAAAGTAAAAAACCCATATATATATATATATATATGATAGTGATTGTTCTTCACACAAGAGAAGTGATTTAATAATATTAAAACATGTTTAAAATCATGATGGATGTGTTGCTACCTTTCGTAATGATAGTTCCTTAAAAATAAGAAGAATGAAAATGACTAAGATTGAAGAAGAAAAGTTGAAATATAAGAAAGGTTTATTTGTTGATAATTTCATACATAACTTACATAGAGTAAGTAAAAATTATGATGATGGAAAAAATGACATACAAAAAAATATATTTGTATTATCAAAAGTGTGAAAGACAAAAAAGTTATTACTAAATGGGAAAGAACCATTCAAAATCTCTTTCAAATAGAAGAATTTTATAACTCCTGTTATTTAAGTGATAAATATGAGAATAAGTTGTATTTATAAAGAATTACCCACCTTGGGAAGAAAACATTAACAAATATTCTAAAGTTTAGGCTGTATGAAATTTTATAGTATTTAAAATTAGAGGGTAATATGTTTATGTTACTTTTTAGAAAGGTAATATGACTTATAAAAGTTATAATAAATGTGAGATTTAGTCTACCATGAATATTTAACTTATTCAATATGATTTATGTGGGATAATGAGACATCAATAAACAAAATTAGATTTATACTTTATCACTTTTATTGATTATTTTAATCTAATGAAAAATATAATTTTTATGAAACACAAGTTATAGGTGGTGGAAATGTTTGGTCTATTCAAAAAACGAATTCGAGAAAGAAATGGGGGTTTACATAAATAAGATGAGAACATATAATGGTCAAAATTTCACAAGAAATGCTTTTGAAACTTATCTAAGAAATGATGATATCAAACACCAGTATAGTACTCCATACACTCCACAACAAAATGGTGTAGTAAAAATGTAATAGGAGTTTTATTGAAATGTGAAGAAGTACGTTAGTAGAATAAAAACATTCCATGTTTTATTAGAGATATGTTATTTTTGATTTTTTACATATTCAAAACTTATTTTGGTTGAGACTAAAATTGAACAAGACTTCTTATAAAATGTGGTAAAATAAAGAAACCTTTATCTAAGTAGTTCAAATATTTTGCAACTCTATGTTTAATTAAAATAAAAAATTTGGATATTTTAATTTTGATGAAAAAGATAAGGAAGAAACTTTTATGGGTTACTCACACAATTTAAGACGTTAAAAATATTAGAACAAATATTTAAAAAAGTCATGGGACTAATATGATTTGAAATTTATTGATAATCCAACTTCTTTAATAAAAGTTATAGGTAATGTTGAGGAACAAAAGATAAAGGTTTCCAACAAAAATGAAAGTTAAAAAATTAAATGTTTATGAAGATTTTGATGAATCATGTGATGAAGAAAGTGATATTATAAAATCAGACATCACTTATTTCAAATGTTGGGCCAAAATCTATTTCATAAAATATTTAATACAATGAATGGTTGAATGTTATGAATGAAGAGTTGGATCAAATTGCGAAGAATAAGAAATGGGTACTTGTACCATGTCTTAAAAGTATAAATATTATTTTATCAAAGATGATTTACCCAAAAAAGTTGAATAAATATGGAGAAGTTTCATGAAACAAAGTAAGGCTTGTGTTTAAAGGCAATTCACAGGTAGAAGGTGTTGATTTTGATGAAACCTTTGCACCCACTTCATGGTTATAAACTATTAATGTTTCTATAATTGGATACTCACCAGAATTAAAAATTATATCAGAAGGATTTAAATTAATCATTTCTTAGTGGATAAATGGAAGAAGAGATTTACATTGAACAACCTTATGGTATTGTACTTAACGACGATGAATCTTTTTAGATTGAAGAAACATTTTTATGGGATGAAACAATATACACATGCATGGTATTATAAACATTATAATTGTTTGATATTATTGAATTTTTCTAATGAAAAATATGATACCGATTTATATGTGAAATATGTTGACTCTGGAACTGTAATTGTAATTGTTTATGTGGATGATATAATTTTTTCGAGGGATAGAGAAGATGTATTTAAAACATCTTCTGAAGAAATTAAAAGGAACTTTGAAATATCAATGTTAGGATAATTAAAATTATTTCTTGGATTACAATATCAAAAAAAATAAAAAAAAATACATTTTCCTATCTCAATGAAAGTATGATCGAGAATTGTTACAGATGTTTGTTATGGAAGAATAAAAATAATTTTTTAATACTATCTTTATGGGAATGAAGTTGAGTAAAGATGAGTTTGAAAAATTTGTGAATAAAAAATTCTTTTAGAAGATAATAGGAAGTCTACATTACCTTACAACTTCAATTCGTGATATTTTTTATGTTGTGACATTGTGTACTAGGTATCAAAGTAATCTGAAAGAATCATATATGTTGGTAGTAAATATATTTCTGAGATATATCAAAGGAAAAACTTCATATGGTTTATTATAAATAAATAATTTTTTATATGTTGTTTCATGGTTAAACTGATTTTTATTAGGATGTAAATAGTAATGATAGGAAATCAACATCCGGAGGAACATTTTTCTTGGGTGAATGTTGTGTAAGTTGGCATAGTAAGAAAAAAAATTATTAACATTGATAATAGTGGAATTGAAATATATTGCAAATACTAATTATTATACTCATATGTTTTGGATGAAGTTTTAGCTAGAATATTTGAAAGTAAAATTTTCTAAACCATTGACTATTCTTTTTAATGATCAGAGTGTAATTGATCTTTATAAAAATATTTTTCAATATTCAAGATCAAAACATATTGATATAAATTTTAATTTTATAAAAGATAAAGTATCTTCTAGAGATATTTATTTGTAATATATCCCAAACAAGTATCAAATTTATGATATCATCATAAATTCAATGCCAAAAGAAAGGTTTGTGGGGTTTAAGCTTCAACTTCATTTTCATCCTCCTCCAATGACTTCTTAAATATCGTAAGGAAGTACCCCACCATGATTTGGATTATATTGAAAAAGAGATAGATAAAGTTGATTTTATTAATATTTCAATGACTTATTATATATTCTCATTACTGATTTTATATGAAATGCACATAATTTTTTCGAAATATTCATGTTTTAATACTAAGTATAATTTTTAAGCATTTTTTGAAGTAGTCCAATTGAAAAAATTTAATATATTATTTATAATTATCCTCTTACTTATCCAAATTGGGTGGTTCTTGTTTTCTATGATTCCTATTTCAATATAAAACATTTCATTAGAAGGAATCATGGGCCAATTCCGCCATTTGAAGGCCCATATGGACCACACAAAAAGGCCTATAGAATATTTGATGAAACTGGACCAGACATGAAGATTTAATTACTAGCCTCAATCAGGAATTCCAAATTATTTTATTCTCCTCCAACGTTTTGGGGACAATGTAAGGAGTCTTGGATAAAAATTTCAAGTCCCAACTCCAAATCCAATGGTCCCAAATGATTCATTAAAATTCACCCCACCATTCTGGCCAAGAATTAAAATTAGTATAGTATTCTTGACATGTCTCCTGATATAGTCATTCAATCAAGTTGATATTTTTTAGTGTGGAAGAGGAGATATAGGTGGCTGACGTTTTTGAAAAATGCATTCAGATTTTAAGGCATATTATTATTCCAAATTCCATTCACGTTTTGGAAATCGAAAAATAATGGATAGAAATACACATTAACATTTTTTATTGAAACCCCCATAACATTGGCTCCATAAGTCCTAATGCCTCTAAATTTTTAGATTAGTCATCAAATATTATTATATAAAATATTGAAGAAGGAGATATCTCGCGATTTGGATTTCATGATTTTCAAATCGTCTAGCCAAGATAGATTCAGAATGTAAACAGTTCACTTACATGGTCAATAAATACATCCCCTCCTCTCCTTCAAAGGGCTTGGCATTTTAGAGAAACTTTGGATAGGTTGGCATGGCCAAGTCTCTTCCAAAGGCGTTAGAGGATCTTCCATACTCATTTTTTTTCTTGCTAACCATTCCTCATTCTTTATTTTCATTTAATTTTGTGTTGTTATTCGTTTGTAATCGTGTAAGTGTTTGTGTTTTGTAATTATGTTTTAATGCATGTTTCTTCTTAAATATCTCCTATTCTAATCCACCTTCTATAGTTTGATATTAATGTTTTTAAAATTGTTTAAATGATGTTAAAACCCCTTCCCTTCTTTGGCTTCCTCATTCAATCTAAAGTCTGTTTTTAATTCTCATTATCATTTGTGTGTGTGTTCGACAGACCAATATTTTTCTTATCAATTTATTTTTTGTCTCTTATTAATATATCATCATTATCATTATAACCAGATTATTATCATATTAATGGATGATTACATCTTTCATTAGGGTGAATTATAATTTAGGGATGTTAAGCGATTGAGAGCTTATGCTTGATGAGTATTCTTTGAATTAACATTGTGTATATTGGACATAACATGTCATGGATTAATGAATTTTTTTATTTAACGAGTGGTTTCCAGGGATTATTGGAACCATAAATACATCACCATAATCAATATCTGATTAATATTAGAACCTTAAGTTAATTTATGGCTTCGATTAAAGCCTTAACACTTGGAAATTTCAATCAACGTCAACTTGTGACATGGGTGTTAATTTAATGCAATACAAATCAAGCCTCAAGGATATCACAAGCTTAACTACCTATTGATAAACTCACCCCAATCTTTATCAATTTGTTAAATCAAACATCATCCATAAATTATTTCATAAGCTCTCCAAACAAACCCCCCAATTAGAATACAATCTGACAAAAACAATTGACTATTAAAAAGTATCATCGTAGCAGATTCAACCCAAGTGCTTCTATACACATTAGTAGAGCACTGAATCCTTGACTGGTCGATAGAAAAAAATCGGCCAAACTTCCAGAAGTAACTACTTTTTTACTTTTTTATATGTTTTTACATATCTTTATTTTAGGAATATAAATTTTTTCTTATTAGAAAATAGGGGAAATAACAATCATTTGGGAATTAAAAAAATGTGAGAAAAGATAAAAGTGATGGGGAGTTTATCAGTACATGGTTGAAATTTTTTTCTTATCACTGAGGGATGGAATTTCATCAAAAACATAACATTATCCATTATTGTGTGTTTAAGTCTCTTTCTTTTGAGAAATGATATTTTTTTATTAATGTTGAAAATTTTTATTTGTTTCAAAACATGAGTTGTGATAAATTTATGAGAGTTGGGAAAAAATTTCAATGAGGGTTGTCAAAAAATACAATGGGGAAGATTGAGGAACCTTGGTGATTTTTTTTAGAAATGTTTTATATTTTTGAAACCTAATATTTTTTTTAAAGTAAATTTTTTTATTTAGGATTATAAATTTTCCATCGAAATGAGTTTTTGTATAAAATTTGAAAGTTTTTGAATGTTGAAATCTAAACAAAATGGGGGAGAAAGGGATTTTTCTTTGAGTAATTTTGTTTTTTGATATAAATTTTCAAACTAAGTAGTACCAGACACATATAGTGTAATAAATATGGAAGATGGTAGTTTGGTAAAGTTGTAGATTGGATGCACCATCGGACTCAGATTCATCAGCACAAAGTACAAGATTCATTGGACTCGGTATTGGTTAGGAAGTAAAAATATGTGAAGTGAGGAAGTCAGAATTATGCTAAATTGATTGATGGAAGGATGTGATGTCCATAGTTATAATGTTCATAAACTTCTTAACCTCAAGTCAAATAATTATTTGTTTATTTGTAATTCTCAAATATCAAAAGTTTTCTATAACACTTTTGATACAATACTGATGAAGAAAAGGGGGAGAATAGGTCAATCCAATCATATTATGTTAATTGTTTTAAATAAATAAGGTGTTGAAAGTAAGGGAAACCATAAAACTTTCCTATGAAAATAATAAAATCCTTTAAAAATATTGAACTTATCATAAATCATGAAAACAATCATGATTAAAATATTTTAATGAAATGGAGAATCATAATAATTGTATTAGTTTGAGATATCAGGAAAATTTTTGCATTAGATCCAAAAGTGTCTACCACAGAAGTCATCATAAGTCTGAATAATTTATATCTTATAAGGTTTGATGAATTTCAAAGTCACTAAGTGGATTCCCCATTGAGTACTTTCCATCATAACAGTAAATCCATGAAAATGGGAAATTTTTACGTAATGATGTTATATATGACTGTGTCAGAGGAAGAAAGTCAAATCAAAATGAGTAAAGGAAGAAAGTAAAATCATAATGAGAAGTGGAAGAAAGTCAAATCATAATGAGAATATGAAGAAATTCAGTTTGTAATGAAAAAATTAAGAATGTCAGATCGTAATGATCAAAGAAATAAAGTAAAATCATAATGATCTGAGAAAGTTCCATCATACTAAAGAAAATATGAAAATTTTGAGAAGGTTGATTAGTTATAAGACTCAATGTGATTCAATTATTGAGAATTTTTTAATTAGTAAAAGATGAATTATAAATATGAGTGTTATTAAATAAATTTAAATTTTATTAAGAAGGAAAATATTTTCAGTTTCCCACCTTTTTCTATTTTAATACACCTATAAATTGAATCATGGTACATTCATACTATGAAACTTTTAATCAGAGTGAAAATAGAGGAGTACTATAGAATTAAATTAAAATTTATCTTTCTAGAAAGAAATCTTGTTAGAAGATCAGATGGCGGAAAGTATTCATACCAGACTAAGGAAGTTTAGAGAGGAGGATCGCAACACATCTTTCTTCCACGCGTGCCTGAAGGAGAAGCAGTAGGTCCATGTTCTAAATATTCGGCTTGAGGATGGGACTTTCTCCAGCGACCCAGAACTAATTGGAACCATGACGAGCTCCCACTTCAGATCCCTACTATGCGATCCTAACCCTCACTTCTAGAATGGATATCCCACTGGACAGGTGGAGCTGTTTGACTCCATCCCATGCAGTGTTTCCAGCCATGCAAATGACATTCTTTGCAGTGTCCCGAATGAGAAGGAGATATGGGAGGTAGTGATTCACCTCAACCCCGAAAGTGCGCCTAGCCCAGATGGCTTCCCAGGCTCTTTCTACACCCTTGCTTGGAACATTATCAAGCATGATCTCTCTGAGTCCATCCAAGACTTCTTCAGAGGTAGATTTCTCCCGCGCATGGCGACTGATACCACTATGATCGTGATCCCAGAGGTTTTCTCTCCATCCTCTATCTCGCATTACCGGCCCATCAATCTTTGTAACTTTACCTATAACATTCTGGCTACCATCATGAATAGTAGGCTCTCCTCCTTCACACATCAGTCTGTTTCGGATGAGCAGCATGCCTTCATCAGAGGGAGATCAATTCAAGGGGCGGTTGGGGTCACCCAGAAGATGCTCTTGGATTTGAACAAGAAGGTTGTGGGCTCGAAAGTGGTTATCAAACTCGATATGGATAAAGCATATGACCGTCTGGAGTGGTCCTTTATCTTCCGCACCATGAGATGCATGGGATTTTTGGAAGCTGTCATTGACATCATTTTCTGCTGCTATAGCTCCCCCTGGTTTATCATCAACTTGGCAGGGAAACAATGTGGGTTTATCAAGTCAGTTAGAGGCTTGCGCCAAGGCGACCCCCTCTCCCCAACCTTGTTTAATCTTGCCCAAGACGCTCTTATCAGGTACTTGAAGATGGCCATGCAGCAAGGCACTGTCCGCCCTTTCCACTGCGGGGCTCAGGTCCCCAGTGTTTCCCACCTCCTCTTTGTAGATGATGTGATATTCATTATCAATGGGAGGATCCCCTCTATAAAGATCTTGGTTGGGATCTTATACTAATATGCTCATTGGAGTGGGCAACTTATCAACCGGGATAAGAGTGGCGTGTTCCTCCCTTCGAACTTCCCGGGAAGACACAAGGTGATTATTGAAAGGGTGCTCAGGATCCCTGGGAAGCAGTTCCCCATGACTTATTTGGGGGGCCCTATTGGTCCTGGGAGGATTTGAGTTCAGCATTTTGAGGATCTGTCTAACAGTGTTATTAGTCGCATCAACAATTGGAATAACCGTTTCCTATCATTTGGGGGGAGGATTTCTCTCATTAATAGTGTGTTGTCCTCTATCCCCACGCACATACTTTCTGTTCTGAAGGTCCCTCAGCAAGTCATCAGCCTGCTAGAGTCCATCCTTAACTCCTTCTTTTGGGAAGCTCATGGTGAAGGTCATTGAACATGGGCCTCTTGGACCAGATTAGCGAAGCCTCTAGAGCATGGTGGCATCAACGTGAGAAGCCTGGGTGAGTCCATGTTCTTCTTGCAAGGCAAGTTGGCATGGGAAGTTATCGAGGGCTGGACTTTGTTGAGCTGTTTCATTAGGGGGAAGTACAGCTTCGGGCTCAAGGTGAATTGCAGGAAACCTTCCCCCCTTTGGAGCTCCCTCAACTCCCATGTGTCCTCTCTTTAGGAGCACTCCCAATGGATTATCGGGTAGGGAACCTCGAACTTCTGGGAGTTCAACTGGGGCAGCGGCTTTCTCAGCTTCCTTGGCTGTCCAACTCCCAACCTCTCAATTAAGGAGGCCTCTCTCCATCCTTCCTTCCTCAAGGCCATCCTCAGCCCCCCCCCCAAAGGAGGCTCGGTTTCGTAACATCTATTTGGATGAGTACACGGACAGGTGCGTCTTCAAGGGTTCTTCTACAGGAAGATTCTCTGCAAGGGACTACAGGAAGGCCTTTCCTAGGCAGTCGGCTAGTGATCCTTGGGGCATCGTTCTCTGGTGCAAGTTTATCCCATCCAAGTTCAACTTCCTAATCTGGAGGGTCCAATCCAATGTTATCCCAATGGAGATGGCTATCAAGGCCAAAGGTATTCCACTTGCCTCAAGATGTTGCTGTTGTTCAACTCCCAAGGAGGAGACTTCGACCCTCCTCTTCCTTCAGAGTGACTGGGCTGGTCAGATGTGGCCTGCCTTGGGAGATCATATGGCATTTTCAGGGATGATTCCCTCATTTTTTGGAGCTCTTCCAGCAATGGTACTGCGGTGCTTCCACCAAACATGAGGAGGATGGCCGTTCAGTTATTCTCGATGCTGTCTTTTGAAGCATCTGGATGGCGCAGAACCATGTGAGGCACCACGGGACCCGCCCCTCTTCCCATGGTTTGATCCTCCAGACCAAGCTGTTAACTGTCGAGCTAGCCTTGCTTTACAAGCATCACGAGGCAGCGCCCTCCCTCATTTGCTACTCCAGTGCTCTACGCTCACTGGGTCCCCCACCTCCTTCTAGGCCCAGTTCTTGGGTAAGATTTTACCCACCTCCTCACGGGCTAAAGATCAACACTGACGGGGCATGCGTCCAGGTGGGCATGAGAGGAGGAGGGGCTGTTCGGGATGCATCTCGCTCCATTATCCTTGATTTCTACGCCTCTTATGGAGCTGGTGACCCTCTGGTTGTGGAGGCCAAGGCCATGCTCAGCGGCTTAGAGCTTTTCTCCTCGAGGGCTCTCCCCTTGACTACAGTGGAGACAGACTCGAAGATCATTTGGAGCTCCCTAAAAGGTGACATCGATCCCCCTTGGTAGATCACCTATATCATACGAAACTATAAGGCTCTTCTTCCCCGTGACATTGAGATTATTCACACATGGCGCGAGGGTAATCAGCTTGCCGACTTCTTGGCCTCTTGGGCGACCCCCGTCCCCCCTCTCTTAGTTTTCAATTCCCTTGGATCCCTTCCTTCGGGCGGCGTGTACATCGCTATCGGGGACAATCTTGGTCTTCACTTCTTCAGACCTCCTTGATTGTCCTGCTTTGGTTTTGGTTTTTGTTTTGGTTTTGGTTTGGTTTTGGTTTTGGTTGTGGCTTTGGCTTGGTTTGGGTTTTGGGTGTCGGGTTGCTTTTACTATGTACTTGATTTCGTATAAATAAAAAGTATTATTATTAAAAAATAAAAAAAATCCTATTGAGGTAATTGGAACAAGGATCATCATACTAAGGATCCAAATAGTGTTTTGTGGAGGACTAGTTTTTTTAATCTTTTAATTTTTGGATCAAATTTTTTTGTAAGAAATCATTGTAAACTGAAAGAATTTAGTATAATCATTCCTTTATACAAATTAAAGGTGTATAATGGTAGTTGGAACAATTTTTATTCACTTCTCCATAATAGTGTATTCCCATAGACCCACATGAGTGTCTATGGAATGGATGTAGGTTCTCACACTGAGACCGAACCTTGGAAATCTCATGTGCTTTACCTATTTGCCTTATTATTCTTGCATGTTTATTTAAAAAAAGTATAATTAGGATATAATATTTAATAGGTTTTAGGGGTTAAATATTTTAATGTATTGAAACTTATAAAATTTATCAATGGATTCAACCCTCATAGTTGATATTCAATCCTTTGGAACATCACATATCATTCAACGGATCAAATCATTATAGTAAACAACTATGTATGAAATGAAATTTAAAAAAATGAAATGAAAAATAAGTATACTCATGTAATCATATTCAACCATAAGGTCAAGTAATGGGATTATAGAACCACTCTTAAACCAAATTTGAATATTCACTCAATAACAATAAATGAGACAAACACAATCTCACATATCTTATAGGATTTTTCCCCTTTCATAACATAACCCTCAATGCACCAAGATGGATGCTGGAGGAAATACCAATTTCCACCTATCCATGGAATTAAAAATTAAATAATGTTATATATAGTTATGATGATATATCTAAACACTATAAAAAATACATGTCTCTAGGGATGCATTTGTAAAACAAACTCTTAGTGTAAATAAAAATTTCAATATTGTAGATTCTTAACTAATTCTATCAGTCACAGTATTGTGGGGGGGAGAATAAAGTGATCTGGTGCATCATTATCCACCTAACTCCTGGAGTGTGTAACTTATGGGTCAAGGTTAATGTACCTTGAATTGATAATAGGTCCTTATGGTTAGTTACTATCATCATTATCATCACTAATTCTTCACAATGTAGTGGGGTATAATAAGTATAGGCTCAGACATCATCACCCAAATCCACCTCAATGTGTAATAATGAAGTGATCTCTAATGATACATGTCGATGATGTACACTAGTCAAACACGTCCAAAAGCACTATGGTTTTACCCATGAAGAGTTATTAAAATAGATCCACTACTTCAAATAATTACGAGAGAATTTTCAATATCATAAAGACAATATTCTTACCTTCATAAAATAATCATTCATCACTTTGATCCATTTTATTTCCTCATGAAACATATTAACCAAAAATTCTAGTCCAATATGATTCATCTTTTGTATAACATAAAATAATTATATATTAATTATACTGTTAATGTCAAAATAATTTTTTAACTTTTCACATTGTTATTGGTGTCCTTCCATTATCATTCCATAGTCGTTTCCATCAACAAAAAGGTGGTTCCTAAGAGTTTGGAATCAACGTAAGATGTTTTACACTTCTAAAGAACATAAATATTGAAAATTTATAGAATTCACCTTTTTAGGGCTCTAATAATGGTTTAAATAATGTACCAATGGGTCCAGGGCACTAAGTGGGGTCTGAGGAAAATATCATGGAAAAAAACTATCTCCCCAAGAACCCTCACACATAGAAAATGGTTTTCGCTAGTGGAGGGATTCCACATGGAATCCCACACATACCAAAGGGAGACGATTAGTGTATAACTCCACTCCAGCCAAAAAACGAAAAATAATCCATATAATAATAATAATTTAACATTGGTTTGTTCAACCTAGTAGAGGTCAGCATAGATGAAACAACTACATGGGTTTTATTCAAGAAAAATGATCATATGACCCCCTTTTAAAGGGATTCATGTATGAGGGGAATACATGGCCATGTCAAATACTATATGATCAATTTGATTTGACTATTTCCAAAGAAATGGGAAATTACCATGTACATGATATGGTATTGTCCCTGGGGTTTTATTCATTTTTTCTAATCAAATGATTATATAGTCATGATTTATCATGTCTCCAGGGTTTTGTTTTAATTTTTTTCCACATATTCTGGTGGATTTTTCCAAATCCTAGTTATCCATGGGAGATTTGATGACCTAGAGAGATCTAATGTACTTCGTCGTCCCTAGTGCGGTCCATTACCACCTACTACTACCAAAAGTGGTTCTATAGAGATATAATATGAGAAAAATTTACCAATATTTAACATCAATATCGCATCATCCCATGGATAATAAAAATCTAATTATCAACTAGAAAATAAACAATTAAGAAACCTAAAATCAAGAGACAATCTTAAATAGGATACAATAATCTCTTTAACACATCATCTAAACCATTAATTAGATTGAACATGGGTCTGATTAAATCTATTTAGAAAACACTTATATAGTGATATAAGGCTTTATATGTTATTCTTTATAGATTTAAAGAAATCCACTAATTATCTAAATATGAAAAAAAGTCATCTCTCTAAGTTATCTCTAAAATTACCTAACCAAATTTAGTATACTATATTTTATTAGGATATCTTAGTGATAGATAACAACATACATTATTCTTGGAATAAGTTTTAAGGTATGACCTACTGAAATTTGGAGAGAAATTTTAGAATCCAAAACTCTCACAAAATTTTTTTGAAATTCATTTATTGAATTTTGATCAAATATGATATGTTATTTACATCTTGATATCCAAATTAATATACTCTAATTCTAGATTAAAATTCATCCAAATAATTTATAAATAAAAATAAAGAGGTTTTAGAGTTAAAATGACTTAAATGATGAAAAAATGTGATCCAAAGAACCATACCATGTGTTTGGATCTCATCTAATTCCTTGATTTTCCCTCTAATGTCCTCATTTTATCTATATATCCAAGTAAACTAGGGTTTCTTTAAAATAAATTCATATAAATTGAAATATTTATGGAATTATGGGATAATTAAGGGTTTTAGTAATATTAATAACAATAATATATAAATCCCATTGATTCTAAATAATTCCCTCATTTCACTAAAAATTAAAAAATTATTGAAAAAATAGAAACCTTATATCCCAAATCTGATTATAGAGTCTGAAAATCTTTTAGAAATTATGAATGAATTGAAAATTTTCCATTTTAAACTCCTTTAATTATTTAATAATTTCAAAAAATCCATTGAAAATTCACTTTCCTATATTTGGAAAACATTTCTTTATGGTAAAACCTGAGATAATACACATTCATAATATAAAGAGATTATATTAATTAAAAAATGTACATGATAAATTAAATAAATAAAAAATTCATAAATTTGAACATGATATATAAAATTATGAAAATTTCATAAATAAACAATTATAAACACTTTATAATTATTAAGGCTTCACATACATTCCACAAATAAATAAACACAAGCATTTTATATTTATTTCAATATGAATTATTTTATAATATCATTTTACATGGAATTAAATATAAACTTATATATATTTCAAATCTATGATATTCATAGAAATTAAATCCTTTTTATTTTTTATATAAATATTTAATATTTTATAGAAACATTTATCATAATCAAAATATCACATATCTCACTTTATTTTAACCTCAATCAAAATCATCCATATATATTTTTGGCATAGTTTAAATAATCGTTAAATGATGACTTTAATATAATAATTTCATATTATTGTTTATAATTATTTTATAAATTAATATATTTTTTTATATTTTTTCACATTTCCTAACATATAAATACATTATTAATTACTAAACTATATAAATTAACTTTAAACATAAATCGAATTCACCAAAATAATTTTGAGACATTATAAAACTCTATTCATATTTCTTACACCAATAAAGGATGTTGATAATTTTTTACTAATAAATTTTTTTCTAAATCATATAACTAAATCATGTTTTACAATAAAGCATGACTTAATTATTCTCATTTGAAAACCACTTTCAAATATGCCATGTGGATTGAATCTTATAGAATTTTTTTTATTTAGAATCTTCAAATTCATAATTTTAAAACTGTGGGGATAATTTATAAAGATATTTCTAGGTTTTCATTAGATAATCCTTTTCTAATACAAACCATGAACATTTTTATCCAAAATCACAATGTAAAATTATAATTTTAGGATGATAAATTTTCTGGAAATAATTTTTGTTAACTATTTTATTAAACATTGATTTGATTTTATAAATTAGACATAATACATGGAATTTTTCATAAACCATTGCATGGTCTGATAAATTTTCATTATGTTTGATAATTGTTTTAAAAATATAATTTGTAGTTCTGGAAATATTCATTTTTACAAAATCTTCTACTATTCAAAATTCAATCCAAATAATATGAAAGTAGATTTGATACTACAACAATGCTTTAATTGGGATAACCATTATTCAAACATAATATAAAGAAACCAATAAACCATTTTTTCCATAAAATCTGTCAAATAATTTAAATTCAATATAATATAAATGAAAAATATACTTTTTTGTGAAATTGATTCATTTATGTTATTATACATGAGATTTATGGAGACCTCTCAAAAATAATCAAAATATACCTGCTTCTTAATATATTATATAGATTTTATGAATAAAATAATCCTTATAAAATATTATGTCTTCTTCATAGTCTACTAAAACATTAAATTTATGATAAATATATAAATGAGACCTATAACTAAAAGTTCTCACAAATTTATTGGATAATACTTAGACACTTCACTTTATCTAATATTGAACAACATTATATAGACTAAAATGATTCTATTTGAACTCCAAAATATTAACATAATGTGTATATATAATTTAAAAGTTTCACAAGCATTAAAAATGCTACAACTCTTTGTTAAATGTGATTCTTCATCACATTGATACCTTTTATACAATCAATGTGGGTTTTTTAAAAAATTAAAACATCATACAATGATATCAAACCTAATAATGAAATCTTTTAGTGGGTGAAACAAATAATATATATGTGTGTGTGTTATCTTATAACAGATGTATTTACATTCATAGAACCATGACATAATGACCCTTACTATGACATGGTTTACTTCAGACAAACCAATATGTGGTCAATACCTCAACATTGTGGTTTATCTATAGTGTTTTTTTCTAACAATATTCTATGTGTCGAGGTTTCATGATTGATTTTATGTTCTATTGTGCATAGATTACCAAAAAAAGTTTTATGATTTAATTCAACAATATTAAAGTGGAAAATAATTAATAGAAAATTGAATAATTTTGAAAAATTAATTTAAAGATCTATTTTGAAAATAATTTTTGTTATAGTTATTCAATATTATTATTGAAGTATGATAAATATTTGATGAATAAATATTAGGGAAATGAATTAAAAATTAGTGATGAATCACTTTTGGAAAAAATTTATTTGGATTATAAGTATTATATAATTCATTTACACATTAAGGGAAATCATAAGTTAATTTAGTAGATTGAACATGAGGTTTACTTCCAATTCACACAATATTATGCATTTAATATGGAGGAATTTTCTTGTGTTTTATAGATTTAATATGAAAATTATCTGAGTTTTAATCAATTTATAGTAACCACCTCACATATCCAGGGTTGTATTTTCACTATAGTTAAAATCAATACTAATTTTGAGATGACATGACTCGTTAGGACCCCACCTAGGGGATGCCAACCTATGTGTGGGACCCCATGACTACCTCCAATCTTCTAGTGGTTGTTGGCTAGCACTAAGTATACAATCTCATATGATGGGGGGCCTTATCCAAATTTACCTATATATAATTCACATTCTAACATAAAACATAATATCACCGGCCAAATAAGTTTAAGAAAAGTGATGAGAAAATATATAATGCATAAAACAATCTCTAGAACTCATAATGACAAATAGGGTGTAAAAAAGTAAAAAGGGGAATGATTGACACCTAAAATAATAAAAAGGATAAAAAACCAACCTAATCAAATACTGTGTAGAAGTCTCTTCAATTCCAAGACCCCCCAAAGAAGAACACTAATTTCTAAAAGAACCTATGAACGTTGTAGTTACTTCCAATACATGCCTATTAATATTACCTCTAAATTGTACATTATCTGTATAAGACATGATATATATGAGAAAATATTCCCATATAGGGGTGAGTATAAACATACCCAGTAGGATGCTTCTAAAACTATAAATGAAATATAAAATATCCTGTTATATCAACCATGAATGAGTGGTGAATGTATATGCCATCAAAAGAAACCCAAAAATTATCAAAGGGTGAACCCAAGACCTTGAAGGACTAACCTATTCATAATTCCATCTACATGTATTATATTAATATTGATTAAAAAATCTATATATCCCAATTTCAAAAACTGAAAAAATATCACTGAAATAGTAGTGTAGGACCTATTCCTCACTGAAGAGTAAGATTTGATCAAGGGATTAATAACCCAAATAGAGAACATGCACCTCACCTGAGATCTTAGAAGGGGTTATACAAACTTCAAAGATATATTAACACTTCCTTGATTGTTTAGGGAAGTCTTGAACCCTATATGAGATGCGAGGGACCCACACCCTTCCCCAAATGCATCACCATGGGATTACTAACCCTAATAACACTTATAATGTCATACCAAATTCTGGACATCAAACTAATAGAGATAAAACATAAAAAAATGCATATCCTTCATCATAAATGACATCATATAGCCAATATGACCACAACATTGTGGTTTATATAGAAAAATAACAAATATAGACTATTTATTTTTCCAAAATGGTAACCTTGAAAAAATGGAACAAAAAACATGCCACAAGTTAGTGTGTGTCATAGTATCCCCTAGGTGCACCATATGTTGTGATAAGGGAAGGTATGTGAAGTAATTAATCCTTCTCATGGTACCCATACACATGGAAAATCACTTTTATTTAAATATATTTAACTCACTATCTATATAGAGAACAAGATTATATCTGATATATTGGATCAAATTTATAGGTTAAAACACTAACATTCCACCACTAATTCCTGGATGTGCCATGATGGCCACTATGGTTACAACCTCCTCCAACTATCAGATGTGTTAGTTGGATGACCCTTCATTATTATCACTAGCTTCTACTGAGTTGAACCTATCAAAATTTCTTGTCGATATCCCCACGTGTAACTTACAAACAACTAGCATCCCTTTGCGCTAGTGGCTAAACTCCCCATGCAACTCCACCACTGAACTCCCCTCATTTCTAACCATAAAAAAAGATTGATAGTTTTTATCTATTCTAAGGAGGTGAATAGATCAACCAATGGAAGGGGAATACAATTTGATAGTAGGGAAATTAAAATTACATGTTAAAGTTAATAAAATAATAATGGGGTATAAAATTTTTATTTTCAATTCAAGATACATGATCAAAATCATGAACAAACAATACCATAAAAATTATATAATGAATTTACACAAAATAAAGACCAAAATAAAATATTAAATCTCACCTCAAACAAGGATTTTTCCTTAGTGAAGAACATGCTCATGTTGGTTTTCATTGATGATCCCTCCTCTTTGATTTCACCCAAAGCTCCAAAATCTTATGATGCTCCTCCCTCTATTCTATATACATCAAATTAGGGTTTATATAAAACTCTAGTTACAGGATTTATGTATATTTTAATACGAAAATGAATTAGGGTTTCCATTGACTAATTAATTTTATCTAATCATTTCCTGCAGCAAAACATCCTAAAATTAATGATTTAAACATAAATAATAACTTCCCTAGGGTAAATCCCAAATTATAGATTTGATTATGGCCTCTAATTTATCATATAAGACTCTATTATTATGTAAAATCATTTTTTTAGAGTCTTCATTAACTATCTAAAAATATATTTTTATTACTTAAAATATTTTTATTGATGCCCTACCGAAATCTTCCTTCCACACTAGCTCAGTTTTGGGGTAAACACCATAATACGGAATCAATAGAACCATTTAATAATTTTTCCAAGGTCTTATTCAATGATAAATTACCATTTTAAACTAGGAGATAAATAATATATATATATATATATTTAATTTAAGGGGTTCTACAAAAAAACTACAATTGATACATCATCCCCACCTTCAAGACATTTTACCCTGAAAAGCTTAATTACTTAATATTTTGAGTGTTCTAGGCCTACATATGGGTCTCATTCTCACAGAAGGTCTCCTAGAGGTTCCTATGCTACCAAAGTACATGCGCTAATATAATTTACAACTCATGAAGAGTTTTATCCTTCTAGTCCTCAATCACCACTAGGTACTATAAGAAAGTGGCTTCATCCTTGATGTACATTTCAAACCAATAAATTAATAGTGATGAATTGGGCATGTATCTACTTAGTTGTTTCATGTGGAATATTTCATTGAACAAGTCCACTTATGAGGGAAATTCCAAGTGGTAGGAAACCTCAACCTCCCTATGTAGGATCTGGAACAGACCGATCAATCTCGATGATAGATTTCCTATACGACCAAATATCTTCAACCCATATTGTAGAGTTTCCATTAAAGAAAAATTTTTATCCCACCTCAGACTCTATAGTACAACTTCATTGGTCTATTTAATACTTCTAAAAACATTGATTGTTCCTCATCCACTCCTAAATCACATTCAACTTCTCTATCATCACCCAGACCAGCTCTGGTTCCCTTATAAATAACTCTGTTATCTTTATTCAGTATAGTCATGACCTGTAGGGTCTCCCATACATATCCTCAAAGGGTCCCATGAAAATAGTGGATTGGTGACTATCATTGTAAGTGAACTCCACTAAGGGAAAGTGTTACTATAATAATTCAACCCTAAAACATTATATAATCTTAATAATTTTGTTAAAAAATTACTTTCTTGTATTTTCAATATCTTCATGGTTTATATATTTAGATAATTATGTTGTAAATATTATATAAAAACCCATATATTTCTAATTTGACACTTATACTCACTATCAATTTTTCACACAATATAAATCTTTTAAAACAATACATGTTTTCTTTTCATGAGAATCAATTCCTGAAACCCAAATTAAATTATTTTTTTGGAAACTCATCTTTAATCTATGTGAAAACATTTAAAAATGTGGGATAGTTAAAAAAATATCAGTAATGTACATAAAAAGAAAAAATAAATTCATTAGTATTTTAAAATCATGAGATCATAAAAGAGATTTATCCTTTAACATAATAATATTTGAGATAAAAAATCACATCACTTGCACGTTAAATCATCATTAATACCCAAATATTTTCATAAAACCTTTTATAAGAAAACTTAAATAAAAAATAATAATTATAGGGTTTTTTTAGAAAATAAGATAACCCTTGGAATCATTTTATTAAAAAAATAATTTCCCTCTTAAGGGAATAATCTTTATTCAAATAAAATATCTTACCTTTTGAAATCAAAATATTTCCATGAAAAAATATTATCACTAATAGAAAAGAAAGGTAAGTATCCTAGGACATCATTTTCATATAACTCTTTTAATTACTCTTACAAATGTTTTAACATGCCTAATAAATTCCAATAATCTCTTATGAGAAATCTATAACAAGTTAACTCTATCCCTTTACCCAATGAATTTTAGATCTATATCTGGATCACAAATCATCATCATAAAAAATGTGCAAGAACCATAACATAAATATAACACAATAAATAATTCATTTATATCAATATAAATATTCTATTAACCCATAATAAATACAAATATGGATATAAAAATATCAATTCCATTTAAAACCCATTTTTAAAAAACATTAAAACAAAGGGAAGGAGAGTTTTTCTTGAATAAAACATGAAATATTATAAATAAAACTAAAAATAAAATATTTGTAATTGTGGTTAGAAATTACATTTAAACTATATAAATTAAACAAGAACATTACATTTTCCTTTTTTAAAATAAATTCAAAATATTACATAAAAATATTACATATAGAAATCATTGAAAGCAAGTAAAAAGTGACATAAAATGTACTTTATAATTTAATTATGTATATAAAAATAAATTAATAAAAAATTAATAATAAGGACATGTAATAAAAATATTTATAAAATAGATCTTTAAAACATTTAAAATTAGGTTTTAAGGTAAAGTTTCTCGTACATCGTGTCCAACACATCATGTCTGTTCATTATCTTCCTAGATAGTAAATGTATGTAAAATATTTACTTTCCTAATAATTTTTTTCATCTTCATTATATTATTATTATTATCACATTTATACCATTTTTAAAATTTTTTATTTAAGTTTACGCCAGATGTTTGGATCATAATCTTGAAACAACTTCAATAGGAAGAACATTGTCAAAGAGGTAATTATTCAATCATATCTAGAATAATAATAAAATCATAATTATAATTTTTTCATATTAATTATAATTTTAAACCCTACCATGTAATGTGGTTATGAAAAATGAATTAGTTTACAATTATAGGTATGGTGGGCTATACATAAGTATGATTAACATTTCAGTTTTTAATGAAAATAAGGAAAATAATGTAAGTATTATATAATATTTATGGAGTTATGAAAATTTTATTAATATCATATATGTAAATTAAATTCATTATTATAACCATCTATGAGACTTTTTGATGGAAAACAAAACACATCACTTCGGAGTGACGGTTTTCTACACATATGCACAAATAGTACTTTTATTCACCAAATGAAGGAAAAAGTTGATGAAAAATGGTTTATACATAGTCATATTAATATTTGAGTATATATTTAATTTTTATGAAATTATATAATAACTTTTGAAAGATATTTAAAGGAGTTGGAATAATAAAAAAACGAAAATATTCAGCTAACTATCAAACATCTTCTACGAATAACGTCTTTTTTATTATACATTAATCCATCTAAGGATGGTATTATTTCAAAAAAAAATACCTATAGTGTGAGTTTAGATATTTTGGTTATAGATTTTGGTATTTATTGGATGAACTAGAGTTCTCAAAAAGTGTGAGGTAGAGAGGAGAGGTTTTCCCCTTTTATAAGTGAGGGGAGGCGTACTCTTTGAACTACTTAATGTATTAAATTAATATAAAATAATTTTCATTGAAAAATCAAACCAAATTGATTTATTTATAATATAATATTATTATTATTTAAAATAATCTCATTAAATAAAATTTAGACAAGTATAAATGATGCTTTCAATGTTATCACTTTGTCCTAACCCCTGTTAAACATTTTTATGATTATTACGAAACCAATTTGTTTTCACTTCAGGGGTCAATAAAGTTACAATAAAATTAAAATTGATAAATAATTTGACCATATATATATTTTAAACCCTATCCCATTAAATTTTCTAAATAAATTATTTTACTTAATTTTAAATAATTTACTAAATAATTGTCTATTATAAAATATCATTAAGGTCATTATAGAACTATTCTTTTAGTTTTAATGTAAAGTCATAAATATATGAATTTAATTCAAATATAAACCTTTAAAACATCTCAAAAATTTCATTTTTATCATTAAAATTCATGGTACACGACAACTAAATAAAAAATTATATTTAGCATTTTTAAAATCATTTATTATATTTTTCAACTACTTGCAGAAGCACTGTGTTGGTTTTTCGTACGAATTTAATGTAGTTTTTATCAAAAAAACGAAAAGTAAATAAAAGTTATAAAAGTAAATAGAAAAATTTCCATTTAAACTTTAATATTTATTAAATATCTATATTTACTCACATATACAACTTAACAACTTATTTAATATTTTATTTTGACATTTTGAGCCTTGCACAAGCATTGCACAAGAATTTAGACTAGTCACTTGTTTTATAACTCCAAAATTCATATCTATCCTTTAAAATATTAAATAATACTATATTTATTATAAAATCAATAAAACTTTCATTCACAAATATTATGTTTAGAACACCATATATTACTTTTCCAATGTTGCACAAGCACTGCATCGACACTGAAAATGATTTTCCTATTTATCATGAAAAAAATTATAAGTTTTATTTTTTAAATTATTTCTATATTATATTTCAGTATATCATCACATATTATTTTTTCTATAATTTTAATTAAATTATATATCTTATTAATTTCTTTTCAATGTCATAAATAATATTGTATTTTATAAAAATTGTTTTTTTTCTATTCACTAAAAAATGAATTTATTCATAAAATTCAAAGACTATCACCATAATATAATTTTAATGTTATGATTTTTTTACAAAAATATCATTTTTATCAAATAAAATTTCTAAATGTGGTAAAATTATTTATAATATTCTCTCACAAAAGGTAGTAAAGCCCACTTTTGAAGAAAACAAATTTTAAAAGAATACAATGACATTACTAAAAATTGAGTGCTTAATTACTAAGAATTAATAAATAAATTTGTCTTCAGTAATAACTTTTTATATATTTCATAATAAATTTAATCCTATTCACTCCCAATAATTAAATGGTTAGGTCATAAATATAACTGGTAGATAATAAGTTTTCATGGAACTTTTAATATTGGTGTTGTGTGTTGTATACACTATCAAATTTATTGTTATTTTAAAATATTTGTGTGTAAAATCATCCCCCATTTAATAGATTTATTCGAATAAATTTGATCTAGATATTTATAATCAATGGTTTTACTTTTGAAAAAACCTTTGGTGAAAATCCACATCATAAAACGCATAAATAAAAATTTCATTTGAAAAGAGGGACAGGGAAATACAAAAGTCATCCAAAGTTAAAAATAACTAATTTTCTAAATATTGTAAGATTGGTGGTAATTCAAAATATGGACATGGTGGAAAAAATAATTTCTATATTATAATAGAGAGTGATAAGGAACATTGATCAGAATAAATTAAATGAATTAAATAAATTCAATAACATCAAAACCATGAGTCAATGGGCTATGAAAAATACTATTGACTCATTAGAAATATAGGTAATAATATTACAAATTTGGTTCTAGATACTCTTCCTATTATTGAGTAATTATTTTAGCATTTATACTAATTGAAAATGGAAATATGTAATTATGAAATTCCATGCTTTGGTTTCATGCTTCAATCAGTTTCCACTTCGATCTCATCTCTTAGTCCGTGAAATGAATATTTAGTAATGAATTTTTCATGCCTGAACTACTAAAATAAACTAAAAACTAATAACAAGATTTTAAAAATGATAGGAAGTTAATCCACCAATTTTTAGGAATTACATAAACCAAAATTATTATTATAAGGTAAGATAATATGAAAAATAAATAAAATATAATTTAAATAGATAATACATTAATATCTAAAATTAAAAAATAACACCAAAGGATCAAAATAAATCATTTAATAGTAATTAACATTATATCCCAATGAACCTCAATGAACACAACATTAAATAATGTTTTAACCTCAAAGTATATCTCATACCTTCCATCTTACATCCCTGAAAATGTAATATCATAGATTCTTCCGAAATAATCCTTCACGTTAAACCTAACCGTTATATATACCTCAAACTAATAAATCATCACCCAAAATATCATTAATAAACTCAAAATCCAAAAAATTAAAATACATTTGATCCAATAATATGCTTCACATGCCAAAAATTAAAATACCTTAATTCTAAAATCTCTACAAATTTGAAAATACTTTCTCAAAAATAACCTAACTACCATAGAATTTTTATGCTTCCCAAAATCAAATCAATATTAATCCATTAATATTTTAAGTAAAAAAATAATTTCATACTAACCAGGACACCACATAAGCCGGTGGTGTGAATTAAACCCTTTTTTTCATTCATTTGTTGGTTCAATCAACGTGGCCTTACCAGATATGATGGGTTTTCACCCATCTCAAATGTTTTCCTTTTCATAAAACTATATTAATAATATTTAATAAAAATGGGGACTTTTAGGTGACAATAATAATCATAATTATACTTAATACTATAATAGTAGAAAAAAAAATAATGAATATCCTAAAAAATAACATTAATCATCAAAAAATAAACTCTAATGTTCTCTATAAAATATATTTTTTTACCACAAAATAAAATAATATTAATTGGATATTATTACCTTATCATAATGCACATATTAACATAATGTTTTATTTATCTCTCAATCAAATGTCCTTAAATGAATTTCTTTAAAAATTATTACCATTTCATGATACCAATTTTCAATGGTATCAATTCCATCTAATATATGTTTCCAATTTTTAAAAATAAAACCTACTGTAGAATAATATTTTAGTGTTTCAAAATTCTCCAAAAAAAATTTATCTATCAGAATATCATTTATAAAATATCACTACATCATAATTATAAAAAATTGATACATAAACATATCCATTATTCAAATTACTTCTTAAGACATTAATCATGATTTGTGGTCTTATTCCTTAATACTTCATGCCTATAAAGCATAGATATGAATAATGTACTTTTGAGTTATCCATATTAACCCAATCATGTTTCTTATTTTGAAAATAAGAAAATAATTCATACCTTATATCTAGACATTATGATTTTCTTAATATTACCTTTATCTTTTGGAATGATTCCCAACTTTTATATAATAAATGTAAAATTAATTTATTATATTAAATAGAAAATATACCATGAATAATAAAAAAAATTGTTGAAATTAAAACTTTTTCGATAATTCAACCAATTTATTACACGTGATGTTAATACTAAAGAATATGTCAAGTTTATTTGAACATTCTTTTTCAATAACAGTGATGATCAAATAATCCAGAAGGGATATGAATGTTATGAAACATCGCATTCCTTAAATATTGATAAATGATCCTTAATTTATTTTAGAGAACATAATTTAAACATGAAATGAATTATTTAAAGTAAAATAGTACATAATAAAAAAGACAATACCATATAAATTTTATAATACTTTAATCCTTTCTATCATGTATATCATTGTTGTTTTAAGTTCTTATCTAATCCCCTAAATTACCATAATTATCTTTAGAATAATAACCAAAATTATCCATAAAATACTAAAATTTGTGTTTATAGAGGACATTTAGCTTCTACTAAAATAATCTCATCACCTCTAAATTTTTCTAAACCCTCCTCAGATGCCAACTATTAAGACCCAAACTTTAAACATTATATAATCTTGAGTTTTTTGTCAATTATTCACTTTATTATATTTTAAGGATCTTTATTGTTTGTAGAATTATAGAATTTGGTCATAACTATTCTATAAAAAACCCATATATTTCAAAGTGGAAACATCTACTCAGTATCCATTTTTTCTATAATATAAAACTTTTAAAATAAAACACAAATTATTTTCATGAAAAATATTAATGACTTTTTACTTTACTTGTTATTTATTCATATTAATCCTTAAACCTATTGAAATTTTTTAAAAATAATATATGAGAACAAAATTCTCAGTGAGGGACATAAAAAAGAAGAAAAAACTTGTTAGTCCATTATAAAACCGTAAGGTTATAAATGAGAGTTTTCCTTTAACATAATAAAATTTGAGAAAAAATAACTATTTTTCTTACACATGAAACTAAATTAACTACCCATTTATTTTTTATAAAAAAATATGAAAAAATAAATTCAAATTTATTACCATGGA